>CM033327.1:13306117-13977080 GCA_019359835.1 Pharus latifolius | reverse complement strand
GCTCCGGGAGAGCCTTCGGTGGAGCTCCCCCGGGAGGATGCCGCTTTTGCAGGCTTCGATGACTGTGGAGTCCGGGACGTGGGCCACTTTACTTTTCACTTGGGCAAAGCGCTTGAAGAAGCTTCTGATGGTCTCCCCGGTCCTCTGGCGCACTGTGTATAGCTGTGAAGAATCCAGGGGACGTACGTAATTCCCCTGAAAGTTGGCGCAGAACTCCCGCTTCAGCTGCGAGAAAGACTTGATGGAGCCCGCCTTCAGATTGTAAAACCAGGAGCGGGCAACGCCGGTGAGGTAGAGGGGGAAGACGTTGCATTGGACGCTCTCGTCCCCCCCCGCCGCGGAGATGGCTGTGGAGTAAATCTGCACGAACTCGTAGGGATCCGCCTCGCCATTATAATGCTCGATGTGCGGGGGACGGTAGGGCCGCGGCCATCGGATGCTGCGGAGTCTTCGACATAGAGGCTGGTTCGCCCCCTGCACTTCCCGGGGGAAGCCCCAGTCACTGTGTTCTTTAACGGGGGACGCCCCCTCGTTATCTGAGTCAGGTAGCGGCCCAAGAGGGCCGCCAGAGTGGTGGTGACGACGCTTCTCTTCCGGGCTGGGACTGATTTCCCGGACGTCCGGGCTTCCCTCCGGGGAGGATGGTTCTTCGGCGGGTCTCTTCCCCCGACCGGTGCGAGAGCGAGGCTCCCTGTGACAGCGACCGGGGGGAAGCTCTTCCCCGTGGCCGGGAGAATACATTCGCTCAACCGCCCCCCGGGAGAGGCGGACCTGCTTCGCCGGGGGAGGGAGCTCCTGCACTGTAGCAGCCGGCCCGGAAGCTACCGGGGCCTACTGGGGGGAGCCCCCTGGGACGGCCCCCGGGACCGGAAAGGGGGGAGCCCCTGCACCATCCGGAACCGGGGAGGGGGCGCCCGGGGCGGCGTTAGGATCCGAAGAGGGGGCCCCCGTGGCAACGACCGGGACCGGGAAGGGGGAAACCCCTGTGACATCCGGAACCAGTGGGGGTGAGCCCCCTCGGCGACGTCCTGGGTTGGGGAGCCAATGCGGGGGGAAATTCGCTGAGGCACGGGAGCTGCTCTGTCGACCTGCCCCGGTGCGGTAAACGCAACGCGGGGGGCGGGACTGGCTCCCGGCGTAGGAATAGCCCCCGTCATGAAATGACCCCCCAGCCCCGGAAGCGAGTTGGGGACGGGGTACCCCCCTGGTGCCACGAAGGGCCCAGGCATGAAATAGCCTCCCGGCACCGGGACAGGCCCGGGTGCCGAGAAGTGTCCGGAAGTATATCCCGCGGGGGGAGGGAACCCCCCAGCGGGATTATACGGGGTAGACAGCCCCCCTGACGCCGGAGGGGCCGCTGGGTATCCCGTAAACGGGGGCATGATCCCCGGATACGGGTGCGGTGAGAATGTGGGAGCCGAGGGCCGCGCCAACACACTAAGGAGCTCGTCCATAGAGCGCTGGGCGCGGAGCTGGCCCTCCACGAGAGCCTCCAGCAGGGCATCCCGAGGGGCCGGGGGAGCCGTCGGGGGGAAACTCGTCCCGGCCGAGGTCCCCGCGGCCGCCGGGAACGACCCGGAGGTGGAGGCGCCTATATTGAGAGGAAAGGTGGGAGGCGGTACCTGGGAATGGTCGCCTCCGGACGGAAGCGCCGGAACAGCAGCGTCCCGGACGGGTGCCGCCAGGTCACGGGGACCGGCGTCACCGGGAAGGGCGCGGGCCCTTGTTCTCGGAGGAGCCATGGCGATTCGTCACGGGTCCCCACGGTCGGCGCCAACTGTCGTGGTATTAAGAATACCCCGGCAGGTTTTGAAGACGATCCTAGCGGAGATTACACAGCGCGGGTTGGCCGGGTGACCGGTCCTCCCCCGCCGGACAAACACAAGAAAAGACACGAGGATTTATACAGGTTCGGGTCCCAGTGGGGGCCCTAGTCCTGTCGACGCGCTCCCGACCGGAGTCGGCTGGGGGAGCTCTCTCCGGGGGAGAGGCTTCCGGAGCACGTCTGTGAGATTAGCTATTCCAAATAATAATGAAGTGATCCTTTACAACAGAGGGGTACAAGGGCTATTTATAGCCCCAAAAAGAAGCAAAAAACCTAAACTACCCCGGGAGCCACCGTCGGATTGAAGGGTAGGACCGCCCTTCTCCCGGTCAAACGTCTTGGATGCTTGACAGGTGGTCGCTGATTCCCGAGGCGTCCCTCGCGTGACCTGCACGTGATAAACAAACAGGGATTTTACCTTTTAGGAGGGCGGTGACGTCCGGGACCTCTTCCGGAGAGCAGGGTCCCGGGAGCCCAAAAGGCGGCGCCCGGGGCAGGCACCGGAGGCCACTCTCCCCGGCCAAATGGCGGCGCCCGGGACATGCCCGGGGGGCACGGTCCCGGGGGCCAAATGGCGGCGCCCGGGGCAGGCGCCGGAGGCCACTATCCCCGGGCGAACGGCGGCGCCCGGGACATGCCCGGGGGGCACGGTCCCGGGGGCCGAATGGCGGCGCCCGGGGCAGGCGCCGGAGGCCACTATCCCCGGGCGAATGGCGGCGCCCGGGGCAGGCGCCGGAGGCCACTATCCCCGGGCGAATGGCGGCGCCCGGGGCCGGCACCGGAGGCCACTATCCCCGGACGAATGGCGGCGCCCGGGACATGCCCGGGGGGCACGGTCCCGGGGGCCCAATGGCGGAGCCCGGGTCATGCACCGGAGGCCACTGTCCCCGGGCGAATGGCGGCGCCCGGGACATGCCCGGGGGGCACGGCCCCGGGGGCCCAATGGCGGCGCCCGGGACATGCCCGGGGGGCACGGTCCCGGGGGCCCAATGGCGGCGCCCGGGACATGCCCGGGGGGCACGGTCCCGGGCGCCTAAAAGGCGGCGCCCGGGGCAGGCACCGGAGGCCACTGTCCCCGGGCAAAATGGCAGCCCCCCTGTACCTGGACTTGACCGCGTGGAGATTTCCCCCAACAGGGACAATAGTGCGTCTGTTGTTAGGGACGATATAGATAGACTTAGGGTAGTTGCTAGTTCCCTGGGGGTTGCCAGTGTAAATTCTACTGACAACAACATGTCCCTTGGGGAACTTTGTAAACTTCTTTCGGAGCAAGTCGATGTTTTGATCGATTGCATTCCTTTTGTATGTAAAGAATGTAAGAAATAAAAGTTTCTTATTTCTCATGAATATTCTTCACATCTTCTGTGCGAAAATATAGCCATAAACTTTACGTTCGCGACCATTCATACACAGGAAACTTTAGTTCTGCGATCAGAATCGCTTTTAAGAAAATAGCACCGCGACCTGCCCTGATTCCGCGATCAGTTTCAGAGCCGCGGTCAGAACTAAAGTGCGACCAGAGTTGGGACTCGGTCAGGCTGTCACTCCGATTAGAATCAAAGTTTTAGCCTAAAACACGATTTCGATAAAACCATAACCCAATGAGAAACACTCCAGTACGTCAAAAATTGAGTTACATGATTTTTTCGAATAAAATGTTCAAAGTATAAAAAGGAAAAACGTCTTCTGAAAAGTATTGAAAAGTTTTCAGTCCTTTTGCACTTTCAGTTTCCAAAACAAAGAAGTCTTTTTGTTTCAGATCCGACGCCTGAGTACTTTATCGGGTCCATCAGAGACAGTATCCATTATGGGAAATGAATAAAGCATTCAATGGAACGTTTGAAATGAGCCGTTTACTCATTAATGCGTCGCCTTGGGTCTATAAAAAGAGCAAATGTCTTCTCAAAGAAGCCACACAGCTAAAACCCTCATTATTCCCGCCGCTCAAAACCCTCATTTTCTTCAGCCTTCATCTTCCCAAAATCGCCAGTTTTCCCATTGATTCTCCACCAAAGATGGCGTCCTGGAGCAGATCCATCCACCATTCTGAGGAGAGCCTAATGGCGTTAGAGAAGGAGGAGATCCTTTCTCCACGGCTGCTCATTAACTGGCGGCCTGCGGAGAAGGACCAAGAAACCCCAACTGTCCAAGAAGGCGAGTTGGTGGTTTTTGAGGAGTACCTGCGTTGCGGGTTCCGATTCCCCGAGAGTCGGTTCCTCAAGGATGTCCTTGAGCATTATGGGTGGGAACTGATCAACCTCCACCCCAACGCGATGCTGATCCTTGCAGTATTCCAGCATCTTTGTGAAGCGTTCGTCGGAATATATCCCAGCGTGGATCTTTTCCGATGATTCTACTTTTCGGCGTGGTCGAAGAGCACCAACGCTGCCGGATGCATCTACTTCCGGCTGAGGGACAAAAAGGAGTATCCCTCCCCACCCTTGCGAGATTCTGTGCACGGGTGGCACCAAAGGTGGTTTTACTGCTCTCCACCATCCGAAAGCAGTTTATGGTTTGAAAACTCGCGACCGGAGAAGTCGAGCGAGTTAGACATTCCCCCGGTGATGAACTCGGAGCTTTCGAAGCATGCCGAGGTGATTCTTCACTTGGTCAATCAAGGATTGACGGCTCGAGACATCATTCGAGACTTCGTGAAGAATCGGGTGAGTCCTCTGCGTGAAAGGGCTCATCCGGCGTGGGAGATTAGGTCCATGGCTGATAGCACCCTGGACTACAGTCAAGGTATTCATTTCTTTGGCACTGAACTTTCTCATTTTTGAATTGTACAAATTCTGACTTGAGTTTGGGAACAGTCCTGCCTTCATCCGAGATTGAAAGGCGGACCAACTCCCTCCTTAGGGCCTATAACTCCGATGTAGAGGGCCCTAAGGGATCACCTCGTCCCCAGAGTCTGATTCACGCCGGCGACGACCTTAAACAGGAGCGCCGAAAGGTACATTCTCTATCTGGTCTCCATTTTTTAAGATCTTATGCATGTCCTGCGTTAAACATTTTCATCGAAAATGTGAATCAGCTCCAAGGAAGGTTTGCCGAGACGACTTTCCCGAGTGAGAACGTAGGTTCTCATGGGAAGCCGACGGTAAAAAACGTAAAGAAGGTCTCCCAAAGACCCAGGACAAAGTGTCCTGCCTCCAAGAAGGCCAGGCCAAATCCTGGGGAAGGGTCTTCACGGAGCGTTCCTCCTACCGCAAGAAAGACGGCGGTAAGATATCGCATCCCTTCTGTTTTACCAGGTGCAGATTGGAATCACTTCTTCGTCGTACAGGGAGAGGGGAGCGAGGAGGAAGAAGATGACGTTCCTCTGATCCTCCGGAGGAGGAAGATCGTGGATCTCCCATCCGGCGATGCCCCAAGCTGTCCCGCAGAGATCACTACTACCGAAGAGGTGGTCATGGCAGATCCTACGACCACCGAAAATCTTGTGGTCGCGGATGACCCCCCAATTCCTGAAGCCCCCGAGACTTCAGGACCGGTTGTCTCTGTTCCTCTGGTCGAAAGGACGACCACGGTAAGGATTCCTTTCTGTTATTCTTTTTATGATTTCTTCTGTATGTTTGACAAATCAATGCTCATACAGGGAGAAGAGCTTCTCCCTGTGACTACTGCGAGTCCCAGGGGGGAAAATCCTCCTCCTCTGCAGACGGAGGAGGAGGTAATTGAGCAAAGGCCGGTTGTGGTGGCTCCAGCGACCCAGGAGTTGCCAAGGCCTTCGGATGTAGCCCCACCAGCCAGTACGGTAGCCCAGGTAAAGACCTTGCTTTTTGTCTCTATCTGTTCCTTAGAAATATGCTCATAGCTGAACATATCCAGGGGGGAGCTACCTTGTTTGCCATGAGGAAGGCAAGAACCGATGATGGTTCTTCTTCCCAAGGGGAACCTTCCCAGAAATCCCAGGAGAGAATGGGATTTCAAATAAGGTAAAAACCTTAAACTTGGCAATAATCTTAAGTAAAAACTGCTCAAATTGTCTTTCTTGTCAGGCAAAGAAAGACGGCGCCCAGCTCTTCAACCGCCTCCGGAGGGGTTGAAGCCGCAGCTGGTGCAGGAGCTTCCAACGAAGAACGCCCCACCCCTGTGGTCCAGGAAGTCGTCCAGACCGCAGGGGAAAGAATAAATGTAGGGACCCAGTCACCACCGACGACTACTGGGGGTGGCGCCCAGCTGGCACTCCCACCAACTGTCCCTGTTGTGAGCGCATCAGGGGCTCTAGCGAGGATCCCCGCTGAACTGAATGATGCTGTCTTACAAAAGTTTATGAAGGTATAAAAAACCTCCATTCTCGTGCCTGAATTGTACTTAGGACACCTTTGATCTTCTTCTTTGGCATCACAGGGATTATCCTGGCTAATAAGCCATTCGCATGTTGTGATGGCCAGTACAGAAGCCATTCAAAAAGAACGCGACAGCTTGCGCAGGTGAGTATCATTACCTTTTGGTTAGTATGGGTGCATTTTGGTTGTGACTGCCTTGATTTTGCTGCAGAGAGGTTACATTTTTGAAGAAAGAGGTGGCCAGTTCAGTTTCAATGTTTAAGAAACAAGAAACTGAACTTAACAAACTTCGATCAGAGAATGCTGGTAAGCCAATTCCTGATTAAGAAGACTTGAATCCATGATATGCAAATAACCTCCTTTCTCTGTACAGCGCAAGCAGGTCGAATTACGCAGGTCAGTCGAGACAAGGAGATTCTTGAATCCTCGATTTGCCACACCGATCGGGCAATCAAAGAGCTGAGCCTCCGGATCTTCGAAAAATTGAAGGTCGTGGCTGATCTCTTGAAGACCGACGTGGTAGAACCGAAGAAAGACAACCTCAGCATAAGTGGCTGGACATCGCTGCTCACTGCCCAGGCGGATTCACTGCTCGAGTATCTCCCTGGAGATTCACGGCGACGCGAAGAGGTGATCAGAACTAGGGTTCGATTAGCCGCAGTAGCCGTACTCAGCCGGGTTCGACTTCACCATGGCCCAGATGCAGATCTGAGCGCACTGGTGGGTCCAGTTGAGGTCGAGAGTGAAGAGCTGCTCGATGCAGTCATAGAGGAAGTCAAGCCCCTAGTAGATAGACTCCTGACTGAGCTGGGGATCGAATGATCCTTATTTTTGTATTTAGAAAATTGTGTATAATGCAATGTATGTAAAAAATCATTTTTGACAGGAAATATATATTTCGCATTCTCATAATATGAATTCCATACTATGAGCATATCCCCCCTAGCCCCCGCCTCTGCTTATGAACACTAAAGCCTTAGTGTTATAAGCAGAGGAGAAAACATAAGCGTAACGACCAGGGGTATGCATATTAAACCAACGACCAGGATCAATGTAACGTCTAATCTTATTGCGAACTGGTAGCCACTCGGATGACCAAGGACTTACCAGATAACCCCGTATGCGTTGAGAAACGGCTTATTTAGGAGTGACTTATCTGTAAGTGATCATGAGATCGACCAGTGAATCCGATTAGATTGTTGTAATGATCTGACCGTCGGCGATCAGCCCAGGTCGAATGCATATGATACGGGCTTAAAGAGAAAAACTCATTGTATGAAAGCAAAACATTTTTTGTTTTGGCAAAAGATGCTAATTGAACAGGAGAAAAGTGATTGGAATACTTACACGTAAAACTTGCGAAGTTGATCGATGTTCCAAGTATTGGACAAAATCCGACCATCCTCCATAGCTAACCGCGCCGATCCTGTCCGCAGCACTGAGACAACAGTATAAGGACCTTCCCATTTTGGGGGGAATTTGTTGCGATTAGACTGGTCTTGAATTTTTCGTAAAACCAAGTCGCCCATGTTGAGATCACGTGGTCGCACCTTTTTACTGTGATACCAGCGTAAAGCTTGCAAGTATGCCGCGGACTTAACCAGGGTGCGATCATGCCGTTCTTCTAAGAGGATGAGATCTTGTGCCCGTTGTTCGGACTGATTAATCTGTTCGAACTGATCTGTCCGAATAGAACCAATACTTACTTCCATAGGCAATACCGCCTCGGCCCCATAGACCAAATGGAAGGGCGTCTCACCGGTGGCGCGACTAGAAGTAGTTCGTAATGCCCATAGAACGGTATAGAGCTCATCTGCCCAAGCCCCCGAGCGGGTCTTAAGGCGATCAAAAACACGCTTTTTAATGCCTTGTAATATTTTCCCATTGGCTCATTCTACGGCACCATTGCTTTGTGGATGGGCCACAGAAGCAAAGCACACCTTGGTCCCAACCTGATCGCAATAGTCCAGAAAAAGACCGCTGGCGAACTGAGAACCATTGTCTGTGATGAGACGGTTTGGAACACCAAATCGTGCCACAATGTTCTTATGGAAGAACTTTTGTGCGGCTGATGCAGTAATATTTCATACCGGTTTGGCCTCAATCCACTTTGTAAATGTGTCAATGGCTACGAACAGAAACTTGTACCCATTGACCGCTTGTGGAATAGGACCGACGATATCCATCCCCCAGACCGCGAATGGCCATGCGAGAGGAATGGTTTGCAACGCATAGGCAGGTTGATGAACTTGCCTTGCATGGAACTGACACTGGGGACACGTCTTGACCATGTGTGTGGCATCATCAAGTGCCGAAGGCCAGTAGAATCCTTGTCGAAAAGCCTTTCCGACCAGTGTCCGATATGACGAGTGCGCACCGCATACACCGTCATGTATTTCTCTCAAGAGAGACTTTCCTTCCTCCTGAGATATACAACGCATGAATACTCCTTGAGTACCCTTTCTGTACAAAATCCCATCTATGAGTTTGTACAGACGCGCTTTTCGAATTAGTCGATCACTTTCGGTTTCGTCCTCGGGTAGGGTCCCATGTTCAAGATAGACTCTCAATGGATGAGCCCAATCTTGTTCCTGACCGAGGTTGGTAACGAAGGCTATTACCGGATCATCCTCGACCGAAGTCATGATCGAAGGATGGTCCAAGTGTTCAATGAACACTCCTGCCGGAGCGGATGAGCGTGAGGACCCAATTTTGGATAATTGGTCTGCGAGAATGTTGTCCTTTCGGGGGATGTATTGGACTTCAAAATGACTGAAGTGTTTTTCTAATCTCCTCACTTCCCCCAGGTAATGAGCCATTGTCTCATCGGAGGTGCTGTACTCCTTGTTTACCTGGTTTACGACCAGTTGTGAGTCTCCCCTCACCACTAATCGACGGACTCCGAGGGATTTTGCTGCCCGGAGCCCTGCAAGAAGACCTTCATACTCTGCTGCATTGTTGGTTGCAACAAAGTGTAGTTGAATGACATACTTAAGCTGTTCGCCCTGGGGCGTAACTAAGACTATTCCAGCCCCCGAGTGTTGAAAACTACGGGAGCCGTCAAAGTACATTGTCCAATAATCGGGGCACTCCAGTTCCTCTGCCAATTGCACGGGTGGCTCAGGGTTGGTCCATTCGACCACAAAATAGGCCAAAACCTGAGACTTAACCGCCGTGCGAGGGGTGAAATGGATCTCGAAGGCACCGAGTTCGACCGCCCATTTGGCGATTCGACCAGATTTTTCTGGATTTCGGACAATATCCCCTAAAGGAAAAGAGGAGAGTACTGTGATCTTGTGTGCTTGAAAGTAATGTCGTAGCTTACGGGAAGCCATCAGTAGCGCGTAAAGTATCTTCTGGACCTCAGGGTAGCGCTCCTTAGGACCATGAAGTACTTCGCTCACATAGTAGACGGGTCTATGTATTCCTCCTCTATCCGCGATCAGAACGGCGCTGACCGCGTGTGGTGTGGCCGCCAGGTAAAGAAGCAACGGTTCTCCTCTGTCGGGACACACCAATACTGGCGGACTGGATAGATATGTTTTTACCTCCTGGAATGCTTTTTCGGCCTCATCCGACCATGTAACGTTATGATGCTTCTGCAAGGCTTTGAAGAAAGGTAATACCCTTTCGCCTAATCGCGATATAAAGCGACTTAAAGCCGCCATGCGACCAGCCAGGCGTTGAACATCCTTCATGGTCGAGGGCGACCTCATTTTTTCAATAGCCCTGATTTTCTCAGGATTAACTTCAATGCCCCTGGAACACACAAGGAAACCAAGGAGTTTTCCTGAAGAAACCCCGAAAGAGCATTTCTCCGGGTTTAATTTTATTCCAAAGTGATTCAAATTACAGTAGGTTTCAGCGAGATCGTCCAAATGAGACAATCTCTTGGTACTTTTTACAACCAAATCGTCTACATATGCTTCGAGATTATGCCCCATCTGGGAAATAAAGGTCTTTTGCATCAAGCGCTGGTATGTGGAACCTGCGTTCTTGAGACCGAACGGCATTCTGACGTAGCAGTATGTGCCGAACGGGGTGATGAAGGCAGTTTTCTCTTTATCATCTTCTGCCATGCTAATTTGATGATATCCTGAGTAGGTATCCAGAAAACTCATCAGTTCGCAACCCGCAGTGGAGTCGACCAGCTGATCGATGCGGGGAAGGGGAAAGTCATCCTTCGGACAGGCAGAGTTGAGGCTAGTGTAGTCGACACACATGCGCCACTTGCCATTTGACTTGCGGACCATGACCGGATTAGCGAGCCAATCCGGGTGATCCACTTCGCGGATAAACCCGGCTTGTAAGAGTTTGTCTAACTCTTCTCGGATGGCTTCCTGTCGGTCGGTGGTAAAACGCCTGAGCTTTTGCTTTATTGGTCGTTGTCCAGGTCGAATTGCTAACCTGTGCTCAATTACTTCCCTTGGGACACCGGACATGTCGGACGGTTTCCACGCAAACACGTCTGCGTTAGCCTGGAGGAAAGCAACGAGGTCGAGTTCCTATTTGTCATCCAGGGCTGACCCAACCCGAATTGTCTTGGATGGGTCATCTGGGTACAAAGGAACTTGTTTGAGTTTCTCATCTGGTCGAGGAGCAGCCTTGATCGCATCGGTGGCAACGGTGGCGACCTGAGCGTCCTGGAGGGGAAGTTGATCGACCATCTCCAAAGATAGCCGGTCGCACGTGAGTGCCACGTTGCGACTGCCTCGGACCGAAATGACACCTTTGGGGCCAGGCAATTTCCCGCACTGATAAGCATAGTGCGTTGCCATCATGAACTTAGTAAGAGTCGGCCTGCCAAAGATTGCATTATAAGCTGAATCACAATCGATTACATCGAAAGTAACCAATTCTGTTCGGAAGTTGTCTGGTTCTCCCAGAATGACCGGGAGGACCACTTGTCCCAATGGCATCATGGAGGGGCCTGGGATTATCCCATAAAATGGATGGATTATGGGCTTGATCTTCGAACGAGGAATTTGCATCTCGTCGAGTGTCTTGACCAATAAAAGATCAAGGGAACTTCCCCCGTCAATCAGGACCCTTTCGACTCTCGCGTTACTGATGATTGGGGTAATGACCAGAGGTAGCCTCAATGGTCGGGTTAGCCCCACAGGACAGTCAGCGCGATCGAACGTCAAAGGAATATCCGACCAACGGGGGTATTGAGGTTCGCCAAGGGATGTCTCCGTTTGGTTAACCTCTCGGCAAAAGGTTTTAAACTGCCTTTTGGAAACGAAAGAGGAAGAACCTCCAAAAATGACATTAACATGATTTTGAGGTACCTGGTAAGCCATTTCTTCGTCTCTGTCAACGTCTCTAATCCTGCACGCCTGCTCTTTAGGCGGTAAGGTTGGCATTGGCCCAGCTCCTTGGTAGAAATCGTCTAGTTGTTTCAATCAACTCCTGCAGTTTTTGAGGTCGTGGCCTGCGGAGTTGTGGAGTGGACATCACCTCTTGCCCTCCTGCGGATTAGTTGATTTTTCTGGCTGGTCGGAATCCCGACCACCAGAGGCAGTTTTACTTTTAAATGAAGACTTATTACCTTTGGTTGAAGGTGGTTTCTCTGCGACTGCAACCTCACGGTACTGTCCAGAGCGGTTCCTCTTCGACTTCTTTGACTTCCCACACGGTGAAGACTCCGGCTTTTTGCTTGAATCTTCTTTCCTGGCGTCCTTGAAGCCTGGTTGGGGCGGTAGGTCCCCTTTGTCAACCATTAGGTTCCATTCGACTGCCTCGGCTGCATCGGAATATCGATCAGCCATATCGAACAGATCGGCCACTGATCGAGGAGGGTGGATAAGCAAGTCTTCAGTGAATCTCCGGTATCGAACGGTAGGCTTAAATGCCCTGATTACGGAGCCATCAGATATGTTCGGGATGGTATTCCTCACCCCGAAAAACATCTTGACAAACTGCCGAAGTGTTTCGGTCGAAGTTTGCCGCAGCCTATGCAGGTCGTCCTCCTTACCCGGCTTTTGGTAACAATTTTGGAAATTGCTAAGGATGGCATCGCATAGCATTTGCCAATTGTAGATGGAACCCTCAGGCTGATTAAACAACCAGGTTCTAGCCGGTCCTGCGAGGACTGTTGGCAGGTAGTTGGCCATGACCTTGTCATCGCCTCCTGCTGCTTGGATGGCAGTAATATAGATCTGAAGGAACTCGGATGGGTTCTGAGTTCCATCAAACCTCTCAATGGCCCCTGGTCGAAACTTATTGGGCCAAACGACTGCTCGTAGGCCAGGCGAGAAAGCTTTGCAACCAACGTAAGGACCGTGAACCGTCCTGTGACTTTCGGTTGGGTTTCGAGCAACCTCACGCAATGGTGAGGTTACTCGTGGTCCCAAACGAGAGTGAACAGGAACTCGATCCCTACTACAAGAGTCCTGCATTCGCCGGTATTTGTCTTGTCGGGACGGTACAGGCGGCGCGTAACTCCGCCGGCCAGAGCCAGAATGAGGACCATCCCGTTCACGGGAATGTGTTACTGAGCGGGAAGAGGCTGTTGGGGTCACCTCGGATGCGACCTCGTGCAGTCTTTCCGCCAGGATCCTGAAAAAGGCCGGTCTCTGCGCATCCGTGACCGTAGGAGGAAAATTGTGCATGACTACTTCTCCTAGGGGCACCAGGTGTTATCGTTTCTTCGTCCACTGGGAAATGCTCCGGTGGTAAAGAAGGAGTCTGGTCACGTCTACGACCACGCGACCGTCGAGAAGAACTCGGGGCAGCATCGTAACGAGCCTGCGCATCTTGAGGAGCCTCTAGGGCAGTTCTGCGTAGTTCGTTGTTCTGTTGCTCGAGATCTTGATCCTCCTTCTGTTTGCGATCTTGTTCTTCCCTGGCAGCCTGTTGATCGGGAGTTTCTTCCGACAGCGCAGCAAACTGCCTAGGGAGAGAGGTCGCCGATGGGGAAAACATCTCGGTTTGTTCCGAGTCGGACTCGAAATCAAAGAGACGGTGGAGGTTATCAGGGTCGAACCTTCCTGGG
Organism: Pharus latifolius; assembly: GCA_019359835.1. Classification (NCBI taxonomy): domain Eukaryota; kingdom Viridiplantae; phylum Streptophyta; class Magnoliopsida; order Poales; family Poaceae; genus Pharus; species Pharus latifolius. The sequence continues at coordinate 13,963,966 of CM033327.1, read as the reverse complement.
CTAATTTCTGGGTCACCATCATATTTTCCCTCAGCGGGGTCGTATGACGGGCCGGATTCATCACCTAGCACATTAAGAACCTCTGTGGGTTCTGACCTTGTGCCAGTTACCTCCTGGTCGATTGACATGACTTGGAGAGATGATTCAACCTGTGGAAGATTCTGGCCTTCGACCTCTTCCATCGGAACAGGATCGCTTGGAGAAGGCATTGGTATATGGGCATAATCCTCGAGATCGAAATCGTTCTCAGAATCATATGCTCCAGCCATGTTTCGGCGAACCTCCGAATTTCAATTAGGACGCCTTGAGAAAGGCCCCACGGTGGGCGCCAGCTGTCGACGATTCGGACTCGGGGTCCTCAGCCGAACTTATGCAAAATTTGTAATTGTGAGACCTTTCAAGATGACCCTCTGGGAAGGTATGCCGAACAATGGTGAACAAGAACACAGAGAGATTTATACAGGTTCGGGCCCTCGATGGTGGGAGTAAAAGCCCTACATCTTGTTGGGATTTCACTATATGAGATAAAACTTTACAAACTAGCCGGGAGAAACCTTCACAGGCGAAAGTTTCCCCTATATAAGTGTACAAAAAGAAGCTATAGGAGACTTGTAAGTGTTGTCTAATCTAAGCCGTAGACTTGGCTGTTTGAGTGATCGAGATATCTCGTATCTCACTTATCTTAGGAGTTTTGTTCTTCCAAATGTCTTGGATCCCCCGTTTGATGTACTTTGCCACCTTTTTATATTGGTCGAAAGGGTGCAATATGAAGAAAACTGCATCGAACGGTTGGATGCGGTTGTTGGAGAACCACTGTTAACTTCCACGGAGGTTATTAACACGTGTTAATCATGAATAACCGCATATAATAACCTCTGACGGTTGGTCTTCAACGTGGAGGAATCTTCGGGATGCTTGGAATATCCTGGTATAAAGATAACCGAATAAAATCCAAGCACCTTGGTCGAGAATATTCTGACCGCGGAATATGGGCTGACCGCACAACATCCCCGGATATCCAGTCCAGTCCGCGTATAGCATACGAACTTCTGACCGCACAAGGCTGTTGGCCTGATCGCATGAAACCCGCGACCTGATCGCGTAAAGCTTGCGAGCTCATGGTGATGCCCCTCAGAAATAGCTTGAGTTCGCATCGCCAGATACATGTCTGGTTCGAACCTGTCTTGAACCAAAAGTTTATTAGAAGTGACCTGGGTGTCAATCCTCGTCATCATGTAAGGACGACGATTCATTTTTACTCTAGTAGACAATCAAACAGGCGTGCTTTGGAGCCATCTCTCCCCGAGAGAGCTCCCCTAGCCAACTCCAGTTGGGAAGCATGTCGACAGGACTAGGGCCTCCACTGAGGCCCGAACCTGTATAAATCTTCGTGTCATTCGCTGTGTTTGCCCGGCGAGAGCGGACCGGTCACGCGGTCAGCTCGCGGCATCTTTTCTTCGCTAGGGACTTCAACAAAACCTGCCGGGGTATTCGCAATACCACAACAATTTCTCTCCTCAGTGGGAAGGCCCTTACAATGTTGTTTCAGTACCGCGACCAGGATCGGCTCAGTTAGCAATGGAGGACGGTAGAATCTTATCCAATACGTGGAACATTGATCAACTGCGCAAGTTTTACGTGTAAGTTTCGCAATCTTTTTTCCTGTTCAATTAGCATAGTTTAACAAAAAACGTCGTGAGTATTCTTCTTCGGTTCATGTTATGTCCCTTTTCTTTGTTTGCCATACTTATACCGAGCCTGGCTCGAGGGCTGATCGCCGATGATCATCTTGCTACAAATATCTTCACCAGATTCATTGGCCAATCTCGTGGTCGCATCCAGCTAAGACATCCCTCAATAAGCCATTTCTCAATGAACACGGGACTTACTGGCATGTTCCTGATCATTCGAGTGGCTGCCAGTTTGTAATAAGGTTGGATGTTGTATTGAGGTCAGTATTAGTTTGATCGGATGATCATATCTAAGTTAAAACATTTCTTGGGTATTCATAATGCCCATATTTTTCTAGAGATTATAACACTAGACCTTCAGTATTTATGATCTCTGGAGGGGGCTAAGAGGATATGGTCATACTATGAAACGAAGAAAATATCACTCTTTTCCAAAAATTTAAGGCACGCATTTGCATGTTATAAATATAATTTCACAGGTATAATTACTAAGAGAGATCATTACAAGAAATCAAACAAGGCCTAGCTCTTTCAGTTGATCTTTGACTAGAGGCTTGACTTCTTCAGAGATGGCCTCAAATCGATCACTCTCGATCTCTGCATCTTCTACCATCGGCTTCAGATTCAAATTTGGGCCGTGATGGAATCGTAATCTGCAGAGAATGGCAGAGGCTACAGATCTGACATTTGACCTCAGTACCTCTTCCTGCCGTTTGGTATCTTCAGGAAGATACTCGAGGAGTGATTCGGCTTGGGCCACGACCAGTGTGGCTAACTCGCTAACACTGGGATTGTCCTTTTGCGACTCTATCACATTTGCTTTTAGCAGAGTGGCTACCATCTTCAGTTTTTCGAAGATGTTTGATTGAGTACCGCTACAAGAGGAGATTGTCTCGTATAGACCTTCATTCTCCAGACTAGCAGTATCAATTCTCGAGCTTTGCAACTCGATGGCCGCCTGAAGGTTTCTTTTCTCTTCTGAAAGACGGCTTATTTGATCCTCTTGTGCTGTATGAACACAGTGAACATTTACTATAAATAAAGTTCATATGATGAGAAGATTCCTTTTGGTCAGGGTACACTTAAAAGAAAGCTTTGACTGCGCTTCGCGGAGTTCCTTCTCCAGAGAAGAATATCTCATAGCTGCAGTCTCTTCTTGATTCTCTCGATCAGCCATGCTCTTGTTCAGAAAGGCATTTTCTCTGTTGCAAGAAGGTTGATCAGTTACGCTTAAATACGGATTCAAGTTAACATGAATAAAGAGCACTATACTCACTGTTGTAGCTGGCTGATCTCCCGTTGCGCGACCTCAATATGCTTTGCTATAGCTGTTGACTTGGTCGCCACCTGGGTCAAGTCCTGGAACACGATAAGAAATTGCTCTTAAGACTTGAATGTTCCTGAATTTTTTTCAGATTGGAAAATAAAAAAGAAGAGTTGTTCATACCTCTATGTAATCGCTAATTGAGGTGCTCTCCACATCAGTGTGAGGTCTAACCTCATGACTTGTTGTGTCCACGGTAGGGGTAGCAGATGATTTTTCCTGTTGTTCCCCCTCTATGACTGGGACTGCGGTTTTCGTCCCTTGGGATCGGATTTCCTCTGCCATTCCATCCATGATGGCTCGAAGAACCTCTTCGCCCATGGCAATCGGACTTGGCTCTCCCGTGACCTCTGCAGTATGTATACCATGGCTTGTCAAGGTCGACAGGGTACTAGGTGCAGCATCCCTGCACCAACAGACAGACAAACACTTTGTAAGGTGAAGATGCCTCCTGTCAATCATGTTTAGATGGTGATTGGAAAAGTTCTCACTTTATTCGAAACCCTACCCATGGTTTGGGTTTCGATGATGTGCTCCCAAGAGAGAGAAGCTTGATGGCTGCTCTAGGGGAAGAGTCTTCTTCTGTCCTCATTTTCCTTCTCTTAAAAAGGACAGTATCCTCTTCTCCCTGTATGAACACAATTCAACGGGTGTGTACAGAGGAATGAAAACGTGCAAGATTGTGAGGATTCTTACTACAGTCACTCCCTCTATCTGTAGGGGAGGCGTTGCAAGTCCTAGGGCTTCATGAGACTCAGGCACCGGGATGCCCCCCGAAACCACAGGATTGTCAGTGGTCACGGGGCCCATTATAGCCGTTTCTGTCCCTGCGATCAGGGACAAGATTTCATCGACCAGGAGGGAAGTCGACCTCTCTGGGACGCTTGTTCCCAGGAGGTCAGTTGTTTTTCGCTTGCGACGAATGAGAGGAACCTCGTCTTCCTCGTCCTCGCTCCCTTCGCCTTGTACAACGAAGAAGTAATTTCCACTCGTACTTGGGGTTACAGGAGGTATCGAAAATCTTACCGCAGTATTTTTCGCGATAATGCTTTTCTTTCACGAAGAAGTTTCTCCCAGGATCTTCTTGGGTTTTTTGGGAGCAGACTCCTTCGCCTCATGCTTTGAAGGGGTCCTTCTCACCCTCTTCACAGTCGGTCTTCCTGAAGGACCAACGTCCTCACTTGGACGCATTGCCTCAGCAAATTTTCGCAGAAGCTGTATTATTCAACATGTTTTTGGTAATACAAGGCAAACGAATGGTTTTCAACAGAGCTTGTTTGAATAAATTATACCTTTCGGCGTTCTTGCTTAAGATCATCACCGGTGTTGATCAAGCTCTGGGGGCGAGGCGTCCTTTAGCTCCCTCCACAGCGGCATTATACGCCCGGAGGAGGTAGTTTGTCCGTTTCTCGATCTCGGACAAGGATAGCACTGTATTACAAACAAGCATGTTAACAAATGCAATGCCTTTTAATGAGCAAAAATGTCTATTTTGTTGATTAAAGGACATACCGTTATTATAGTCCAGGGTGCTGTCCACGATGGACTTCACTTTCCAAGCTGGATGTGCCCTTTCATGCAGGGGGCTTATCCTATTCTTCACGAAGTCGCGTATGATATCACGTGCGGTCAAGCCTTGCTGGACTAGGTGAAGAATAGCTTGGGCTTGTTTCTTCTGTTCTGCGTTCAGAACGGGAAGGGAATCTAACTCACTAACTTTCTCCGGTCGGGTGTTCGCGAACCATAGTCCGCTCTCCGATGGAGGGGTGCAGTAGAACCATTTATGGTACCACCCATGAATAGAGTCCCGTAGGGGGGGGGAATGGGTACTCCTTCTCCCGTATACGGAAGTAGATACACCCAGTGGCATTGGCACTATTTGACCATGTCGAAAAATAGAAGCGTCGAAAAAGCTCCACGCTTGGAAGCACTCCGACAAAGGCTTCACAGAGGTGTTGGAAAATCACCAAGAAAAGGATTGAATTTGGGTGGAAATTTACTAACTCCAACCCGTAATGGTCCAAGATTCCTGTTAGAAAGTGACTTTCTGGGAATTGGAACACGCAGCGCAAGTATTCCTCGAAGATCACCAATTCGCCCTCTTGGACGATTGGGGTTTCTTGATCTTTTTCCACTGGCCGCCAGTTGATCAGAAGCCGTGGGGGGAGAATCTCTTCTTTCTCTAGTGCCACCAGGCTCTCTTCTGTATGGTGGATAGATCGGCTCCAGGACGCCATTTCTTATGAAGAATTGAGAAGAAAGATGGTGACTTTGGAGATGACGAAGACAAGGAATGCAAAAGAGGGTTTTTGTGCGGCAGGAGGGTCTAAGGCAACGAAGGGTTTTTGGCTTCTCCAGTAAGCTACCTCTTCCTTTTATATGTTCGAGACAACCTTTCGCTGAGTATTTTATTAGTTTCCCATAATGGGTGTTTTTTCTCTTGGAAGCCGTTATCCATACCTAGTAATGAATTAGAAATGAAATGTGTTTTTACCATTTTATTTCGCATTCGGAGGCTATGGTACAGATAAAAATATTGGAAATTCCTAAATCTTTGTTATGGGAATAATTCTTTATGGCTATGGAATAAGTTTATAGCCTCGCAATGTAATCCTGTGATCATAACAGATATGTGTGGTCATAACAGCTGTGGTCGCTGTATGATCAAAAGAGTGTTGTTCTGTGATCGTTCTGATCACAGTCTATGGCCTCAATGTTATTCTGAGGCTAGAGAGTTGTTTTCTGATCGTTACTCTAGTTCTGATCACAGTCTACGTGTAACACCCTAGTTTTGGGGGTGAAAAGTTTTGCATAAAAACGCTGCATGCATGTATCTCTGTAGTAGTAGCCAGATCAGCTGAACCCTAATCTCTCCCAAACTCTAAAAATCTCCAAAATCTACCCTTGGATTCAAACTAAGATCTGCCTATCCAGATCTAACCTACCAGTTACCCTGAAGATAAAAGTCTTCAGGAGCCAGATCAAATTCTGACCCTAACTCCCAGTACCTAAGCCTCTTTCTGTTTTCGAAAACGAGAAAATTCAGATTTACCCTAAGTACCCCAGTTTCCAGATAACTAAGTTATCTTGATTTAACCCTATCTAGACTCAAGTGTCTCTTGGAATATGTTTCTAGATATATCCTCAGCTTACTTCAAAAAGTTGGGAACTAGATTAATTCATCTAAACACTTTTCGCAAATTAGTCCAAATTTTACTGCGAATAAGTCCTTTCTATTACCTGGAAGCTTGAAAAGGCTAAAATCTACGAATCAACTCAAACTCCATAATTTCTTCAGGGAACACCTCCCAAATGCTATTTGATACAGATCTCCCTTTTGATCAGACTTCAAAATCTCTCTCCAATCACCAGAATTCGAGATCGACAAAATCCAGATCTATTTTACCCTAATTTTACCCTATTTTCGAAAATAGGTGAAATCCCTCAAATCTTATCAAACTTTCTCCAAATTTGAGCTAAATGAGTATTAATAGAAATATTATACTCAGCCATGGAATCAAATCTCAAATTAATCCTCCTTAAGACCATATTTACAATTTAGTCCAAAGCCCATAAAAAATCATCACAATTAGGCCCATGATTCGACCTCAGGCTGCTGTTCACGACCAGGCTTCTCAAACCGACCAGATCTACTTCTTCGACTTCGACCACACCTTCTGTTCACGACCACAATAGTGCAATCTACCAGAGCTGCAGCTTTCGACCTCTCCAGCTGCTAGCGACCTCGAGCTGTTATCGTAGACTTCGACCTCGACCTAGATCCAGCACACGAGCACGGGAGCTTCGACCTCGAGCACAGACTGTTGCTGCTTCAGGCTTTGACCACCTGCTGAACAGTGCCACGTATGTGCGTACTGTTGGCCACTGTGGATCTTCTCGGGCTCACCTCACGGCCAGCTGATCCTCCCCGATTGTGCACGCCATCGGCAACGTTTCAAACAGAAAAACCCAGCCACGTGGAGTCCATGCCGAAGCCAAACGTCTATTCACCTTCACCTCCACTAGAGCAGCAGGTTAAAGCCCCTAATCCAACTGTAGGCCGTCACTTCGCCGGGATTCAGCCGAGTTTTCACCTCCAGCCCGCTTCACTTCCCCGTGCATTTCCAGCCGTTGCAGCATCCCCCCCCCATCGCCTATAAATACCCCTCAGGACTTAGCCAACTCCACCACACAGCAAAACACCAGAAATCGCCACCCTTCATCGTGCCTTCTTCTTCTCCGGTGAGCAGCAAGGAGGAGCTCTGGTGCCAAGCCTCTCCACTGCTTCCTTCTTCGATCCAGCACCCCCAGTGAGCTTCTCTCATCTCCCTCATACTTCTCAAGCTTGGAATTAAGTTTTAATGCCTTCTGTCACCGGCAATCGCTGTGTTTCATCTAGAACTCCGGTGAGAAATTAATCCTCAACCAGATCGATCCAACCTTCGAGCTATTAATCAAATATTCTCACTAGACCTTGCTTAACATCCCTAAGCAACCAAAATCGATAGATTTGCTGAAATATGAAAAACCCCAAATTTCAACCTTGTATGTTCACTGTGCTTGCTGGTTTAGCTTATCTGTTGAATGTTTAGCTAATCCAACTTCACCAGTATGTTTCTAGTACCCTGAGGACCATACAAAAGCAAGGAATTAAGTTCAATCACTTTAAATCAGAAATGCCCAAATTGGATTTGAGTTCATCTTTTCTCCAGCCAGTATCTTCCAAATCCAGCCACTCCAGCTCAAACTACCTTGCCATATAGATGTTTTGGACCATTTTGAGCAACTTTGTCTTCTACCACGACTTCTAATTCGGCCTAGAACAGAAGTTATAGCTATGCCCTAGTTGCTGTACTGTTTATGTTGCAGGTGCTCCAGATCAGTCAACTTCTTTGCCGGTTTTCATCACTTTCCGGCCATCTCCTGCCCTAGATCCTGTTGAGACATTTGTTCCTATTACAAATGCCTAACTACCAGACAAAGTGGTGCATCATTTGGAGCCTTGAATCAAAATATATGGCTAACCCTAGTTTCTGGCCATGTTAACCCTATGCCAGGCTGTGTCAGCTAGTGGCATTAGCCCTGTTCACCCACCTCTGGTCCTGTAAAACAGAAATTACTTTGTAAAATAACTACCTCACTACTGTGTGCACCATATGCTTGAATCAAAACCTACTTTGGCCACTGGAAACTGTTCAAACCATGCCAATGCCATTCTGGAGCACTGTCAGCCTATGTCAGCCAGTGGCATTGAGCCTTTTCACCCACTTCCAGCCATGAACCTTGAAAATAACTTTGTCCCTTAGACTCCTGACGTTGTGATCTACACTTTTCCCTACTGTCACAACTTGAGTTGAGCCCTCCATCACCCATTGACCTTATGTCAATGCCTTGAGCCGAATGCCAACCTAAAGACGTTAGCTGTTTTTGAGCGAACCAGTCACAACCTTGATATTACCCTGATATTTTGGAACCCTGTAAACCTTGACAACTAATCTTAACCCTGGTTTCCATAGTTTAACTCTAATCGCTTCCAAATCTTGTAACACCAGAGTATTTCACCTTGCATTATTGCATGTAGTGGGTTAGTAAGAATAGGATTGATTGTAATGCCTGTTTGCTTGTTTGATCTTGTTCAGAGCAAGAGCCCGAGGTTGAATATCTTGTCACTGAACCGCCATCAACTGCTGATACTTACGACGCGGAAGGCAAGTCATACTTTGATCATATTGAACCTATATTTTATGAATTGCTATGCTATTCCATGAGTAGATATCTCATTAATATTGCATGTGTTGAGATCAATAATATTATGGCAGTGATAGATTGAATACTTGAGGAATGTGAACTTGTTAAGATAGCAAGCCATGAACTAATAAAGGTATATACATATACATTTATATTCATGAAATAGAACCCTTAGACGTGACCAGTATTTTGGTGTGGAATGGTGGTAGCACTAGAGGTGCTTGGCTGCATTGGATGTGCAGGCACTGAAGGTGCATGGTTTGCGGTATGATCTGGTCACTGGCATATAAGGACTAGAACCTTGTGTCGTGCGTCCAGTGGCATGAAAAACGTACCAACCACTTACCTGGTATGGGACAGGCACAATCTTGTAGCTTTCTTAGTATTATTAGTTCCCTGCATGGCTTGTTGATCCGGTTTCTCGCGTGGAAACTGGTGGGACACAGTTCGTCCATGAGTGGTGTGAGATCAGAAAAATTATGAGAGGATAAGGTGTAAAGAAGGAAGACGCCCTACGCCAGATTAAGTCGTGCACGACTGTAATCAAAAGAGGCTATGTGTCCTGCGGGAACATAGGCCCAGACTAGGAAGTAAGGCAGTGGGGAGGACCCACAACGGTACTTGGGACTGGATTGTCCATTTACCGGGCAGGGATGCTGTTAATACTAGACTGCGAAAACATTGTGTGAGCTCGGCCTTGTCACGTGCGTATAAGTCGCATGAAGTTGGCCCGACTTGAAAGTCGAGTGAAAAAGTGGATTTAAAAAGAGGTACACCTCTGCAGAGTTAAAAATATATTCGAATACTTCGTACTCCCGAGTTTTAGGAGTATGCCGCGGTGGATTAAATCCACGGGGTGTGACACAAGTATTGTTTTATAAACTAAAATTTGTTAGTTCAAGATTACCCAAGTGGCATGTGTTGTCACGATAAGGGGTGTTGCCGTGGACTATCATGTGTTGACGTGTCGCGATAATACCATAATATAGAGATCATGTGATAACTAAGAGGCATGTGGATTTTGCCCTAAGCATATGATAACTAAGAGGCATGTGGATTATGCCCTAAAGTATATGAGATACTGCTATGAGTATAAGATTGAAAGGCTTGAATAAAAATAATGTGATATGAGGATATATCGCCTTGGATATGGGATATATGCATCACCATCAATAAAATTTATTTACTGCCATGAGTATGATCAGAAGTTGAGTAAGAAATGAGAAAGAAATGTATTTTGAAAAACCCTTCACTCTTTCCCTAATAGCATAGGTTCATGTCATTTATACTATATGTATCCCTACCTTCCCTATGACTTGCGGAGTACGTAAGTACTCACCCTTGCAACAACTCATCAATAGATGGAGCATTCTACGACCTTGGTGAATATCCCGAAGATGCTGCAGACCCAGGAGAAGATGGGCAGTGCCCTCCGGAGCCCTGAGGTGGTGCTGTCTTGCTGTCAACCTCTGTTTCCTGTGGGATTGCTTTTGGCCCTAGCTTCCGCCGATTAGATGATTTATTTTGTTGTACCTTTGTGCCTTGTAAGGCACTATACCCGTGTTGTACTAAGGCCTGATGGCCATACAATTACGACTACTGTAATATTTTGCTGCTTCAATATATTCCTGTGTTTGACTCATCTTGGGAAGTCAAGTGGTTTATGGGACCAGCTGCACCGAGCTGGGCTCCTCACAGGCGATGTCACAGTGTGGCAGACACGACACTACGGTCTTAATGCTATTCTAAGACCAAAGAACTGAGCCAGTTTCGAACAAAAGTTTACTTGTGTATTTTTGGTCGCAGAAGCATTCTTGTGTAACTATTGTTCACAGAATGTAAAGAACCTTTACTCGGATTATAAGTTCTACATAATCCTTTTAAGCGATCAAGTATGTGAGGAAAAGAAATTCTTTATTTCTGACAATCTTTACATACGAAAGGGACACAGGCGACCAAAGCATCAACCTGGTCTGATAGAATTTTACAAAGTTCTCCCAGGGACATATTAACGTCAGTGGAATCAACACTGGCTGCCCCTAGAGCACTGGCTATGGCTCTAATCCTATCTACATCATCCCGAATAAAATAAGCGCTATTATTCCTTATTATATCAGAGAGTTCAAGCTGCTGTCGAGCATAGTCCCTCTCAAGCAGAATTGGCACGCCTCTTCGCGGTGTTGAATCTAGGTAGATCTAAGTATCGAGGTTTTGATGATTAATGATGATTTGGATAAATCCATGATGATTAAAGTTAATCTGGAGAATGTCAGATTTGATGATTAAATGACAACGTAGATAAATCCTAATTTAGCACAAGTAAATTGAATGGATTATCGGTAAACCCTGAATTGGATGTTTTCCTTGGTTGCGGGTTTGATATTGATGCATATGTAGAGCAGGAGCTCGGTGATTGCATCAAGCTTGTGTTGATTGATTAATCAAGATGTCATATGTTAAATCCTGAGGTTGATGACTCAAGTTGTGGATTTGATATCGATACATATGTTGAGGGGGAGCTCATCACTTTGGTCATCTGATTTGATTGCTATCATGACATGAGTAGTATAGATCGTATGCATATGTCTTTATCATCTATGATCTATATGATTGTATTTCATCTCACACTCATCTATTGATTGTTGAATATGGTTTTGTCATTTCACTGGAAAAAGAAACTGTTGGGCTAAACTCCTGTGTAGAGTAGTTTCTCTAGTGGTGATTAATGACGACTCATATATGAGACTAATGTTGTGCATTGAGTGTACGTATTGACAAGGATTGATACCCGAGCCAGTTCAAATAAATGCACGGCTGGTTCAGGACAGATTCGAACAAGACAAGCGCCTGGTGATGCGGACTCAAGTTACTCTGAGAAGCACAATCAGGTGGTCGCAGGCTTTAGGTGATCAGACCGTAGCTAGTGCGCGATCAGGAGTTCATATGCCATACGCGAACAGAAGGCTGCAGGTGGTGCGCGGTCAGCAAACAATGCGCAGTCAGAATACCTTCAACCAGGGGACGCAGGATTGTTCTGTCCCTACGATGGGAATATCCCGTGTATCCCGAAGATTCTTTCATGTATGGAGACAACCATCAGGAGGTTAATACGTATGGTTATTCCCTGAATAACACGTATTAAATCTACGTGGGAGTTGGGGGCAGTTACTGAAACTGCATCCAAGCAACTGTTTGATGCCGTTACGACTTGGCACCCTTTCGAACAGTATAAAGGGATAGCCTAATGCATCAAACAGGGGGATCTCGATCGCGACCACACCGAATCGAATGATCGAACAACCAGATGATCAGATCAGTGAACCAAAGCAACCAGAAGACAGTAGTCTAAGTTAGATAGCTTTCACAAGCCTTCCTGGGATTGTCTTGTACAAACACATAGGAAAAATCTTCGCCTGTGAAGATCTTTTCCATAATTCTGTAACTCTTTTTACCACACATAGTGAAATCCCAACAGGACGTAGGGCTATTACTCCCATCATCGAGGGCCCGAACCTGTATAAACCTCTCTGTGCTCCAGTTGTCCTTGATTCATCATACCTTCCTGGAGGGACACCCTGAAAGGTCTCACAACCTACAAATTCTGCATAAGTTCGACTAAGGACCCCGAGTCCGAATCGTCGACACGTAATGTAATCTCGGTTTGATTCCAGGATAAAAGCAATCAAGGGCGTGAAGTGGATGAAGTCGATATGAATCATCTCGAGCGAGGTCAAGCTTAGCGAGGTCGAGATTTGCGAGGACAAGCGTCAAGTGGTCGAGCTTCACGAGGTCGAACTTCACCAAAGGTAAAATCAAGATTACGGATTGTTTTCTTAGGATTTTACCGGTCTCGGTGTTTGGAGACAAACCAGATTGATAGGTTTCTTTTTGCTAGTTTGACCGTACTATTAAGAGGGGTCGAAAACTAGTAGCTTGAATCTATCTAGTGCGGAAGCTTAAATGCATTCATATTATCTTGCACTAGTATCTTTATCGCTCTTGCATTGCTAGAGAATCTAAGTATAGTTTGTGTGAATTATAGAAAATGTTTTGGAAATTGCACTTAGTCGTGATCGCCAGCTATTTATTCTGGTTTATTATCTAGAGCTAGTTGTGGAGGTATTTGCACATTCTGATCGTATCTGTGCTTGATACGTGGTCGTGTCGCTAGTTTTGCGGTTTTCTGTTTAGGGTTTGGGTGTGGTCGTAGAAGCTCGAGCTGGTCGTACCAGTCTTCGGCTCGCTTGCGTACGCTTGACCAAACTCTCTCGACCACCTGTTTTCGATCGGATATCAGACCTGTGTGGTCGTGGTCATCGCTGAGTGTCAGCTGAGATATCCACAAGAAAACAACAAATCCGTATGTGCAAATACCCTAAATTGCATTTGAGATGATTTTTGTGTTGGACATTTTGGCAACAGGAAAGTTTTTGAGTTTTCTAGAAATATCTAGGAATTTCTAGGTCTTGCTTCTGTTGACAAAATTGTAGTGCTCTGCATTATCTTTCCGACAAGCTAAAAATCACCTCAATCAAATCTCTGGATCAAAAGTTATGCTTATTTTACTGTCATTGTATAGTGGCCGAACATTGTCCGGCCTGTACAAATTTTTTCAGCCTTTTGAAAAAGGAAACCAGAGACATTTGCATCCATCCGGCCTTTTGTCCGGGAAGGTGGGCCTTTGTCCGAAATGGCCGGACAATGTCCAGCCTGTACAAATTGATTGAGCCGAGAAATGAAACAGAGACAGATATATTCGTCCAGGGGCTTTTGTCCGGAATGGGCCAGACATTGTCCGACCTTTATAAAAAAAATCCCCCAACGGTAAGTTTGCAGCAGTCGAAATTGGTTGTATTGGCCGGACAGTGTCCGGCATGGCCGGACAATGTCGGGCCTGTACAAAATTTCACCTATTCGTGGCAAACGGCTAGTTTTCTTTGAGGGCTATATATATCTCGTGTTTGCTTTCATTTGGGGCTGCCCAAACACCTGATATTCTTGTGTATAAGCTAGCCAAACTCTTTGGAATCAATCTATTGCATTTAGAGCCAAGATTTGAGCCAAATCTTTGAGAGCACTTAGAGGAGAAGCAATTGTGAGAGGCTAAGAGTGTTTAGTGCACTTCAGCTCCATTTGCAAGCTAGTGTTAGTGTGTGTGTATTCATTTGCATCCTTGAGCTTCTAGCACTTGATTCGTTCAAGTGAGTGCATTCGACTTGTTACTCTTGGCGATCGCCTTCGCCAAGACAGTGTCGGAGGAGAGTCACGATCTCTCCGGTTGAAGTTTGTTGGAGAGGCCGACAAACAACGTGTGAAAGGTTTGGTGCTCGCCTATCCGGTGTGGAGAAGGAGCAACCCGAGTGAAATATCCTTCGTGGATATAGAAGCGAGGCTCACGCGTGAGCTCTTCAACGAGGAGTAGGGGAGACCAGGCGAGTCTCCGAGACCTCAGTAAAAATCATTGTGTCAATTGTCTTTCTTTTGTATAATTCATATTCATATTGACACAATTGCTTGATTTACTATTGTTGCATGTTATATTGAATATTTCATATGGTTGAATGCAACTAGATGTTTGATTGCTAAACCTTTGCAACCCTAGGTTATCCTAAATATCTTTTAAAATTGCTTAATTGGAAAGAAATTTTAAAAAGCCTCCTATTCACCCCCCTCTAGTCGGCATCCTTAATCCTACACGCGGTAGTTGTCATAACATTCTTCCAGATGAAGAATGGCCGAAGACATTTCTTCAGTCTTCTTCTCTAGGGCCTCTTTTTCTTTTTGGAGAGTTTGCTCGAGGGAAACACTCTCACCAAAAAGAGGCTGGACTTTAGCAGGCTGATTGCTGGGGGCTTCAAAAATTTTCGTCTCCTGCACAACATATATGAGTTAGTTTTACAAGATAAAACGACTAGCAGAGAGAATGAAAATAATTACCAATCCTCGCAGTAAGATTGGACGGGAGGATTAAGCGCTTCCCCCAGGAAGTTGATCACCCAACAAAAGTCGGGGACCATCTGGTCGCGGGAGTGCTGACGAGGATTGACACCCGGGTCACTTCTAAGAAACTTTTGGTTCAAGACAGGTTCGAACCAGACATGTGTCTGGCGATGCGAAATCAAGTTACTTCTGAGGGGCATCACCATGAGGTCGCAAGCTTTACGCGATCAGGTCGCGGGTTTCGTGCGATCAGGCCGACAGCCTTGTGCGGTCAGAAGTTCGTATGCTATACGCGGACTGTACTGAATATCTAAGATGTTGCGCGGTCAGCCCACACTCCGCGGTCAGCACATTCTCGACCAAGGTGCATGGAATTTATTCGGTTATCTTTATACCAGGATATTCCAGGCATCCCGAAGATTCCTCCACGTTGAAGACCAACCATCAGAGGTTATTATATGCGGTTATTCATGATTAACTCGTGTTAATAACCTCCGTGGAAGTTAATAGCGGTTCTTTAACAACCGCATCCAACCGTTTGATGCAGTTTTCTTCATATGACACCCTTTCGACCAATATAAAAAGGGGGCAAAGTACATCAAACGGGGGATCCAAGACATTTTTCGGAAGAATAAAACTCCTAAGATAAGCGAGATACGAGAGATCTCGATCACTCAAACAGCCAAGACTACGGCTTAGATTAGACAACACTTACAAGTCTCCTATAGCTTCTTTCTGTACACTTATATAGGGAAAAGTTTCGTCTGTGAAAGTTTTTCTCCCGGCTAGTTTGTAAAGCTTTATCTCATATAGTGAAATCCTAACAGGACGTAGGGCTTTTACTCCCACCATCGAGGGCCTGAACCTGTATAAATCTCTCTGTGCTCCTGTTCACCATTGTTCAGCATACCTTCCCGGAGGGTCATCTTGAAAGGTTTCACAATTACAAATTCTGCATAAGTTCGGCTGAGGACCCTGAGTCCGAATCGTCGACAGCTGGCGCCCACCGTGGGGCCTTTCTCAAGGCGTCCTAATTGAAATTTGGAGGTTCGCCGAAACATGGCTGGAGCATATGATTCCGAGAATTATTTCGATCTCGAGGATTATGCCCATATACCAATGCCTTCTCCAAGCGATCCTGTTCCGATGGAAGAGGTCGAAGGCCAGAATCTTCCACAAGTTGAATCATCTCTCCAAGTCATGTCAATCGACCAGGAGGTAACTGGCACAAGGTCAGAACCCACAGAGTTTCTGAATAAATTACGTCTTCCTAGCACGGCCAATTTCCTAAAGGTGTCGTCCTACAGTCAAGTTCTCATGTTGCTCTGATACCAACTTTTCTTGTCGCGCCCCAAGACTGGGACAACGACTACTCCTGTAGAGACCTAGCTCGCTGCAGCTAGTCCCAAATTACAAACCTTTGACTTCCCAGGATGAGTCAAACACAGGAGTATATTACA
This sequence comes from Pharus latifolius, assembly GCA_019359835.1. NCBI lineage: Eukaryota > Viridiplantae > Streptophyta > Magnoliopsida > Poales > Poaceae > Pharus > Pharus latifolius. Next base: position 13,947,803 of record CM033327.1, on the reverse strand, counting down.
TTGCAGCAGAGTACTCACAAAATATTAAGCAGTGTGGCCTGCTGGCCTTAATATTACATAAGAGGATTACAATGCCTACAAGGCATTCAGAGTTTAGCAAAATATTTAACTACGCAGCAGAAAATAGGTGACCCTCCCACAAAAGAAGTTGACGGCAGAACAACACACTTCAGGGCTCTGGCGGAACTGATTCTCCTCCTTCTGGATCCACGTAATACTCCGTGCCATCATCTTGATCAAGGTAGGCTCCATCTATTGAGTTGAATGTTGCAAGGGTGAGCACTTACGTACTCAGCAAGTCATGGGTAAGAGTAAATACATATAGTAGTGATGATATGAACCTAGACTAGTCAAGAATTATGGATATTTGTAAAATAATCTTTTCCTTTCTCATTTCATCTTATGGCAGCACTTTTCATAAAGTAACATCATCATTCATGTTCACTAGATTATAGCACTACCGCGACACGTCGACACACGACAGCCCACGGCAGCACTCCTTATTATGACAACACATGTCATTTGGGTAATCTTGATTCAAACATATTTTATTTAGAAAATAGTACTTGTGTCACACCCCGTGGATTTAATCCACCGCAGCAGACTCCTATAAACCCGGGAGCTCGGAGTATTCGAATACGTTTTTAACTCTGCAGAGAGGTACCAATTTACCCGCAAGATATTCCACTTTCAAGCCCATCCTATCAAAATGATTAGACCCCTCCTCACAACCATGTGTGAGTGGCAAGGTGGAGATAACAAGAACTTTTGTTATGCATCATTTACAATTCACCCCCGACCCTGTGGCTCTCAGCGAGGCACAGTTGTGGCAGGTTGTATCCAAACCTCCACCCCTTTGCTTATTCCCATTACTGGGTCAGCGTGCTTGATCACCTTCAGTGATATGTGTGGGAGCCGCGCTCCGTGTTTATCGTGCATCACTACACATCTCATGCAGGGGTTTCATGTGCGATCCACATAATTACTTGTTCAGGCCTGTCCCATACCAGGCTTGCGGTTAGCACGTTGTTCATGCCACTAGACGCACAACACAAGGTTCTAGTCCTTATATGCCAATGACCAGACCATCCACAACCCTGCACCTTCAGTGCCTGCATTCCTTTGCAGTCTAGCACCTCCAGTGCTACAGCCATCCACACCACTTTTCTGGTCACGGCTAGGGGTTTTATTTCATGAATATAAGTATATAAATACATATAATAGTTCATGGCTCAAAACTTGTTTATTTCACATTTCACAGATAACCAGTCTAGTACTGCCAATTCATAGATCAACCATTCTCAATCTTTCACATGCAATATTGCCTATATTCAAGGTTATGTTTTAGCAACATTTAAAATATAGGTTCAAGATGACCAAGGATATGACTTGCCTTCCGCGTCGTAAAATACAGCAGTTGACGTCGGATTCGCAGTGAAGTCCTCGAACTCGGGCTCTTGATCTGCTCTCCAATCAAACAAACAACCAATAATCATAATCTTTTCCATACATTATTATACTATATGCAATAATGCAAGATGAAGTCTTGATGATTCTGAAATGATTTGGTTTAGAGGCTGATTAGGGTTAAGTTAAGGAAACCAATATTAAGATTAGCTGTCAAAGGTTTACAAGGTTCCAAATGTCTCAAAATATCAGAATGATATCAAGATTGCGACTGGTTCGCTCAAAAACAGCGAACGTCTTTAGGTCGACATTCGGTTCAAAGCATCGACATAGCTTTAAGAAAAGCTAGAGTGCTTAGCTCAAGTTGTGGTAGAAGAAGAAATTGTGGATCACAGCTTCAGGAATCTAAGGGACAAAGTTATGCTCAAGATGCACATCTGGAAGACAGTGAAAAGGGCTAATGCCACTGACTGACATAGCCTGGCATTAATCTTGACATGGCCAGAAACTAGGGCTTAGCATAACTTTTGATCTAGGGCCCCAAATGATGCACCACTTTGTCTGGGAGGTAGGCATTGATAACAGGAATAAATCATTCAATAGGATCTAGGGCTGAAAATGGCTGGAAAGCAAGAAATTTGATGATGAACAGAGATGAACTGGTTGCACTGGAGCAGTTCTGGACACAAACTTGGCATGGCTGTAACTTCCAATCTAGGCCGATCTAGGTGTCGTGCTAGAAGACAAAAATACTCAGGAGACTAGGGCACATCTAAATGACAAGGTTTCGAGGGCTGAAATGGCCGGAATCACTTTTCCGATCATCGTCGCCGGAGAAGAGACACTGACAGTTGGGGGTTTCTGCTACAGGCTGAGAGAACTAAATTCCTTGCTTGGAGAGTATCTAGGAGGTATAAGAAAGCTTCTGGAACGATCGAATTGGCCGGAGAATCACCGGAGAAGGTTGGCGACATTCGCCGGCGGCTGGTGAAGCTCGGGCTAGCGAAAAACTCCAGTTCTTGATCAATTTCACCATTCAACTTCACAGGCTTGCTTAGAATAGCTCACTGATCATTTTTGTCTATTAAATCGAAGGCTAATTCGGGCTAATTTGACTTGTGCAACTGGAACAGGGCGTTTCACTGATTTCAGCAATTCCGGCGATCACCGGCGATGAAGTGCATAAGAGCTCAATTAAATGATACAGCACGATGAGGGAGATGAGATATACCTTCTGGTGCTGTTAATTCGGTGAGAGGTGCAGCAGGGCGTGCTGGCACCGTGAGGACTCAATCTGGACTCGCCGGAGAAGACGACTGCAGCGAGAGATTTTGCAAAATTGGCTAAGTCCTGGTGAAGGGGAGATGACACAGGGTATGGCTGCTTATATAGGCCACAGGGCGATGCTTGCAAAGAGATAGCAGCAAGGGAATTGTGCCAGATGACAAGATTTGCCGGGCGCAGCTGCAACAACGGCGAGCGGTGAAGCGACTGCGCTCAGGCGAGGTGACTACTGATCAACTTGTCGGTTCATTGGAACTTAACAATGCCGGGCGGTGCAAGGCGGTGGCGACAAGGCTGGCAAAGCACAGCAACGTGGCGAAGAGTTGCTGACAACGGTCGCGCACAGGAGAAATTGTTGTCATCGGTGCTGCCACGGCGAAGGGTAGGACACGGACACGTGCGCACATGCAGATTCAAGTGAGCACGAGCTCAGGCTAGGCGAGGCGTGGCCGGCGGCGAGCAAGCACGGCGCAAACGCACGGCGAGGTTCCTGGTCGTGCACTGCAGTTGGCCTGGTCGATTTTGGGCTGATTTGCAATTATTGATTTTCTTGATTTGGACTGAATTGTAAATCTGAAGATTTGGAAGGTTTGATCTGGAATTGATTCTGCTGTTTTGGTATACTTAATTCCATAGATGATTTAGCACAGATTGAAGATAAAATTTGAGACATTTGGATGACTTTTGATATGAACTGAAAACAGAGTAGATTAGGGTAAAATAAGTCTGAAACTTATTGATCTCGAATTCTGGGATTTAGGGTTTGATTTTGAGATACTCATAAAAGAAGAATTTGTATTGAAAAGCATTTGGGAGGTGTTCCCTGAATCAGATTTGAATTTGGAGATGATTTGCAACATTTTGCCTTTTCTGGCTTCTGGAAAATCTGGAAAAAGGACTGATCTGCGAATCTGGAGTTTTGGAAGGTTTAAACTGAATTTGATTTCACTGATATAGCAGATTATATTCAACAGAATATTTGGCAAGAACATTTGATAAAATTTGGCACATTTGAATAATCTTTGATACAGACTGAAAATAGGGTATTTTTAGGGTAATTGAATCTGAGCATCAATTGATTTCGAATTATGGTAATTAGGATGAGATCTTGAAATCTGCACAGAAGAAGAACTTGTTTCAAATAGCATCTAGAAAAGATTTGCCGAAGAAATTCTGAATTTGGAGTTAATCTGGAGATTTTAGCCTTTTTGGGTTTCTAGATATCAGATAAAGGACTAATTTGTAATAACTCTTGGACTGATTTGCGAAAAAGGTTTAGATGGTAAAATCTGACTGCCAACTTTTTGGATTAAGGTATTGGCATACCCTTGATCATAATCCAGGAATAATCTGGTCTGAACTTGGCTAAGATTTTGATTAAATCTGAATTTCTGAAACTTAGGGTAAAAGATAATAACAGATATTCTGTTTTCGAAAACAGAAAGGAGTTGATAATTCTGGAAGTTAGAGATAGAATTGAATCTGGGTTCTGAAGGCTTTTAGGTTTAGGATAACTGATAGATCAAATCTGGCAAGTCAGATCTTGACTTGGGGTCACAGGATAGATTTGGAGATTTTAGGGCTAGAACAGAATAAAGCTGAGGCTGATTTGGCTGATCTAGAAGAGACATATGCATGCATGCTATTGAAGAAAAAGGAAAATTTTCACCCTTAACTCAGGGCGTTACAGATCTACCCTCCTTAAAGAAATCTCGCCCCGAGATTTACCTAAGACAGGAAAAGATAAGGATAGGTTTGCTTAAGATCTTCTTCCTTCTCCCAAGTAGCTTCTTGCTCTGAATGATTCTTCCATTGAACTTTACACAATCTGATTTTCTTCCTTCTGAGCTGACGTTTATCAGTGGCTAGGATTCTGATTGGGTGCTCAAGATAAGTGAGATTCTTCTGTAATGGCACATCTTGTACATCTATCTGGTCAGTAGGTTCCTTCAAACATTTCCGGAGCTGAGAGACATGAAACACATCATGCACTCCTGCTAATCCCACAGGTAATTCCAATTTATATGATACTTCTCCCTTTCTCTTGATTATCTTAAATGGTCCAATGTATCTTGGGGATAACTTTCCTTTCACTTGGAATCTTTGTAATCTTTTGAATGGTGTAACCTTGAGATACACAAAATCTCCTGGTTCAAAAGATAATTCTCTTCGTCGTTTATCTGCATAGCTCTTTTGTCGTGATTGTGCTGTTTTCAACCTTTTTCTGATGAGTCTGACATGAGCTTCTGCTTCTTCTACTATCTCTGGTCCAATGACTTTTCGTTCTCCTGGCTCATTCCAATGCAATCGAGTTCTGCATTTACGTCCATATAAAGCTTCAAATGGTGCCATCTGTATACTAGCTTGATAACTGTTATTATATGTAAATTCTGCAAATGGTAAACATTTGTCCCATGATGTTCCATAATCTAGTATACAAGCTCTTAGAAGATCCTCTAGGATTTGATTAACTCTTTCTGTCTGTCCTCCCGTCTGTGGATGATATGCAGTACTGAAATCCAACTGGGTTCCTAGGGTTTCATGCAGTCTATTCCAAAATTTGGAGGTAAACTGTGTTCCACGATCTGAGACTATCTTCTTAGGAATACCATGCAATGCCACTATTCTTTGCATGTATAACTCTGCTAATTTACTGCCATCAAAAATCTTTTTGACCGGTATGAAATGAGCTACTTTAGTAAGTCTGTCCACAATAACCCATATGGAATCATATCCTCCGTGAGTTTAGGTAATCCTGTAATGAAATCCATACCAATTTCTTCCCATTTCCATAATGGTATTGGTAAAGGTTGTAGCTTTCCTGCTATTTTCTGGTGTTCTGCTTTAACTCGTCGACATGTATCACAGTTTGCAATATACTCTGCAATATCTCTCTTCATATTATCCCACCAGAATCTGGTTTTCAAATCTTGATACATCTTTGTGTTACCAGGGTGTATTGAGTATGGAGTTTTATGTGCTTCATGGAGAATTATTTCCTTAAGATCTGCGTTTTGAGGTACACAGATTCTTTCTCGATACCATACAATCCCTTGGTTATCTTCAGTAAAGCCTTGAGCCTTTCCTAACTTGATTCGCCTCTTGATCTTACAAATTTCTTCATCTTTCTTCTGGGCATTTCCTATCTGTTCTTCAAGTTGAGATTTTATTGTTAAAGTGGCTACCGTTCCCTGTGGTACTATTTCCACTTGATGATTCTGCAACTCTTGTTGTAGGTAAGGGTTGTTCAACATAATCATTCCTTGTAGGTTGTAAACTTTTCTGCTTAGGGCATCAGCCACTACATTAGCTTTCCCTGGATGGTACTGAATACTAAGATCATAATCTTTGATCAACTCCAGCCATCGGCGCTGACGCATGTTGAGCTCTGTTTGTGTGAAAATATACTTGAGGCTTTTATGATCTGTAAAGATCTCACACTTACGCCCTATGTGGTAATGCCGCCATATCTTTAAAGCATGCACTACTGCTGCTAACTCCAAATCATGGGTAGGATAGTTTTCCTCATGTGGCCTCAACTGGCGTGAAGCATAGGCTACTACCCGACCTTGCTGCATTAGCACACAGCCTATCCCTTGCTTCGAAGCATCACAGTAAACTACAAAATCTTCTTTGCTATTTGGCAAGGTAAGAACTGGTGTTGTTGTCAATTTTTGTTTCAACTTCTGAAAACTCTCCTCACACTTGGTGGTCCATTCAAATGCAACATCCTTCTTTAGCAGATTTGTAAGAGACTTAGCAATTTGGGAGAATCCTTCGATGAATCTCCTATAGTAACCCGCCAATCCCAAGAAACTTCTAATTTCTGGAACCGAGGTGGGTCGCTTCCATTCCTTGATAGCTGAAATTTTAGCTGGGTCCACTGAAATTCCTTCTGCTGTCAACACATGTCCAAGAAATGCAATCTTTGACATCCAAAACTCGCATTTATCAAACTTGGCATAGAATTGCCTTTCTCGTAGTCTTTCTAAGACTAGATGTAGATGTTGCTCATGCTCTTCTGTATTCCTGGAATATATCAGAATGTCATCTATGAACACTATGACAAATTTGTCAAGGAAATCCATAAATGTGCTATTCATGACATTCATGAAGGCTGCTGGGGCATTGGTTAAACCAAAAGGTACTACTGTAAACTCATACAGTCCGTATCTGGTAGTGAAAGCAGTCTTCGATATATCTTCCTTCTTAATCTTCAGCTGATGATATCCAGACTTCAAGTCTATCTTGGAGAATACTTTAGCTCCTCGAAGTTGATCGAACAAGTCATCAATTCTTGGCAATGGATACTTGTTCTTTATGGTAACTTCATTTAGAGCCCGGTAATCCACACACATTCGTAGGGTTCCATCCTTCTTCCTTACGAATAATACTGGGGCTCCCCATGGCGAAGTACTGGGTTTAATAAATCCTTTATCTTCCAAGTCTTCCAATTGACTCTTGAGCTCTTCTAATTCAGAAACTGACATCCGGTATGGTCGTTTGGCTATAGGCGCTGCTCCTGGTTTAAGCTCAATAGAGAACTCTATGTCTCTATCAGGTGGCATTCCTGGAAGTTCTTCTGGAAATACATCAGAATATTGTTGTACTACAGGCACTTGTTCCAGGCATAATTTTTGCAATGCTTGAACAGATCTTAGCGGTCTCTTGACTGCTGATCTTTCTGCATGGAATAGAACTCTTTCCCCTTGGCTACTGACAAGACTAAGGGTTTTCTCTTCACAGTCTACTAGACCTTTATGTTGGGATAACCAATCCATTCCCAAAATAATGTCTAGACCTTGCAGTTCTAGAACTAGTAGATTTGCCTCAAATTCTACCCCTTCTATAATGAAAGTTACATTTGGGCAGATCGAGTAAACAGATAATCTAGCCCCTGGAGTTTGTATAACCATAGAGTACTCTAATGGTACTTGGTCTATATGCATTTCAACTTCAGATGCAAATGCTTTTGACATGAAAGAATTTGTAGCACCAGGATCAAACAATATCAAGGCAGATGCAGATTGAATCAGAAATCTACCTAGAAGAATGTCGGTGGCGTTGCCTGCTTCTTGAATTGAAGTATAGTTTAATCTTCCTCCTTGGGTTGCAGTTGGTACTCTACCTCTTCCTCTTCCTCGATTAGCCATGTTTCCTCCTCTTCCTGCTGAATTTCCTCTAAAATTCTGCGATGGTGATGCTCTGGTTACTACTGGCTGTGTTCCTGCCTGAGATCTGGCAATGGACATCGGAAGTTGTATCCAAGGACAGAATTCTTTACGGTGCCCACGCTGTCCACAATGATAACACTCAACACGAGGATGAGGGCAATCTTTCTGAGAATGATTTCCTCGGCAATTGGGGCACAATGTCGTTGCTGGTCTGGGATTCTGATAAGATGGTCGAAAATTGGGAGTGATAGGAACTCTTCCTCTGATTGGATTTGGCTGTGGTCTTGTTTGCTGGAACATCCTCCTCTTTCGGCTTTCTTCTCCCATATTCTTCTTCTCTTCCACCTTTAAAGCTCTGTTCACTAGAGTTTGAAATTCCGTCAGTTCATGAGAAGCAATTTGATACTGTAAATAGTGTTGAAGTCCTTCTGTGAAGCGCTCTATCTTCTTCTCTTCAGTATCCACATCTCCAGGTGCGTATCGAGCCAAATGAGTAAATTGGTGTAGATACTCAGTGATTGACTTACTTCCTTGAGTTAAATTCCGAAATTCCCGACGCTTAGCTGCCATAACACCAGTAGGTATATGAAATTTCCGAAATTGATCCTTAAATTCCCTCCAAGAGATATTATCTTTATCAGGATGAGCTTCCTGGTAATTCATCCACCAGGCAGCTGCAGCTCCTGATAACTGATGAGATCCAAACAAAACTTTCTCTCGTTCGCTGCATCGGACCGTGTCTAGTTTCCTCTCGATATCCCGTAACCAATCATCGGCAACCATAGGATCGGTCGCACTAGAGAATGTTGGTGGACGGGTCTTTTGGAAATATGTTAATCTTGCTCCTACAGCAGAAGTAGTTCCTTCTGTTGTTCCAGTAGGCAGTTTCTGAACTATCTTGGCTAACAACTGGGTATGAGCTATCTGAGCTTCCTGTCGACTTTTCTCCATTGACAACAAAATTTCCTGAAGACTGGGTTGTTCATTCTGAGGTGGATTGGAATTCTGAGATCCTTGCTGAAACAAAGGGTCTCTTGTCATAGTTTCTTCTTCCTGCGGAGTCTGATCTATATCTTCTCTTCCACTTTGAGATCTCCTTCTGGTATCAACCATGGTGGCTCTGAAAAAGTTTAGACGGATCTAACTAACTAAGGCCAACTAAGACAGCAATGCAGAAATTAATGCAACTACTTTTATGCATAAAATACTTAGGCTACTAGCCATAATACACAAATTAACCATTGCAAGAGCAACAGCGAATCACAAAGCTATTAAGAGCATCCACTAGCTCTGTCTACACCAACCTCTAAGATACTCTGGAACAGAACGCACTCTCACAATCTTACCGAATTTTAGAAATCCAAATAAAATTTTGAAATGAAGGTTTTCAAGAGCCACAAAGCTCATTATTTTTACCAAAATAAAATTTCCACAAATAGTTTCTAAATAAATTACGTCTTCCTGGCACGGCCAATTTCCTAAAGGTGTCGTCCTACAGTCAAGTTCTCATGTTGCTCTGATACCAACTTTTCTTGTCGCGCCCCGAGACTGGGACAACGACTACTCCTGTAGAGACCTAGCTCGCTGCAGCTAGTCCCAAATTACAAACCTTTGACTTCCCAGGATGAGTCAAACACAGGAGTATATTACATTGCAGTAGAGTACTCACAAAATATTAAGCAGTGTGGCCTGCTGGCCTTAATATTACATAAGAGGATTACAATGCCTACAAGGCATTCAGAGTTTAGCAAAATATTTAACTACGCAGCAGAAAATAGGTGACCCTCCCACAAAAGAAGTTGACGGCAGAACAACACACTTCAGGGCTCTGGCGGAACTGATTCTCCTCCTTCTGGATCCACGTAATACTCCGTGCCATCATCTTGATCAAGGTAGGCTCCATCTATTGAGTTGAATGTTGCAAGGGTGAGCACTTACGTACTCAGCAAGTCATGGGTAAGAGTAAATACATATAGTAGTGATGATATGAACCTAGACTAGTCAAGAATTATGGATATTTGTAAAATAATCTTTTCCTTTCTCATTTCATCTTATGGCAGCACTTTTCATAAAGTAACATCATCATTCATGTTCACTAGATTATAGCACTACCGCGACACGTCGACACACGACAGCCCACGGCAGCACTCCTTATTATGACAACACATGTCATTTGGGTAATCTTGATTCAAACATATTTTATTTAGAAAATAGTACTTGTGTCACACCCCGTGGATTTAATCCACCGCAGCAGACTCCTATAAACCCGGGAGCTCGGAGTATTCGAATACGTTTTTAACTCTGCAGAGAGGTACCAATTTACCCGCAAGATATTCCACTTTCAAGCCCATCCTATCAAAATGATTAGACCCCTCCTCACAACCATGTGTGAGTGGCAAGGTGGAGATAACAAGAACTTTTGTTATGCATCATTTACAATTCACCCCCGACCCTGTGGCTCTCAGCGAGGCACAGTTGTGGCAGGTTGTATCCAAACCTCCACCCCTTTGCTTATTCCCATTACTGGGTCAGCGTGCTTGATCACCTTCAGTGATATGTGTGGGAGCCGCGCTCCGTGTTTATCGTGCATCACTACACATCTCATGCAGGGGTTTCATGTGCGATCCACATAATTACTTGTTCAGGCCTGTCCCATACCAGGCTTGCGGTTAGCACGTTGTTCATGCCACTAGACGCACAACACAAGGTTCTAGTCCTTATATGCCAATGACCAGACCATCCACAACCCTGCACCTTCAGTGCCTGCATTCCTTTGCAGTCTAGCACCTCCAGTGCTACAGCCATCCACACCACTTTTCTGGTCACGGCTAGGGGTTTTATTTCATGAATATAAGTATATAAATACATATAATAGTTCATGGCTCAAAACTTGTTTATTTCACATTTCACAGATAACCAGTCTAGTACTGCCAATTCATAGATCAACCATTCTCAATCTTTCACATGCAATATTGCCTATATTCAAGGTTATGTTTTAGCAACATTTAAAATATAGGTTCAAGATGACCAAGGATATGACTTGCCTTCCGCGTCGTAAAATACAGCAGTTGACGTCGGATTCGCAGTGAAGTCCTCGAACTCGGGCTCTTGATCTGCTCTCCAATCAAACAAACAACCAATAATCATAATCTTTTCCATACATTATTATACTATATGCAATAATGCAAGATGAAGTCTTGATGATTCTGAAATGATTTGGTTTAGAGGCTGATTAGGGTTAAGTTAAGGAAACCAATATTAAGATTAGCTGTCAAAGGTTTACAAGGTTCCAAATGTCTCAAAATATCAGAATGATATCAAGATTGCGACTGGTTCGCTCAAAAACAGCGAACGTCTTTAGGTCGACATTCGGTTCAAAGCATCGACATAGCTTTAAGAAAAGCTAGAGTGCTTAGCTCAAGTTGTGGTAGAAGAAGAAATTGTGGATCACAGCTTCAGGAATCTAAGGGACAAAGTTATGCTCAAGATGCACATCTGGAAGACAGTGAAAAGGGCTAATGCCACTGACTGACATAGCCTGGCATTAATCTTGACATGGCCAGAAACTAGGGCTTAGCATAACTTTTGATCTAGGGCCCCAAATGATGCACCACTTTGTTTGGGAGGTAGGCATTGATAACAGGAATAAATCATTCAATAGGATCTAGGGCTGAAAATGGCTGGAAAGCAAGAAATTTGATGATGAACAGAGATGAACTGGTTGCACTGGAGTAGTTCTGGACACAAACTTGGCATGGCTGTAACTTCCAATCTAGGCCGATCTAGGTGTCGTGCTAGAAGACAAAAATACTCAGGAGACTAGGGCACATCTAAATGACAAGGTTTCGAGGGCTGAAATGGCCGGAATCACTTTTCCGATCATCGTCGCCGGAGAAGAGACACTGACAGTTGGGGGTTTCTGCTACAGGCTGAGAGAACTAAATTCCTTGCTTGGAGAGTATCTAGGAGGTATAAGAAAGCTTCTGGAACGATCGAATTGGCCGGAGAATCACCGGAGAAGGTTGGCGACATTCGCCGGCGGCTGGTGAAGCTCGGGCTAGCGAAAAACTCCAGTTCTTGATCAATTTCACCATTCAACTTCACAGGCTTGCTTAGAATAGCTCACTGATCATTTTTGTCTATTAAATCGAAGGCTAATTCGGGCTAATTTGACTTGTGCAACTGGAACAGGGCGTTTCACTGATTTCAGCAATTCCGGCGATCACCGGCGATGAAGTGCATAAGAGCTCAATTAAATGATACAGCACGATGAGGGAGATGAGATATACCTTCTGGTGCTGTTAATTCGGTGAGAGGTGCAGCAGGGCGTGCTGGCACCGTGAGGACTCAATCTGGACTCGCCGGAGAAGACGACTGCAGCGAGAGATTTTGCAAAATTGGCTAAGTCCTGGTGAAGGGGAGATGACACAGGGTATGACTGCTTATATAGGCCACAGGGCGATGCTTGCAAAGAGATAGCAGCAAGGGAATTGTGCCAGATGACAAGATTTGCCGGGCGCAGCTGCAACAACGGCGAGCGGTGAAGCGACTGCGCTCAGGCGAGGTGACTACTGATCAACTTGTCGGTTCATTGGAACTTAACAATGCCGGGCGGTGCAAGGCGGTGGCGACAAGGCTGGCAAAGCACAGCAACGTGGCGAAGAGTTGCTGACAACGGTCGCGCACAGGAGAAATTGTTGTCATCGGTGCTGCCACGGCGAAGGCTAGGACACGGACACGTGCGCACATGCAGATTCAAGTGAGCACGAGCTCAGGCGAGGCGAGGCGTGGCCGGCGGCGAGCAAGCACGGCGCAAACGCACGGCGAGATTCCTGGTCGTGCACTGCAGTTGGCCTGGTCGATTTTGGGCTGATTTGCAATTATTGATTTTCTTGATTTGGACTGAATTGTAAATCTGAAGATTTGGAAGGTTTGATCTGGAATTGATTCTGCTGTTTTGGTATACTTAATTCCATAGATGATTTAGCACAGATTGAAGATAAAATTTGAGACATTTGGATGACTTTTGATATGAACTGAAAACAGAGTAGATTAGGGTAAAATAAGTCTGAAACTTATTGATCTCGAATTCTGGGATTTAGGGTTTGATTTTGAGATACTCATAAAAGAAGAATTTGTATTGAAAAGCATTTGGGAGGTGTTCCCTGAATCAGATTTGAATTTGGAGATGATTTGCAACATTTTGCCTTTTCTGGCTTCTGGAAAATCTGGAAAAAGGACTGATCTGCGAATCTGGAGTTTTGGAAGGTTTAAACTGAATTTGATTTCACTGATATAGCAGATTATATTCAAACTTTCCAAGCGGCCTACAGCTGGGAATATTCTTTGCCATTGGACCTACAGCTGGGAAAAAAATTACAGCTGGGAAAAACTTTTCGCAGCACCTTTTCGCCCAGCTGTATCAAACCTTTTTCCCAGCAGCTAAAGTGGTGGGAATACTAGTTTTTGCCAGCTGCTCTACTGCTAGCATGGAAGGGCTATCTTATAGTGTTTGCAGATTCTTGACTTATCGCCGCTTAGGGCGATGCCCTCTCCGTGAGGATGCCCTCTCTACGAGGATGCCCTCCCCATGAGGACGTAGGCTATCGCAACCTAAAAGTCCGTACGACGGGAGCCCCTTTTCTGTAGGGTGGCTTACAGTAAACCCTCGTGGACTGAGGGGGTAAGCGGCAACCCAGTTCACATGAACTGCAGTAGTGAGTCAATTTGAGAGACTAGTCCCCCCTCAAACACTCAAGCCCGTCATCGGGCTCATCCTCCTCCGTCAGTGAGTTTCCCCCTCTGCGGGTCATGGAATTCTCAGTTGTCTCAGAATTTTTCGACCAGGAAATTCTCGACCGACTCCACGTTCTCACAGTAACCGGGAGAATTTTTTATCGGGTCTCAGAATTTTTTGACTCGACCGGGAAATTCTCGACCGGCTCCCCATTCTCGCGACGATCGGGAGAATTTTTTATCGGGTTTTAGAATTTTTCAATCGAGAAATTCTCAACAGGCTCCTCGTCCTCGCGGCGACCAGACCTTGAGATTTTTTCAACCGAGAAAATCCACGACCACATCAAATTTCTCGACTGGCTCCTGTTCTCATGGAAACCGGGGTTAATTTTCGACTGGGCGTTGGAATTTTTCGACTGGGAAGATTCACGGTTGCGTCCCATAATTTTCGACCGTTATGCCTCTTCGACCGGGGGTTATGTGACTCCCCGTCAGTTATTGACATCCGGGCCTTTCATTCCTTACCCACAGCACGCGGTGCTAAATTGCACCCCACTGTGCGCGGGGGGGGGGGGGAGATAACCCGGACCCGGACGGAGGATAAACAACTCTCGGACGATTTGCAAAACAATGTTCAAACATCAAGCTTTATTGATTGAACATTGAACCGGGGGACAACCCCCCCCCCCCCCCCACCCCGGTGGGCTAAAGTGTCCTCGGGACAACAATGCCCGAGCACATACAAGATACAACCCGGGGAGTTAGGCTCCCATGGGAAGCTACCCCGGAGGACAACCCCCTCCGATGAGCAACTACGCCTAATAGTCCCAGAGGCCTTCCGAGAGCTCCCGGGAAGGATCCTTCTACAAGCTTCTTATGTGCCAAAAGGCCCTTCAAAGGTGATCCTCTGGCCAATACTCGTAACTGGCTGGGGGGCGCATCTGGAGCAGCGGGATCTTCCGGGACCCCAGCTTTGGTGGAGAAAACTCGACGCAACAATTGTCCAAGTTGTCTAAGTGCCACTCTGGGAGCCACCGCAGCCGGATTGGTCCCCGGAGTGCGCCCCCTGCCGCAGAAGCATCAACAGGCCCAGGGGCTAGCCCAACGGTTGTTCCCCCGACGATGAGGCTCAGTAAAATGGAGGCTGCTCCGGCGCTCCCTGAGCTACGCGTCCCGGAGCCTGCTCGGGCGCTTCCCAGGCTACGCCTCCCGGAGGCCGCTCGGGCACTCCCCGGGCTTTGCCTCTCGAGACGTGAAAACCCCCCGAGAGCAATTTCTAGAGATACCTGCTTACGAGTGGACAAGGCTTAGCAAAAAGGAAGGTTCGTTCCACCAATCAATCAAGAATTTACATTTTTTCCGAGGCTTCATCTAAACAAGCTACTGGAGACAAAAAAAACCTAACAAAAGCAAAATCTAATCTAACAGGGGGTGGGGGAGCTCATACTTGCCCGTCTTTGTCTCCCCTCAAGGGGACCTTCGCGATAGATGTCGCTTCTTGCACCGGGCGCACCCCCTCCGGCTCCATTGCGCCAGTAATCCGGTCGAAGAGGGCCCCAGCAAGCTCCTCGAGCACCATCCACTGGGCCTCGAAGAAATCAGGAAGCTCCGGGGGACCAGCTCCCCAATCACCCGGCGCCAACCCCGCAGTGCTCTACAAGAGCCATCTCTAGGGCTATGATCAGGACGGCGAGGCCCCGCGCCCGGGCATCTGCCGCCACCGAGACGAGGGAGACTTGCGCATCATGAAAATACGTGGCCTCCCTAACTGATGCCGGTACCGAGTCAGGATCATCCCCCAGCCCGAGCTCGACCTCGAGCTTCAACAGGGCGAAGCGAATCATCCTCCCACCGGAGATGTCCGCCCGGGCACCCGAGGCTTTGGCCTCCCGGGTGACCCCCCGCTCCGCCTGTAGCTCCCTCCAGAGCCGGGAGGCAGCGTCTTCAATGGCTGTGAGTCAGGCTCCGACCGTGGCGAGCTCCCCGAAAGCCAGCTCCTTCTCGGAGCGCTCAGAGGTTAGGTCCCCGAGCGCTTTCTCCTTTCTGGAGAGCTTGAAGGCCGCCACCTCCTGGGTGGCCCAAATGTGTGCGAAGAATCATGCTCGGAGGCCTCAGGCCAATGCCACCGTCTGGAGGAGGAAACGAAAAAAATGAAAAGTAGAGGCAAACAAAGATTGTTGGCAACACTTACCCGGAGTTCAGAGGAGATCACCTCCTCGCAGTCCTCCGCGTCGTCCCCTGGGTCACTCCCCCGGGAGACGTCTCCACCCACCAGGGCGCTGTCCTCCGGTGTCCCGCAGTCGGAAGAGCCGGACGTCAGGTCCATCGGCGGGGCTAGGACCCCAGGATGGATGAAGAGGCCCTTGCCCCTCGCCGGTGGAGGGGGAGCCTCCAACGTCATCTGGGTCACCGGGGGAGCTACCTCCGGTGCCAAGATCGAGGCCACCAGAAGGGCCCCCGGCATCTTGAACCGGACGGAGACAGCGATTGGCGATGGTTACGACTGGGCCTCCGCAGCAGCAGGGGTGGGGAAGGGCTCGGGGCATACATCTTTGAGTCAGAGCCCTGCCCCTCCCCGGCCACCATGCCCTCGACGTGGCTCGGCCTGTCTGGGGTGGCGAGCTGGGTCGCCGGCTCCATCGGGCCACCGGAGACCCCAGAAGGGCTTGTCCTCAAAGGCGTACCAACTGGGTGGGGGTGACCGGCGACCACTTCGGGGCAACAGCTGGTCACCCACTGGCGGTGCTGTGGGGGTCTCCGAGGGTGAAGCCGGGGGCTGTGCCCGGGACCTCACAGGGCTCCTTTGCGCCCGAGCCCTCACGGGGCTCTTTGATGCTCGAGCCTTCACTGGGCTTTCTTGTGCCCAGGGGCACTTCGAAGGCCCCTCAGCCGCCTCCTTCCCCCGCTTGTGCAAAGCAGGGGTGGGGAGAGGCACTCGGGCGGGAAGCCTCAACCCGAACACCTCTACCACAATGTTCTGGGGAGGGCCCTCCCCGATGACGCGCACGATCTGTTCATGCTCATCTCTGCAGTTTCACTTGAGGAGGATCACTGTGATCTCCTGGGACTGGTTGTAGGATCGGACTGCAAAAAAAAAAGGTTAGATAATGACCCCCTCCAAAGAAACAAGTTCGGGAACTTACGTTTTGCCACCGCCATCTGGGGTGGCTGATGCGCCGCTGACACCCCCTTTCCTGGCGAGGGTTGAAGGGCACCTCCCGGAGGAGTGCCATCTCATCAGCGAGATCCCGCATGGACCTCCGAAACCGGGCCTCCGGCATCAGGGTGAGGAGGTCCATCTCCCCCTAAGTCCACTCCGGGGATAGCGGCCCGGTGGATCGGCAGTACGACGAGGGCTCTGGGGAGTACGTTTCCCCCAGGTCGCCCACCCGGAGATAGAACCACTGCCGGAGCCAATCTCCCCAGTGGTCCCGGGAGGCTTGCACCGGGTATTCGTCGTTGCGGCCTTGCATGAGCTGGATCTTGATTGACCCAAAGGCATACTTGGGCCCTCCCTTCATGACCAGCGGGCCTCTCGCTGAGGGCTCATAGAAGTACTGGAGGAACCAGAGGGTGGGCTCCTCCCCGGTGGCTGTCTCGCACAACTACATGGACAACTCCATCCGGACAAGGGTGTTCGGGGTGAGGTGGTTGAGGGAGAGCTGGTATACTTGTAGAAACTCCCAGAGCAGTGGATGCACCGGGAGCCGGAGGCCTACCTCTACGAAGGCCTCAAAGGCCACCACCTCCACCTCCCGAGGCTCGACACCAGCTCCTCTGGCCCGGGAACCCTAATGTCCCCGACCGCGAAAAACTTTCAGTCAATGAAGCCTTCGAGTTCCGATCCCTGGAAGTGAACTCTGTGGCCCCGAGAAAGTCGGAGGTCACATCCTCTGGGGGCAGCTCGGACGCTTTGGTGCGGTTGTTCGGTGCCATAAGGGTGAAAGAGGTCGGTGAGTCAAAAGTATCTACTAGAAGGCAAGCTACCGGGAAATCAAGCTATTGGGATAGAAAAGTTTTGGGATTGGGGCAAAGTGTACCTGACCAGAGGGCCCCCACACCTATTTATAAGCAACAGAGGGGGCCTCGAATGGGCGCCACGTGTCTCTGGCCCATCTGGGCTGTTGATCCAAACTGTCACGTGGGTATCGAAGGGTTGTGTGAAGTTCAACACGTCATACGGCTCGTGTGTGCGTGAACCGAGGGATCGTGTGAGAAAATGTCCTGGGAGACAAAGCGTCGCGCGCAGCCCGGGAGTGTTCGGGAAGGCGAAGCACCGTCTGGGGCCAAGTCCTACGCATACCCTCCGGGGCCACTCCGTGTCCCCAAGGGTTTGGGGGGCTGCGGTTGGGGAAAATCCCGGACGCGTCCCGGGGAAAGTCCCAGAGGGCTATCCCGGACACCTCCCATGGAATGTCCTGAAGGGCTACCGGGGAAAGTCCCGGATGCCTCCCGTGGAAAGTCCCAGAGGGCTACTGGGGAATGTCCTGGTCGCCTCTCGGGGAAAGTCCCGGACGCCTGCTGTGGCAAGCCCCGGACGCCTCTCGTGAAATATCACGGGGGCCTCCTGGGAAAAGCCATGGAGGAGTCCTGTAGAAGACCGCGGGCTCAATTCTGAGCCCCAGACGCCTCCCATGGAAAACCCCATACGCCTCCCGTGAAAGTCATGGAGGCCTCTCGAGAAATGCCACGGAGGTCTCTCGTGCAAGCTCACATGCGGGTGGCATGAGGAGCGCCTCGAGAACTAGCAAGGACACTTGTCAAGCATCCAAGCCCTTCGGCCGGGGAAATTGATGAGGATTGACACCCGGGTCACTTCTAATAAACTTTTTGGTTCAAGACAGGTTCGAACCAGACATATATCTGGCGATGCAAACTCAAGCTATTTCTGAGGGGCATCATCATGAGGTCGCAAGCTTTACGCGATCAGGTCGCGGGTTTCGTGCGATCAGGGTGACAGGCTTGTGCGGTCAGAAGTTCATATGCTATACGCGGACTGGACTGGATATCTGGGATGTTGCGCGGTCAGCCCACATTCTGCGATCAGAACATTCTCGACCAAGGTGCTTGGAGTTTATTCGGTTATCTTTATACCAGGATATTCCAAGTATCCCGAAGATTCCTCCACGTTGAAGACCAACCATCAGAGGTTAATATATGCGGTTATTCATGATTAAAACGTGTTAATAACCTCCGTGGAAGTTAATAGCGGTTCTTCAGGAACCGCATCTAACCGTTTGATGCAGTTTTCTTCATATGGAACCCTTTCGACCAATATAAAAAGATGGCAAAGTACATCAAACGAGGGATCCAAGACATTTTGGAAGAACAAGACCCCTGAGATAAGTGAGATACAAGGTATCTCAACCACTCAAACAGCCAAGTCTACGGCTAAGATTAGACAATACTTACAAGTCTCCTGTAGTTTCTTTTTGTATATTTACATAGAGAAAACTTTCGCCTGTGAGGGTTTTCTCCCTGCTAGTTTGTAAAGCTTTATTTCATATAGTGAAATCCTAACAGGACGTAGGGCTTTTACTCCCACCATCGAGGGCCCGAACCTGTATAAATCTCTCTGTGCTCCTGTTCACCATTGTTCTGCATACCTTCCCGGAGGGTCATCTTGAAAGGTCTCACATTTACAAATTTTGCATAAGTTCGGCTGAGGACCCCGGGTCCGAATCGTCGACAGCTGGCGCCCACCGTGGGGCCTTTCTCAAGGCGTCCTAATTGAAATCCAGAGGTTCGCCGAAACATGGCTGGAGCATATGATTCCGAGAACGATTTCGATCTCGAGGATTATGCCCATATACCAATGCCTTCTCCGAGCGATCCTATTCCGATGGAAGAGGTCGAAGGCCAGAATCTTCCACAGGTTGAATCATCTCTCCAAGTCATGTCAATCGACCAGGAGGTAGCTGGCGCAAGGTCAGAACCCACAGAGGTTCTTAATGTGCTAGGTGATGAATCCGGCCCTTCATACGACCCCGCTGAGGGAAAATATGATGATGACCCAGAAATTAGCCCAGGAAGGTTCGACCCTGATAACCTTCACCGTCTCTTTGATTTCGAGTCCAACTCGGAACAAACCGAGATGTTTTCCCCATCGGCAACCTCTCTCCATAGGCAGTTTGCTGCGCTGTCGGAAGAAACTCCCGACCAACAGGCTGCCAGGGAAGAACAAGATCGCAAACAGAAGGAGGATCAAGATCTCGAGCAACAGAACAACGAACTACGCAGAACTGCCCTAGAGGCTCTTCAAGATGCGCAGGCTCGTTACGATGCTGCCCCGAGTTCTTCTCAACGGTCGCGTGGTCGTAGACGTGACCAGACTCCTTCTTTACCACCGGAGCGTTTCCCAGTAGACGAAGAAACGATAACACCTGGAGCCCCTAGGAGAAGTACCCATGGTCGACTGCGATCTATCGCGGAAGTTATGCGTAATTTTCCTCCTACGGTCACGGATGCACAGAAACCGGCCTTTTTCAGGATCCTGGCGGAAAGACTGGACGAGGTCGCATCCGAGGTGACCCCAACAGCCTCTTCTCGCTCGGTAACACATTCCCATGAACGAGATGGTCCTCATTCTGGCTCTGGCCGGTGGAGTTACCCACTGCCCGTACCGTCCCGACAGGAGAAATACCGGCGAATGCAGGATTCTCGTGGTTGGGATCGAGTTCCTGTTCACTCTCGTTTGGGACCACGAGTAACCTCGCCATTACGTGAGGTTGCTCGAAGCCCAACCGAGAGTCACAGGGCGGTTCATGGTCCTTACGTTGGTTGCAAAGCTTTTTCGCCTGGCCTACGAGCAGTCGTTTGGCCCGATAAGTTTCGACCAAGGGCCATTGAGAGGTTTGATGGAACTCAGAACCCATCCGAGTTCCTTCAGATTTATATTACTGCCATCCAAGCAGCGGGAGGTGATGACAAGGTCATGGCCAACTACCTGTCAACAGTCCTCGCAGGACCGGCTAGAACCTGGTTGTTCAATCAGCCTGAGGGTTCCATCTACAATTGGGAGATGCTATGCGATACCATCCTCAACAATTTCCAAAATTGTTACCAAAAGCCGGGTAAGGAGGACGACCTGCATAGGCTGCGACAAACTTCGACCGAAACACTTCGGCAGTTTGTCAAGAGGTTTGTCGGGGTGAGGAATACCATCCCGAACATATCTGATGGCTCTGTAATCAGGGCATTTAAGCATGTCGTTCGATACCGGAGATTCACTGAAGACTTGCTTATCCACCTTCCTCGATCGGTGGCCGATCTGTTCGATATGGCTGATCGATATTCCGATGCAGCCGAAGCAGTCAAATGGAACCGAATGGTCGACAAGGGGGACCTACCACCCCAACCAGGCTTCAAGGACGCCAGGAAAGAAGATTCAAGCAAAAAGCCGGAGTCTTCACCAGGTGGGAAGTCGAAGAAGTCGAAGAGGAACCGCTCTGGAAAGTACCGCGAGGTCGCAGTCGCAGAGAAGCCACCTTCGACCAAAGGTAATAAGTCTTCATTTAAAAGTAAAACTGCCTCTGGTGGTCGGGATTCCGACCAGCCAGAAAAATCAACTAATCCGCAGGAGGGCAAGAAGTGGTGTCCACTCCACAACTCCGCAGGCCACGACCTCAAAAACTGCAGGAGTTGGTTGAAACAACTGGACGATTTCTACCAAGGAGTTGGGCCAATGCCAACCTTACCGCCTAAAGAGCAGGCGTGCGGGATTAGAGACGTCGACGGAGACGAAGAAATGGCTTACCAGGTACCTCAAAATCATGTTAATGTCATTCTCGGAGGTTCTTCCTCTTTCGTTTCCAAAAGACAGTTTAAAACCTTCTACCGAGAGGTTAACCAAACGGAGACATCCCTTGGTGAACCTCAATACCCCCGTTGGTCGGATATGCCTTTGACGTTCGATCGCGCTGACTGTCCTGTGGGGCTAACCCGACCATTGAGGTTACTTCTAGTCATTACCCCAATCATCAGTAACGCGAGAGTCGAAAGGGTCCTGATTGACGGGGGAAGTTCCCTTGATCTTTTATTGGTCAAGGCACTCGACGAGATGCAAATTCCTCGTTCGAAGATCAAGCCCATAATCCATCTGTTTTATGGGATAATCCCAGGCCCCTCCATGATGCCATTGGGACAAGTGGTCCTCCCGGTCACTCTGGGAGAACCAGACAACTTCCGAACAGAATTGGTTACTTTCGATGTAATCGATTGTGATTCAGCTTATAATGCAATCTTTGGCAGGCCAACTCTTGCTAAGTTCATGATGGCAACGCACTATGCTTATCAGTGCGGGAAACTGCCTGGCCCCAAAGTTCATGACCGGCTATCTTTGGAGATGGTCGATCAACTTCCCCTCCGGGACGCTCAGGTCGCCACCGTTGCCACCGATGCGATCAAGGCTGCTCCTCGACCAGATGAGAAACTCAAACAAGTTCCTTTGTACCCAGATGACCCATCCAAGATAATTCGGGTTGGGTCAGCCCTGGATGACAAATAGGAACTCGACCTCGTTGCTTTCCTCCGAGCTAACGCAGATGTGTTTGCGTGGAAACCGTCCGACATGCTCGGTGTCCCAAGGGAAGTAATTGAGCACAGGTTAGCAATTCGACCTGGACAACGACCAATAAAGCAAAAGCTCAGGCGTTTTGCCACTGACCGACAGGAAGCCATCCGAGAAGAGTTAGACAAACTCTTACAAGCCGGGTTTATCCGCGAAGTGGATCACCCGGACTGGCTCGCCAATCCGATCATGGTCCGCAAGTCAAATGGCAAGTGGCGCATGTGTGTCGATTACACTAGCCTCAACGCTGCCTATCCGAAGGATGATTTTCCCCTTCCCCGCATCGACCAGCTGGTCGACTCCACTGCGGGTTGCGAACTGATGAGTTTTCTGGACGCCTACTCAGGATACCATCAAATTAGCTTGGCAGAAGACGATGAAGAGAAAACTGCCTTCATCACCCCGTTCGGCACATACTGCTATGTCAGAATGCCGTTCGGTCTCAGGAATGCAGGTTCCACATACCAGCGCTTGATGCAAAAGACCTTTCTTTCCCAGATAGGGCGTAATCTCGAAGCATATGTAGACGATTTGGTTGTAAAAAGTACCAAGAGATTGTCTCATTTAGACGATCTCGCTGAAACCTTCTGTAATTTGAATCGCTTTGGAATAAAATTAAACCCGGAGAAATGCTCTTTCGGGGTTTCTTCAGGAAAACTCCTTGGTTTCCTTGTGTGTTCCAGGGGCATTGAAGTTAATCCTGAGAAAATCAGGGCTATTGAACAAATGAGGTCGCCATCGACCATGAAGGATGTTCAACGCCTGGCTGGTCGCATAGCGGCTTTAAGTCGCTTTCTATCGCGATTACGCGAAAGGGGATTACCTTTCTTCAAGGCCTTGCGGAAGCATCATAACTTTACATGGTCGGATGAGGCCGAAAAAGCATTCCAGGAGGTAAAAACATATCTATCCAGTCCGCCAGTATTGGTGTCTCCCGACAAAGGAGAATCGTTGCTTCTTTACCTGGCGGCCACACCACACGCGGTCAGCGCCGTTCTGATCGCGGATAGGGCAGGAATACATAAACCCATCTACTATGTGAGCGAAATACTTCATGGTCCTAAGGAGCGCTACCCTGAGGTCCAGAAGATACTTTACGCGCTACTGATGGCTTCCCGTAAGCTACGACATTACTTTCAAGCACACAAGATCACAGTACCCTCCTCTTTTCCTTTAGGGGATATTGTCCGAAATCCAGAGAAATCTGGTCGAATCGCCAAATGGGCGGTCGAACTCGGTGCCTTCGAGATCCATTTCACCCCTCGCACGGCGGTTAAGTCTCAGGTTTTGGCCGACTTTGTGGTCGAATGGACCAACCCTGAGCCACCCGTGCAATTGGCAGAGGAACTGGAGTGCCCCGATTATTGGACAATGTACTTTGACGGCTCCCATAGTTTTCAACACTCGGGGGCTGGAGTGGTCTTAGTTACGCCCCAGGGCGAACAGCTTAAGTATGTCATTCAACTACACTTTGTTGCAACCAACAATGCAGCAGAGTATGAAGGTCTTCTTGCAGGGCTCCGGGCAGCAAAATCCCTCAGAGTCCGTCGATTAGTGGTGAGGGGAGACTCACAACTGGTCGTAAACCAGGTAAACAAGGAGTACAGCACCTCCGATGAGACAATGGCTCATTACCTGTGGGAAGTGAGGAGATTGGAAAAACACTTCAGTCATTTCGAAGTCCAATACATCCCGCGAAAGGACAACATTCTCGCAGACCAATTATCCAAAATTGGGTCCTCACGCTCATCCGCTCCGGCAGGAGTGTTCATTGAACACTTGGACCACCCTTCGATCATGACTTCGGTCGAGGATGATCCAGTAATAGCCTTCGTTACCAACCTCGGTCAGGAACAAGATTGGACTCATCCATTGAGGGTCTATCTTGAACATGGGACCCTACCCGAGGACGAAACTGAAAGTGATCGGTTAATTCGAAAAGCACGTCTGTACAAACTCATAGATGGGATTTTGTATAGAAAGGGTACTCAAGGAGTATTCATGCGTTGTATATCTCAGGAGGAAGGAAACTCCCTCTTGAGAGAAATGCATGACGGTGTATGCGGTGCGCACTCGTCATATCGTACACTGGTCGGAAAGGCTTTTCGACAAGGATTCTACTGGCCTTCGGCACTTGATGACGCCAAGCATATGGTCAAGACGTGTCCCCAGTGTCAGTTCCACGCGAGGCAAGTTCATCAACCTGCCTATGCGTTGCAAACCATTCCTCTCGCATGGCCATTCGCGGTCTGGGGGATGGATATCGTCGGTCCTATGCCACAAGCGGTCAATGGGTACAAGTTTCTGTTCGTAGCCATTGACACATTTACAAAGTGGATTGAGGCCGAACCGGTACGAAATATTACTGCATCAGCCGCACAAAAGTTCTTCCATAAGAACATTGTGGCACGATTTGGTGTTCCAAACCGTCTCATCACAGACAATGGTTCTCAGTTTGCCAGCGGTCTTTTCCTGGACTACTGCGATCAGGTTGGGACCAAGGTGTGCTTTGCTTCTGTGGCCCATCCACAAAGCAATGGTGCCGTAGAACGAGCCAATGGGCAAATACTGCAAGGCATTAGAAAGCGCGTTTTTGATCGCCTTAAGACCCGCTCGGGGGCTTGGGCAGATGAGCTCTATACCGTTCTATGGGCATTACGAACTACTTCTAGTCGCGCCACCGGTGAGACGCCCCTCCATTTGGTCTATGGGGCCGAGGCGGTATTGCCTATGGAAGTAAGTGTTGGTTCTATTCGGACAGATCAGTTCGAACAGATTAATCAGTCCGAACAACGGGCGCAAGATCTCATCCTCTTAGAAGAACGGCGTGATCGCACCCTGGTTAAGTCCGCGGCATACTTGCAAGCTTTACGCAGGTATCACAGTAAAAAGGTACGACCACGTGATCTCAACGTGGGCGACTTGGTTTTACGAAAAATTCAAGATCAGTCTAATCGCAACAAATTCTCCCCAAAATGGGAAGGTCCTTATATTGTTGTCTCAGTGCCGCGGATAGGATCAGCGCGGTTAGCTTTGGAGGATGGTCGGATTTTGTCCAATACTTGGAACATCGATCAACTTCGCAAGTTTTACGTGTAAGTATTCCAATCACTTTTTTCCTGTTCAATTAGCATCTTTTGCTAAAACAAAATAGGTTTTGCTTTCATACAATGAGTTTTTCTGTTTAAGCCCGTATCATATGCATTCGACCTGGGGGCTGATCGCCAACGGTCAGATCATTACAACAATCAGATTCGCTGTTCGATCTCATGACCACTTACAGATAAGACACTCCTAAATAAGCCGTTTCTCAATGCATACGGGGCTATCTGGTAAGTCCTTGGTCATCTGAGTGGCTACCAGTTCGCAATAAGATTAAACGTTACATTGATCCTGATCGTTGGTTTAAAACACACATCCCTGCTCGTTACGCTTATGTTTTCTCCTCTGCTTATAACACTAAGGCTTTAGTATTCATAAGCAGAGGCGGGGGCTAGGGGGGATGTGCTCATAGTATAGAATTCATATTATAAAAATGCAAAATATATATTTCCTGTCAAAAATAATTTTTTACATACATTGCATTATACACAATTGTCTAAATACAAAAATAAGGATCATTCGATCCCCAACTCAGTCGGGAGTCTATCTACTAGGGGCTTGACCTCCTCTATGACTGCATCGAGCAGCTCTTCACTCTCGACCTCAACCGGACCCACCAATGCGCTCAGATCTGCATCTGGGCCATGGTGAAGTCGAACCCGGCTGAGTACGGCTACTGCGGCTGATCGAACCCTGGTGCTGATCACCTCTTCGCGTCGCCGTGTATCTCCAGGGAGATACTAAAGTAGTGAATCCGCCTGGGCGGTAAGCAACGATGTCCAGTCACTTATGCTGAGGTTGTCTTGCTTCGGTTCTACCACATCGGTCTTCAAAAGATCGGCCACGGCCTTCAGTTTTTCGAAGATCAGAAGGCTCAGCTCTTTGATCGCCCGATCGGTGTGGCGAATCGAGGATTCAAGAATCCCCTTATCCCGACTAAGCTGCGTAATTCGACTTGCTTGCGCTGTACAGAGAGAGGAGGTTATTCGCATATTACGGATTCAAGTCTTCTTAATCAGGAATCAGCTTACCAGCATTCTCTGATCGAAGTTTGTTAAGTTCAGTTTCTTGTTTCTTAAACATTGAGACTGAACTGGCCATCTCTTTCTTCAAAAATGTAACCTCTCTGCAGCAAAATCAAGGCAGTCACAACCAAAATGCACCCATACTAACCGAAGGGTAATGGTACTCACCTGCGCAAGCTGTCGCGTTCTTTTTGAATGGCTTCTGTACTGGCCATCACAACATGCGAATGGCTTATTAGCCAGGATAATCCCTGTGGTGCCAAAGAAGAAGATTAAAGGTGTCCTAAGTACAATTCAGGCACGAAAGTGGAGGTTTATTATACCTTCATAAACTTTTGTAAGACAGCATCATTCATTTCAGCGGGGATCCTCGCTAGAGCCCCTGATGCGCTTACTACAGGGACAGTTGGTGGGAGTGCCGGCTGGGCGCTACCCCCAGTAGTCATCGGTGGTGACTGGGTCCCTACATTTATTCTTTCCCCTGCGGTTTGGACGACTTCCTGGACCACAGGGGTGGAGCGTTCTTCGTTGGAAGCTCCTATACCAGCTGCGGCTTCAACCCCTCCGGAGGCGGTTGAAGAGCTGGGCGCCGTCTTTCTTTGCCTGACAAGAAAGACAATTTGAGCAGTTTTTATTTAAGATTATTGCCAGTTTAAGGTTCTTACCTTATTTAAAATCCCATTCGCTCCTGGGATTTCTGAGAAGGTTCCCCTTAGGAAGAAGAACCATCATCGGTTCTTGCCTTCCTCATGGCAAACAAAGTAGCTCCCCCCTGGATATGTTCATCTATGAGCATATTTCTAAGGAAAAAATAGAGACAAAAAAGCAAGGTCTTTACCTGGGCTACCGTACTGGCTGGTGGGGCTACATCCGAAGGCCTTGGCAACTCCTGGGTCACTGGAGCCACCTCAACCGGCCTTTGCTCAACTACTTCCCCCTCTGTCTGCAGAGGAGGAGGATTTTCCCCCCTGGGACTAACAGTAGTCTCAGGGAGAAGCTCTTCTCCCTGTATGAGTATTGATTTGTCAAACATACCGAAGGAATCATAAAAAGAATAACAGAAAGGAATCCTTACCGTGGTCGTCCTTTCGACCAGAGGAACAGAGACAACCGGTCCTGAAGTCTCGGGGGCTTCAGGAATTAAGGGGTCACCCGCGACCACAAGATTTTCGGTGGTCGCAGGATCTGCCACGACCACCTCTTCGGTAGTAGTGGTCTCTGCGGGGCAGCTTGGGGCATCGCCAGATGGGAGATCCGCGATCTTCCTCCTCCGAAGGATCAGAGGAACGTCATCCTCTTCCTCCTCACTCCCCTCTCCCTGTACGACGAAGAAGTGATTCCAATCTGCGCCTGGTAAAACAGTAGGGATGCAATATCTTACCGCCGTCTTTCTTGCGGTGGGAACGCTCCGTGAAGACCCTTCCCCGGGATTTGGCCTGGCCTTCTTGGAGGCAGGACTCTTTGTCCTGGGTCTTTGGGAGACCTTCTTCACGTTTTTTACCGTTGGCTTCCCATGACAACCTACGTTCTCACTCGGGAAAGTCGTCTTGGCAAACCTTCCTACGAGCTGATTCACATTTTCGATGAAAATGTTTAACGCAGGGCATGCATAAGATCTAAAAAATGGAGGCCAGATAGAGAATGTACCTTTCGGCGCTCCTGTTTAAGGTCGTCGCCGGCGTGAATCAGACTCTGTGGACGAGGTGATCCCTTAGGGCCCTCTACATCGGTGTTGTAGGCCCTAAGGAGGGAGTTGGTCCGCCTTTCAATTTCGGATGAAGGCAGGACTGTTCTCAAACTCCAGTCAGAATTTACACAATTCAAAAATGGGAAAGCTCAGCGCCAAAGAAATAAATACCTTGACTGTAGTCCAGGGTGCTATCAGCCATGGACCTAATCTCCCACGCCGGATGAGGCCTTTCACGCAAAGGACTCACCCGATTCTTCACGAAGTCTCGAATGATGTCTCGAGCCGTCAATCCTTGATTAACCAAGTGAAGAATCACCTCGGCATGCTTCGAAAGCTCCGAGTTCATCGCCGGAGGAACATCTAACTCGCTCGACTTCTCCGGTCGCGAGTTTTCAAACCATAGACTGCTTTCGGATGGTGGAGAGCAGTAAAACCACCTTTGGTGCCACCCGTGCACAGAATCTCGCAGGGGTGGGGAGGGATGCTCCTTTTTGTCGCTCAGCCGGAAGAAGATGCATCCGGCGGCGTTGGTACTCTTCGACCACGCCGAAAAGTAGAATCACCGGAAAAGATCCACGCTGGGATATATTCCGACGAAGGCTTCACAAAGATGCTGGAATACCGCAAGGATCAGCATCGCGTTGGGGTGGAGGTTGATCAGTTCCCACCCATAGTGCTCAAGGACATCCTTGAGGAACTGGCTCTCGGGGAATCGGAACCCGCAGCGCAGGTACTCCTCAAAAACCACCAACTCGCCCTCTTGGACAGTTGGGGTTTCTTGGTCCTTCTCCGCAGGCCGCCAGTTAATGAGCAGTCGCGGAGGAAGAATCTCCTCCTTCTCTAACGCCACTAGGCTCTCCTCGGCATGATGGATGGATCGGCTCCAGGACGCCATTTTTTGTGGAGAATCAAAGGGAAAGCTGGGGATTTTGGGAAGACGAAGGCTGAAGAAAATGAGGGTTTTGTGCGGCGGGAATAATGAGGGTTTTAGCTGTGTGGCTTCTTTGAGAAGACATCTGCTCTTTTTATAGACCCAAGGCGACGCATTAATGAGTAAGCGGCTCATTTCAAACGTTCCATTGAATGCTTTATTCATTTCCCATAATGGATACTGTCTCTGATGGACCCGATAAAGTATTTGGGCGTCGGATCTGAAACAAAAAGACTTCTTTGTTTTGGAAACTGAAAGTGCAAAAGGACTGAAAAATTTTCAGTACTTTTCAGAAGACGTTTTTCCTTTTTTATACTTTGAACATTTTTTTCGAAAAAATCATGTAACTCAATTTTTGACATACTGGAATGTTTCTAATTGGGTTATGGTTTTATCGAAATCGTGTTTTAGGCTAAAACTTCGATTCTAATCGGGGTGACAGCCTGACCGAGTTCCAATTCTGGTCGCACTTTAGTTCTGACCGCGGCTCTGAAACTGATCGCGAATCAGGGCAGGTCGCGGTGCTTTTTTCTTAAACACGATTCTGATCGCAGAACTAAAGTTTCCTGTGTATGAATGGTCGCAAACATAAAGTTTATGGCTATATTTTCGCACAGAAGATATGAAGAATATTTATGAGAAATAAGAAACTTTTATTTCTTACATTCTTTACATACAAAAGGGATACAGTCGATCAAAACATCGACTTGCTCCGAAAGAAGTTTACAAAGTTCCCCAAGGGACATGTTGTTGTCAGTAGGATTTACACTGGCAACCCCCAGGGAACTCGCAACTACCCTAAGTCTATCTATATCGTCCCTAACAACAGACGCACTATTGTCCCTAATCAAGTCAGAGAGTTCTCGCTGTTGCTGAGCGAAGTCCCTCTCTCGACGGAAATGGTGCGCCTCTTCTCGGGATCGGTCAAAACATTCTGCTAGACGCAGAATCTTCGAGGCCATCTCCTCGGTCTTCTTCTCCAGGGCATTCTTCTCTTCCAAAATAGTCTGTCCGGAAGGAAGAGATGGAGCAGCAGAAGGCTGATCGTTGGAGCCTCCAACCTCCTGCATTTTGCAAAAGTTAGTCATACTAACTAAAATTATCAGCAAAAGGGGAGAAGAATTGTTACCTGTCCCGGTGCATAACCCGTTAATACACCCATCTTGGGAGGAAGATCATCATATGGTGGAAGAGCAACCTTCCCATCAGAAGATTGCTTCGCCAACCCAATATGGCAATCATCTGATCGAGGGATAGTCACCGCTTGCCGACCAGGATGTTGATCACCCAAAAGAATGGGAGAATTGGATGTGATGGGATCTTTCTCTAAGGATAAAGGCCTAACTTGCCGAGAGGCATGAACGGGGAGGGTCAAAGGAACTGAAGGAAGAAAGAAACTTGCTACATTCTTCACCTTTGTTCCACTGGAAGATCCTTCGTCGACCTTGGGTTTCTTCCTTAAGGGAGACAGGACTTCAATTGTTTGAGGCCTTTGTTCGACAATTTCCCCTTCATCACTCTCAATCTCGATGATATCGTGATCTGCCATTGGGAGGAGTATGTAAAAAGGAAGAAGGCAGGATAACAAGAAAAGGACTTAGGCGTGGAGGGAAATTGTGGAGTTTTACAAATCCAAGAGCCTGGTATTTATAGCCGCCTGGGTGACGGTTTTTCATTCCAGGCGCCTCGGGTTTCGTCAAAGCATTTACAATTTTACCTTGAGATAAAAACAATTCTACGGCGCTATCATTGCCCGTCACTTAATGTCAGAACCCGTCTTGGGAAACCAACCGTTTTCACTTAGTGCGCGACTAAGTGGAAAAATTGAAGAGTCGGGTTAAAAATCCAATGCATGGTTTTAAAATTCGAAATAAACACGTCTCTTCGTTTTCTTCGAATTTGGGGGCTAGCTGACGAGGATTGACACCCGGGTCACTTCTAATAAACTTTTTGGTTCAAGACAGGTTCGAACCAGACATGTATCTGGCGATGCGAACTCAAGCTATTTCTGAGGGGCATCATCATGAGGTCGCAAGCTTTACGCGATCAGGTCGCGGGTTTCGTGCGATCAGGGTGACAGCCTTGTGCGGTCAGAAGTTCGTATGCTATACGCGGACTGGACTGGATATCTGGGATGTTGCGCGGTCAGCCCACATTCCGCGATCAGAACATTCTCGACCAAGGTGCTTGGAGTTTATTCGGTTATCTTTATACCAGGATATTCCAAGTATCCCGAAGATTCCTCCACGTTGAAGACCAACCATCAGAGGTTAATATATGCGGTTATTCATGATTAAAACGTGTTAATTACCTCCGTGGAAGTTAATAGCGGTTCTTCAGGAACCGCATCTAACCGTTTGATGCAGTTTTCTTCATATGGCACCCTTTCGACCAATATAAAAAGATGGCAAAGTACATCAAACGAGGGATCCAAGACATTTTGGAAGAACAAGACCCCTGAGATAAGTGAGATACAAGGTATCTCAACCACTCAAACAGCCAAGTCTACGGCTAAGATTAGACAATACTTACAAGTCTCCTGTAGTTTCTTTTTGTATATTTACATAGAGAAAACTTTCACCTGTGAGGGTTTTCTCCCTGCTAGTTTGTAAAGCTTTATTTCATATAGTGAAATCCTAACAGGACGTAGGGCTTTTACTCCCACCATCGAGGGCCCGAACCTGTATAAATCTCTCTGTGCTCCTGTTCACCATTGTTCTGCATACCTTCCCGGAGGGTCATCTTGAAAGGTCTCACATTTACAAATTTTGCATAAGTTCGGCTGAGGACCCCGAGTCTGAATCGTCGACAGAAATGGCACCGGTGCCCTTCAATCCGACGGCCGTAGCTAGGGCTCTTTGGTCTTTTTGCTTCCTTTGGGGTCTATATATACCCCCTTTTATCTCATTTATATGGATCCGATTTTATTTTTCACACGTACAAACAACAGGCATCCTTTGGAGACCTCTTTCCCTGAGAGAGCACCTCCCCAATGGACTCACGTCCGGAGGGTGCCGACAGGACTAGGGCCCCCACCGGGACCTGAACCTGTATAAAAACCATCGTGTCAATCTCTGTGTTGCCCGGCGGGAGGTGACCAGTCACTTGGTCAGCTCGCACCACTGTTCTTGTGTCAAACACATCCGAAAAATCTAACGATGGTATTTTTTGTACCACGACACATTCATACACTAATCGAAACAAAAAACAAACTTTTCAAATGAAGATAACTTCTAATAAAATTGTCTTATTTCATAGATATTTTTTTTGTTGCATCAAAATGACAAGAAGAATTTATATAAGTTGGGAATTTGAGGGAATAATCTTGTCTATGTACGATCGATGTTAGGTTGGTTGGGAGAGTAGGTGAGGAGTCTCCAAGGCACACTAACTGGTGGTGTTTTAATTCTATTAGGTGATAGCGTATTATAAATGAGAGGGTTACAATGTTAATGTTGTAGCCTTGGATTTCTGTGTCTTGGATTGTCTTCTTCCGAGATGACGATGGAGATACTTCGAGATCGACTCAAGTCACTTCAACCCGACTGCATTCATGACAGAGACCTTCGACCTTCGACCTTCGGGGTATGACGCTCTTGGACTCCGAAGTCTGGCTACAAGCACTCGAGCACTTGATCTCAGGACCTAGGGCCCTTCAGGACCATAGGTCCCCAGAGAGTAACTTTTTTTTAGGTAATGAAGAACTCCTGGGAGTATGGGCTCGTCGGTCGAGTCTCTAGTATCTCTGGGACCTAGGCCTTGTGGTACCTCGAGGACGTAAGGTCCTTGAGAAGAGACTGTGTCTATGAGGGGAGACCTCCAGGGAATATTGTCTATAGGGCCAAGCCCTGAGACCACCAAGACCCATATGAGAAGTCGAGACCTTCTAGGAGAGTTGTTTGTGGGCTATGGGTCATTGAGACCTTCGAGACCCAGACTTCAGGACGTACAGGAACTGAAGTGAAGGCATCATGTTCCTGGAGTGTTGTGGCCAGGCCTAGCCCTCAGGACCACTAGGACCTCTATGAGTGGCTGAGACCTCCCGAGAGAGTTGTCTTCGGGCTCCTAGACCTCCATGACCTAGCCCCCGAGACCTCCTGGATAGAAAGGTCCCCTAACAGACCTTTTGGGAAAGTTTCCTTTGGGCTCCAAGTCCCTGAGACCTCTAAGACGTAGGCCCTAGGACCACTGGGAACTAAGGTCCATGGGAATGTACCCATATGAGAGGCTGTGACCTTCCGAGAGAGTTGTCTCTCGGCTTCGAGTCTCCAGTACCTCTAGACCAAAGGTCCTCGAGAGATCTTCTAGGAGAGTTTCCCCCGAGCTCCGGGTTGTCACGACCTAGGGCCTCGGGACCTCCGGGAACTAAGGTTCTAGGAAGGTACTTCATCTACAAGAAGGCATTTCCTCCCAGTAGTGTTGTCTCCAGGCCCAGACCCTGGGACAACCGGGACCTGTATGAGAAGTCGAGACCTTCCAGGAGAGATGTCTCCTGGCTCCCATGACCTCTATGACCTGGGCCTTTGGACCTCTGGGAACTAAGGTCCTCGGGAAGATACTTTGTCTACAAGAAGGCATTGTCTCCTGGGAGTGTTTTCTCCAGGCCCGGGCCCCAGGACCATTAGGTCCTATATGAGAGACCGAGACCTTCCAGTAGAGTTTTCTTTGGGTGCTAGGTTCCTAGGACTTCTGAGACTCAGGCCCTGAGACCTCTGGGATCCATGGTCCTCAGAGAGAAACTTCATCTATGAGAGGCCAAGACATTTTGGGAGAGGTTTCTCCAGGCTCTAGGTCCCTAGGACGTCCAGGACCCAAGGTCCCCCGAAAGGCCATCCATCTACATGAAGGCATGGCCTCTTGAGAGTGTTGTTTCTGAGACTTGGGCCCTGGGATCCCCTAGAACCCTGCGTAGTGATCACGCGCGCGAGGGATGGGCGCTCGTGATTGGATGTAATAATTGCAAGAGAACGGTTGAACGTTGAGTACTTGATGGTCGAATTCTATGAGGAACAAGCGAATTCGTCTTTTTGGCTAACAGGTTATTGATTAAGTCTGAACGATTTGGGGGGTTGTTTTTCTACTACTAAAATTATCAATCTAGGATTTAAAGCAGTAAAGAGCAAGTAATAAATGTATAGTAGTATATTTTTATATTACCAAATGCTACTTTTAATTGAGTGGTAATAAAAGTAATATTCAGGTATGCTATGAGCCATGTGGAGGAATGTGAATGATTAAGATGGAATTTGCATATCTCATATAATGAGAGAGTTATCTCTGGGTTCCTCAATATAGATGAATTGAGAAGTGCATGGCCATGCTGTTTGTGGTTGAGTGTCAACTACGGGAAGATTAGTTCAATATAAGATTGAGAAAGGATTGAATTGTGTAAGGGTGGCACATTTCCTACCTTGGGTTTAATCTGGTATCGTATGGCAAGAGAATCAACATGAAGACATTATATAGGTTTGTTGATTATGATCTTCGTGTGTATTTGGATGGTCATTATGTCCTACTAGGGGCCACACCGACTTACAATTCGGGTAAGTATTCCCGGGTCGTAACCAGATATGCATGAACCTTCAGGATCACACACTTAATGGGTTGGAACAATGCAATTCAGATTGAGTATGTTCTGGGATTTCTGTATCAGATTCGGAGACTTAATGTTAGACTCCTTATGCATTTGGTTGGGTTTGTTATGGGGTTTCCGTATCACATGCGGAGACTTAATGTTAGACTTCTCCTATAGTTCAGATAATATTTGTATCAAATCAGGAAACTTAATCTGTTAGGATTTCTTCTGCAGGGCTCTATATAAAGAGAGGTATGATGGGCTTTGAGAACATCACAAAAAACCATAGCTGCCATCTCCTCTAAAGTAATAGCTCCTAAACCCTTGTCGTGCGCATTGGTGTGAGCACACCATCATACGATGTTCCATCCAGTATGTGTGGATACCGGTAGAGGCACTACTACAATTGCTGCACTGATCAGGACAATCCACGAGCAGTCGTTGTCATCTACGTCCCCTGATCAGGACGATCCACGAACAGTTTATGTGCACATTTGATCGCTTCACCAAATCTACTTCCGCTGTTGGTAACAAACTAATCTATGGTCTGTAACTTGTAGCCTTCGAGTAAAAAATTATTGAAATTCTGCTAGTGTAGCTTACTCGGTTTTCAACAATGGTATCAGAGACATCCCGTATAGTATTAGATATGGATTTATAACATCTATGTGATACATGAAGTTATAGTAGACTAGATGTACTAGTTTATTCAATCTATTACTGTTCAAGTGTGTTCAACTAGTTGATTTTGACCGTGGTGTGTTCGATCGGGTTCCTTTTCGTCCAGTTTTCATATCTTTCGTTGAAATAGGTTCAAACAAACTCAAAACGTCCTCTAATTTTGTAGGTTTGATCCCTGTAATATAGCAAATACAACGGTAAAAGCGGATTGTAAAAATACTACAAAAAGATACATAAAATGTTTCATCAAAGAAGTTTTCAGTATGTTTTTAGCACATTTCGTTAGCAAACCTAGGGTAAACCACTACCAATTTAGCACTTATCAAATTCCCCCAAGCTAGCATTTTGCTTGTCCTCAAGCAAAGGATGTGAGTGAATTTCCAAAAATTGGAATGCCTAGGTAAATCAGATTTTCAATAAACAATTTCCGGCAATTCATATCACATCGAGGCATATGAAACAATTGATTTAAGCAATTTAAAATTTCCAAATACAAATATTCGGCTTATCAAATCTCAACCTTAGAAAAGAGAGTTTAACTGACTAAATCATTTTGACAACTTCTTTCACATAGAGTTTAGAACAAACAATAGCTAAAGAAAATAATCACTATGCTACAATTTATACAAAGTTGCTAGATTTCCCTAAGTAGAGAGAGAAATTCAAACACTTTCTATTATTGATTTTTTTATTTTCTTCAACTTTTCGTTGCTCTTGGCCAGAATATTTTGAACTTGATCATTCCATCGCGGCTAGAGGAGACACAGCTGAAGATGCTTACTTAAGTGCAAGCAATCTTGTTGTTCTGTATACCTTCTCTTCACAAACTAGTCGATGATTCATCACCACCTCCCCCCAGCGGGTCGCATATTTATTACAAGAGACTAGACAAAGCCGCATCTTAAGCAAGCATTTTATTATAACAAAGAAATTTTTTTGTGTGCATAAGTTAAGTAAATCTTTCCTTCCCCAGCTGGTTGATGATTCACCACCGCCTCCCTCCAGTGGGTCGATTATACATCACTATTACACATTTTTATTTTAAAGAGAAGGGGAATTAGCAATCTAAGCATAAAAAGTGACATAAGAGAGTTAATTTTAGATAATAATTTATTAGAAACCTTAAATTTAGAAGTCAATAATGATCTAATAGACAAGTATAGTCTTTAATTGTAAAGTTAAGACAAATACTGAACACCGACAATTGAAACTTTTAAAGAGAGCTAAGTTCAATTGATCATATGCAAAGATGTGATAGAATAGTCATCTAATTGATTAAAGATCATATTCAAAACCAGGCGTTCCAAGTTGATATATTTTTATTTTTCAGTTTATTATGGCAAGAGGGTGGAATGATGATTTGCTGAAGGCTAAGCAAATAATAAAGTGACTACTCCCCAAGTTAAATCAGACATTGTCCTCAATGTTTGGAGAGAGATACAGGTTACCTTCTGCGATCGTGGTATCTGGAGGTAGATGTTGTTGAAGATGATGTGGTGAAAGAGGGTGTTCTAGTCCACGTAGCTATGGTGGTTCGGTCCAAGGTGTCGCAAGGTAAAATATGAAAAAAAAGAAACAAAAAAGAAAAGAAAAATAAAAACTTGCGTACCTTAGAGATCAGTTGTCAGAGGGTGGTGGAGGTGGTTGGTTGATCTGGGAGAATCTTCGGGTCTTCAGGTCAAGTTCGCAAAGGCTTCGAGACCTAGACCTATTCAATTTCGGAAAGGATTCGCGACCTTGGAATGGTTTGCGACCTTGGAAAGGGTTCACGACCTTGGGAAGGATCCGATCTCTGGATGGATTGTATTCTGATCCATGTACATATAATTGAGTCCTATCTGTTAGGTTTAGTTGTTTGAATTTAATACGTTTAGTCGGTTATTGAGTCTGATACGTATTCATACGATTGGACTGTAAATACTTTGTAATAGCTCTAGTTTAGATCATCAAATAATCATCGAACTTATTTACGTCTTTGCTACATAGTTCTTCGACGTAGGCGAGTGCGTCCTATTGTTCAACAAGTACAAGATCCCTCTTTTCAATAAAAAGCTGTGCTATCTTTTGAATTGTGTTTTCGATCAACTTGGGTTTCGGTAATTCTGAGTAAGATCCCGTTATTCTGCATATTAGCATCTGATCGAGTATTGTCGAAACCCGTCTATACTTCAGTCGGAGCAATTTAGTATCTGGTCGAGTATAGCAAAAACCTGGTCTATACCGTAATCATATCAAGTTGGTATCAAAGCAACTATCATGTCCTACGGATGGTGAAGACTCGCCAGGGTTACAAAACCTCTGGTAAAACTCCACAAGAAACTCTTGCAGCTGAAGGCGATCATTTGACGGTTCCTATAGTCGCGTCTCCGGAGATGTCTGACAATACCTCCGTTCAAGCTAACCTAGCCGAACAAGTGGCTAAGCTCTCCGCCGACATGGATACTGTGCTTACTTGGATTAAGCAGCAAGCCATGGCTGTACCTTCTGAAGTTGATGCTTCAAAAGGCAAGGTTAGGGGTGTGAAGATTGGTGAAGACTTGCATAGGCCAGACAAAGATGAAGACGAAGGCGACCATAAGGCCGATGACCTCACCAACACCTCCTTAGCCATCGGATCTTGCAAGGTCGAAGCTAAGGTTGATATATGATCGAAACAGAAAAGGCCGTGATTGTGTAATAACCGCAAGTGAACAGTTGAACGTTGAGCACTTGAGAGTCGAATTCCAAGAGGAACAAGCGTATTCTTCTTTCTAGCTTAATGGATCACTGAGTAAGTCTAAACGAGTTGTGGGTGCATTTTTCTACAACTAAACTATCAATCTAGGGTTTGCAAGCTGGTATAAAAATTAGGGCTTTGAGAATTCCATAACCATCTGAAGTAATTTTATCCAAGGTCCGAGGATTGTAAGTTAATTTCTATTGTTTTCCAAGACAAATTAAGTTTCCAGTTTGGGGCGCTAGGTCAACAGTCAGAGGATCGCTTCCACTATCACATTTGGTGAGAGCCTCTCTCCTGTTCAGGATCCCGTGTTAAAGTGCTAAGGATTCAAGAACTTCCCTAATTTCTTGTTAAGACTCAACTATTACATCTGTTGTCGAAACAAGGATTAGGGTTTGGAGGAAGAAAACATGAGGAAATTACTCCAAAACTTGAAATAAAGACTGAGAAAAAATCACGCCTTCCGGATTAGGTCATCCTTAATCCTAGAGGGGATCTACTCACTAAAAGCCATAATTATGTAGAAATAACAATAAGAAATAAATTAAAACTTACTTGATTGTTTGAGAATTGAAGTTGCCGTCCTTGCCGGCTTATAAAAGCAATAAAAATAGAGAAAGGGGCTCTAAACTAAAAAGTAGCTAAAACCTACTACTAAAGCCTAAACAAAGCATGTCTAATTGAGCCAAAAACTTCTCTATTTGTAGTACATAAGTCATAGAATTACCCAATTACAACTAAAGACTTGTTTAGGAAGGAAACTGACTCAAATTCAGACTTAGGAATGCCTTAAACCGACTAAAGGGTCTAGGCACGCGTCAAATGGACTAATAGGTCTGCGGAATGCCCTAAATCGACTAACGGGTCTAGGCAAGCGCCAAACAGACTAACGGATCTGTTTCAGATTTGGGATTCAGGTTTCGGGTTTCGGGTTTTGGGTTTCGGATTCGGATCCCTATTTTTCAGATTTTCAACACTTTCTTTCTCCACTTTGTTTCTATCCAAATGATGTCGAAATATCTCCAAATTTGGTACGTTTCCCTGAAACATGATGAACACACGCATGAAAGTGGATTGTAGAAATGTTACAACAAGTCACATACAATGATGTATCAAAAGAATTTTAAGCATCATTTTTGCATGTTTTCAATACTAAACCTAGGGTAAAATTCTACCAGATTAAGACTTATCAATATACCCATATACGATGGGGTGATCGATGCCGAGAAGCTAGATTCTTGGTGTGACCAGCTTGAGACCTACTTTGACCTATGAGGGTTTAGTAGCACTCAAAAGGTGAAATTCGCACCTTTGAAGATGAAGGACCACGCTAAGACATGGTGGAAAACCCTTGTCTCCAGTGGTGAAGCTGACGACCTTGCGTGGGGTCAGTTCAAATGACTCCTATAACAAGAATTCTACCCGATCATTTATCTCGAGGAAAGATGGGATCGTTGGCACAAATTGTATTAGGGCCGCGACCAATCCTTCTAGGATTATACGATGGAATTTAAGAGACAAGCAATGGTCATTGGCATCTCACTCTCTGATCCTCAAGTGTTCCGAAAATACATGTATGGACTTCAGAAATCGATCAGTCTAAGCTAATCCTGTTTGGTGTCCATGACATCATGACCATGAGCACGACTGCTATGGCGATCGAGAAGAAAAATAAATCCCGCAACGACAAGAAAGAGAATTCGACGTCGTTAAAAGGAAAGTTAAGTTTGAAGAAGAGTACTCCGAAGTCTAGTACGAGCATCTCTTGCGATCATTGTCATGTTGCTGGGCACACAAAGGATAAAGGCTAGAAGCTCCATCCTGAGCTTCAACCAAAGAAAAATGGACCAAGAAAAAGAATAGCTACAACTACTACGGCTACACCTGAAGGAGTTGTCTGAGTGAATTCGGTTGATGAGACGGATACGACCTTGTCTCTGATGGCAATGCCGAAGGAGAAAGGATTGGATTCACCTGACGACCGTCACTCAACGGAGGACTTGTTCACTATCAACATCCAGGTGAAGCATGAAGTGGTCGCAGTAATATTCTGTAACACCCTAGTTTTGGGGGTGAAAAGTTTTGCATAAAAACCCTGCATGCATGTATCTCTGTAGTAGTAGCCAGATCAGCTGAACTCTAATCTCTCCCAAACCCTAAAAATCTCCAAATCTATTCTCTAGATCCAGATCAAGATCTGACCATCCAGATTTAACCTACCAGTTACCTTGAAGATAAAAGTCTTCAGGAGCCAGATCAAATTCTGACCCTAACTCCCAGTACCTAAGCCTTTCTCTGTTTTCGAAAACAGGAAAAATTCAGATTTACCCTAAGTACCCCAGTTTCCAGATGATTGAGTTATCTTGATTTAACCCTATCCAGACTCAAGTAACCCCTGGAATATGTTCCTAGGTTCATCCTCAACTCACTTCAAAAAGTTGGGAGCCAGATTAATTCATCTAAACACTTTTCGCAGTTTAGTCCAAATTTTACTGCGAATAAGTCCTTTTCTGTTTACCTGGAGGCCTGAAAAGGCTAAAATCCACGAATCAACTCAAACTCCAGAATTTCTTCAGGGAACACCTCCCAAATGCTATTTGATACAGATTTCCCTTCTGTCCAGATTTCAAAATCTCACCCCAACTACCAGAATTTGAGATCGACAAAATCCGGATCTATTTTACCCTAATTTTACCCTATTTTCGAAAATAGCTGAAATCCCTCAAACCTTATCAAACTTTCTCCAAATTTGAGCTAAATGAGTATTAATAGAAATATTATACTCAACCATGAAATCAAATCTCAAATTAAACCTCTTTAAGACCAGATTTGCAATTTAGTCCAAAACCCATCAAAAATCATCACAACCAGGCCCCTGGTTCGACCACGAGCCACTGTTCATCACTAACCACTCAGTTCGACTTCGACCAGGCACTCGATCGACCACAGCAACCGGTTTCGAGCACGAGCACAGGAGCTTCGACCTCACCGCTGCTACTGCTCCTTCGACCGTTGCTACGCCGTGAGCTCCTAGCCTTTGATCACCAGCAAAGCCATCTTAGCCGCTGCCTCGTCGCCACGTGGAGGGTTCCTATTCGCCACTGTGGATCGCCTTCTCCAGCACCGGCAAGATCTTGCGCTCCCGCGTTGCGCCCGACAGCCACAGCAAAATCGTGCCACGTTACGGCCATGCCACGATTGAGCTTCACTTCACCATCTCTTCGTCGCAGTGACAGCAGCGCAGCCGACACGACCGGTGAAGACGTCGTTTCGCCGCCTGTCTTCGCCGCCGGTCACTTCCCAGTCAATTCAAGCCGGCTTCAACTCCCCGTGCAATTGTAGACGTTGGGAGCTCCCACAGCCTCGCCTATTTAAACCCCCTGGCCTAAGCAACCATCTTACACCCCTTCACACCAACAATCAGTAAAACTCGCCGTCTTCTTCGTCTTCTTCGGCGAGCTCGAGAAGAGGCTCACGGTGCCAGGCCAATCCACTGCACCGAGCTCCAAATTGAAGCTACCAGTAAGTAACCCTCATCCACTTACCTGTGTAGTAGCAGCCAATTGAACTCTATCGCACCACCTCGCCGGGAATTGCTGATTTTCCCCGACAACTCCGGCGAGCAATTAAACCCTAATTAAACCGATTTAGCTCTCGAGCCTGTGATCAATATTGATTAGTGAACTTATCTAAGCATCTCTAAGCAACCAGAATCGAAGAATTTGCTAAAATATGAAGAATCCCAAACTTTTCACCTTGCATGTAAGCTGGAGCTCGCTGTTAAGCTTCTCTGGTGTTTCTCCTGACAATCTAGCTTCACACATAGCTTTTGTATGCCCCAGAGACCCTCCTCAAGCAAGGACTCGAGTTCAATTGCCCTAGAACAGAAATACCCAAATCAGGATTTAGTTCATTTTTCCTCCAACCAATATCTCCTAAATCCAGCCAATGCAGCCCTAGAAACCTTGCCATCTAGATGTTTTGGACCATTTTGAACAACTTTGTCTTCTACCACGACCCCTAATTCGGCCTAGAACAAGAGTTATGGCTATGCCCTAGTTACTGTACTATTGTGCTGCAGGCACTCTAGGCCAGTCAACTTCTTCGCTGGTTTTCATCACCTTCCAGCCATCTCCTGCCCTAGGTCCTGTTGAGACATTTGTTCCTGTTACAAATGCCTAACCACCAGACAAAGTGGTGCATCATTTGGAGCCCTGAGTCAAAAGATAAGGCTAACCCTAGTTTCTGGCCATGTCAACCCTATGCCAGGCTATGTCAGCCAGTGGCATTAGCCCTGTTCACCCACCTCTGGTCGTGTAAAACAGAAATTACTTTGTCAAATAGTTGTCTCACTACCTTGTGCACCATATGCTTGAATCAAAACCTACTTTGACCACTGGAAACTGCTCAAACCATGTCAATGCCATTCTAGAGCACTGTCAGCCTATGTCAGCCAGTGGCATTGAGCCTTTTCACCCACTTCCAGCCATGAAACTTGAAAATAACTTTGTCCCTTAGACTCCTGACATTGTGATCTACACTTTTCTCTACTGTCACAACTTGAGTTGAGCCCTCTATCACCCATCGACCTTATGTCGATGCCTTGAACCGAATGCCAACCTAAAGACATTCGCTGTTTTTGGGCGAACCAGTCACAACCTTGATATTACCCTGATATTTTGGAACCTTGTAAACCTTAACAGCTAATTTTAACCCTGATTCCCATAGTTAAACTCAAATCACTTTCAAACCTTGTATCACCAGAGTATTTTCTCCTTGCATCTTTGCATGTAGTGAATTAGTAAGAATAGAATGAATTTTAATGCCTGTTTGCTTGTTTGATCTTGTTTAGAGCAAGAGTCCGGGGTTGAAGATCTTGTCGCTGAACCGTCATCGACTGCTGATACTTACGACGCGGAAGGCAAGTCATACTTTGATCATATTGAAACCCATATTTTATGAATTGCTATGCTATTCCATGAGTAGATATCTCATTATTATTGCATGTGTTGAGATCAATGATATTATGGCAGTGATAGATGGAATACTTGAGGAATGTGAACTTGATAAGATAGTAAGCCACGAACTAATAAAAGTTTAAACATGTACATTTATATTCATGAAATAGAACCCCTAGCCGTGACCAGTATTTTGGTATGGAATGGTGGTAGCACTGGAGGTGCTTGGCTGCACTGAAGGTGTAGGCACTGAAGGTGCATGGTTTGTGGTATGATCTGGTCACTGGCATGTAAGGACTAGAACCTTGTGTTATGCGTCTAGTGGCATGAAAAACGTACCAACCACTTACCTGGTATGGGACAGGCGCAACCTAGTAGCTTTCTTAGTATTATCAGTTCCCTGCATGGCTTGTCGATCCGGTTTCTCGCGTGGAAACTGGTGGGACGCAGTTCGTCCATGAGTGGTGTAAGATCAGAAAAATTATGAGAGGATAAGGTGTAAAGAAGGAAGACGCCCTACGCCAAATTAAGTCGTGCGCGACTGTAATCAAAAGAGGTTATGTGTCCTGCGGGAACATAGACCCAGGCTAGGAAGTAAGGCAGTGGGGAGGACCCACAACGGTACTTGGGACTGGATTGTCCACTTACCGGGCAGGGATGCTGTTAATACTAGACTGCAAAACGTTGTGTGATCTCGGCCTTGTCACATGCATATAAGTCGCATGGAGTTGGCCCGACTTGGAAGTCGAGTGAAAAAGTGGATTTAAAAAGAGGTACATCTCTGCAGAGTTTAAAAATGTATTCGAATACTTCGTGCTCCCGAGTTTTAGGAGTATGCCGCGGTGGATTAAATCCATGGGGTGTGACACAAGTATTGTTTTATAAACTAAAATTTGTTAGCTCAAGATTACCCAAGTGGCATGTGTTGTCATGATAAGGGGCGTTGCCGTGGGCTGTCATGTGTTGACGTGTCGCGGTAATACCATAATATAGAGATCATATGATAATTAAGAGGCATGTGGTTTATGCCCTAAAGTATATGAGATACTGCTATGAGTAATTGATTGAAAGACTTGAATAAAAATAATGTGATATGAGGATATATCGCCTTGGATATGGGATATATGTATCACCATCAATATGATTTATTTACTGCCATGGGTATGATCGGGATTTGAATAAGAAAAGAGAAAGAAATGTATTTTGAAAAGCCTTTCACTCTTTCCCCAATAGCATAGGTTCATGTTATATATATATATATATATAT
Organism: Pharus latifolius; assembly: GCA_019359835.1. NCBI lineage: Eukaryota > Viridiplantae > Streptophyta > Magnoliopsida > Poales > Poaceae > Pharus > Pharus latifolius. The sequence continues at coordinate 13,903,685 of CM033327.1, read as the reverse complement.
ATATATGTATCTCTACTTTCCCTATGACTTGCTGAGTACGTAAGTACTCACCCTTGCAACAACTCATCAATAGATGGAGCGTTCTACGACCTTGGAGGATACCCTGAAGATACTGCAGACCCAGGAGAAGATGAGCAGTTCCCTTCGGAGCCCTGATGTGGTGCTGTCTTGCTGTCAACCTCTGTTTCCTGTGGATTGCTTTTGGGCCTAGCTTCCGCTGACTAGATGTGTTATTTTGTTAGACCCTTGTGCCTTGTAAGGCACTGTACCTCGTTTTGTATTAAGGCCTGATGGCCATACAATTATGACTATTGTACTATTTTGCTGCTTCAATATATTCCTGTGTTTGACTCATCCTGGGAAGTCAAGTGGTTTATGGGACCAGCCGCACCGAGCTGGGCTCCTCACAGGTGATGTCACTGTCGTGGCAGATGTGACATATTCAATCCTGAAAGTCCGAAGAATTTGGTTTCCGCTGGACTGGTTTGACGACTTGGTTTGAAGACGACCACACACCCGCGACTGTATGCATTGGGTTAGTTTACATCCGATGTGAACCAACAGATTATGAGTCAGTGTGTGTTGAAATTTGTGATTTTTGCTCGATATATCGACGAGGTTCAATATGATGTTGTTCCCATCGATATTTGTTAAGTGATCCTTGGGAGTCCGTATCTGTATGATCGTGACGCCCACTTCCATCAACGAGCACAAGAGTACGAGCTCACTAAAGATGGAGTTAAGTTCATGATCGGTAGAGACGCCCATGTCAACACCTCAAATTTGATTACCGCAAACCAGGCCAAAAGAATCGTCAATGCATGGCATAAATATGTGCTTGTTATGATTCAACCAATTGGTCAAAGTGATACTACTCGAGCAACGTTGTCGTTGGCGTGCCGAGAAGATTTTGGTCATTTTTTGAGACTGCTGGAGAAACACAGTGATCTATTCTGGAGTACCTAGGGTCGTCCACCAAAACGTCCAGTCAAGAACAAAATTCAGCTCATGTCCAATCCGACACTTCCCAATCTGAGTACGTATCGCAACTCGGTATTGAAGAATGAAGAGATCAAAAGACAACTTGGTGAGTTGCTGAATGATGGTTTCATCCAACCAAGTAGTTCAACTTGTGGATCTCCTGTGGTATTAGTACCAAAGAAAGATGGGACTTGGCGTTGCATCGACTACCGAGCATTGAACAATACCACCATCAAGAATCGGTACCCCCTTCCTCGTATTGACGACCAGCTAGACCAATTGAAGCATGCTGTTGTCTTCTCGAAATTGGATCTTAAGTCAGGATATCATCAAGTCAGCATCCGAGCGGAGGATACTTGGAAAAATGCATTCAAACTGTAACAAGGTCTGTTCGAATGGCTGGTCATGCCGTTTGGCTTCTGCAATGCCCCAGCAACTTTCATACGTCTCAAGAATGACATATTGCGATAATTCATCAACGACTTTGTGATCATCGTTTACCTCGACGACATACTGATCTATAGTCATTCGTGGGACGAGCACCTCATTCATGTCAAAAAGATGTTCCAACAGCTTTAGCAACATTGACTTCGCCTCAACCGTAAGAAGTGCGAGTTCAGCCAACAAACTCTACTGTACCTGGGATTCGTGGTCGGCAACGTTATGTTGCAAATCGACCCAGATAAGGTAAAAGTAATTCGTGACTGGCCTCGACCACGAATAGTTATGAAAGTGTGTAGTTCTATGGGAGCATGCCATTACCTTCAGAAGTTCATATGACACTTCTTGATAGTGGCTTCTCCGTTGCATGCATTAACCAAGATCGATCGGAAGTTCGAGTGGATAGGGAAACATGAAGACATGTTTCTCTTCCTGAAGAAGAAGATCAGTGAAGCTCTTGTTCTAGCTTTGCCAAATCTACAGAAACCATTCGAGCTAGAAATTGATGCCTCAGGTTATGCAATGGGCGCTGTGCTCTTGCAAGAAGGTCGACCAGTAGCATATCACTTTGAGTTATTCCAGGGAGCTGAGAAGAACTATCTAACTTACGACAAGGAGTTGTGTGCACTACATCAGGCCATAAAACAATCGCGGTGTTACCTTTTGGGTAAAGCGATTGTTGTCCACACCAACCACCAACCTTTGCAATATTTGCAAACTCAATCAAAGCTACATCAAGCTCAACATATGAAGTGGATGTCGTATCTACAACAGTTTAACCTGGTGAAAAATTACAAGAAGAGCGTACACAATAAACTGGCTAACATGTTGTCAGGACCACTAGTTACGACCCTCTGCTTATCAGCGTTCATGCAGATCGAGCCCTCATGTCATGATGACTATGCCACAATGTATAGTGAAGATCTTGATATTCGATCAACACTTTCTGAGCTCGAAACAGGGAAACCTATATAGTTTGTTCGGCAAGAAAGACTCTTGTACAAGGGCAATTTACTTTGTATACCTCGTGGAGCACCTCGAAGTCAATGGCTGCAAGAAGCGCATACATCAATGGTTGTTGGCCATTTTGGGGTTACAAAGACCTTGCAAAATCTTCATCGACATGTGTTCTGGTCACGAATGCAGTAGGATGTCGCTAGTTTTCTTCGAAGCTGTGGTCTTTGCAGCATCTTGAAACCGACAAACCAAAAATTAGGTTTGTATACTCCTTTGCAAGTTTTGTCATGACCATGGGAAAGCTTATCTATGGATTTCTTGGGAGGATTGCCTAACACCCGACGTGGCAACGACTATCTCTTTGTGTCGTTGATCTGTTCTCCAAAATGATAATTCTCATACCATTTTGAAAGAATATCACGGGAGAAGAAGCGGCTCAGGTATTCTTTCAGCACATTTGGACACATTTCGGACTATCGACTTCTATTGTGTCTAATCGTGATGCCTGGTTCCTTGGTCACTTTTGGTAATCACTCTGGACGATGATGGACACAAAGCTAAAGAGGAGTACTGCTTTTCATCCTCAAACTGATTGTCAAACCGAGGTGGTAAATCAAATAGTCACTCATCTCTTGAGGGGCTTTAACTCTAAGCATCCATACCGTGCCTACAGTTTGCTTTTAATCGAGCAGTGCATGGTTCGACCAGAAAGTCACCTTTTGAGGTCTGTTTGGGATTTCTACCGCAAAGTCCATTCGACATGGAGTTTGTGATCCCTACTGTCGACGATTTGGACTCGGGGTCCTTAGTCAATCTTATGCAGAATTTGTGAGTTGTGAGGCCTTTCAAAGTGTTCCTCCAGAAAGGGATAATGAGCAATGTCTGTTGGAGCACAAAGAGATTTATACAAGTTCAGGCCCTCGATGGTGGCAGTAATAGCCCTACGTCTTGTTGTGATTTCACTATGTATGGAAAATGTTTACAAGGTTGAAGAAAAGATCATCACAGGCGAAGATCTTTTCTGTGTGATTGTCTAAAAAATGACTAAACTAACTTATGAAAGCTTGTGCTTGATCTGTCATCGTCTCCGATCTCTCATTTGTCCTCGTCTTGTACATTTGCTCACCCTTTTATATTGGTCAAAAGGGCACCAATGCACAACGATGTTGAACGGGTTCTAGAAGCGCAGTTTTGGTAACCGCACTTAACTCTCACGTAGGCCTATCATGTGCATTAAGGGATAACTGCACATGTTAACCTCCTGGCAATTGTCTTTACACGTGGAGGAATCATCACGATCCTAGGGATATGCCTGTTGCAGAGCTAAGCAATCCCGAGTTACTCTGGTCGAGGATAGTCAACGACCTTCTGACCACGCATTGTCTGCGGCCTCCTGACCGCATAATGTGTGCGATCTCATGATCATGCAAAGCCTGCAACCATAAGTCATTCTTGTGTCCGCGCTTCTCAGGTCGTCTGAGACCATAACAGCGGACCTTCAGATACTCATCTGGTTCGAATCCGTCTTGACTTATGGTCGTCAGCTAGCTCAGGTAACAATGATACTCATTGCATTATTTAGAACTAGCTCGGGTAACAATCCTCGTCAGCCAGCTCCCAAATTTGAAGAAAATGAAGAGACATATTTACTTCAAATTTTAATCCTGCATCGTATAAGTGACCCGACGCTTTAACTTCAGCTGATACTGTTCCGCCGTGTGACGGTTCATATCCCGAGAAAAACCCTGAGTTTTTCTTGGCTGGTAATGATGATTTTGGTGACTCATCGTAATGGCAATTGTAAGTGCGGTTTAAGAACCCGAGACTTGTGTGGAAACGAACCGACGCCTTTAGGCCTCTAAATTGAAGAGCCTTTCGGTTCTTTGTATTCACGAGTTTCTTTGCCACGACTAAGTCTTTTCCAGAATAATTTCTCCTCTCCAGTTACTCCCTCTAAGCCTTAGTTCTTGTTCCAATGGCAGATCAAGACCCAAAGAACATCATTGAGATTAAGAGTGATGAAGAGGAAGTGATACCCGAACTTTGACGAGGATTCACACCCGGGTCACTTCTAATAAACTTTTGGTTCAAGACAAGTTCAAACCAGACATGTATCTGGTAATGCGAACTCAAGCTATTCTGAGGGGCATCACCATGAGGTCGCAAGCTTTACGCGATCAGGTCGCAGGTTTCGTACGACTAGACCGTAAGCCTTGCGCGGTCAGAAGTTTGTAGGCTATACGCGAACTACACATTCGGGATATTGCGCGGTCAGCCAATATCTCGCGGTCAGAACATCTGCCGATCAGGATACCTGGGATCTATCTATTCGGTTGCCCATACAACAGGATATTCTAAGTATCCCAAAGATTCCTACACGTGGAGAATCAACCGTCAGAAGGTTAACATATACAGTTATCCATGAATAACACATGTCTAACCTGCGTGGAGGTTAAGAGCAGTTCCAAAAAACCGCATCCAACCGTCCGTGCAACCGATTGATGCAGTTTTCTCCACATGGCACCCTTTCAAGCAGTACAAAAGGATGGCATGGAGCATCGATCAAGGGGGGATGAACCAAAAAAGATCATCCGAAACATCAACCGAGAGATCGGAAGATCAAGAAATCCAAAATCATTTAAGTTAGCCAAGTCTACGGCCCACCTCATATAGCATTTTAGTAAGCCTTCTTTGGCTTATCCTTGTACACTCCTACAGGAAAAATCCTCGCCTGTGAGGACTTTTTCCTCCATTTGTAAATCTTTTATCACACTTAGTGAAATCGACGTAGGACTTTTACTCCCACCATCGAGGGCCCGAACCTGTCTAAACTCTCTGTGCTCCTGTTCACCATTGTTCAGCATACCTTCCCGGAGGGTCATCTTGGAAGGTCTCACAATTACAAATTCTGCATAAGTTCGGCTGAGGACTCCGAGTCCGAATCGTCGACAGCTGGCACCCACCGTGGGGCCTTTCTCAAGGCATCCAAATTGAAATTCGGAGGTTCGCCGAAACATGGCTGGAGCATATGATTCCGAGAATGATTTCGATCTCGAGGATTATGCCCATATACCAATGCCTTCCACAAGCGATCCTGTTCCGATGGAAGAGGTCGAAGGCCAGAATCTTCCACAGGTTGAATCATCTCCCCAAGTCATGTTAATCGACCAGGAGGTAATTGGCACAAGGTCAGAACCCGCAGAGGTTCTTAATGTGCTAGGTGATGAATCCGGCCCGTCATACGATCCCGCTGAGGGAAAATATGATGGTGACCCTGAAGTTAGCCCAGGAAGGTTCGACCCTGATAACCTCCACTGTCTCTTTGATTTCGAGTCCGACTCGGAACAAACCGAGATGTTCTCCCCATCGGCGACCTCTCTCCCTAGGCAGTTTGCTGCGTTGTCAGAAGAAACTCCCGATCAACAGGCTGCCAGGGAAGAACAAGATCGCAAACAGAAGGAGGAGCAAGATCTCGAGCAACAGAACAACGAACTACACAGAACTGCCCTAGAGGCTCTTCAAGATGCGCAGGCTCGTTACGATGCTGCCCCGAGTTCTTCTTGACGGTCGCGTGGTCGTAGACGTGACCAGACTCCTTCCTTACCACCGGAGTATTTCCCAGTGGACGAAGAAACAATAACACCTGGTGCCCCTAGGAGAAGTACCCATGGTCGACTGCGATCTATCGCGGAAGTCATGCGCAATTTTCCTCCTACGGTCACGGATGCGCAGAGACCGGCCTTTTTCAGGATCCTGGCGGAAAGACTGGACGAGGTCGCATCCGAGGCGACCCCAACAGCCTCTTCCCGCTCAGTGACACATTCCCGTGAACGAGATGGTCCTCATTTTGGCTCTGGCCGACGGAGTTACCCGCCGCCTGTACCGTCCCGACAGGACAAATACCGGCGAATGAAGGACTCTCGTAGTAGGGATCGAGTTCCCGTTCACTCTCGTTTGGGACCACGAGTAACCTCGCCATTACGTGAGTTTGCTCAAAACCCAACCGAAAGTCGCAGGACGGTTCACGGTCCTTACGTTGGTTGCAAAGCTTTCTCGCTTGGCCTACGAGCAGTCGTTTGGCCCGATAAGTTTCGACCAGGGGCCATTGAGAGGTTTGATGGAACTCAGAACCCATCCGAGTTCCTTCAGATCTATATTACTGCCATCCAAGCAGCAGGAGGCGATGACAAGGTCATGGCCAACTACCTGCCAACAGTCCTCGCAGGACCGGCTAGAACCTGGTTGTTTAACCAGCCTGAGGGTTCCATCTACAATTGGGAAATGCTATGCGATGCCATCCTCAGCAATTTCCAAAACTGTTACCAAAAGCCAGGTAAGGAGGACGACCTGCATAGACTGCGGCAAACTTCGACCGAAACACTTCGGCAGTTTGTCAAGAGGTTTGTTGGGGTAAGAAATACCATCCCGAACATATCTGATGGCTCCGTAATCAGGGCATTTAAGCATGCCGTTCGATACCGGAGATTCACTGAAGACTTGCTTATCCACCCTCCTCGATCAGTGGCCGATCTGTTCGATATGGCTGATCAATACTCCGATGCAGCCGAGGCAGTCGAATGGAACCGAATGGTTGACAAGGGGGACCTACCGCCCCAACCAGGCTTCAAGGACGCCAGGAAAGAAGATTCAAGCAAAAAGCCGGAGTCTTCACCGGGTGGGAAGTCAAAAAAGTCGAAGAGGAACCGCTCTGGACAGTACCGTGAGGTCGCAGTCGCAGAGAAACCACCTTCGACCAAAGGTAATAAGTCTTCTTTTAAAAGTAAAACTGCTTCTGGTGGCCGGGATTCCGACCAGCCAGAAAAATCAACTAATCCGCAGGAGGGCAAGAGGTGGTGCCCACTCCACAACTCCGCAGGCCACGACCTCAAAAACTGCAGGAGTTGGTTGAAACAGCTGGATGATTTCTACCAAGGAGCTGGGCCAATGCCAACCTTACCGCCTAAAGAGCAGGCGTGCGGGATTAGAGACGTCGACGGAGACGAAGAAATGGCTTACCAGGTACCTCAAAATCATGTTAATGTCATTTTCGGAGGTTCCTCCTCTTTCGTTTCCAAAAGGCAGTTTAAAACCTTTTGCCGAGAGGTTAACCAAACGGAGACATCTCTCGGCGAACCTCAATATCCCCATTGGTCGGATATGCCTTTGACGTTCGATCGCGCTGACTGTCCTGTGGGGCTAACTCGACCATTGAGGCTACCTCTGGTTATTACCCCAATCATCAGTAACGCGAGAGTCGAAAGGGTCCTGATTGATGGGGGAAGTTCCCTTGATCTTTTATTGGTCAAGACATTCGACGAGATGCAAATTCCTCGTTCGAAGATCAAGCCCACAATCCATCCGTTTTATGGGATAATCCCAGGCCCCTCCATGATGCCATCGGGACAAGTGGTCCTCTCGGTCACTCTGGGAGAACCAGATAACTTCCGAACAGAATTGGTTACTTTCGATGTAATCGATTGTGATTCAGCTTATAATGCAATCTTTGGCAGGCCGACTCTTGCTAAGTTCATGATGGCAACGCACTATGCTTATCAATGCGGAAAATTGCCTGGCCCCAAAGGTGTCATTTCGGTCCGAGGTAGTCGCAACGTGGCGCTCACGTGCGACCGGCTATCTTTAGAGATGGTCGATCAACTTCCCCTCCGGGACGCTCAGGTCGCCACCGTTGCCACCGATGCGATCAGGGCTGCTCCTCGACCAGATGAGAAACTCAAACAAGTTCCTTTGTACCCAGATGACCCATCCAAGACAATTCGGGTTGGGTCAGCCCTGGACGACAAATAGGAACTCGACCTCGTTGCTTTCCTCCGGGCTAACGCAGACGTGTTTGCGTGGAAACCGTCCGACATGCCCGGTGTCCCAAGGGAAGTAATTGAGCACAGGTTAGCAATTCGACCTGGACAACGACCAATAAAGCAAAAGCTCAGGCGTTTTGCCACCGACCGACAGGAAGCCATCCGAGAAGAGTTAGACAAACTCTTACAAGCCGGGTTTATCCGCGAAGTGAATCACCCGGACTGGCTCGCCAATCCGGTCATGGTCCGCAAGTCAAATGGCAAGTGGCGCATGTGCGTCGACTACACTAGCCTCAACAGTTCCTGTCCGAAGGATGACTTTCCCCTTCCCCGCATCGACCAGCTGGTTGACTCCACTGCGGGTTGCGAACTGATGAGTTTTCTGGATGCCTACTCAGGATATCATCAAATTAGCATGGCAGAAGATGATGAAGAGAAAACTGCCTTCATCACCCCGTTCGGCACATACTGCTACGTCAGAATGCCGTTCGGTCTCAAGAACGCAGGTTCCATGTACCAGCGCTTGATGCAAAAGACCTTTCTTTCCCAGATAGGGCGTAATCTCGAAGCATATGTAGACGACTTGGTTGTAAAGAGCACCAAAAGATTGTCTCATTTGGACGACCTTGCTGAAACCTTCTGTAACTTGAATCGCTTTGGAATAAAATTGAACCCGGAGAAATGTTCTTTCGGGGTTTCTTCAGGGAAGCTTCTTGGTTTCCTTGTGCGTTCCAGGGGTATTGAGGTTAATCCTGAGAAAATCAGAGCTATTGAACAAATGAGGTCGCCCTCGACCATGAAGGATGTTCAACGCCTGGCTGGTCGCATGGCGGCTTTAAGTCACTTCATAATTCGATTAGGCGAAAGGGGACTACCTTTCTTTAAAGCCTTGCGGAAACATCATAACTTCACGTGGTCCGACGAGGCCGAAAAAGCGTTTCAGGAGGTAAAAACATATCTGTCCAGTCCGCCAGTATTGGTGTCTCCTGAAAAGGAAGAACCATTACTTCTGTATTTGGCGGCCACCCCACACGCGGTCAGCGCAGTTCTGATCGCGGAAAGGGAAGGAGTACACAGACCCGTCTACTATGTGAGCAAAGTACTTCATGGTCCTAAGGAGCGCTACCCTGAGGTCCAGAAGATACTTTACGCGCTACTGATGTCTTCCCGTAAGCTACGACATTACTTTCAAGCACACAAGATCACAGTACCCTCCTCTTTTCCTTTAGGGGATATTGTCCGAAATCCAGAAAAATCTGGTCGAATCGCCAAATGGGAGGTCGAATTCGGTGCCTTCGAGATCCATTTCACCCCTCGCACGGCGGTTAAGTCTCAGGTTTTGGCCGACTTTGTGGTCGAATGGACCAACCCTGAGCCACCCGTGCAGTTGGCAAAGGAACTGGAGTGCCCCGATTATTGGACAATGTACTTTGACGGCTCCCGTGGTTTTCAACACTCGGGGGCTGGAATAGTCTTACTTACGCCCCAGGGCGAACAGCTTAAGTATGTCATTCAACTACACTTTGTTGCAACCAACAACGCAGCAGAGTATGAAGGTCTTCTTGCAGGGCTCCGGGCAGCAAAATTCCTCGGAGTCCGTCGATTAGTGGTGAGGGGGGACTCACAGCTAGTCGTAAACCAGGTAAACAAGGAGTACAGCACCTCCGATGAGACAATGGCTCATTACCTGGGGGAAGTGAGGAGATTGGAAAAACACTTCAGTCACTTCGAAGTCCAATACATCCCGCGAAAGGACAATATTCTCGCAGACCAATTATCCAAAATTGGTTCCTCACGCTCATCCGCTCCGGCAGGAGTGTTCATCGAACACTTGGACCATCCTTCGATCATGACTTCGGTCGAGGATGATCCGGCAATAGCCTTCGTTGCCAACCTCGGTCAGGAACAAGATTGGACTCATCCATTGAGGGTCTATCTTGAACATGGGACCCTACCCGAGGATGAAACCAAAAGCGATCGGTTAATTCGAAAGGCGCGTCTGTACAAACTCATGGATGGGGTTATGTACAGAAAGGGTACTCAAGGAGTATTCATGCGCTGCATATCTCAGGAGGAAGGAAAATCCCTCTTGAAAGAAATACCTGACAGTGTATGCGGTGCACACGCGTCATACCGAATACTGGTCGGAAAAGTTTTTCGACAGGGATTCTACTGGCCTTCGGCACTCGATGATGCCAAGCTTATGGTCAAGATGTGTCCACAGTGTCAGTTTCATGCAAGACAGGTTCATCAACCTGCTTATGCATTGCAAACTATTCCTCTCGCATGGCCCTTCGCGATCTGGGGAATGGACATCGTCGGTCTCTTCCACAAGCGGTCAATGGGTACAAGTTTCTGTTCGTAGCCATTGACACGTTCACAAAGTGGATTGAGGCCGAACCAGTACGAAACATTACTGCATCAGCCGCACAAAAGTTCTTTCACAAGAACATTGTGGCACGATTTGGTGTTCCAAACCGTCTCATCACAGACAACGGTTCTCAATTCGCTAGCGGTCTCTTCCTAGACTACTGCGATCAGATTGGGACCAAGGTGTGCTTTGCTTCTGTGGCACATCCACAAAGCAATGGTGCCGTAGAACGGGCCAATGGGCAAGTATTACAAGGCATCAAAAAACGTGTTTTTGATCGCCTCAAGACCCGCTCGGGGGCTTGGGCAGACGAGCTTTATACTGTTCTATGGGCACTACGGACTACCTCTAGTCGAGCCACCGGTGAGGCACCCTTCCATTTGGTCTATGGGGCCGAGGCTGTGTTGCCTATGGAAGTTAGTATTGGATCTGTTCGCACGAATCAATTCGAACAGGTCGACCAATCCGAACAGCGATTGCAAGATCTCATCCTCCTAGAAGAACGGCGTGATCGCGCCCTGATCAAGTCCGCGGTATACTTGCAGGCTCTACGCAAGTATCACAGTAAAAAGGTGCGACCACGTGATCTCAACGTTGGCGACTTGGTTTTACGAAAAATTCAAGACCAGTCTAACCGCAATAAATTCTCCCCAAAGTGGGAAGGACCATACACTGTCGTCTCAGTGCCGCGGACAGGATCGGCGCGGTTAGCTATGGAGGATGGTCGGATTTTGTCCAATACTTGGAACATCGATCAACTTCGCAAGTTTTACGTGTAAGTATTCCAATCACTCTTTTCCTGTTCAATTAGCATCTTTTCATAAAAAGCATGTCTTGTTTTCATACAATGAGTGTTTTTCTTTAAGCCCAAATTATACAAATTTGACCTGGGGGCTGATCGCCGGCGGTTAGGTTATTACAGCATTTTTTAACCGGATTCGCTGATCGATCTCATGATCACTTCCAGATAAGTCACTCCTAAATAAGCCGTTTCTCAACGCACACGGGACTATCTGGCTAGTCCTTGATCATTTGGGTGGCTACCAGTTTGCAATAAGGTTAAAATGTTACTTTAATCTTGACCATCGGCTTGAAGCACATATCCCTGGTCATCATACTTATGTTTTCCCCTCTGCTTAAAATACTAAGGCTTCAGTATTCACAAAACAGAGGCGGGGGCTAGAGGGATATACTTATAGTATGAAACTCATGATGTGAATATGCACTTTCTTTTAAAAAAAAATAGTTTTACATACATGGCATTGTAATTACAATTGTTTGGTTACAAAATGTAAGGATCATTCGATCCTCAGCTCAGCCAAGAGTTTGTCAACGAAGGGCTTGACTTCTTCAATAACGGCGTCAAGCAGTTCTTCACTCTCAACCTCAACCGGTCCCACTAGCGCGCTCAGATTCGCATCTGGGCCATGGTGAAGTCGAACCCGGCTGAGTACGGCAGAAGCGGCTGATCGGACCCTCGTCCTGATTATCTCTTCACGTCGCCGTATATCTCCAGGGAGATATTCAAGTAGTGATTCTGCTTGAGTTGTGAGCAGTGATGACCAATCGCTGACACTTGGGTCGTCCTTCTTCAACTCTACCACGTTGGTATTCAAAAGGTTGGCCACGGCCTTCAGTTTTTCGAAGACCAGTAGGCTCAACTCTTTGACCGCTCGGTCGGTGTGGTTGAACGAGGACTCGAGAATCATCTTGTCTTGGCCGAGCTGTATAATGCGACCTGCTTGCGCTGTACAGAGAAAAGAGGTTATTAACAAGGCATGGCTTTAAGTCTTCTCAAATTGAGAATCGACTTACCAGCATTCTCAGACTGAAGTTTATTGATTTCAGTCCGTAGTTTCTTGAACTCTACAACTGAGTTCAACCTCATCTTGGCTAACTCTTTTTTCAAGAATGTAACCTCTCTGCAGCAAAATCAAGTCAGTTACAGATAAAGCCTACTTATATTAACAGAAGAGTGACGATCCTCACTTGCGCAAGCCGTCACGATCTTTTTGAACAGCCGCCATGCTAGCCATTGCAGCATGCGACTGGCTCGTCACCCATGACAAGCCCTGTGACACAAAGAAAGAGAGTTAAATATACTCTAGAGGCGGTTCAAGCGCCGAAACAGGGGTGATCATACCTTCATAAATTTGTTTAAAGCTGCATCATCCATGCTAGCAGGAATCCTTGCTAGCGCACCGGAAGTGCCTGCGACAGGGATAGTTGGGGGAAGTGCCGTCTGAACACCACCCCCAGAGGCCACGGGTTGTGACCCGGTCCCTGTACTTGTTTCTCCTCCCGTGGTCCGGACGATTTCCTGAACCACGAGAGCGGAACGCTCTTCATTAGAGGCTCCCTCATCAGCCCTAATTTCAACCTCCCCAGTGGCGGTTGAAGGGTTAGGCGCTGTCTTCTTTTGCCTAACAAGAAGAATGGGTCAGGCAGTTTTCATCTGAGATTACTGTTAAGTAAGAGTTCTTACCTTATTTGAAATCCCATTCGTTCCTGGGACTTCTGGGAAAATTCCCCTTGCGAAGGAGAGCCATCTCCGGTTCTCGCCTTCCTTATGGTAAATAAGGCAGCACCCCCCTGGAAATATCATGTTATAAGCATATTCTTATGGAACAGGTAAAAACACATAGAAAGGTCTTTACCTGGGCCACCGGACTAACTGGTGGGGCTGCATCCGAAGGTCTTGGCGATTCCAAAATTGCTGGGACCGTCACAGCCGGCCTTTGTTCATCTACCTCCTCCTCTGTCCGCGGAGGAGGAGGATTTTCCTCCCTGGAACCCCCAGTGGTCCCAGGGGGAAGCTCTCCTCCCTGTATGTACATTAACTTGTCAAATGTGCAGAAAGAGTCATAGAAGGAATGGTCGAAAAGATTCCTTACCTTGGTCGTCCCTTCAACCAGGGAAGCAGAGGTAATTGACCCTGAAACCTCGGGGGCTCCAGGAATTGGAAGGTCACCTGCGACCACAAGATCTCCGGTGGTCGCAGGGTCAGCCACGGCCACCTCTTCGGTAGCTGTGGTCCCTACGGGACAGCTTGAGGCGTCACCAGCAGGGGACTCCCCGGTCCTCTTCCTTTTGATGACTAGAGGCACATCATCGTCCTCTTCCTCCTCGCTCCCCTCTCCCTATACGACGAAGAAGTGATTCCATGTCGCGCCTGAAAAAGAAGAAGGAATGCGATATCTTACCGCAGTCTTTCTTGCGGGACGAGGAATGCTTCGTGAAGACCCCTCCCCAGGGTTCAGCTTGGTCTTCTTGGGGGTAGGACTCTTTGTCCTGGGTCTCTGAGAGACCTTCTTCACATTCTTCGCCGTCGGCTTCCCCAGAGAGCCGACATTTTCGCTTGGGAACGTCGCATCAGCAAACTTCCCTAGGAGCTGGTTCACAGTCCATTACAATGGATTAGCGCTGGACACACACAAGACCTGCAGAACCAAAGCTGGACAAGGAAATTACCTTTCGGCGCTCCTGTCTGAGGTCATCACCGGCATGAATCAAGCTCTGCGGGCGAGGTGATCCCTTAGGGCCCTCTACATCAGCATTGTAGGCCCTAAGGAGGGAATTAGTTCGCCTCTCAATTTCGGCTGAGGGCAGAACTGTTCCCCAAATTCAAGTCAGAAAACATAAATTTCAGAAATGACGAAGCGCAGTGCTAAAAGGTTGAGTACCTTCATTGTAGTCCAGGGTTCCATCCGCCATGGACTTAATTTCCCAAGCAGGATGAGCCCTTTCGCGCAGGGGGCTCACTCGGTTCTTCACAAAGTCTCGGATGACATCCCTCGCTGTCAATCCTTGACCCACCAAGTGAAGAATCACCTCAGCGTGCTTCAGGTGCTCCATGCCCAGCGTTGGGGGAGCATCCAACTCGCTTGACTTCTCTGGCCGCGAGTTCTCAAACCATAAACTACTCTCGGACGGTGGAGAGCAGTAAAACCACCTCTGGTGCCACCCGTGCACCGAATCCCGCAGAGGTGGGGAGGGATACTCTTGCTTGTCCCTCAGCCGGAAGTAGATGCATCCGGCGGCATTGGTGCTCTTCGACCATGCCGAGAAGTAGAACCGTCGGAAGAGGTCCACGCTAGGATATACTCCGACGAAGGCCTCGCAAAGATGCTGAAACACCGCTAGGATCAGCATCGCATTTGGGTGGAGGTTGATCAGTTCCCACCCATAATGTTCTAGGATGTCCTTTAGGAACCGACTCTCAGGGAATCGGAACCCGCATCGCAGATACTCCTCGAAGATCACCAACTCGCCCTCTCGGACGGTTGGGGTTTCTTGGTCCTTCTCCGCAGGCCGCCAATTGATCAGCATCCGCGATGGAAGGATCTCCTCTTTCTCCAACGCCACCAGAGTCTCCTCAGAATGGTGGTTGGATCTGCTCCAAGATGCCATTTTTTGAGGAAGATCGGTCGAAAAAGTTGATGATTTTGTGGGAGATGAAGGCAAGAAGATGAGGGTTTTGTGCGGCGGGAACTCTAAGGGTTTTTCGCGGCTGAATAGCTTCCTCAAGAAGCTACCTACTGCTTTTATAGACTCGAGGAGTCACGCCTCTGTGAGTAACGTTCCACTCAAACGTCCTCTTAAATATTTTATTCATTTCCCATAATGGATATTTTATGATAAACCCTTTAAAGCGTTTCGGGTATCGGATCTGAAATAAAAAGACTTCTTTATTTCGGAAGCTGAAAGGGCTAAAACTCGAGAAGTCTGCTAAGGCTTTTTGAGGGTTATTTACCTTTCTTTTTACTTGAACATTTTTATGAAAAATATCATGTAACTCAAATTTTGACGTACGGATATATTCTAACTGGGTTATGGTTTGGTTAAAACCGTGTTATTTAACTTCGTTTCTGATCGAAGTAATGGTCTAACCGAACGTTCGACTCTAGTCGCAATTCAGTTCTAACCGCGGCCTTAAGTCTGATCGCGGCATCAGGACAGGTCATGGTGATCTTTTAAAGCGCGATTCTAATCGCAGAACTGAAATTTCCTGTGTATGAGTGGTCGCGAACTAAGCTTTTGGCCATAATTTCACACAGAAGGTATGAAGAATGTTCATATGAATAAAAGAAACTTTATTTATTGCATTTTTTACATACAAAAGGGATACGATCGATAAAAGCATCGACCTGTTCCGAAAGAAGTTTACAAAGTTCCCCAAGGGACATGTTGTTGTCAGTAGGATTTACACTGGCAACCCCCAGGGAACTAGCAACTACCCTAAGTCTATCTATATCGTCCCTAACAACAGACGCACTATTGTCCCTAATCAAGTCAGAGAGTTCTCGCTGTTGCTGAGCGAAGTCCCTCTCTCGACGGAAATGGTGCGCCTCTTCTCGGGATCGATCAAGGCATTCTGCTAAACGTAGAATCTTCGAGGCCATCTCCTTGGTCTTCTTCTCCAGGGCATTCTTCTCTTCCAGAAGGGTCTGTCTGGAAGGAAGAGATGGAGCAGCAGAAGGCTGATCGCTGGAGCCTCCTACCTCCTGCATTTTGCAAAAGTTAGTCATACTAACTAAAAATTATCAGCAAAAAGGGAGAAGAATTGTTACCTGTCCCGGTGATACACCCATCTTGGGAAGAAGATCATCATATGGTGGAAGAGCAACCTTCCCATAAGAAGATTGCTTCGCCAACCCAATATGGCAATCATCTGATCGAGGGATAGTCACCGCTTGCCGACCAGGATGTTGATCACCCAAAAGGATGGGAGAATTGGATGTGATGGGATCTTTCTCTAAGGATAAAGGCCTAACTTGCCGAGAGGCATGAACGGGGAGGGTCAAAGGAACTGAAGGAAGAAAGAAACTCGCTACATTCTTCACCTCTGTTCCACTGGAAGATCCTTCGTCAACCTTGGGTTTCTTCCTTAAGGGGGACAGGACTGAATCGTTTGAGGCCTTTGTTCGACAATTTCCCCTTCATCGCTCTCAATCTCGATGATTTCATGATCTGCCATTGGGAGGGGTATGTGAAAAAGGAGGCAGGATAACAAGAAAAAGACTTAGGCGTGAGAGGGAAATTGTAGATCTTTACATGTCCAGGGGTTTGGTATTTATAGCCACCAGGGCGACGGTTCACCTCCCAGACACCTCGGGTTTCTTTAAGACATTTACAATTTTACCTCGAGATAAAAATATTTCTACAGCGCCATCATTGCCCGTCACGTAATGTCAGAACCCGTCTTGAAAAACCAACCGTTTTCACTTAGTGCGCCACTAAGTGGAGAAGTTAAAGGGCCGGGTTAAAAATCCAATGCACGGTTTTTAAATTCGAAATAAACACGTCTCTTCGTTTTCTTCGAATTTGGGGGCTAGCTGACGAGGATTCACACCCGGGTCACTTCTAATAAACTTTTGGTTGAAGACAAGTTGAACCAGACATGTATCTGGTAATGCGAACTCAAGCTATTCTGAGGGGCATCACCATGAGGTCGCAAGCTTTACGCGATCAGGTCGCAGGTTTCATACGACCAGACCGTAAGCCTTGCGCGGTCAGAAGTTTGTAGGCTATACGCGAACTACACATTCGGGATATTGCGCGGTCAGCCAATATCTCGCGGTCAGAACATCTACCGATCAGGATACCTGGGATCTATCTATTCGGTTGCCCATACAACAGGATATTCTAAGTATCCCGAAGATTCCTACACGTGGAGAATCAACCGTCAGAAGGTTAACATATACAGTTATCCATGAATAACACATGTCTAACCTGCGTGGAGGTTAAGAGCAGTTCCAAAAAACCGCATCCAACCGTCCGTGCAACCGATTGATGCAGTTTTCTCCACATGGCACCCTTTCAAGCAGTACAAAAGGATGGCATGGAGCATCGATCAAGGGGGGATGAACCAAAAAAGATCATCCGAAACATCAACCGAGAGATCGGAAGATCAAGAAATCCAAAATCATTTAAGTTAGCCAAGTCTACGGCCCACCTCATATAGCATTTTAGTAAGCCTTCTTTGGCTTATCCTTGTACACTCTTACAGGAAAAATCCTCGCCTGTGAGGACTTTTTCCTCCATTTGTAAATCTTTTATCACACTTAGTGAAATCTCAACAGGACGTAGGGCTTTTACTCCCACCATCGAGGGCCCGAACCTGTCTAAACTCTCTGTGCTCCTGTTCACCATTGTTCAGCATACCTTCCCGGAGGGTCATCTTGAAAGGTCTCACAATTACAAATTCTGCATAAGTTCGGCTGAGGACTCCGCGTCCGAATCGTCGACAAACTTGACCAGGACTTCCAAAAGGTAAGTCTTTCCCAAGGTTGACGAGGGATCCTCCAGTGGAGCTTCATTCATGGGTACAAAGGTTGGGGATGCATTATTGCGCTCTCCTTCCTTGTCCCATGTAGTTCTTCCTGTCCATGCAACTCGGCAGGTCGAACCCTCATCTCCACCCTTGGAGATCCAAAATACTACTTCAAGGCTTTCTCCTTCTTCTGATTAGCTTTCTCTATTGCGATCAAGCGATCCCCATCTTTTGATGGGTTATCAATTTTCTGGTGGGAAGGTTGCATTCTCGCGACTAGATGATCCCCAGCTTTTGTTGGGTGATCAATTTCTCGTGGGAAAGTTGCACTCCCACGACTTGATGGTCCTCGATTTTTGTTGGGTGATCTACTTTCTGGGGGAAACACTTCATCCTCCCGTCCAATCTTACCGCGAGGATTGGTAAGTATTTTCATTTCCTGTATTGGTCGTTTTATCTTGTAAAACTAACACATACATGTGCAGGAGATGAAAATTTCTAGAGCCCCAGCAACCAGTCTGCTGAGGTCCAACCTCTTTCCCTCGATCAAACTCTCCAGAAGGAAAAAGAGGCTCTGGAGAAGAAGACCAAAGAAATGTCTTCAGACATTCTGCACCTAGCAGAATGTTATGACAACTCCCGCGAAGAGGCGCGCCAATTCCGCTTGGAGAGGGACTATGCTCGGCAGCAACGAGAACTCTACGATACAATAAGGAATAATAGCGCTTATTTGATTCGGGATGATGTAGGTAGGCTTAGAGCCATAGCCAGTTCTCTAGGGGCAGCCAGTGTTGATCCCACTGATGCTAATATGCCCCTGGGAGAACTTTGTAAAATGCTATCAGACCAAGTTGACGCTTTGGTCGCCTATGTCCCTTTTGTATGTAAAGATTGTCAGAAATAAAGAACTTCTTTTCCTCACATACTTGATATTTTTAAAAGGATTATGTAGAACTTATAATCTAATTTATGGTTCATTACATTCTGTGAACAATAGTTACACGAGAACGCTTCTGCGACCAAAAACTGGTTCAGTTTTTTGGACTTAGAATAGCATTAAGACCGTAAACTGCGATCAGAACTAGAGTAACGATCAGAAAACAATTCTCCGGTCTCAGAATAGCATTGAGACCATAGACTGCGGTCAGAACAATCACAGAACAAATAGCCTTTTGACCATACAGCGACCATAGCTGTCGTGATCACACATATCATAGGAATATGTTGCGATCAGTGTAAAGACTATAAACTTATTCCACAGTCAAAAAGAATTATTCCCATAATAAAGATTTAGGAAATCTCCAATATTTTTATTCGTACCATAGCCCCCGAATGCAAAATAAAATGATAAGAACACATTTCATTTTGGATTCATTACTGGGTAGGGATAACGAGTTTCAAGAGGAAAGAGACCCATTATGGGAAATTAATAAAATATTCGTCGAAGGGTTGTCTCGGACATATAAAAGGAAGAGGTAGCTTACTGGAGAAGCCAAAAACCCTTCGTTGTCTTAGACCCTCCTGCCGTACAAAACCCTCTTCTGTATTCCTCATCTTCGTCGTCTCCAAAGTCACCACTTTTTCCCTCAATCCTTCATAGTAATGGCATCCTGGAGCCGATCCGTCCACCATACAGAAGAGAGTCTGGTGGCTCTAGAAAAAGAAGAGATTCTCTCCCCACGGCTGCTGATCAACTGGCGGCCAACGGAGAAAGATCAAGAAACCCTAATCGTCCAAGAGGACGAATTGGTGATCTTCGAGGAATACCTGCACTGTGTTGCATCTAGGCCTTCATGCCTAACCCTAATTTTGATGATTAATGAAAATAAAGTGTTTTGGACTAATTGTGCTTTTGAGTTTATTTGATACAGAGTTGTGTTGGGAAGAAATGCACGGTGTACAAGACGAACCCAACGTAAAATAAAGGCACAAGTCGCAAAGAGCAGGAACGAGACGTAAAAATCTTGAAGATGCGAAAGACCTAAGGTATTATGAGTTTCTATTTTTTATCGATCTCGGCGTTTGGAGTTTATCGATTAGGAAAATTGTTTTTAGCTTTAACCGTACTATAAAGAGGGGTGGTGAAAGTCCTCTCTTTATCTCCAACATAAACCGAGAAACTTAGGTCATTGCATTGCATCCTTTTTGGTTGGTTTTGATTTGATTTTGGTTTGAGAGATTTGGATTTTCAAATGACTTTTTGGTAGCAGAAGCGTTTTTCAATTTTCTAGAAAGATCTAGGTAGATCTGGTTTTTCTTCTGTTGACAAAAATGTAGCCCTTGAAATTATCTTTCAAACGAGCTATTAAACACCTCTTTTGGATTTCTAGATTTAAAGTTATCTCTGTTTTTGTTCAGCCTGACTGTCAGTTTGCTAAACTGACTGTCAGTTTGAATGTCAGTTTGTGTTAACTGACAATTGTCCAGAGAGGGTGTATTTTGTACTGAAAATTTTTGTACTAAACTGACTGTCAGTTTATCCATACTGACTGTCAGTTGGGGATTCGACCACAGTGTTTTTAACTGAGTTTCTATTTGATTTTGGTCGAATTTGTGGTCGAACTGACTGTCAGTTGTGGGTTTCAAGTTTCCATATACGACCACGAACGGCTAGCTATTTTTTATCCTTAAATTTTGTCGGCCGTTGTGCACGTAACTGACTGTTAGTTTCCATAACTGACTGTCAGTTTGAGTTGCTGATTTTCAGCCCTAGCTCCAACGGTTCATTTGTTTCTTGAGCCTATAAATAGGGGATTTGGCCATGAGTTTTAAACAACAAGCAGTAGTATTTTCTTATACACTCTTGAGCTTGAGTTTTCTACTTAAAAATATTGATCTTTTGATCAAGTCGAGTGTTTTTCGATCCACCGAGCACTTCAGTTCATTTGCATTTGCATTCACTTAGTTTCTCGGTGCGTGTTTGGAGGTCAAGAGAAGACCTCGCTGCCTGTTACTCTTGGTGAGCGCCCTCACCTAGAAGGTTCGAAGGCGTGGCCGTTGACCTCTCCAGAACGGAGATTGTCGGAGAGGCTCGGCATGTTTGTATAAGGCATTGGTGCTCGCCTTTCCGGAGTGGACAAGGAGCAACCGTTAGTTGATAATACTCTTCGTGAGTATTGAGGCAAAGCTCAAGTGACTTGAGTGCTTCAACGAGGACTAGTGGAGACTGGGCGAGTCTCCGATACCTGAGTAAAAATTACTGTGTTCGTTCTCGTTTCCCCTTGCTTATATTATTTGTTCTTGATTTGCATTGATTTGTTTTAAGCTTTAAGTTTTTAAAAGCCTCCTATTCACCCCCCTCTAGTCGGCATCCTTGATCCAACACACTGCGGGTTCCGATTCCCAGAAAGCGAGTTTCTGCGGAGAATCTTGGACCACTATGGGCTGGAGTTAGTGAATCTCCACCCAAATGCAGTCCTTATTTTGGCGATTTTCTAACACCTCTGTGAAGCCTTCGTCAGAGTGCTTCCAAGCATGGAGCTTTTCCGACGCTTCTACTTTTCGGCATGGTCAAAAAAGTGCCAATGCCGCTGGGTGCATCTAGTTCCGTATAACGGAGAAGAAAGAGTACCCATTCCCGCCCCTACGGGACTCTGTTCATGGGTGGTACCATAAATGTTTCTACTGTACCCCTCCGTCGGAGAGCAGACTATGGTTCGCGAACACCCGACTAGAGAAAGCTAGTGAGTTAGACTCCCTTCCCGTTCTGAGCGCAGAACAGAAGAAACAAGCTCAAGCTATTCTTCACCTAGTCCAGCAAGGCTTGACAGCACGTGATATCATACGTGACTTCGTGAAGAATCGGATAAGCCCCATGCGTGAAAGGGCACATCCAGCTTGGGAAGTTAAGTCCATGGCGGACAGCACCCTGGACTATAATAATGGTATGTCCTTTAGTCAACAAAACATACATTTTTACTGACTAAAAAATGTTGTATTTGTTAACATGCTTGTTTGTGACACAGCTCTATCTTTGTCTGAGATCGAGAAACGGACAAACTACCTCCTTCGGGCGTATAACGCCACTGTGGAGGGAGTTAAAGGATCGCCTCGCCCCCAGAGTTTAATTAACGTCGGCGACGATCTTAAGCAGGAGCGCCGAAAGGTGTCACTTTTTCCAAACAAGCTCTGTTGTAAATCATCCATTTGTCTTGTATTACCAAAAGCATGTTGAATAATACAACTTCTGGGAAAATTTGCTGAGGCAATGCGTCCAACTGAGGACGTTGGTCCTTCGGGAAGATAGACTGCGAAGAGGGTGAGGAGGACCCCTTCGAAGCACGTAGCGAAGTAGCCTGCTCCCAAAAAACCTAAGATTCTGGGAGAGGCTTCTTCGCAGAAGAAAACCATTACTGCGAAAAAGATTGCGGTAAGATTCTCGGTTCCTCCTGTACCCGCAAGTAATTACTTCTTCGTCGTACAGGGCGAAGGGAGCGAGGATGAGGAAGACGACATTCCTCTAGTTCGTTGCAAGAGGAAAACGACTGACCTTCTGGGAATGAGGGTCCCAGAGAGGTCGACTTCCCTTGTGGTCGACGAAGTCTTGTCCCGGCCACAGGGACAGAAATGGCGATAGTGGGCCCCATGTCCACTGATAATCCAGTGGTTTCGGGTGGAACCCTGGTGCCTAAAGCTCATGAAGCCTCAGGACTTGTAACACCTCTCCTTCCGATAGAAGGAGCGACTGTGGTAAGATTTCTCACAATCCTGCATGTTTTCATTCCTCTGTGCACATCTATTGAGTTGTGTTCATACAGGTAGAGAAGGATACCGTCCTCTTTAAGAGAATGAAAATGAGGATGGATGAAGACTCTTCCCCGAGAGCAACCATCAAGCTCTTCTCCCTTGGGAGCACATCATCGAAACCCAAACCGTCGGTGGGGTTTGGATAAAGTGAGAACTTTTCCAATCGTCTTCTAAATATGACCGACCAGAGGTTTCTTCACCTTTCAATATGTCTGTTTGTTGGCGCAGAGATGATGCACCCAGTACCCCGCTGACCTCGACAAGCCATGGCACACCCACTACGGAGGTAGCGGGAGAGCCAAGCACGATTCCCGTGGTCGAAGAGGTTATTCGGGCCACCGTAGATGGAATGGCAGAGGAAATCCGTTCCCAAGGGACGGAAACCAAAGTCCTGGTCATAGAGGGGGAATAACAGGAAAAGTCATCTGCTGCCCCTACCGCGAACACAACAGGTCCTGAGGTTAGGCCTCATGCTGATGTTGAGAGTGACTCAATCAGCGATTACATAGAGGTATGAACAATTTTTATTTTCCAAACTGCAAAAAATTCTGGAACATTCAAGTCTCAAGAGCAATTTCTTATTGTGTTCCAGGACTTGACCCTGGTGGCAACCAACTCAACAGCTATAGCAAAGCATATTGAGGTAGCATAACAGAAGATCAGCCGGCTAGAACAGTAAGTATAGTGCTCTTCATTCATGTTAACTTGAATCCGTATTTAAACATAACTGGCTGTCCTTCTTGATACAGAGAAAATGCCTTTCTGCACAAGAGCATGGCTGATCGAGAGAATCAAGAAGAAGCTGCAGCTGTGAGATATTCTTCTTTGGAGAAGGAACTTCGCGACGCGCAGTCAAAGCTTGCTTGTAAGTACACTCCCGACCAGAAGAAAACTTCACATCATATGAGCTTTAATTTTAGTAAATGTTTACTGTGTTTGTACAGCACAAGAGGATCAAATAAGCCATCTTTCAGAAGAAACCGAAACCTTCAGACGACCATCGAGTTGCAAAGCTCGAGAATTGATACTACCAGCATGGAGAATAAGGGACTGAACGAAACAATTTCCTCCTGCAGCGGTACTCCATCAGACATCTTTGAAAAGTTGAAGATGGTGGCCACTCTGCTTAAAACAGATGTGATCGAGTCGCAAAAGGACAATCCAAGCCTTAGCGAGTTAGCCACACTGGTCATGGCACAAGCCGAATCACTCCTCAAGTATCTTCCTGAAGATACCAAACGGCAGGAATAGGTGCTAAGGTCAAATGTCAGATCCGTAGCCTCTACCATTCTCTGCAAATTACGATTCCACCACGGCCCAAATTTGAATTTGAAGCTGGTGGTAGGAGATGCAGAGATCGGAAGTGATCGATTTAAAGCCATCTCTGAAGAAGTCAAGCCTCTAGTCGAAGATCTACTGAAAGAGCTAGGCCTCATTTGATTTTTTGTAATGATCTATGTCAGTAACTATTCCTGTAAAATTACATTTATAACATGTGAATGCGTGCCTTAAATTTTTGGAAAAGAGTGATAGTTTCTTCATGATACTTTCTTCGTTTCATAGCATGATCAGAGTGATACTTTCTTCATGATACTTTCTTCGTTTCATAGCATGATCATATCCTCTTAAGCCCCCTTTTCAGAAATCACCAATACCCCAGATTTAGTATTATAATTTCTGGAAAAATATGGGCATGATGAATATCCAGGAAAATGCTTTAACTTAGATATAATCATCCGATCGAACCGATACTGACCACAATACAACATCCGACCTTATTACGAACTGGCAGCCACTCGAATGATCAGGAACATGCCAATAAGTCCCGTGTACGTTGAGGAACGGCTTATTGAGGGATGCCTTAGCTGGATGCGACCACGAGATCGGCCAATGAATCCGGTTAAGATATTTGTACCAAGATAATCATCGGCGATCAGCCCCCCAAGCCAAGCTCGGTATAGGTATGGCAAATAAAGAAAACGGACATAACATGAAGCGAAGAAGAGTACTCATGAAGTTTTTGTTAAACTATGCAAATTGAACAGGAAAAAAGATTGGGAAACTTACACGTAAAACTTGCGCAGTTGATCAATGTTCCATGTATTGGATAAGATTCTACCATCCTCCATTGCTAGCCGAGCCGATCCTGGTCGCGGCACTGAGACAACAGTGTAGTGGCCTTCCCATTGAGGAGAGAATTTATTGCGATTAGATTGGTTTTGTATTTTACGTAAAACCAGATCACCCATGTGAAGGCTACGTGGCCGCACCCTTTTGTTATGATATTTGCGCAAAGCTTGCAAATACACTGCGGACTTGACCAGAGCTTGATCACGTTTTTCTTCTAGGAGGATTAGATCTTGTAATCGTTGTCCGCTCTGATCAACTTGTTTGAATTGATCTGTTCGGACAGAACCAAACTAATTTCCATGGGTAACACAGCCTCAGCTCTGTATACCAGATGGAAAGGTGTCTCACCAGTGGCTCGACTAGAAGTAGTACGTAGTGCCCATAGGACGGTATAGAGCTCATCTACCCAAGCCCCCGAGCGTGTCTTAAGGCGATCAAAAACACACTTTTTGATGCCCTGCAATATTTGCCCGTTAGCACGTTCAACAGCACCATTGCTCTGCGGATGAGCTACAGAAGCAAAACACACCTTGGTTCCAATATTGTCGCAATAGTCCAGAAAGGGACCACTAGCGAATTGGGAACCATTATCAGTGATGAGACGATTTGGAACACCGAATCGAGTCACAATGTTCTTACGAAAGAACTTTTGTGTAGCGGCAGCAGTGACATTGCGTACTGGCTCGGCCTCAATCCACTTTGTAAACGTGTCAATGGCTACGAATAAGAACTTGTATCCATTGACCGCTTGTGGTATAGGACCAACAATATCCATCCCCCAAACTACGAAGGGCCACCATAGATGGATAGTTTGTAGAGCGTAGGCAGGCTGGTGGACCTGTCTTGCATGAAATTGACATTGAGGACATGTCTTGACCAGATTTTTGGCATCATCAAGTGCCAAAGGCCAGTAAAATCCCTACCGAAAAACTTTCCCGACCAATGTACAGAATGATGCGTGTGCACCGCATGCACCATCATGAATTTCTTTCAAGAGGGATTTACCTTCCTCTTGGGACACACAGCGCATGAATACTCCTTGAGTACCTTTTCTATACAAAACTCCTTCTATAAGTTTGTATAGGTACGCTTTTTGAATTAACTGATCGCTCTCGGCTTCATCCTTGGGCAAGGTCCCGTGTTCAAGATAGACCCTCAATGGATGGGTCCAATCTCGTTCATGTCTGAGGTTGGTAACGCAGACTGTTACCGGATCATCTTCGGTCGTAGTCATGATCGAAGGATGTTCCAAGTGCTCGACAAACACTCCTGCCGGGGCGGATGTGCGTGAGGACCCAATTTTGGATAATTGGTCTGCGAGAATGTTGTCCTTTCGCGGGATGTATTGACTTCGAAATGACTGAAGTGTATTTCCAATCTCCTCACTTCCCCCAATTAATGAGCCATTGTCTCATCGGAGGTGCTATACTCGTTGTTTACCTGGTTTACGACCAGCTGTGAGTCTCCCCTCACCACCAATCGACGGACTCCGAGAAATTTTACTGCCCGAAGTCCTGCAATAAGACCTTCATACTCCGCTGCGTTGTTGGTCGCAACAAAGTGTAGTTGAATGACATACTTGAGTTGGTCACCGTGAGGCGTGACTAGAACCACTCCAACCCCCAAGTGTTGAAAACTGTGAGAGCCATCAAAGTACATCGTCCAGTGATCGGGGCATTTGAAATCTTCAGACTCCTGTACGGGCGGTTCAGGATTAGTCCATTCGACCACGAAGTTAGCCAGGATCTGAGACTTGATCACGGTGCGAGGTGTGAAATGGATGTTGAACGCTCTGAGTTCCACAGCCCATTTCACGATCCGACCAGATTTCTCCGGATTCCGGACGATGTCCCCCAAAGGAAAAGATGAGGGCACTGTAATCCTATGTGCTTGGAAGTAATGTCGTAGCTTATGGGAAGCCATCAACAGTGCGTAAAGTATTTTCTGGACCTCAGGGTATCGCTCCTTAGGACCATAAAGTACTTCGCTTACGTAGTAGACGGGTTTGTGTACACCTTCTCTTTCTGCGATCAATACAGCGCTGACCGCGTAAGGTGTTGCTGCCAAGTAAAGGAGTAATGGTTCCTCTTTATTGGGAGAAACCAAGACCGGCTGACTAGATAAATATGTTTTGACCTCCTAAAATGCTTTCTCAGCCTCATCAGACCAAGTAAAATTATTATGTTTGCGTAGAGCTTTGAAGAAAGGTAGTCCCTTTTCGCCCAGTCATGATATGAATCGGCTTAATGCCGCCATGCGACCTTCTAGGCGTTGAACATCTTTGATGGTCGAGGGAGACCTCATTTGTTCGATAGCCCTGATTTTTTTGGGATTAACCTCGATTCCTCTGGAACAAACGAGAAAACCTAGAAGTTTTCCAGATGAAACCCCAAAAGAACATTTCTCCGGGTTTAATTTTATTCCATATCGATTCAAATTACAGAAGGTTTCAGCAAGATCATCAAAATGAGACGAACTTTGTAAGCTTTTTAAACCAAGTCGTCTACATAAGCTTCGAGATTACGCCCCATCCGGGAAAGAAAGGTATTTTGCATCAAGTGCTGGTACGTGGAACCAGCGTTCTTGAGACCAAATGACATTCTGATGTAGCAGTAGGTGCTGAATGGGGTGATGAAGGTAGTCTTCTCTTCATCTTCTTCTGCCATGCTAATTTGATGATATCCTGAGTAAGCATCCAGGAAACTCATCAGTTCGCAACCCGCAGTAGAATCGGACAGCTGGTCGATGCTGGGAACGGGAAAATCATCCTTCGGAGAGGCACTATTTAGGCTCGTGTAGTCGACGCACATGCGCCACTTGCCGTTTGACTTGCGGACCATGACCGGATTTGCAAGCCATTCCGGATGATCGACTTCGCGAATAAATCTGGCCTTTTGGAGCTTATCTAACTCCACTCGGATGGCTTCCTGCCGATCAACAGCAAAACACCTGAGCTTCTGCTTTATTGGTCGCCGTCCAGGTCGAATTGCTAACCTGTGCTCAATTATCTCCCTTGGGACACCGGGCATGTCGGATGGTTTCCATGCAAACACATCTGCATTAGCTCGGAGGAAAGTAATGGGCTCAAGTTCCTATTTGTCATCCAGGCCTGATCTAATCCAAATTGTCCTGGATGAATCATCTGGGTACAACGGAACCAATTTTAATGTTTCATCTGGTCGAGGAGTGGCTTTGATCATATCAGTAGACATTGTGGCAATCTGGGCTTCTCGGAGGGGAAAGCTAATCTATCATCTCCAGGGATAACCGATCACACGTCAATGCCACATTGTGACTGCCTCAGACTGAAATAACGCCCTTGGGGCAAGGCAACTTGCCTCACTGGTAAGCGTAGTGAGTAGCCATCATGAATTTAGTGAGAGTTGGCCTACCAAAGATTGCGTTATGAGCTGAATCACAATCAATTACATCAAAGGTATCCAATTCTGTTAAGAAGTTATCTGGTTCACCCAGCGTGACCGGGAGCACCACCTATCCCAATGGCATCATGGAGGGACCAGGAATTATCCCATAAAACAGATGAATTATGGGTTTTGATTTTCAAACGAGGAATTTGCATCTCGTCCAATGCCTTGACCAATAAAATGTCCAAGGAGCTACCTCCGTCGATCAGGACCCTTTCAACTCTCGCATTATTGATAATTAGGGTAATGACCAAAGGTAGCCTCAATGGTCGAGTAAGCCCCACAGGGCAATCAGAGTGATCAAACGTCAAAGGAGTATCTGACCAATAGGGGTACTGAGGTTCACCAAGGGGAGTCTCCGCTTGGTTCATCTCTCGGTAAAAAGCTTTAAACTGCCATTTAGAAACAAAAGAGGAGGAACCTCCGAAAATGATATTGACATGATTATGAGGTACCTGGTAGGACATCTCTTCGTCCCCACTGGCGTCTCTTAGCCCGCAAGTCTGTTCTTTTGGTGGCAAGGTCGGCATTGGTCCGACCCCCTGGTAGAAGTGATCCAACTGCTTCAATCAACTCTGGCAATTCTTGAGGTCGTGGCCTGCAGAGTTGTGGAGTGGACACCACCTCTTGCCTTCCTGCAGGTTAGTTGACTTCTCTGGTTGGTCGGCACTGCAACTACGACCTCTCGGTATTGTCCAATTGGACTCCTTTTTGATTTCTTTGATTTCCCGCCTGATGAAGATTCCGGCTTCTTGTTTGAATCCTCTCTCTTTACATCCTTGAGACCTGGTTGAGGTGGTAAGTTTCCTTTGTCCACCATCCGATTCCACTCAACGGCCTCGGCCGCGTCGAAATATCGATCAGCCATATCAAAAAGATCGGCTACTGATCGAGGGGGGGTGGATGAGCAAATCCTCGGTAAACCTCCGATACCGAATGGCGTGTTTAAACGCCTTGATAATGGAATTATCAGATATGTTCAGGATGGAATTCCTCACCCCGACGAATCTTTTGACAAACTGACGAAGAGTTTCGGTCGATGTTTGTCGTAGTCGATGGAGGTCATCGTCTTTTCCCGGCTTCTGATAACAATTCTGGAATTTGTTGAGGATGGCATCGCACAACATTTCCCAATTATATATCGAACCCTCGGGCTGATTGTACAGCCTGGTTCTTGCCGGTCCCTCGAGGACTGTAGGTAAATAGTTGGCCATGACCCGGTCATCGCCACCTGCTGCCTGAATAGCAGTGATGTAAATTTGAAGGAACTCCGTTGGATTTTGAGTTCTGTCAAATCTTTCAATAGCCCCTGGTTTAAACTTATCTGGCCAAACGACCGCACGAAGGCCGGGCAAGAAAGCTTTACAACCAACATAAGGACCATGGAGGGATCTGCGATTCTGACCTGATCTCAGGAACAACAAGGAAGTATCTGATTAGGATCTAGCACAAAAGTTCCTGGAAGGTATTCAATGGCTCCATCGTGAGGTTGAACAGAACTTGCTGAAAGCTCAACTCAAGTACAAGGCGCGACATGATCGGCACCGAGTTGATTCTCAATTTCATGAAGGTGATATGGTATGGTTACATCTGAGTAAGCAGAGACTTAAAGGTGTTGATCGAAGGATGCCGACTAGAGGGGGGGTGAATATGCGGTTTTTAAATTTTTCTTCTAAACTAGGGTTTAACAACCTAAGATTGCAATAACAAACTTCTAAAGATGTGAATGACAATTCAATACAGGTTTTGCACTTTCTAAAAGATTAATAGCAACAGTTCAATCACTACGAAAATTAAGCAAGTAGTAAAGGTAACCAAAGAGATCGAGTTTTTTTCCCGAGGTCTCGGAAATTTGCCAATTTCCACTAATCCTCGTTGAAGCGCTCTTCGTTTGAGCTTATGCTTCGATTTCACTAGGGTAGCCCTTCTCCTCTCCGGATAGGCGAGCTCCGAGCTTTTACAACCAATCGCCGGGCCTCTCCGACACACCGTCGATGGAGAGATCGCCGGACCTCCCAGGTCGTCTAGGTGAATGCAATCACCAAGAGTAACAAGCCTAGCACCTTGCTCAATCAACCTCAAAGCTTGATGAACACAATGCAAATGCAATAGGGCTTGGAAACAATTTCACTCAACTAGCACTCAAGATTTCTCAATTTTTGGCTTCAATTGCTAGAGAATGGGAGTGAGAGAGTTTGCACACTATTGCTCAAAGGTTTTGAGATGTATTTCGTGTGTATGTGACATCTACAACAGTGATCTATTTATACTCTCAGCAAAAACGGTCGATTTCAAGAAGATTGGGCGAAAGTTGTACTGGCCGGACATTGTCCGGTCACTTCGGACAATGTCCGGTCAGTACAAAAATTTTGACCGTTATTCACGTGAAATACGAGTGTCAGTAGCCGTTTGAACTAAAATGTGAAGGCCGGACAAATGTATTTGTCCGGACATTTTGTCCGGACAGATGCATTTGTCTCTGTTGATGCCCCAGTTCTAAACAACTTGTACATGCCAGACAAATAGATTTGTCCGGACAAAATGTCCGGACAGATGTATTTGTCTCTGTTGACACTCAAAATAAAACTCTCCAGAAATTTGCATGGGCCGGACATATGGGATTTGTCCGGAGAAAATGTCCGGACAAATAGATATGTCTCTGTTAACACTGCAATTTCAATAGCCCAAAATTTGTATTGGCCAGACATTGTCCGGTCACTTCGGACAATGTCCGGTCACTTCAGACACATCCTTCGGACAAATACATTTGTCTTAATTCAACATGCCGTTAACATTTGTATTGACCGGACATTGTCCGGTCACTTCGGACAATGTCCGGCCTTCATCGGACAGATGCACCGGACAAATGTATATGTCTCTGTTGCACTTGTTTGCAATGTTCTGAAATTGTTTGTATTGGCCGGACATTGTCCGGTCACTTCAGACACTGTCCGGCCAGTACAAAACGAAAACATACCTCTGAATTTTTTACTCAAATTTGATTTAGGGCAAATGCAAATGCAAATATGCTTCTAAAAACTTCAAGGTTGATCAAAATACTTGTGCTAAGACCCCTCTTAATAGTACAACTATCTAACCTAGAAAATTTCAAAATAAGAATGCGCTAGGTTTAGGTATTTGTACTCTTGTCAAGATTTTCGTTGTTTTCGCTTCATGGAGTCTTGATAGCCTTGCTTTGTTTTTCCTTGATGCTTTCTCCTCTGATTTACCTGAGTCTTACATGTAGAGGTTAGTCGCAAATCTCACAGATGTCATTAATCACCAAAACCCTAATTAGGGCTCAAGATTCAACAATCTCCCCCTTTTTGGTGATTGATGACAACCGTTATGCATAAAACATATGGATATCGAAAAGTGAGTATAAACAAGAGATGCTCCCCCTGAATCTTACATTCAAGTTCATGAACATATTCATAACATGGTATAACAAGATATCCATACGTATCAACACATACACGTCCACAAGAGAGACAGCATTTTTATAACAAAGCTATACCCATGTTCATGTTCATACACCAAACCATAGCAATAAGACATAACATCACATATCCATAACTACAACACTCCATAACATAACTACACTCCATAACATAACTCTCCCCCTTTGTCATCAAACATCCACAAAAGGAGAAGATATATATATATACAAATAACAAGATACATGAGGAAGACAATCTACGACTGCGGAGGCTGATCAGAAGAAGAATCGCCGCGACGACGACGCTGATACTGGCCTGCGTCGAATCGCCCCCACAGCTTAGAGATATCTTGGGACATGGAGTCGATGCGAGGCTCGATGACGTTGAGGCGATGGTCGATGGAGCTCAATCTGGAGTCAACCTCATCGAAACGAGTCTCGAAGCGCATGGACATCTGATCTAGCCACTCCATGATCACATGTACGGAGCCGAGACGTCAGGACTCTGAGAGATGGAGTATGACTGAAGTGGAGAGGGAGCTCCCGCGACCGGAGACATGTGCTCATCTTCATGAGCTGGTGATCCAACTTGATTCTCGTAACGAATAAGGATCCCCAGGCTCTTCAACCGGTAATACTCCATAGAAGTAGGGCGGGAAGCTCGATGCAGTTCAAAGTAGGTCAGAGTTGAGCGATGAAAGGTGCGAAGGGAAAAAGCCTCTTCAAGTCCATCTGAACCTCCTGCATCTCATGGAACATAAACTCCACAATGTCGAATGGTGTCTCGTCAACTTGGGCTCTCAAAAGTCTCAGCATGGTAGACGTGACAGCCCCGCGATCTCCGATTTTCGGTAAAATAGTCATACGATTCAGTTTTTCGAGAATTGCCACTGGAGGAATCAGTTGAGAGACTTTACGGATATTTGGATCTGGATTGTCGAAGAGATGAACCACGTCCTCAACTCGAACTTCATCGAAGGCGAAGAGGCTGTTGTCAACATGCTCGATCTGTAGAGCCTCTTCAAACTGTGCCTTTGTGAGAGTTCTTTTTGAGTTATTGTTCATGAAGACGACGTGGGATCGATCCGAGGCAACATGAAGAGATGCGAAGAACGATCGAATGATGTCCACGTTCCACTTCCAGTCTTCCTTCATCTCGGTGAAGGAGAGCAACCTGACAGCCATGAACTTGCCCCGTAGAGGATAGTGAACTTTGCTCTCGATCAAATTCCAGTCAATGGCCTGATGCCCAAATACTTTGGCGGAGGAGAATCTGGTGTGATACTGAGACATCTGAAACACATTCCAGAAATTCCTCTCAGTACATGTCCTCGGATGCTCGTACGGGTTCTTTCGACGAAGTCGCCGAATAGCACTAGCGGTGAAAGTTTGATGGCCTCTGGGTTGCTCATCACCACTACTGCTACTGCTATCATATGAGTCAGAATCATCAATGGGAGATCCAATGGGAGATGCTGGAGCTGCATCATCCTCATCAATAGCTAAGGAATCCCAGTCGATGGGTTGATCCTGTTGAGAAGATCCAGGCCCATGACGACGGCTAGTTTGCTTCATTCTTCCAGACATAATGACTCTGGAAAGAAAAGATAGAGAATTTGATCATGGTATGACTCGTAAAAAGTGATAGGAGAAGCATGAACTAATCTTTTGATGGATATGGATGCATGACCTAGTCCTTATATGAATCAATCTTACTCATGCATTTACTAATAGATGCTAGCTTGTACTTCAAATCATCCTTTTATGCTCTTTGATTCAGTTTTGCTTTACTCAATTTGCTTTGACCAAAATCAGGGATCTAATGTAATCATAGGAAATCATCTACGATATACTCATCTAATCACTTATCTTGTGCATGGTAAATAATTTGAACAAATCCGATACGAATCCAACATTTAACCCTACAGATTTGATTCAATTTGATCATCACATTTCCATACAAAGCATAGTTGATTTTGTCCCAAAACCTAACCCTAGAAGGCAAGTTGATTTACTTATACCATGCATGTCTATGACAAACTCCAATTTTGCACAAATCAGCTTAAACATGACCACTCCTAGATGTCAATTTCATGAATCTATAACTAGATTTGACATGCATAATTATTTTGTTAATTTCAAACCCTAGAATCACTATGAGATGTAATGCATGAAACTATGAAGAGAAAGGGGAAAAACTCACCCAAACCAAAGGAGGAGAGGATGCACAGGAGATCAAATCCGAGGTCGGTCAGGAGAAGGTCGGACGAGATCTTGTGTTCGGAGGAGAAGAGATGAACAGTGGAAGAGGTGGAGAGCAGCAGCAACAAGACGCTTGGGTCGATTTGGGGAAGAAAGAAGAAAACGGGAAGTTTTAATAACTGATCAGATGTGCACATACCGGACAGTGTCTGATCTGAGCGGACATTGTCCGATATGACCGGACAGAGTCTGAACTGGGCGGACAATGTCCGGTTAGTTCAGATAGAATCCTGAAGTTCTGAATTTTTTGATTTTTTTTTGCAAACTTGACTCAACCAGGGGTTTGATTTCAGGATAAACTTGAATGTCATATTTGGAATACAGCCAGATGGTCTTGAGATAGATATGCAAGAAGAAAATCTCAAAAAGAGCCTTCATAGCAGATTTTTGGGTAAAACAAGTAAAAACAGAACGGGATTTCACCAAATTGTCAATTCTCAATTAAACTTGGATTTTTCTGAGATGTTTGGCCTTGTATGAATTCTAAATACTATTTCAAGCCAAAACATGGAAGAGATCTTGGCTCAAACAGCGAAATTCACAAAATGCACGTTTGGGTATTTTTGTGTCAAAGCTCGTTTTCGGGCGATTTGAAAAATGTGATAACTTGCAAACCATAGGTCTTTTTAGAAAAAGTTCAACATGAACTATCTTCGAATGATTGATCTCTAAGTGTTTCATGTAGAAAATTTTTATCAAAACTCAACCGATTTTAATTTATGGAAATAAGTCATTTTAGGCCAAAACAAGATCCTTAGATGTTCAATTTTGTCAAAATTCAATATTTTGGCTCGAAATCCTTTCTTTTCACTTTCAAAACTTTTGAGAACATTGTTGAAAGGTATTTTTGAAGATTTTATGCTATTTTTATATATTTTGATCATTTTGGCATTTTTAGCCTTTTTGATTTAAAATTGATCCTTTTGATAAACAACATGCATATTTTTCCTTTTTGTACACAATTTTGGGTATACAAGCATTCAATGATCTTGAAGTTGCTCCCCCTTAATGTGTTCACCAAGTTTTGTTGAAAAACGACAAAGTGATGAACTTTTGGACTTTTTCTTCAAAATAGGAAGTGATTGGCATAGATGCCTACATTTATTGAATCTATATATATATATATATATATATATATATATATATATATATATATATATATATATATATATATATATATATATACATATAGATAAGAGTATATGTGCTAGATACAATCAAACTAACAACCAATTCAAGATAAGCAAGAGATCAGATAACATTTGAAATGTCAATAACATTCAATTCATTTCTTAACTTGCTAAATCTTGACTCATCCAAAGGTTTAGTGAATAGATCCGCTAATTGATTTTCGGTTGAAACATGACTAATCACTATATCCCTTTTTGATACATGATTTCTTAGAAAGTGATGTCTAATGTCAATGTGCTTTGTTCGAGAGTGTTGAACGGGATTGTTGGCAATTTTAACGGCACTCTCATTATCACATAAAAGCAGAACACAATTTACTCTTATGCCATAATCTAACAAAGTTTGCTTCATCCAAAGAAGTTGTGCACAACAACTACCGGCCGAAACATATTCCGCCTCGGCGGTTGAGAGTGCAACTGAATTTTGTTTCTTTGAAGTCCAAGAGACTAATGATCTTCCTAGAAGTTGACATCCACAGGAAGTACTTTTTCTATCAATTTTACAACTGGCATAATCTGAATCCGAATATCCTAGGAGATCAAAACTAGCATTCTTAGGATACCAAAGTCCTATGTTTGGTGTATGTTTTAGATATCTAAAGATTCTTTTTACTGTAGTTAGGTGACACTCTCTAGGAGCAGCTTGAAACCTAGCACACATGCATACACTAAACATAATATCAGGTCTAGAAGCAGTAAGATATAATAAACTACCAATCATAGAACGATATAATTTGAGTTCTACCGGTTTACCTCCCTCGTCCAAGTCCAAATGCCCATTTGTAGCCATAGGAGTCTTGATTGATTTAGCATCATCCATACCGAATCTTTTGAGCAAATCCTTAACGTATTTGCTTTGACTCACAAATATGCCTTCTTTGATTTGCTTAATTTGAAGTCCAAGGAAAAAGCTCAATTCTCCTATCATAGACATCTCAAATTCCTTGGACATGGTTTCACCAAAAGCTTGGCAAAGGGATTCGTTAGTGGAACCAAAAATTATATCATCGACATAGATTTGGCAAACAAAAAAGTCATCGTCTATGATTTTGGTAAAGAGAGTTGTATCAATTTTTCCAACTTTAAAACCTTGTGAAATTAGGAAATTTCGCAATCGTTCATACCAAGCCCTAGGGGCTTGCTTAAGACCATAAAGAGCTTTTGAGAGTTTATAGACATGATTTGGATTTTTTGTATCTTCAAAACCCGGTGGTTGCTTTACAAATACAAGTTCCAAAATTTCACCATTTAAGAAAGCACTTTTAACATCCATTTGAAATAGTTTGATTTCAAAACATGATGCAAATGCAAGTAAGATGCGAATGGCCTCTAGTCTAGCTACGGGAGCAAAAGTTTCATCAAAATCTAATCCCTCAATTTGAGAATAACCTTGTGCTACCAATCTAGCTTTATTTCTTACAACTATGCCATTTTCATCTTGCTTATTTCGAAAGACCCATTTTGTACCAATTATATTGTGATCAAGAGGTTGTTCTACAAGTTCCCAAACATTATTTCTAGTAAAGTTGTTTAACTCATCATGCATAGCATTTACCCAATCCGAGTCCGCTAATGCTTCATCAATGCATTTAGGCTCAATACTAGAAATGAAAGATGCGTGTTCACAAAAAGATGCAATTCAAGAGCGAGTTTGGACACCTTTACCAACATCACCTATTATTTGGTTGACGGAATGATCCTTAGTGATGGTTTGATGAAGTCTTGGATTTTGCAATGTTTGATCTTCATTTTCCTTTATTTCTGAATCAAGCTCAACTTGAGTAGGAGCCTCCGGAATCATAGAAGCTATTTCATTTTCTTGATCGGGTGACTTTGAATCTTCATCTTTGGGCTTGATATCTCCAATCGTCATGTTCTTCATAGCTTCTCGTAATTCCTCATTTTCTACATTCTCAACATCTTCATACTCTTCTTGAGAGCCATTAGATTCATCAAACTCAACATTGCATGTTTCTTCAATGCATTCGGTTATGACGTTAAAAATACGATAAGCTTTACTAGTAGATGAATATCCAACAAGAAGGCCCTCATCAACACGTCTTTGAAATTTTCCAAGATGCATGCGTTTTTTAAGAATGTAACATTTGCAACAAAAACTCGAAAATATGAAATGTTTGGCTTTCTTCCGATAATTAGCTCGTAAGGAGTTTTGTTTAACAAAGGATGAGTATAAAGCCGATTTATGGCATAAAAAGCAGTATTGACGGCCTCGGCCCAAAACCTAGTGGGGGTTTTATATTCATCCAACAAAGTTCGAGCCATTTCAATTAATATTCGATTTTTCCTTTCCACAACACCGTTTTGTTGAGGAGTATATGGTACGGAAAATTCATGTTTAATTCCAGATTCATCACAAAGCTCAATAAAGTCCGAATTTTTAAACTCTCCACCATGATCACTTCGAAGTTTCTTGATGGAAAATTCAAATTCATTTTCAACTCATTTTGCAAATCTTTTAAACACACTTGGAGCATCGGATTTATGATTTAAGAAGAAAATCGAAGTAAATCAAGAGAAATCATCAACAATGATAAAGCAATAGTTACTACCACC
Organism: Pharus latifolius; assembly: GCA_019359835.1. Lineage (NCBI taxonomy): Eukaryota > Viridiplantae > Streptophyta > Magnoliopsida > Poales > Poaceae > Pharus > Pharus latifolius. The sequence continues at coordinate 13,866,080 of CM033327.1, read as the reverse complement.
AATACTTTGAGTTTCCGATGGACCAAACAAGTCCATATGTAAAAGCTCAAGTGGTCTAGATGTTGACAAAACATTTTTAGCGGGATGAGTACTAGCAACTTGTTTTCCCGCTTGACAAGCACTACAAAGTTTATTCTTTTCAAACTTTACATTTTTCATACCTAAGATTAAATCTCTTTTTAAAAGTTTGTTCAATTGATGCATCCCAACATGAGCCAAGCGACGATGCCAAAGCCATCCCAAAGAATTTTTAGCAACCAAACACGTTGAAATGCAAGAGTCTTTTGAACCAAAATCCACCAAATACAAATCTCCATATCGAAAACCTTTGAAAATTAAAGACTTGTCTTCTAGGCTTTCAATGATAACACCATTTGGTTCAAAAATGCATCTAAGACCCAAATAACAAATTTTTGCAACCAAAAGCAAATTGAAATTCAAAGATTCAACAAGTAATACGTTTGAGATGGAAAGGTTGTTTGTGATTGCGACTTTACCTAACCCAATTACCTTTCCTCTGCTATTATCACCAAACGTGATTTTATCAATGTCATTGCAACCATTTTCAAATGAGGAGAACCGACTTCCATCACCGGTCATGTGTTGGGTGCATCCGCTATCAAGCACCCAATGCCTCCCACCGGTTTTGTAGTTCACCTAAAAGAAGGGTTAGACGCTTTTAGGTACCTAAACTTGTTTGGGTCCTTGAAAGTTAGCAACAAGGGTTTTTGGAACCCAAATTTTCTTTTTATGTTTATTTTGATAAGGTAAACCAATGAATTTTGCAATTACTTTTCCGTACTTTGTTTTCTTTAGCATGTAATGGGAGTGATACTTATTTTCTTTAGCTCTAGAAGTTGAGGGACAATTATCCGGCAAATGATCTACATTATGGCATTTATGAAAAAACATATTAGTGGCCTTTACAAAAGTCACTTTAGTACTCAACTTCTTTCTTTTGTTCGGTTCATATCCTAAACCTTCCTTTCTAAATGAACATCGCTGCTCACTAAGAAGTTTGTCTAAGATTTCTTTTCCTTTAAAGCATTTTGCTAGTCCTAGGTTTAGCTTTTCCACTTGTGCCTTGAGTTCTAAATTTTCTAAAATCAAGTTTGAGTTGTTATCGACAATTTCATCACAAACATTTTCATGATTGATTTCTAAAGCATTACAAGTGATTGATTTTGAATGAGAGACACTATGAGTTGATTCATCTAGAATATCACAAGTAATTCCTATTTCACTAGTTTGTTTAGAATCAATAATTTCATTAACTAGAAGTGCCTCATGCAAGTCATTTAGTTCTGCATATGACTCACTAAGTGTTGAATATTCTTTCTTAAGCATTTTGTTCTCCTTAGTTACTTTACCTAAGGCCTCATTTAATTCCATAACCATATCAACAAGGTCCTCATAAGAAGGTTTGAGATCCGATACCTTAGCATCATCACTCGCCATAAGACACAATGATGACTTGTCTTTAAACGAAGTGGCCTCTCCGATAGCAATTCCCGCCATCTTTTTAGAAGTTGATGGTACTTCATCCTCCGATTCGGATTCCTCCGATCCGGAGTACCATTCACCAATATAGGCTTGACCCTTGCTTCTATTGTTATAGAACTTTTTGAAGAGCTTCCTTTTGCCTTTTGTCCCTTCACCGCCATCTTTCCTCTCATGTGATCTTTGATGATCACCCTTCTTATTTGGACATCTTGAGGCAAAGTGTCCCTTCTCATTACATTCATAGCATGTAATGTTCTTGAATCCGGTCTTCTTGTGCGGTCCTCGCCTTTTGTCAAACTCAAATCCCTTTTTGTTGATCTTGTTAAGGAGCTTGCGGGTTTTTCTCACAAGAAGAGCTAGATCACCATCGGAGCTTTCATCCGAACTATCCTCCTTGGCTTCCTCGACTTTTGCTTTGAATGCCAAGTTTTTCTTCTTTGATCCGGATGCTTCCACAATCCCTTTCTTTTCTTCTTTTTGCATTTCATGGGTAATAAGAGTACCCAAGAGCTCGGTAGGAGTTGTGGAAGAGAGATCGCCATTGATAAGCACTGTCACAATTGTATCCAAACTCGATGGTAAAATCATAAGCATTTTACGCACAATATCAATATCTTCAAATTTTGTACCTAAACCTTTGAGATCATTGATTAATAGATTGAGTCGAGTATACATGTCACTAACATTTTCAGATTCAAGCATGAAAAAGGAGTTGTATTCTCTAGTTAATTTTATTAGCTTAGCTTCTTTGACTTTAGATGTACCTTCATGAATTACTTCTATGGTTTTCCACATTTCATAAGATGTATCAAGATTACTAATGCGCTTGAATTCACTTAAGTCAAGACCATTGAATATGGCATTTTTTGCTTGAGCATTTGCTTGAAGGTTTTTCGATTCTAGAGGTGTGAGATTTTCTAAGTCAATTGGAGCCCTAAAACCATCTCTAGTGACCCTCCATACGTCAAGACTAATGGATTCTAGATAAACCACCATCCTAATTTTCCAATAGCAATAGTTGTCACCCTTGAAGAAGGGGACCTTTCCATTATAGTTTTCTTTGATCGACGACATCCTTTCCCTAGACGGTTAAGCCTAAAATGAGAGACCTAGTGCTCTGATACCACGTGTTGATCGAAGGATGCCGACTAGAGGGGGGGTGAATAGGCGGTTTTTAAATTTTTCTTCTAAACTAGGGTTTAACAACCTAAGATTGCAATAACAAACTTCTAAAGATGTGAATGACAATTCAATACAGGTTTTGCACTTTCTAAAAGATTAATAGCAACAGTTCAATCACTACGAAAATTAAGCAAGTAGTAGAGGTAACCAAAGAGATCGAGTATTTTTTTTGAGGTCTCAAAAATTTGCCGATTTCCACTAATCCTCGTTGAAGCGCTCTTCGCTTGAGCTTATGCTTCGATTTCACTAGGGGTAGCCCTTCTCCTCTCCGGATAGGCGAGCTCCGAGCCTTTACAACCAATCGCCGGGCCTCTCCGACACACCGTCGATGGAGAGATCGCCGGACCTCCCGGGTCGTCTAGGTGACGGAAATCACCAAGAGTAACAAGCCTAGCACCTTGCTTGATCAACCTCAAAGCTTGATGAACACAATGCAAATGCAATAGGGCTTGGAGACAATTTCACTCAACTAGCTCTCAAGATTTCTCAATTTTTGACTTCAATTGCTAGAGAATGGGGGTGAAAGAGTTTGCACACTGTTGCTCAAAGGTTTTGAGATGTATTTTGTGTGTATGTGACATCTACAACAGTGATCTATTTATACTCTCAGCAAAAACGGTCGATTTCAAGAAGATTGGGCGAAAGTTGTACTGGCCGGACATTGTCCGGTCACTTCGGACAATGTCCGGTCAGTACAAAAATTTGGACCGTTATTCACGTGAAATACGAGTGTCAGTAGCCGTTTGAACTAAAATGTGAAGGCCGGACAAATGTATTTGTCCGGACAGATGCATTTGTCTCTGTTGATGCCCCTGTTCAAAACAACTTGTACACGCCGGACAAATAGATTTGTCCGGACAAAATATCCGGACAGATGTATTTGTCTCTGTTGACACTCAAAATAAAACTCTCCAGAAATTTGCATGGGCCGGACAAATGGGATTTGTCCGGACAAATAGATATGTCTCTGTTAACACTGCAATTTCAATAGCCCAAAATTTGTATTGGCTGGACATTGTCCGGTCACTTCGGACAATGTCCGGTCACTTCGGACAATGTCCGGTCACTTCAGACACATCCTTCGGACAAATACATTTGTCTTAATTCAACCTGCCGTTAACATTTGTATTGACCGGACATTGTCCGGTCACTTCAGACAATGTCCGGCCTTCATCGGACAGATGCACCGGACAAATGTATATGTCTCTGTTGCACTTGTTTGCAATGTTCTGAAATTGTTTGTATTGGCCGGACATTGTCTGGTCACTTCAGACATTGTCCAGCCAGTACAAAACGAAAACAGACCTCTGAATTTTTTACTCAAATTTGATTTAGGGCAAATGCAAATGCAAATATGCTTCTAAAAACTTCAAGGTTGATCAAGATACTTGTGCTAAGACCCCTCTTAATAGTACGACCGTCTAACCTAGAAAATTTCAAAACAAGAATGCACTAGGTTTAGGTATTTGTACTCTTGTCGAGATTTTCGTCGTTTTCGCTTCATGGAGTCTTGATAGCCTTGCTTTGTTTTTCCTTGATGCTTTCTCCGCTGATTTACCTGAGTCTTACATATAGAGGTTAGTCGCAAATCTCACGGATGTCATTAATCACCAAAACTCTAATTAGGGATCAAGATTCAACAAAAGGTGTAGGTAAAATGCTTAATCAATCCGTTATGGTCCTTTTCAGATTTTGCGGAAAATTGGTACTAATGCTTGTCAGCTCGAGTTACCTCCATAAATGGATGTTTAATCAGTTGTCAATGTTGAGCACCTCAAACTCTTCGAGCCTTCGATGCTGGATGATCTTTCCATAGTACCATCTGTTGAAAACTTGGTCTGTCAATGGGAAAAACCTCTACCTGACAACGTGATCTTGGAGAAGAAGGTGACAACCACTAGTAGTGGCACACAAAAGTCTTTTTGAATCGGATGGAAAGATCAACGAGCACGTGCGGCAAAGTGGTACACCCGAGAAGATGGTCAATCTCAATTTTCACATCTCCAGTTTTGATCACATGGTGGCCAACGGGGGTTGGCTCCTTCTCAACAGGAGAGTCATGATCCGGGAGGATCTTCGGGTCTTTCAGGTAGAGTTTGCAAAGGCTTCGCGACCTAGATCTATTCGAGTTCGGAAAGGATTCACGAACTTAGAATGGTTCGCGACCTTGGAATGGTTTGCGACCTTGGGAAGGATCCGATCTCTGGACGGATTGTATTCTGATCCATATACATATAACTAAGTCCTATCTACTAGGTTTAGTTGTCCGAGTCTAATACATTTAGTCGGTTATTGAGTCTGATACGTATTCATATGATTGGACTATAATTAGTTTGTAATAGCTCTAGTTTAGATCATCAAATTGTAATCAAACTTCTTTAAGTCTTAGCTACATAGTTCTTTGACGTAGGCGAGTGCGTCTTATTGTTCGACGTGTACAAGATCCCTCATTTCAATAAAGAGTTGTGCTATCTTTTGAATTGTGTTTTTGACCAACTTGGGTTTCGGTAATTCTGAGTAAGATCCCGTTATTTCGCATATTAGTATCTGATCGAGTATAGTCGAAACCCGTCTACACTTCAATCAGAGCAAACAGTATCCAATCGAGGCTAGATCAAAACCCTGTCCAGCCCATAATCAGATCATTGGTGGAAATATGGCAGAGGGTAGTACGGGTGGGTTGGTGGTGGATAGGGTTGTGGAGGAAGGCCGGGGGTGTGAAGATGTGCCCTGTGGTTGGTAGATGTGCCTGGATATGTGCTGTCTGGGAGGATGTGCCCTGCGTGTAGATGATAATCGTAGAGACAGTCCATGCGGCCGGCCGGTGAGGTGGTCCATCTTGAAATCCATCATAGCCATATAATCTGAAAATTCTGACCTAAAGTAAGAGAAACTAGTGCACAAGGACTCTATGGAAGAATGCAGAGCGGCAAAATCATATGCCGTTGGTTGGTCAGGTTCGGCAGTGTGTGAGGAACTAGGACCATATGAGCTAGATGGGAGCAATTTCCAGTTTCGCTAATTAGATATGTTCATACGAGGAATATCGGAAAAAAGGATGGAGGGAAGTTCATTAATAAACTAACGGAATGAGTCCGCTTCCCTCATGTAAAATCCCATGGTGAGCAGTGAAGGTAGGTCAAGGGTGGTTGCGGGCAAATATTCCTGATGTTCACTGGCATTAAACCCTACAAGGGATACTATGTTAGTGATCATGCCACCTAAGACTATGGGTGTGACTTTGCGTAAATCCCTGCAATTAGGTCAAGATAGCAGGAAAAATAGGCGGTGGATGAGAGTTGAATTTTACCTATCAAAGCCCAAAGAAATTAGATATCAGTTTCTAAGACTTTTTCTTGATTACTATCGTGGCCCAAAATTGTCCCGGCCATGAGACGCTGCAAGTAGCGAAAGGCGTGATTGCATATTGCAGCCGCTTTTGATTTACCAGGGTGAAATAGGTGTTGTCCTTCCTCAGTTATTGCTTGCCAAATTTTACCGGGGGTGCAAATTAGAGAACAATGAAAAGTGCCCCTAAGACTATGGGTGTGACTTTGCGTAAATCCTTGCCGATTAGGTCAAGGCAGTAGGAAAAATAGGCGGTGGATGATGTTGCATCTAGGCCTTCATGCCTAACCCTAATTTTGATGATTAATGAAAACAAAGTGTTCCGGACTAATTGTGCTATTGAGTTTATTTGATACAGAGTTGCGTTGGGAAGATATGCACGGAATACAAGACGAACCCGACGTAAAATAAAAGCACAAGTCGCAAAGAGCAGGAACAAGTCGCAAATCATGAAGATGCGAAAGACCTAAGGTATTATGAGATTTTATTTTTACCGATCTCGGCGTTTGGAGATGATCGGTTAGGGAAATTATTTTCTAGTTTTAACCGTACTATAAAGAGGGGTTGCGAAAGTCCTCTCTTTATCTCCAACACAAATCGAGAAACCTAGGTAAATGCATTGCATCATTTTTGGTTGAATTTGGTTTTGAACTTGTTTGAAAAATCTGGATTTTCAGTTCAGTTTTTGACAGCAGAATAGTATTTGCAATTTTCCGAAAGATCTAGGCAGATCTGGCTTTTGCTTCTGTTGACAAAATTGTAGCCCTTAAAATTATATTTCCAACGAGCTATTAAACACCTCTTTTGGATTTTTGGTTTTAAAGTTATCTCTGTTTTTGTTCATGCTGACTGTCAGTTCGCTAAACTGACTGTCAGTTCGAATGTCAGTTAGTTTAAACTGACAATTGTCCAGAGAGGGTGTTTTTTGTGCTCAAAATTTTTGTACTAAACTGACTGTCAGTTTGTCCATACTGACTGTCAGTTGGGGTTTCGACCACAGAGATTTTAACTGAGTTTCTATTTGATTTTGGTCGAGTTTGTGGTCGAACTGACTGTCAGATTGTGTAACTGACTGTCAGTTGTGGGTTTCAGCTTTCCTTTTTCGACCACGAACGGCTAGCAAAGTTTTTGTCCGTAAATTTTGTCGGCCGCTGTGCACTAAACTGACTGTCAGTTAGGCAAACTGACTGTCAGTTTGGGTTGCTGATTTTCAGCCCTAGCTCCAACGGTTCATTTGCTTTTTGAGGCTATAAGTAGGGGCTTTGGGCATGTGTTTCTTACAACAAGCAGCAGCATTTCTTATACACTCTTGAGCTTTAGTTTTCCACTTAAAATCTTGGTCTTTTGATCAAGTCGAGTGCTTTTCGATCCACCGAGCATTTCAGTTTCTTTGCATTTTGCATTCACTTAGCTTCTCGGTGCGTGTTTGGAGGTCTTAAGAAGACCTCGCTGCCTTTTACTCTTGGTGAGCGCCCTCACCTAGACGGTTCGGAGGCGTGACCGTTGATCTCTCCGTTCGGAGATTGTCGGAGAGGCTCGGTAAGTGTGTACAAGGCATCGGTGCTCGCCTTTCCGGAGTGGACAAGGAGCAACCACTAGTGATAATATCCTTTGTGGATATTGAGGCAAGACTCAAGTGATTTGAGTGCTTCAACGAGGATTAGTGGAGACCAGGCGAGTCTCCGATACCTCGGTAAAAATCGTTGTGTTCGTCCTCTTTCCCTTGCTTATATTATTTTTTCTTGATTTGTTCTTGATTTGTTTTAAGTTTTCAAGTTTTTAAAAGCCTCCTATTCACCCCCCCTCTAGTCGGCATCCTTGATCCAACAGATGAGAGTTGAATTTTACCTATCAAAGCACAAAGAAATTAGATATCGGTTTCTAAGACTTTTTCTTGATTACTATCGTGGCCCAAAATTGTCCCGGCCATGAGACGTTGCAAGTAGCGAAAGGCGTGATTACATATTGTAGCCGCTTTTGATTTACCAGGGTGAAATAGGTGTTGCCCTTCCTCGGTTATTGCTTGCCAAATTTTACCGGGGGTGCAAATTAGAGAACCGTGAAAAGTGCCCCTGGGTTTTAACCCTAAAAGATTGGCAAATTCTTCAATTTTGAAGTCGTAATGCTCATTTCCAAACCTAAATCTCAAGCCCTTGGTTTGGCCGGGAGGAACACGTAGGGTATTTTGTTCAAAGGACACTAGAATTTCTCAAATGACTTCATGAAAAGTTAGAACCGGTACCCCGACAAGCATATCCCAACCCACATTATGAATGAGGCAGAGCACATCTTCCTCAATCCCTGAGATCTAATGGCATGAACATCTAAAAATTTAGTTGGCCATAAGGGTCTCTTTTTCAAATGCAAATATCTATTGAGATGATCGGGATCAGTGCAATAGATGTGCGAGAAGTTAGGGTTGGAGAAGGTTTGTGGAGACATACCTCTATGGGCCTTTGTTTTTTCTTGATGTTGTGTTGGGGCGTCGTCATTGTCGTAGAAGCTTCAGATATGGAGGTGTTGTGGTGCGAGGACTCGGAATCCATGGTTGGATCGAATTTTTAATGGTTGGATGGAGAGATATAGGGCTGGTTTTGTGGTGTTTTTTGGAAGTTTTGATCCGAGAGGATCTCAAGTCGAATGTGTAATAGACTTGAACTCTATTTGATCAGTTGAAGTCCAATACCAATTAGATAGCTGAGTCTGATACGACTAGATTTAGTTGGTTGTCAAATCTGATATGTTTTCAAGCGATCAAACTATAAATACCATGTAATAGGTTAGATAACTTAGATCGAATCAGATATAGAACTCATAAACATGGATCAACGTAGATTGAGTACGATCAATGTTCGACATGTACAAGTTCTTTATAATAGAAGGCCTTGTTCCTTTTTATTTCTGTGTTTGAGCACTGGGTTTCGGTAATTCTGAGTAAGATCCCGTATTTCACATCTAATCGAGTATAGCCAAATCTGGTCTATCGCTCAATCGGGTCAAGTTGGTATCAGAGCACTATCCTATCCTATGGATGGTGAAAATTCACCAGTGTTACAAAACATCCAGCCAAATTTTGCAAGAACCTTCTACAACCGAAGGTGAAAATTCAACAGCACCAACAGTTGCATCTCCGACCATTCCTGAAGGAACCTCCGTTCAAGCTGACTTGGATGAACAAGTGGCCAAACTTTGCACCAATATGGATACCGTGATCGATGCCGAGAAGCTGGATTCTTGTATTGATCAGCTTGAGACTTACTTCGACCTACGAGGTTTTAGTAGCGCTCAAAAGGTAAAGTTTTCACCATTGAAGATGAAGGACCATGCCAAGACATGGTGGAAGGCCCTTGTTGCTAGTGGGGAAGTAGACGACCTCACTGGGGTCAATTCAAATGACTCTTACGACAAGAGTTCTACCCGATGGGTTATCTCGAGGATATATGGGATCGTTGGCACAGATTTTATCAACGGCGCGACCAGTCTATCCAGGACTACATGATGGAGTTTCAGAGACAAGCGATGGTCATCGGCATCTCACTGTTCAATCCTTAGGTGTTCCAAAAATACACATCTAGACTTCAGAAATAAATCAGTGCTGAACTAAGTCTGTTCCGTGTTCAAGACATCGCGACCACGAGCACGACTGTCATGGAGATAAAAAAGAAAAACAAGTCCCAGAACAACAAGAACACAAAAGAGAGTTTGACCTCATCAAAAGGAAAGATGAGTCCGAAGAAAAGCACTCCAAAATCTGGTACGAGAAACTCTTGTGAACATTGTCATGTTGCAGGACACTCAAAAGATAAGTGCTATAAGCTCCATCCTGAGCTTCGAGCAAAGAAAAATGGACCAGGGAAAAGAGCAGCTACAGCTACTATGGCTCCACCAGAAGAAGAAATTGTCCAAGTGAATTCAGTTGATAAGGCAGATATGACCTTGTCTCTGATGGCAATGCCAAAGGAGATAGGTTCATATTCCCCTGATGACCATCACCCCATGGAGGATTTGTTCACTATCAACATCCATGTGAAGTACAAAGTGGTCGCAGCAATATTCGATCCCGGAAGTTAGAAGAATCAGGTGTCCGCTAGACTAGTTCAACAACTTGGGTTGAAGACGACCACACACCGACGACCGTATCCTCTGGGATGGTTCAGATTCGACGTAAGCCAACAGATTACAAGTCAGTGTGTGTTGAAGTTTGCAATTTCTGCCCGATATATCGATGAGGTTCAATGTGACATTGTTTCTATTAATATTTGTCAGGTGATTTTTGGGAGTCCTGTTGCATCTAGGTTGTTATGCCTAACCTAATTTTGATGATTAATGAAAACAAAGTGTTTCAGATTAATTGTGTTGTTGAGATATTTGATACAGAGTTATGTTGGGAAGAAATGCAAGTTGATCAAGATAAACCCGAGGTAAATGGATCAAGCACAAGTCGCAAATCACAAAGATGAGAAGAAAAGCGAGATGCAAAAGACCTAAGGTAATATAGTTTTTAATTTTACCGATCTCGGCGTTTGGAGGTTGATCGGTTTATGATTTTATTTCTTAGATTTAACCGTACTATAAAAAGGGGTTGCAAGTCTTCTCTAAATTTCCAACATAAACCGAAAAATTACTAGGTCACTGCATTGCATTCATTTCGGTTGGATTTGGTTTTGAAAGAGTTGGATTTTCAGTGGAGTTTTTGACAGAAGAAGAGGTTTTACATTTTCTAGAAAGATCTAGGCAGATATGGCTTTGCTTTTGTTGACAAAAAGATAGCCCTTTAAACTATCTTTCAAACAAGCTATTAAACTCTTAAATCGGATCTCTGGATTAAAAGTTATAACTATTTTTATCCATACTAACTGTCAATTTGCTAAACTGACTGTCAGTTTGGATTGTCAGTGTTGTTAACTGACAGTTGTCCAGAGAGGTTTTTTTGAGCCAAAAATTTTTTGACCTAAACTGACTGTCAGTTTGCATTTCAATCTCGACCTGTTTGATTTGATTTTCTGTTTGAACTGGTCAATTTTGTGATCGAAACTGACTGTCAGTTTGTATATAACCAGCAAAGTTTTATCCGTGATTTTTGTCAGCCGTTGAGGTAAGAACTGACTGTCAGTTTGTGCTATTTTGTTTCCATAGACAACCTCAAATGGCTAGCTGAGTTTTCTCCGGATTTTACTTCTTTCTGGTCGTAACCCAAACTGACTGTCAGTTTGTACTGTTGCTTTTGTGTGCGAGCTCCAACGGCTCTTTTGATTCTTGAGGCTATAAATAGAGGCTTTGAGCTATTGTTTCAGCCACCAAGCAGCCTCATACTCTCATATACACTTGAGCATTCTTTTAGAGTTTTAAAAATCTTGATCTGTTGATCAAGTCGTGAGTTCTGAGATCCACCGAGTTTTCTGTTCACATCATTCTTGCATACTTAGAGTTTCTCGGTGCGTGTTGGAGGTCTAGAAGAGACTTTGCTGCTTATTACTCTTGGTGAACGCCCTCACCTAGACGGTTTGGTGGCGTGGTCGTTGACCTCTCTCGTTCAGAGATTGTCAAAGAGGCTCAGCGTGTTTGTAAAAGGCATCGGTGCTCGCCTTTCCAGAGTCGACAAGGAGCAACCACTAGTGAGAAATATCCTTCATGGATGCTGAAGCAAGACTCAATTCACTTGAGTGCTTCAACGAGGATTAGGTTAGACCGGGCGTGTCTCCGAGACCTCGGAAAAAAAATCTTGTGTTTGTTCTCTCTATCTTTTCCTTTTAATATATTGAATTGCAACTTGGTTCTTCCCTTTGCAAAAATTTGTTTTTATTTGAAGTTTCTAATGCCTCCTATTCACCCCTCTAGTCGGCATCCTTGATCCTACAAGTCCGTTCTTGTACGATCGGGATGCTTATTTCCACTGAATGGAGTAAGAGTATGAGCTCACCAAAAATGGGGTTAAGTTCTTTATCAGTAGAGACGACTACGTTGACACTTCGAACTTGATAACTGCAAATCAGGCCAAACGAATCATCAACACATGTCAAAAATGTGTGCATGTCATGATTTGGCCAGTAGGTCATGTTGGGGGAAATCTTCGCGCCATCAAATCCCGGTGAGGGACAAGGCCCCGGTGACCCCCGTCTCGGGCGCCGCCTTTTGCCCGGGGACAAGTGTAACACCTTGCTTTTGGGGGTGAAAATTTCCTTTCCATGAAAATCATGCATGCATGTATCTCTGTAGTAGTAGCAAGATCAGTTCAACCCTAATCTATCCAAAGCAACAAAAATCTCAAAATCTTCCCTATGAACCCAAATCGGGATCTGACTTTCCAGATTTGACCTACCATTTATCCTGAAAATAAAAGCCTTCAGAAGCCAGATTCAATTCCATCTCTAACTCTCAGATCTTTCAATCCTTTTCTGTTTTCGAAAACAGGAATTTAATTAAATATCCTAATTACCCTAAATACTCTGAATTCAGATTTAGCCAAATGTTGACCTAATCCAGACCAGATTATTCTTGGATTATGATCATGGGTATGCCAATACCATAATCCAAAAAAGTTAGCAGCCAGATTTCTTCATTTAAGCCCTTTTCACAAATCAGTCCAAATAGTATCACAAATCAGTCCTTTTATGATTTTCCAGAAGCCTGAAAAGGCTAAAAGTTGCCAATCAACTCCAAATTTAAATTTGTTTTAGGGAACACCTCCCAAATTCTATTCAATACAAAATATCCTTTTGTCGGAACACCAAAATCTCACCCTAAATCTCAGAATTCCAGTTTCGACAAAATCCAGATTATTAGTGCCCTAATTTACCCTGTTTTCAATTTGTCTCAAATCTGTTTAAATTTTCCAAATCTTATCTTCTAACTTTGCCAAATTATCTGTTGGATAAAGTTTACCAGAATTATGAAGTTCAAATCAGCCCTAGTCTTCCAAATCCCAGATTTTATAGTTTAGTCTAAAAGCCAAAAATCAGAATTGCAAATCAGCCCAGCCTACTGCTTCGACCAGGGCTCAGCCTTTTCGACCAGCAGCCGCCGGCACAGTGCTTCTACCACAGTTGCGCCACACCTCTTCGCCGTGCTCCTCGCCGCCGGTCAGCACCGCCCTCGCCTGTGCTCGTACACGGTTGTGCTTGCATGTGCACATGTGTCTGCATCTAAGTCATCACCGTGGCAGCACCGGCGACCAGCTCAACAGCGGCGCGCCAGCGGGAGAGTTTGAAATCCACTCGCATGCATGTGTCATTGCCGGGCTAAGCTTCGTGAACCCTGCCCTGCACCGCTCAGCGCCAAGTCCGAACGCAGCTGCAGAACCGCTTTTACCATCTCGCCGTTGCCGCCGTTGCTTCAACCGAAGCTTCATCGGCACAAGTCTCACAGCCTGTAGCGTGGCAAGCTTCGTCTTATGACTTGTGCCTATAAATAGCAGCCCCGTCCTCACTAATCTTCTCCAGAGCTTCCGTAGCCGTTGATTTCCCATTTCCTTCACTCTCTTCTTCTTCTCCTCCAGCGAGCCGCCGAGGAGGAGCAAGCCGCCAAGCCATTTCACTGTATCAACCTCTAAATTGAAGTGACCAGTACGTGTCTCCTATTTATCTTATCATATTACAGCATTTAATCGAGCCCCAGTGAATCCTATCGCTGGTGATCGCATGAATTGCCAGAATCCCTGTTCCAGCTATGCTGTTCGATTTAGTTAGAATTAACCCTCGAACCAGTAGACTAATTTGATCAGTAAGTTAAGTGTAGCAAGCCTGTAAGCTCAGAACCATCAATTGAACTTGAATTGAAATCCCTCCCCCCCCCCCCCAAGTTTGAGCTTCACCAGTTGCCAGCTCACGTCGTCCGGCCGCATCGCCGTTCCTCCGACCGAATTGACCTTGTCAAAAGCTCCACCTCACTACCCTAATGCTCTCACTGCGAGCAATTGAACTCCAAAGCCCCACAGCAGAATTGCCCAATTCAGTGCCTTCTTCTCCGGCCGCTGTTGCGCCTCGAGCTGGGGACAACGACTACTCCCGTGCGGACCCAACTCGCTACAGCTGATCCCATACATGCATACCATTGACTTCCCAGGATAAGTCAAGCACAGGAGTATATTTATATCACAGCAGAGTAACTTACAAAATATTTAAGCAATGTGGCCTGCTGGCCTTAATACAACATAAAGAGATTACAATGCCTTTGCGGCATACATGGTCTAGCTAAAGCAAAATAAAAACAACTACACAGCAGAAGATAGGTGACCCTCCCATAGTAAGAAGTTGACGGCAGAATAACACACATTAGGACTCTGGCGGAACTGGCTCTCTTCCTTCTGGATCCAAGAAGTTCTCCATGCCTTCATCTTGATCATGGGACGCTCCATCTACTGGGTTGTAGGTTGCAAGGGTGAGTACTTACGTACGCAGCAAGTCATAGGTAAGATTAGATACATATAGTAGTGTTGTTATGAACCTATGCTAGTGAAGAAGTGTGGATGTTTGTAAAATAGTCTTTTCCTTTATATCTCATCTCATGGCAGCACTTTTCATAACATAGCATCGTTATTCATGTTATCACTATTTATAGTACTACCGCGACACGTTGACACACGACAGCCCATGGCAGCACCCCTTATCATGACAACACATGTCATTTGGGTAATCTTGCCTTATCAAATTTTATTTAGGAAACATACTTGTGCCACACCCCGTGGATTTAATCCACCGCAGCAAACTCCTGTAAACTCGGGAGCTCGGAGTATTTGAATACGTTTTTAACTCTACAGAGAGGTACCAATTTACCCACAAGATATTCCACTTTCATGCCCATCCTATTAATATGATTAAACCCTTCCTCACTGCATACTATGAGTGGCAAGGTGGAGATAACAAGAACTTTTGTTATGTTTCACTCACAATTCACCCCTGACCCTGTGGTTTCACGCAAACCACAGTTGTGGCAGGTACTCCCTACCACCCATACTGCATCTTCCCATTACTGGGTCAACGTGCATCATTACATTCAGTGATATGTGTAGGAGCCACACTCCGTGTAAATTGTGCATCACATTCCATCTCATGCAGGAGTTTCATGTGCGATCCGCATACTTACTTGTTCAGGCCTGTCCCATACCAGACTTGTAGTTAGCACATTTTTCATGCCACTAGACGCACAACACAATGTTCTAGTCCTTATATGCCAGTGACCAGATCATACCACATACCATGCACCTTCAGTGCCTGCACATCCAGTGCAGCCAAGCACCTCCAGTGCTACCACCATTCCATACCAAAATCTTGGTCATGGCTAGGGGTTTTATTTCATGAATATATATAAGTACATATATAATAGTTCATGGCTCACTATTTGATCATTTCACATTTCACAGGCATCCAGCCTAGTACTGCCAATTCATAATTCAACCATTCTTTCACATGCAATATTATTTATATTCAAGGCATATCATAGCAACTTATAAAATATAGGTTCAAGATGTTCAAGGCTAGGACTTGCCTTCCGCGTCGTAAGAAACAGTAGTCGATGTCGGGTCTGCGACGAAGTCTTCGAACTCGGGTTCTTGCTCTACTCTCCAACAAAAAAGCACACAAAGATCACAAAAAATTTTAAATGCTTTAAAATCTATATGCAGCATGATCTTAAGAGAAAAGATCTCGGCGATGTTAAAACAGACTGAGATTGCAAGCTGATATGGGTCGTGTAACACCCTAGTTTTGGGGGTGAAAAGTTTTGCATAAAAACCCTGCATGCATGTATCTCTGTAGTAGTAGCCAGATCAGCTGAACTCTAATCTCTCCCAAACCCTAAAAATCTCCAAATCTATTCTCTAGATCCAGATCAAGATCTGACCATCCAGATTTAACCTACCAGTTACCCTGAAGATAAAAGTCTTCAGGAGCCAGATCAAATTCTGACCCTAACTCCCAGTACCTAAGCCTCTCTCTGTTTTCGAAAACAGGAAAATTCAGATTTACCCTAAGTACCCCAGTTTCCAGATAATTGAGTTATCTTGATTTAACCTTAACCAGACTCAAGTAACCCCTGGAATATGTTCCTAGGTTCATCCTCAACTCACTTCAAAAAGTTGGGAGCCAGATTAATTCATCTAAACACTTTTCGCAGTTTAGTCCAAATTTTACTGCAAATAAGTCCTTTTCTGTTTACCTGGAGGCCTGAAAAGGCTAAAATCCACGAATCAACTCAAACTCCAGAATTTCTTCAGGGAACACCTCCCAAATGCTATTTGATACAGATTTCCCTTCTGTCCAGACTTCAAAATCTCACCCCAACTACCAGAATTTGAGATCGACAAAATCCGGATCTATTTTACCCTAATTTTACCCTATTTTCGAAAATAGCTGAAATCCCTCAAACCTTATCAAACTTTCCCCAAATTTGAGCTAAATGAGTATTAATAGAAATATTATACTCAACCATGAAATCAAATCTCAAATTAAACCTCTTTAAGACCAGATTTGCCATTTAGTCCAAAACCCATCAAAAATCATCACAACCAGGCCCCTGGTTCGACCACGAGCCACTGTTCATCACTGACCACTCAGTTCGACTTCGACCAGGCACTCGATCGACCACAGCAACCGGTTTCGAGCACGAGCACAGGAGCTTCGACCTCACCGCTGCTACTGCTCCTTCGACCGTTGCTACGCCGTGAGCTCCTAGCCTTTGATCACCAGCAAAGCCATCTTAGCCGCTGCCTCGTCGCCACGTGGAGGGTTCCTGTTCTCCACTGTGGATCGCCTTCTCCAGCACCGGCAAGATCTTGCGCTCCCGCGTTGCGCCCGACAGCCACAGCAAAATCGTGCCACGTTGCGGCCATGCCACGATTGAGCTTCACTTCACCATCTCTTCGTCGCAGTGACAGCAGCGCAGCCGACACGACCGGTGAAGACGTCGTTTCGCCGCCTGTCTTCGCCGTCGGTCACTTCCCAGTCAATTCAAGCCGGCTTCAACTCCCCGTGCAATTGTAGACGTTGGGAGCTCCCACAGCCTCGCCTATTTAAACCCCCTGGCCTAAGCAACCATCTTACACCCCTTCACACCAACAATCAGTAAAACTCGCCGTCTTCTTCGTCTTCTTCGGCGAGCTCGAGAAGAGGCTCACGGTGCCAGGCCAATCCACTGCACCGAGCTCCAAATTGAAGCTACCAGTAAGTAACCCTCATCCACTTACCTGTGTAGTAGCAGCCAATTGAACTCTATCGCACCACCTCGCCGGGAATTGCTGATTTTCCCCGACAACTCCGGCGAGCAATTAAACCCTAATTAAACCGATTTAGCTCTCGAGCCTGTGATCAATATTGATTAGTGAACTTATCTAAGCATCTCTAAGCAACTAGAATCGAAGAATTTGCTAAAATATGAAGAATCCCAAACTTTTCACCTTGCATGTAAGCTGGAGCTCGCTGTTAAGCTTCTGTGGTGATTCTCCAGTTAAATTGACTTCACACCTAGCTCTGTTATGCCCCAGAGACCATCCTCAAGCAAGGATTCGAGTTCGTTTGCCCTAGAACAGAAATGCCCAATTTTGGTGTCTTCTTCCCTAGCTCCGGTCGCCGGATTTTGTTCCCGGCCGTTTCAACCCCAACCACCTTGTCTAGTAGATGTGCCTCGACCCCATGAGTATTTTTGCCTTCTAGCTCGACACCTGGATTGGCCCAGATGAAGAGGTATTGCCATGCCAAAGTCTGGTCCAGAAACTGTTGAGAACAGCTCGGCCACCGTGTTCTTCGCCGGTTTTCATCACTTTCCGGCCATCTCCTACCCTAGGTCCTGTTGAGACATTTGTTCCTGTTACAAATGCCTAACCACCAGACAAAGTGGTGCATCATTTGGAGCCCTGAGTCAAAAGATATGGCTAACCCTAGTTCTGGCCGTGTCAAGCCTATGCCAGGCTATGTCAGCCAGTGGCATTAGCCCTGTTCACCCACCTCTGGTCATGTAAAACAGAAATTACTTTGTCAAATAGCTGCCTCACTACCTTGTGCACCATATGCTTGGATCAAAACCTACTTTGGCCACTGGAAACTGCTCAAACCATGTCAATGCCATTCTAGAGCACTGTCAGCCTATGTCAGCCAGTGGCATTGAGCCTTTTCACCCACTTCCAGCCATGCGCTGTGAAAATAACTTTGTCCCTTAGACTCCTGACGTTGTGATCTACACTTTTCTCTACTGTCACAACTTGAGTTGAGCCCTCTATCACCCATCGACCTTATGTCGATGCCTTGAACCGAATGCCAACCTAAAGACATTCGCTGTTTTTGGGTGAACCAGTTACCACCTTGATATTACCCTGATATTTTGGAACCTTGTAAACCTTAACAGCTAATTTTAACCCTGGTTTCCATAGTTAAACTCAAATCGCTTTCAAACCTTGTATCACCAGAGTATTTTCTCCTTGCACCTTTGCATGTAGTGGATTAGTAAGAATAGAATAAATTGTAATGCCTGTTTGCTTGTTTGATCTTGTTTAGAGCAAGAGTCCGGGGTTGAAGATCTTGTCGCTGAACCGTCATCGACTGCTGATACTTACGACGCGGAAGGCAAGTCATACTTTGATCATATTGAAACCCATATTTTATGAATTGCTATGCTATTCCATGAATAGATATCTCATTAATATTGCATGTGTTGAGATCAATGATATTATGGCAGTGATAGATTGAATACTTGAGGAATGTGAACTTGATAAGATAGTAAGCCACGAACTAATAAAAGTATAAACATGTACATTTATATTCATGAAATAGAACCCCTAGCCGTGACCAGTATTTTGGTATGGAATGGTGGTAGCACTGGAGGTGCTTGGCTGCACTGAAGGTGTAGGCACTGAAGGTGCATGGTTTGTGGTATGATCTGGTCACTGGCATGTAAGGACTAGAATCTTGTGTTATGCGTCTAGTGGCATGAAAAACGTACCAACCACTTACCTGGTATGGGACAGGCGCAACCTACTAGCTTTCTTAGTATTATCAGTTCCCTGCATGGCTTGTCGATCCGGTTTCTCGCGTGGAAACTGGTGGGACGCAGTTCGTCCATGAGTGATGTGAGATCAGAAAAATTATGAGAGGATAAGGTGTAAAGAAGGAAGACGCCCTACGCCAGATTAAGTCGTGCGCGACTGTAATCAAAAGAGGTTATGTGTCCTGCGGGAACATAGACCCAGGCTAGGAAGTAAGGCAGTGGGGAGGACCCACAACGGTACTTGGGACGGTATTGTCCATTTACCGGGAAGGGATACTGTTAATACGAGACTGCAAAAATGTTGTGTGATCTCGGCCTTGTCACATGCGTATAAGTCGCATGGAGTTGGCCCGACTTGGAAGTCGAGTGAAAAAGTGGATTTAAAAAGAGGTACATCTCTGCAGAGTTTAAAAATGTATTCGAATACTTCGTGCTCCCGAGTTTTAGGAGTATGCCGCGGTGGATTAAATCCACGGGGTGTGACACAAGTATTGTTTTATAAACTAAAATTTGTTAGCTCAAGATTACCCAAGTGGCATGTGTTGTCATGATAAGGGGCGTTGCCGTGGGCTGTCATGTGTTGACGTGTCGCGGTAATACCATAATCTAGCAAACATATGATAATTAAGAGGCATGTGGTTTATGCCCTAAGTTATGAAATACTTCTATGAGTATATGATTGAAAGACTTGAATAAGAGTGGTGTGATATGAGATTATATCGCCTTGGATATGGGATATATGTATCACCATCAATATGATTTATTTACTGCCATGGGTATGATCAGAAGTTGAGTAAGAATTGAGAAAGAAATGTATTTTGGGAAAAACCCTTCACTCTTTCCCCAATAGCATAGGCTCATGTCATTTATACTGTAACTATATCTCTACCTCCCCTATGACTTGCTGAGTACGTAAGTACTCACCCTTGCAACAACTCCTCAATAGATGGAGCATCCTACGACCTTGGAGGATACCCTGAAGATGCTGCAGACCCAGGAGAAGATGAGCAGTTCCCTTCGGAGCCCTGATGTGGTGCTGTCTGCTGTCAACCTCTGTTTCCTGTGGATTGCTTTTGGGCCTAGCTTCCGCCGACTAGATGTGTTATTTTATTAGACCTTTGTGCCTTGTAAGGCACTGTACCTCGTTTTGTACTAAGGCCTGATGGCCATACAACTATGACTATTGTATTATTTTGCTGCTGCAATGTAATCCTGTGCTTGACTCATCCTGGGAAGTCAAGTGGTTTATGGGACCAGCTGCACCGAGCTGGGCTCCTCACAGGTGATGTCACAGTCGTGGCAGACGTGACAGGTCGAAACCCTGGAATTTGTAGAATCTAAGCTAAGGATGGTGTTAGAAACTCTTAGGGCTTCAAGGCTGCAATATGGACATCAAGTCCGTGGCTGGTTTACTCAAAAACAGTGAATGTCAACAGATCGGCATTTGGTTCACGGCTTGACAAAGCGTCAGAGAAATCTAAAGGAGTTATCTCAAGATGTGGTAGTTAAAGGAAATGTAGAACATGGTCCTATAAACTTGGTAGACAAAGTTGTTTTCAGTTTGCATAACCAGAAGTGGTCAATTTGGGCTAATGCCACTTGTTGACATTGAGCTGACACAGGCTGACATTGTCAACGATTGGCATTGGCATGGTTCTGGAGACTCTCAATAGGCAAAATGGGTTCTGCTTCAAGCATTGAGTGCATAATGCTATGAGGTAGCTATTTGACAAGGTGGTTTTCATAGAAATGTCCAGAAAGTTAGAAATTTCACAAAGACACCCCTGGACACAGTGAACTGGATGTCAGTGCATTGTCAAAACTAGGGCTTTGATGCTTTGTCTGATTTAGGGTTTGATTGCTTCGCCAATTATGTCTGGGAGGTAGGCGAAGATAACAGGAACTTGTTGGTGGTGGTTTTAGGAACTGAGATGATCGGACGGCGGCGATGGTGAACTACGGTGGCGACACGGCACAGTGAAGCCACTGGACAAGATCTTGGCATAGCAATAACTGGCAATTCTGTGCAGATTCAGGGATCGAGCTAGTAGAGGAAAGTGTTCAGGAGATCAAGGCAAAGATTCTAGACAAGGTGGCATCGACGGCGGTGGCCAGCGGCGACCCGGCGACACGCTGGCGGCACGGCAGTGATGGGTAAAACACTTAAGCTGCAATCTGGTGCTGCACTACTAAAACCTGGCGTTGCTGGAGCTAGCTAGGGCCAAAAGACACTATCTGCCGCACTGGACTTGGCTGAAGGTTGAATGGCAGCGAGCGGCGACGAGCTGCGCTGGAGGGGATTCGGCCTCAACGGCGACAGAGCAATTAGATGATTAAATCACAAAATTGAAAGTACAGATGAGCTTCTAGGTTGCTATAGATGGTGAAGCAGAGAGGAATCGGCCTGAGGCGGCGCCGGTGAGAAGTTTGACGTCGCGGTCGGAGAAGAAGACACTGATTTGGGAATTTCTGCTGTGGGGCTTTGGAATTCAATTCCTTGCTGTGAGAGTGAAAAGGAGACGTGGGACAGCTATGGGTGGAGTCAATTTGGTTGGAGGGTCACCGGCATGCCCTGGCCATGTGATCCGGTCACCAGTGGCGCGCGAGAAAGGCGAAAACTCCAATTCGAGCTTAATTTCAAAATCTTGATGCACAGGCTTGCTAAGGAGAGCTCACTGATCAATTTAGTCTACTGGTTCGAGGGTAAATTCGAACTAAATCAAACAGCATAGCTGGAACAGGGGTTCTGGCAATTCTGGCGATCACCGATGATGAGGTGCATATGAACTCAATTCAAAGCTATAGCATGATAAGGGAGATGGGAGGAGCTTACTGGTGCTGTTAATTTGGATGAAGGGGCTGCGTTTGAAGCTATCACCGTGAGCCTCCTTCTGTGCTCGCCAGAGAAGACGACAAAGACGGCGAGATTAGAGACTTAGCTGATTCTGGTGTGTGTGAAGTTGAGCTGAGTATGGGGTGGCTTTTATAGGCACTATTAGAAGCTTGCTACACTGGAGACTAAGGAACTTGTGCTGGTGAAGCTTCGAGTTGAAGCAACGGCAGCAACGACACACGCACGCGTGCAGTTCAACTTTCCCACTGGCGCACGCGCCCCTGTTACGCTGGACATCGGTGCTGCCACGATGATGATTTAGGTGCGGGCACGTGCACACATGCAAGAACAACCGTGTACGAGCACAGGTGAGGGTGGTGCTGACTGGCGGCGAGGAGCAAGGCAAAGAAGCGCGGCGCAACTGGTTGCGGTCGCAACGGGGCTTGTCGAAGCGGGCACGGGTTCTGGTCATGGTCGAACACTATGCCAGTTGCTGGTGGTCAAAAAGGCTGAGCCTTGGTCGATGGCGGGCTGGCGCTTGCTGGTCGAACACAGCCAACTGGATTTGATTGCAATTTCTGATTCTTGGCTTTGGACTGCATTGTAAAATCTGGGCTTTGGAGGACTAGGGCTGACTTTGAATTCAGTTGGCCGTGGACTTTATCCAACAAATAATTTGGCAATGGTAGAAGATAAGATTTGGAACATTTAAACAGATTTAAGAAAAATTCAAAATAGGGTAAATTAGGGTACTAATAATTTGGATTTTGTCGAAACTGGAATTCTGAGACTTAGGGTGTGATTTTGATGTTCCGACAAAAGGAAATTTTGTATTGAATAGCATTTGGGAGGTGTTTCCTGAAACAGATTTAAATTTGGAGTTGATTGGCAACTTTTAGCCTTTTCAGGCTTCTGGAAAATCAGAAAAGGACTGATCTGTGTACTTCTTGGACTGATTTGTGAAAAGCGGCTAAATGAAGAAATCTGGCTGCCGACTTTCTAGATTAAGGTATTGGCATACCCTTGATCATAATCCAAGAATAATCTAGTTTGGATTAGGTCAAGATTTGACTAAATCTGACTTCAAAGTATTTAGGGTAATTACGATATTCATTAAATTCCTATTTTCGAAAACAGAAAGGATTCACAAATCTGGGAGTTATCGATGGAATTGAATCTGGCTTCTGAAAGATTTTATACTCAGAATAAATGGTAGGTCAATTCTGGAAAGTCAGATCTTGATTTGGGTTCACATGGAAGATTTTGAGATTTTTGGGGCTTAGGATAGATTAGGGTTGAACTGATCTTGCTACTACTACAGAGATACATGCAAGCATGATTTTCATGGAAAGGAAATTTTCACCCCCAAAACCAGGGTGTTACAGCCGCGGCATTGAATTTCTCGCCGGCGCTGCCTCAGGCCGATTCCCCTCAGCTCCACCATCTACAGCAACCCAGGAATTCAACCGCGCCCTCAATTTTGAGTTTAAATCACCCCAGTGCCTTGTCGCCGTTGAAGCCGTCTCCCTCTCTGGCGCAGCTTGACGCCGATCGCTGTCGTGCAATCTCCAGCCAAGTCCAGTACATCAAACAGTATCTTTTGGCCCTAAATAGCTCCAGCAACCCAAGGTTTCAGCAGCGCAGCGCCAAATCGCGATTTAACTATTTTACTAGATGCTGCCGTGCCGCCAGCGTGTCGCCCGGTCGCCGTCGGGCACCGCCGTCGATGCCACCTTGTCTTGCATCTTCGCCTTGATCTCCTCAACACTTTCCTCTACTAGCTCGATCCCTGAATCTGCACAGAATCACCAGATATCGCTGTGCCAAGATCTTGTCCAGTGGCTTCACTTTGCTGAGTCGCCACCGTAGTTCATCATCGCCGTTCATCGCTGTCTGGCCACCTCAGCCCCTGAAACCACCACCAATGTGTTCCTGTCATCTTCGCGTACCTCCCAGACATAATTGGCGAAGCAATCAAGCCCTAAATCAGACAAAGCATCAAAGCTCTAGTTTTGACAATGCACTGACATCCAGTTCACTGTGTCCAGGGGTGTCTTTGCAAAATCCTTAACTTCTAGACCTTTTCTGTGAAAATCACCTTGTCAAATAGCTACCTCATAGAATTATGCACCCAATGCTTGAAACAGAACCCATTTTTCCTACTGAGAATCTCTAGAACCATGCCAATGCCAATCCTTGGCATGTTAGCCTATGTCATCTCAATGCGAGCCAATGGCATTGGGCCAAATTGACCACTTCTGTTCATGCAAACTGAAAACAACTTTGTCTACCAAGTTTGTAAGACCATGCTCTACATTTCCTTCAACTATCACATCTTGAGATAAGTCCTTTAGCTTTCTCTGAAACTATGTCAGGCCATGAACCAAATGTCGATCTGTTGACATTCGCTGTTTTTGAGTAAACCAACCGTGGACTTGATGTCCATATTGCAGCTGTAAAAGCCGCAAAATTCCATTTTTAAACTCTCTACTTCTCAGATTTTCCTTCCGGTCTAAATCTTCCGAAATTCTGTTTAATTATCTTCTTATTCCGATCAGCGAAATTCTTTCACCTGTTCAATCCTAAATCATCCCCCCAATATTTTTCTCATGCATGCATATTTTTAATTTCATGGCATCATGATTTTACGCATCAAACAAATCATTTTTCCACATGAAATAACGATTTTCCTATTTGGAAATTGCATAAAGGAATATATTTAATTTAAAGTAATGCATTAAAAATTCTGTGAAAATATTTAATATATTTTATTTGCACAACTAACCAGGTTCCACAACTTCCCATGCACTGACATTTTGCATTTCAGCACTCCTATTTTCAGAAATTTCCAAACAAGCCCCTAGAATTGACAAAAACAATATTTTATGCACAATTACCCTTCTACCCTCACCCATTCCACAGCAAACACAGTGTAAAGACCTGCATGACCCTGTTAGATGCATTACATGTCAGCATGCCACTGTTACACCTCATTTCCACTGAATGTCATTCTTTATAAGCTTTGGCATGGCTGTAAAACAGCTCAAACCAGAATATTTTCACAAGTTCTTCTGTAGAGTGGTAGAGAAAATACTTAGACACGCAGAGCATTCAAGATTTTTGCATTTGGTTGAAACATTTCACATAAAATATCAAAGGGGGGGATTTCTGCTCTTCAGCCGCTGGTTTGGCCGCGCTCCAGCGCCGGCCGCCATCACCTCGTCATCGTTCCCTCGCTGCAGACGTTTTTTGCTTGTCCGAGCTTGTCTATCAGGTGTGCCTCCTCACTCTCTTCCTTTTTCTCTTCTAGGTCTCGGCGAAATGGTCGCCGGAGCTCCCTCCACCGGCGCTTCTTGTTTTTCCTGCCGCCGGCTATCTTGGGTTTCTCGTTGTTCGGGCCATTTTCTCTCCAATCAGGCCATACCATCGTCCTCCCCTCGTTTCCAGCAGCTCACCCACCAAATCCTAGCTCAAATCGTGCACCGCCGCCCGAGAACCGCCGCCGGCGAGCTCGTCTTCCTCGCGGCCGGCCGTGCGCCACCTTCTCCATTTCCGGCCACCAAACTCCGCCATAGTTGTGTTTTCTTCCTCCCCTAGTGTTCCTCCTCCGATCCCCACACTTCTCTGGCCTCCCCGCCCTCTCCGGCGAGCTCCCGCCGTGCATGCAACCGTGGCTGTGTCCGTGCGCGCCACCTCGCCTTGAAGCTCGCCGTAGAAGCCTCCTCCGGCCTTACCACTTTGTCCTTTGCACTCCCCTTGCCGTGACTCCTCCACCCCTCAAGTCTCAGCTCCGGCCGACGTCTGGATCGTCGCCGGCGAACTCTTGGCCGTGGCCATGTCTTGTGTCGGCCGATTGACACTGCTACAGTGCATGAGCTTGTCCCAATGTCAGCCTCACTGACATACTTTGTCGTTCTCTGCCTTCTGGACCTCCGATTGAAAATCCGTTCGCGTCGTTTTGTTCATTTCGCCGTTTTCCTTCCAAATGTGTTCTCTGATCCTTGATCCGCTGTCCAGATTTCCGTTTCGCTGTTTTGAACTTCGTCGTTCCTCCCCCGATTTTGTCGCAGAAGTCTCCGATCGAAGATCTGTCTTCGCCATCAGATTCGCCTCAACTCAAATCTTCCAGATCTGAAATTTTTCTTCAGATCCGAGTCCCGGATCTTGTTTTCACCTTTTTCCAGATCCGATTTTACCCGGTTTATCCTAAAATTCTGCCAAAAGTGGTTTTTCTCCGTCCAACCTCCAAATCCAGATCCGTCATAACCATCCTACCACAAATTGCTCCTGCCACATATTCTCCTTCAGGAACCACCTCAGATTCTAATCCTAAAACCTTGATCCGCCGTTTTCAAAAACTCCCGTTTTTCAGTCTTTTTCAGATCCAACTCCGAGGCTGTTTTGCCTAGACTTATTAGGTTTTAGATTTTGCATTTGTTAGTCTCATACTTGTGCATTTTGTTTGATCGGTGCTCTTTTCGTGTTTAGAAACCGCCCGTCCGGAAGCCGAGGAGCAGCCGATCGAGGACGTCGCTGAAAATCTTATCGCGGGAATTCAAGGCAAGTCACGACCACCTTGATCATGTTGACCCTATGTTTTCCAGTTAGCTAAGTATTTTGTTATTTGAGTATTATGCATGCTAATTAAGTAAACTGTGTATGTTCAAATATACCTGTTTAGCTATTGTCCTACATTGAATAGCTATTCTTGATTCTCAAGCCATGTGTATAATATTCTTGATGCCCTAGGATAATGCTAAAGCATAACATTGGTAATATGGGTTATTCACATAAATGAGCAAAAATAGTTTTCAAAACTAAAAATGCCTTTTAAAATGTCTATCCTAGAGAGGAGAGGTGTGTCAGTCGAAACATGGAAAATACTGTGATGCTTATGATGATGATGTGATAACATGGTAATGTTGTAAATATGAAATGTTGTGAATTGTGAAAAATGTGAATAGGGAAACTCCTCTCTAGAATAGCATAAGGACCCACCAATTTGTGCTAAACATCCAATAACATGTTAACGTATCTCCATAAGCCTGGTATGGGACGGGCACGACCAAGTATCCTTGCCGAACTATTGCCCTAGCTCTGCATAGAGTCTATAACCTAAATAATAATGTGCACTAATACTGTTCACTGGTCAGGGAGGGAAGATCCCTCTTGGCCCACGTACACTGACGGTTGGGACGAGCCCAACCGATTCGTCTGAGTGAAAGATCGTGCAACTGATGTGGTTCCAGGGCACGAGTGCTGGATGTGGTTTCCCAGCACAAACCCCTCGTGTGTCTGCTCACTATTGGTGGAGAGGGTCTCCCACCGCTGCCCAATACTGAGTGAGGGGTAGGGCGAAGGTATGAGAGGGAAGATCCCTACAATGCTTCACAACTGTATTAGGAACCCCACCCGGAGGTGGAATTCCTGGGCCACTGACCGGTGGTGAACCTTTTACGGGGCAGAGCTAGCATAATGGCAAGGTAGGGTGAAAAGCGTGTTATTCTCAACTCAGTGGCGCGCTAAAAGCAGCGTGATCGAACCTGGCATAGGAGACTCATATGCTTAAAGTAGCGTGATTGGGCAAAAGGCCTATGCTCGTGGTCAACAGTGGTAGTTGAGAAGTCTTGTGGGTAAAGCGGTACCCCTCTGCAGAGTTTAAAATGTATTTAAATACTCCGTGCTCCCGGATTTTGGAGTGTGTTATGGTCAATGGGTTTTATCCATGTTGTGAGGCACAAGTAGTTTTTATGAACTGTTTTATCAACTGCTTTAAATTCTGCACTCTTGAACTGTTATATATATATAAGGTAAGTTTTCAAAGAATGTTTTGAATGCTTTTCATGACTATCAACTGTTAGGTGATGAAAAAGGTTTGGAAAAGAACCTCAATCATTTCCTTGAATTCCTTATCATGTTATATATATTGCATTTGTTAAGTGGTGATTTGCTGAGTACTCTGTACTCACCCGTGACTGACTTTCTCCATCAGAAGTTGAAGAGCCAAGCGACTTGGGTTCACATGAGTGTGAGCCTGAGCCTTGGGAAGACTTCTTCGAGTATGATCCGAGCTTCTAGGCGTCGCGTACCCCGGTCGAGCGACTGTGAGCGAAGATTAGCGTTCCGCTCCTTCCGCGTTTTGTTGAAAAACTGAACTGTTATTTTGTACCTCGTTGTGTTACTATTGTAAGGCCCTAGTGCCGTCATCTGTGAACCTTGTAATATTTTGTGGATTATTTATGTATTGTGCTGGTTGTTGTGATATTCATTTCTGGTTCGTAATTGACTCCTGGGAAGTTGCGACAGGGGAGTGCTGTTCCGTACCGTGATGATGCCCTCCTATTATGTATGCCCTCTCCGTGAGGACGTAGGGTATCGCAGCCTAAAAGTTCCTACGGCGGGAGCCCCACTCCCATAGGGCGGCTTACAATCACCCCTGGTGGACTGAGGGGGTAAGCGGGAACCCAGTCCTTAAGGACTGTGGTAACAAGTCAGTTTGAGAGACTAGTCCCTCCTCAAACACTCAGACCTGTCAACGGGCTTACCCTCCTCCTGGAGCAAAATTGTCTCCCTAGCGACACGGAATTCTCAGAAAATCTTCCTGGAGAATTTTTTTTTACCTGGCACACCATTCTCACGGGGATCGGAGGTTTCTGACGAGGATTGTTACCCAAGCTAGTTCAGAGCAAATGTTCGTCCGGTTCAAGACAGATTCGACCCAGGCAAGTGTCTGTTGATATGATCTCAGATGGCTTGAGAAGCACGGACACATGATTGCAGGCTTTGCGCGATCATGAGATCGCAAACAGTGTGCGATCACAAGGTCGCAGGCTATGCGAGGTCAGGAGTCCGCAGACGATGCGCTGTCAGAAGGCTGCAGACGATGCGCGGTCAGAGAGTTGGGGACTACTCTTGACCTGACTGACCTGGGAATTGCTTAGCACTCTGTACGAGCATATCCCGAGGATCCAGAAGATTCTTCCACATATGAAGACAATTGCCAGGAGGTTAATATGTGCGGTTATCCCTTAATTGCACGTGTTAAGCCTGTGTGGAAGTTAAGTGCGGTTATCAAAACTGCACCCGAGCAACTGTTGAAAGCCGTTGTGCATTGGCGCCCTTTCGACCAGTATATAAGGGTGAGCGAATGCACAAGATAGGGGGGTCAAGCCCAGATCCCAGCGATCCGACACGAGAAAACTTCAAGCTTTCATAGGCTAGATTAGTCGTATTTTAGACAATCGCACGGAAAAGATCTTCGCCTGTGACGATCTTTTCCACAACTTTGTAACCTTTTTTCCCATACATAGTGAAATCACAACAGGACGACGGCTATTACTCCCACCATCGAGGGCCCGAACCTGTATAAATCTCTCTGTGTTCCAACTGACATTGCTCATCATCCCTTCCCGGAGGGACACCCTGAAAGGCCTCATAACTCACAAATTCTGCATAAGTTCGACTGAGGACCCCGAGTCCGAATCGTCGACAGCTGGCGCCCATCGTGGGGCCTTTCTCAAGGTGTTCTTATTTCTATCCGAAGGTTCGGTGAGCCATGTCTGGAGCATATGATTCCGAGAACGACTTCGATCTCGGGGATTATGCCCACATTCAGATGCCTTCACCTAGTGATCATGTTCCAATGGAGGTCGATTCGACCACTCAAGTCATGTCTATCGACCAGGAGACAACAGACGCAAAACCAGAGCCCACTGTGGTTCTTACAGTGTTAGAGGTTGAATCCAGTCCATCGCACGGCCCTACTGAGGGTAAGGGTGATGTCGACCAGGAATTTAGCCCGGGGAGGTTTGATCCCAATAACCTCCATCGTCTTTTTGATTTCGAGTCCGACTCGGAACAAACAGAGATGTTTTCTCCATCAGCGACCTCGCTCCCTAGGCTATTCGCTGCCTTATCGGAAGAAACTCTTGATCAGCGGGCTGCTAGGGAAGAACAAGAACGCAAACAAAAGGAGGATCAAGATCGTGAGCAATAGGAAAACGAACTTTGTAGAACAGCCCTAGAGGCTCTTCTAAATGCGCAAGCTCGTTACGACGCTGCTCCGAGTTCCTCCCGTCGACCGCATGGTGGCAGACGCGACCAGACACCATCTTTACCCTCGGAACGGTTACCGGAGGACGAAGAGACGGTGACACCTGGCGCACCCAGGAGCAGCACGCGTGGCTAGCTTCGATCCATCGCAAAGGTCCTGCGTAATTTTCCTCCTACGGTCACAGATGCGCAGAAACCGGCTTTCGCTAGAATCCTAGAGGAGAGGTTGGACGAGGTTGCATCCGAGGCGACCCCAACAGCCTCTAACTCTGGTTCTGGTAGACGGAATCGTCCACCACCAGTCCCGTCTCGGCATGACAAAACCAGGCAGGAGGGAAATTCTCGTGATCAGGAACGAAAACCTGGCCACTCTCGCCTGGGACCACGCGTGGCCTCTCCTTCACGTGAGGTCGCCCGAGATCAGGTCGAGAGTCGTAGGTCTATTCATGGTCCTTCTGCCGGTTGTAAAGCTTTCTCGCCCGGCCTTCGTGCGGCCGTTTGGCCAGACAAGTTCAAACCGGGGGCCATAGAAAGATTTGACGGAACTCAGAATCCATCGGAGTTCCTTCAAATTTACATCACCGCTATTCAGGCAGTGGGTGGCGATGACCGGGTCATGGCCAACTATCTGCCTACAGTCCTCGAGGGACCGGCAAGAACCTGGTTGTTCAATCAACCTGAGGGTTCAATCTATAATCGGAATCTTCATCAGGCGGGAAGTCGAAGATATAAAAGAGGAGTCGATCTGGACATTACCGAGAGGTCACAGTCGCAGAGAAGCCTCCACTGACCAAAGGTAACAAACCTTCGTTTAAAAATAAAACTGCTTTTGGTGGTCGCAGTGCCGACCAGCTAGAGAAGTCGACTAACCCGCAGGAAGGCAAGAGATGGTATCCACTCCACAACTCTGCAGGCCACGACCTCAAGAATTGCCGGAGTTGGTTGAAGCAGTTGGATGACTTCTACCAGGGGATCGGACCTATGCCGACCTTGCCACTGAAGGAATAAACCTGCGGGCTAAGAGACGCCAGCGGGGATGAAGAGATGTCCTACCAGGTACCTCGTAATCATGTTAATGTTATTTTTGGAGGTTCCTCCTCTTTTGTTTCTAAACGGCAATTTAAAGCTTTTTATCGAGAGGTGAACCAAACAGAAACTCCCCTTGGTGAACCTCAATACCCCCATTGGTCGGATACACCTTTGACGTTTGATCGCTCTGATTGTCCTGTGGGGCTTACTCGACCATTGAGGCTACCTTTGGTTATAACCCCAATTATCAGTAATGTGAGAGTCGAAACGGTCCTGATCGACGGGGTAGTTCCTTAGACATTTTATTTGTCAAGGCACTCGACGAGATGCAAATTCCTCGTTCGAAAATCAAACCTATAATTCATCCGTTTTATGGGATAATTCCTGGTCCCTCTATGATGCCATTGGGACAGGTGGTGCTCCTGGTCACGCTGGGTGAACTAGATAACTTCCAAACAGAATTAGTTACTTTTGGTGTAATTGATTGTGATTCGGCTTATAACGCGATATTTGGCAGGCCAACTCTTGCTAAATTCATGATGGCTACGTACAATGCTTACCAGTGCGGCAAGTTGCCCAGCCCCAAGGTCGTTATTTCGGTCCGAGGTAGTCGCAACGTGGCATTGAAATGTGATCGGTTATCCCTGGAGATGGTAGATCAGCTTCCCCTCCAAGAAGCCCAAATTGCCACAATGTCCACCGATACGATCAAAGCCGCTCCTCGACCAGATGAAACATTAAAACTGGTTTCGTTGTACCCAGATGATCCATCGAAGACAATTCGGGTTGGATCAGGCCTGGATGACAAATAGGAACTCGAGCTCATTGCTTTCATCCGAGCTAATGCAGATGTGTTTGCGTGGAAACTATCTGACATGCCCGGTGTCCCAAGGGAGGTGATTGATCACAGGTTAGCAATTCGACCTCGACAATGACCAATAAAGCAGAAGCTCAGGTGTTTCCCTGTTGATTGGCAGGAAGCCATCCAAGTGGAGTTAGATAAACTCCAGAAGGCCGGGTTTATGCGCAAAGTCGATCACCCGGAATGACGTGCAAATCTGTTCAGGTCCGCAAGTCAAATGGCAAGTGGCGCATGTGCGTTGACTACACCAGCCTAAACAGTGCCTGTCCGAAGGATGACTTTCCCCTTCCCCGCATCGACCAGCTGGTCGATTCTACTGTGGGTTGCGAACTGATGAGTTTCCTGGACACTTACTCGGGATATCATCAAATTAGCATAGTAGAAGAAGATGAAGAGAAGACTGCATTCATCACACCATTCGGCACCTACTGCTACGCCAGAATGCCGTTTGGTCTCAAGAACGCAGGTTCCATGTACCAGCGTTTGATGCAAAAGACCTTTTTTTTCCAGATGGGGTGTAATATTGAAGCTTATGTAGACGACCTGGTTGTAAAAAGCTTAAAAAGTTCGTCTCATTTAGACGATCTTGCTGAAACCTTCTGTAATATGAATCGATATGGAATAAAGTTAAACTCAGAGAAATGTTCTTTCGGGGTTTCATCTGGAAAACTTCTTGGTTTTCTTGTTTGTCCCAGAGGAATCGAGGTTAATCCTGAAAAAATCAGGGCTATCGAGAAAATGAGGTCTCTCTCGACCATCAAAGATGTTCAACGCCTAGCAGGTCGCATGGCGGTATTAAGCCGATTCACCTCGCAACTAGGCAAAAATTGACTACCTTTCTTCAAAGCCCTGCGCAAACATCACAATTTTACTTGGTCCGACGAGGCCAAGAAGGCATTTCAGGAGGTGAAAGCATATCTATCTAGTCCGCCGATTTTGGTTTCTCCCAACAAAGAGGATCCATTACTCCTTTACTTGGCAGCCACACCTCACGCGGTCATCGCTGTCCTGATCGCGGAAAGAGAAGGTGTGCACAAACCCGTCTACTACGTAAGCGAAGTACTTCATGGTCCTAAGGAGCGATACCCTGAGGTCCAGAAGATACTTTACGCACTACTGATGGTTTCCCATAAACTACGACATTACCTCCAAGAACATAAGATCACGGTGCCCTCATCTTTTCCATTGGGGGGACATTGTCCGCAATCCAGAGAAATCTGGTCATATCGCCAAATGGGCTGTTAAACTCGGAGCGTTCGTGATCCGTTTGAGACCTAGTCTTGGTTTTCGCACTAGGCTTGCCCAGATTCTAGTATGCGAAATAACGGGATCTTACTCGGAAATACAGAAACCCAAAGTAATTGCACAACTCTTTATTTCAAAGAGGGCTTACACGTCGAACGTTAGACACACTTGCCTACGTCGAAGGAATTATAAGTGTCTAAAACTCAAATAAGTTCTATGACTCTTCGATGATCTAAACTAGACCTATTACAAGGTATTTATAGTCCAATCGTATGAGTACGTATCAGACTCAATAACCTAAACGTATTAGACTCATATAACTAACTAATCCTAGATAGATAAGCTTAGTTATGCATATTTGAATCGGATTACAATTCCGAACAGGGAACGAATTCCTTTTCCTGGTCGCGAACCAATCCATGGTCGCGAAACCTTTCCGAACACGGTTAAGGTCGCGAAGCCGTATGCGATCAGGACTTGGTCGCGAATCCGTATGCGATCAGGACTTGAAGATCCTCCCGGATCATGACTACCTTGTTGAGAAGGAGCCAACCCCTGTTGCCACCTCTCGATCAAACTGGAGATGTGGAAATTGGACTTGTCCATGTTCTTTGGTGTACCACTTTGCCGCACGTGCTCGTTGATCTTTCCGACCGATTCGAAAAGTCTCATTGGTGCCACTTCGGGAGGTAGTCACCTTCTTCTCCAGAATCACATCATCACGTAGAGGTTCGTCTCGTTGATAGACCAAGTCTTCAACAGATGGTACTATGGTATCTGGCTCATCATCCAGCATTGAAGGCTCGAAGAGTTTGAGGTGCTCAACATTGACAACCGAGTAAATATCCATGTATGGAGGTAACTCGAGCTGACAAGCATTATTACCCAATTTCCACAAAATCCGAAAAGGACCATAATGAATGAGTTTGATTTTGTTACCTTCACCTTTAAGTCTCTCCTTACTCAGATGTAACCATACCATATCACCTTCTTGAAATTGCGCATCAACTCGGTGCCGATCATGTCGCGCCTTGTACTTGAGTTGAGCTTTGAGCAAGTTCTGTTCAACCTCACGATGAAGTCGTTGAATACCTTCTAGGAATTTTTGTGCTCGATCCTGATCAGATGCTTCCTTGCTGTTCTGTGCTGAGGTAGGGATCACAAACTCCATGTCGAATGGACTCTGTGGTAGAAATCCTAAACAGACCTCAAACGGTGACTTTCCAGTCGAACCATGCACTGCTCGATTAAAAGCAAACTGCAGGTACGGTATGCTTTCATCCCAGGTCTTTGGGTGCTTCGAGTTATATCCTCTCAAAAGATGAATGACTGTGCAATTTACCACCTCGGTTTGACCATCAGTTTGCGGATGAAAAGCAGTACTCCTCTTTAGCTTGGTGTCCATCATCGTCCAGAGCGATCGCCAAAAGTGACTAAGGAATCGGGTATCGTGATCAGACACAATAGAAGTCGGCAGTCCGAAGTGTGTCCAAACGTGTTGAAAGAATACCCGAGCTGCTTCTTCTCCCGTGATAGTCTTTCGACAAGGTATAAGAACAATCATTTTGGAGAACCGGTCAACAACCACGAATAGATAGTCGTTGCCACGTCGAGTCTTAGGCAATCCTCCTAAGAAATCCATGGATATGCTCTCCCATGGTCGCGATGGAACTGGCGAAGGAGTGTACAAACCTAATTTTCGGTTTGCCGGTTTTGAGATGCTGCAGAGACCACAGCCTCGAACAAAACTAGCCACATCTTGCTGCATACTCTGCCAGAACACATGTCGGTGAAGATTTTGCAACGTCTTTGTAACCCCAAAGTGACCAACTACCTTCGATGTGTTCGCTTCTCACATCCATTGAATTCGAGGTGCTCCACGAGGTATGCAAAGTAAATTGCCCTTGTACAAGAGTCCTTCTCGACAAACAAACTCTTGAGGGTTCCCTGTTTCGACCTCAGTCAATGCTGTTTGAAAATAAGGGTCTTCACTGTACATAGCGACATAGTCATCATGACATGAGGGCTCGATCTGCATGAACGCTGATAAACAGAGGGTCGTAACTGGTGGTCGCGACAACATGTCCGCCAATTTATTTTGTACGCCCTTCTTGTACTTAATCACCAAATTAAATTGCTGCAGATATGACATCCACATCATGTGCGGAGCTTGCTGTAGCTTGGATTGCGTTTGCAAATATTGCAACGGTTGATGGTCGGTGTAGACAACAGTCTCTTTACCCAATATGCCAATGTTTCACAACCTGATGTAGTGCGCATAACTCCTTATCATAAGTCAGGTAGTTCTTCTGACCTCCCTGGAATAACTCGGAGTGATATGCCATTGGTCGACCTTTTGGCATGAGCACTGCGCCCATCGCATAACCTGAGGCATCGGTTTCTAGCTCGAACGGTTTCTGGAGATTCGGCAAAGCTAACACAGACGCCTCGCTGATCTTCCTTTTCAGCAAGAGAAACGTGTCCTCATGTTTCCCTGTCCACTCGAACTTCTGATCGATCCTGGTTAATGCATGCAATGGAGAAGCCATAATCGAGAAGTGTCGGATGAACTTCCGAAGGTATTGGCATGCTCCCACAAAACTACGCACATCGGTAACTGTTCGCGGTCGCGGCCATTCGCGACTCACTTTTATCTTGTCCGGGTCGATTTGCAACGTACCGTTGCCGACCATGAATCCGAGGTAAAGTAGAGTTTGTTGGCCGAACTCGCACTTCTTACGGTTGAGGCGAAGTCGATGTTGCCGAAGCTGTTCGAACACCTTTTTGACATGAATGAGGTGCTCATCCCACGAACGACTATAAACCAATATGTCGTCGAGATACACGATCACAAAGTCATCGATGAACTATGTCAATACGTT
This sequence comes from Pharus latifolius, assembly GCA_019359835.1. Taxonomy (NCBI): domain Eukaryota; kingdom Viridiplantae; phylum Streptophyta; class Magnoliopsida; order Poales; family Poaceae; genus Pharus; species Pharus latifolius. The sequence goes on along the minus strand of CM033327.1, from coordinate 13,830,172 downwards.
ATTCATAAGACACATGAAAGTTGCCGGGGCGTTGCAGAGACCAAACGACATGACCAGCCATTCGAACAGACCTTGTCGTGTTTTGAACACGGTCTTCCACGTATCCTCCTCTCAGATGCTGACTTGATGATATCCTGACTTAAGATCCAATTTGGAGAAGACAACAACATCCTTCAATTGGTCTAGCAGGTCATCAATACGCGGAAGGGGGTACCGGTTCTTGATGGTGATCTTGTTTAGTGCTCGATAGTCGATGCACATACGCCAAGTCCCATCTTTCTTTGGTACTAACACCACAGGAGATCCACAAGGTGAACTACTCGGTTAAATGACACGATCGTTCAGCAACTCACCAAGTTGTCTCTTGATCTCTTCATTCTCCAATACTGAGTTGCGATACATACTCAGATTGGGCAGTGTCGCATCGGACACAAGCTGAATTTCGTGCTCGACTGGACGTTTCAGCGGACGACCCTGGGTAGTCTCGAACAGATCACTGTATTTCTCCAGCAGTCCTGACAAACGACAAAATCCTCTCGGCACGCCAACGACAATGCTGGTCGAGTACCCTCACCTTGACCAATGGGTCGAATCATGACAAGCACATACTTGTGACATGCATTAACAATTCGTTTGGCTTGATTTGCGGTAATGATACCTCCTAAAACAGGGCCTCGCAAGCGGACGAGGTCGCAGTAGTAGGCGAGTATGTCGTTCTCTCCCAAGGGACTAGATGAGAGAAAAATATGCCTAACTAAATTTAAATCTGAAATGCAGAGGGAAGAAAATAGTCCAGCTCAATTTGCCTAATGCCGGATTCACACTTAAAGAACTTCATTGCTTCAGAATACACAGATAAAGAGTAATTCAGACTCAGTTCTCATTCATCTATGCAATCACAATAGTTACTAAAATGCAACACAAGCAGTTTATGAGGAGAAGCAGCAAAGTAGACAGCAAGTCAAAATCAAGCTCAAGCTGCGACTCAAATGCATTCAGCTCTTATTCCTATCAAGGGTCACAGTTCAACATCAGTAGAGACAGAAACAAAGTTCTAAATTGAGGACGAACAAGCATAAACAGAGACAGCAACAAGAACTATGACACAAGAGATTAGAACACACCACTAAAATGGATTTTTCTCAAGCATTAATTGATCATCCGCAGTCGAATTCTGTTTATATACATGCATCACAGGAAACAGATCAGAGGGGGAAGGAGAATGAGATTAAGAGAGGGGAAAAATGTCACTGAATAGTTGCTGGAGTCGATGAAGCCATGGTCGTCATCGAAGCTGCAGCAGCTCAGGATGAAGAAGAGGACGCAGGCTCCAACGGCGTCTGGGGCAGCTGGCGCCGAGATGAATGGAGGAGGGCGTAGCCGTAGGAGATCGGCGCATGGAGGTGAGGGCGCACCTGAAGGCGGCGCACGTACGGCTGCAGGGGCGCAGTGCGGCGCTGGAGCATAGGCGGCGCGGAGCTGGATCGAGATCGGGGACGGCTCCGGCGGCGGGAGGCGGCGTGGATGGCGCGGTGCGGTGGAGCGGCGGCCTGGCGGCGGCGCGCTGTGGAGGTGCCGGATTGTGGAGCAGCGGGGCGGCGACGCTGAAGGCCGACGCAGATCCGTGGCGCTGGAGCAGAGGCACCGCCGCTATGGAAGCCCACGGCGCGGGATGGAGGCGCACGGCGACGATGTGGAGGCGCGGCACGGGCGGTGGCGCGGGGATGATCCGAGGGGAGCGGCGGCTTGGGCGGCGCCGATTCGGGCCGGTGGAGCGGCTGTGGGCTCGGATCCGGCCAGATCCGGCCGAGGAAGATGGCGGTGTGGCGGCCCGGTGTAGAGGAGATGCCGCCGGCTGGAGTGATGGAGTGCAGTAGAGGTGGATGTGGATTTGGAGGTTTTTGGAGTGGCTTTATGGTGGTGAAATGGGGAAGATGAAGAAAAAAAAAAGGAAGAAGAAGGGGAAGAAGGGGAATGGAGCACCGCCGGCGGCGAGGTGGAGGGAGGTGTGGAAGAGTGATTTGGGGAAGAAGAAGAAAGGAGTAAAAAAATAAATGCCGGGCTCAAAATGCTTCAGTGGCCGGCGGCAAGGAGAAGAAAGGGAAATTTGGCACTTTTGCAGAAAAGCCCTCGAGGTTTTGGAGAATTAGAAATGTGATCTCGTGGCTAGGGTTTGGGATTCCGGGCCCGCGGAGACTCCGATTTCGGTGCGGTCAGATCCCACACGTCCGCGAGAATGCGCACTTTCATCAGGAATCGTCCGATGGCCAGATTAAGTCGAGGACGCGCGTCCGCTAGCCGAAAATCCATCCAATCCTCGTCGACCTGCGATAAAAATTGGAAAAACAAGTAATCCGGTCGATTTGGTGACAAATCTGGAATAATCTAGACATATGCCGAGGTTAATGACTGATATGTGCAAAAGCATGGGGAAAATGTACACAAAAATGAGGCAAATCGAGTAAATATCATCCCCCCAAGCTTAATTCTTTGCTTGTCCTCAAGCAATGTGACAAGAAATAAATCCAAGGAGTCAAGCAAGCAACCAAATGTCATGAAAGAGTAAAATGCAGCATATAGTAAACTCGGCAAACTAAGATATGTTTCAAGCGCTCAACCATCTAATAATTGCACTGAAATTGCAAGTAACTAGCTTAGTTCTAGATACGGAGGAAATAAGAATGCTTAATTCTACTCATATCACCTACATCCATACATGTATATAGAAATTCAAAGTGAGCATAAACAATACACAAGCATCGAAGAACTACAGTCTCCATAAACATCAAATAAACAGTTTCAACCTTATTAATTTCTGAGCTCTCTTTATTTGAAAAACAAAATCTGGTGCACATGTAAGTCTCTACCCTTCGACTTATTTAGGCGGATCTCTCCGTACTTCGCTCTAGGGTAGGTAGTCCACTAGAGTGTTTATAAACATGCTCATGAGTCAAAAGATGTAGCGGGAAGGCTTGTGCACTTATTAGATTTCAAAATGTGCAAACCATGCTTACATACCAAATACTCAGAGGAGCAACGAAGCACAAGAGTTTTTATTCAAAAGAAAAGAAAATTTGGCAGTGTCTACAAGGTAGAAAACGAACAAATGCGACCTTATTAGCAAGATTTTTTTTTTTTTCAAATCTGGTTTACACAAGTTAAATGATTGTTTAGGAGACTCGTGTTCTAAGCATGTGTGTAGAGATTAGGTTCACAATTGACATTTCAGTATACAAGACAGAATGCGGTAATAAAGATATCAGTAAGCATTCGAATTTCCACAATATCCACAACAAAACTAAGTACAAGCAATTTTAATACCATTAGAAGATGATTAGTCACAATTCAACCTACAAAAGATTGTCGAGCCACTAAAGCATACATACAACTCAACACAACATGCAAAAGGGCTCCAAAAGCCGAATGAGAACAATGAAATGCAAAATGAAAGCACATGTAGTCATAACCACAACAATCACATATGGATACAAATCCGCACAAGTCTAGAATTTCCAGAAAATTTTGACATGACCTTTCTAGATTTTTCTTGCAATCCAAACAACACAAGTATACAACAGGTCATATCACAACATAAACAAGCCCACAAGGCTGGATAGAGATCATTCACAACATAAGATAAACAATTACATACCACAGATCTCATACATAAGCACAAACTTGCACAAAGAAGCCCAATTTTGAAAATTTTGACCCAGATTTTCAGAATTACAGCACAACAAGAAAAATGCATTCCTCCCCTCAAGCTTAAATGGTTGCATAGTCCACAATGCAACAATATGAGATGGATCACACAGGGAGATGAGAACACAAAATAAATTTCATGCACAAGGGTCATATGAGAGGTCCGCAATAGCTCACCGGGTGAAGAATGGAGACGATGACGCTGCGATGAGCCATCCAAAGTATCCCAAATGTGCCAAGCCGCCATATGGGTTACAATCTGTGCCAACGCTCCCATCTCTCCTCAAGGTAACCCATCGGATATAATTCTTGTCATAGAAGTCGTTTGAATTGACCCCACGCAAGGTCGTCAGCTTCACCACTGGCGACAAGGGCCTTCCACCATATCATGGCGTGGTCCTTCATCTTCAAAGGTGCAAATTTGACCTTTTGAGCGCTACTGAACCCTTTAAGGTCAAAGTAGGTCTCAAGCTGGTCGATCCAAGAATCCAGCTTCTTGGCATCGACCACCCCATCATATATGGGTTTATCAATCTTAGCATCGACCTTAAAAGATCCGACAGCTAAGGAGGTGTTGGTGAGGTCGTCGGTCTTATGGTCGCCTTTGTCTTCATCTTCTTCTGCCCTGCGCAAGTCTTCACCAGTCTTCTCACCCATAACCTTCCCTACTTCAGGAGGTACAATCATGGCCTGCTGCTTAATCCAAGCAAGCACGGTTTCCATATCGGTGGAGAGCTTAGCCACTTGTTCGGCTAGGTTAGCTTGAACAGGGGTATCGTCAAACATTGTCAGAGACGCGGTTGTAGGAACCGTCAATTGATCGCCTGGAGTTTCGCCGGAAGTTTTGTAACCCTGGCGAGTCTTCACTATCCACAGGATAGGAAAGTTGCTCTGATACCAACTTGATCCGTTTGAGACCTAGCCTTATTTTCGCACTAGGCTCGCCCAGATTCTAATATGCGGAATAATGGGATCTTACTCAGAAATACCGAAACACAAAGTAATTGCACAGCTCTTTATTTCAAAGAGGGCTTACACGTCGAACGTTAGACACACTTGCCTATGTCGAAGGAATTATAACTGTCTAAAACTCAAATAAGTTCTATGACTCTTCGATGATCTAAACTAGACCTATTACAAGGTATTTATAGTCCAATCGTATGAGTACGTATCAGACTCAATAACCTAAACGTATTAGACTCATATAACTAACTAATCCTAGAAAGATAAGCTTAGTTATACATATTTGAATCGGATTACAATTCCGAACAGGGAACAAATTCCTTTTCCTGGTCGCAAACCAATCCATGGTCACGAAACCTTTCCGAACACAATTAAGGTCGCGAAGCTGTATGCCATCAGGACTTGGTCGCAAATCCGTATGCGATCAGGACTTGTTCGCAAATCCATATGCGATCAGGACTTGAAGATCCTCCCGGATCAGTTCGACATCCATTTCACGCCCCGCACCGCGGTCAAGTCTTAGGTCCTGGCCGACTTCATGGTCGAATGGAGTAATCCTGAACAGCCCGTGCAGGCGTCCAAAATTTGGAATACCCTGATCACTGGACAATGTACTTTGACGGCTCTCGTAGTTTTCAACACTCGGGGGCTGGAGTGGTCTTAGTTACGCCTCAGGGCGAACAGCTGAAGTATGTCATTCAACTACACTTTGTTGCGACCAACAACGCAGCCAAGTATGAAGGTCTTATTGCAGGGCTCCAGGTAGTAAAATTCCTCGGAGTCCGTCGATTAGTGGTGAGGGGAGACTCACCGCTGGTCGTAAACCAGGTAAACAAGGAGTACAGCACCTCCGATGTGACAATGACTCATTACCTGGGGGAAGTGAGGAGATTGGAAAAACACTTCAGTCATTTCGAAGTCTAATACATCCCGCGAAAGGACAACATTCTCGCAGACCAATTATAAAAATTGGGTCCTCACGCACATCCGCTCCAGCAGGAGTGTTCGTCGAACACTTGGAACATCCCTCGATCATGACTACGGTCGAGGATGATCCGGTAACAGTCTGCGTTACCAACCTCGGACAGGAACGAGATTGGACCCATCCATTGAGGGTCTATCTCAAACACGGGACCTTGCCCGAGGATGAAACCAAGAGCGATTGGTTAGTTCGAAAAGCACGCCTATACAAGCTTATAGAAGGAGTTTTGTATAGAAAAGGTACTCAAGGAGTATTCATGCATTGTGTGTCCCAAAAGGAAGGTAAATCTCTCTTGAGAGAAATTCATGATGGTGTATGCGGTGCGCACACGTCATTTCGTACACTGGTCGGAAAGGCTTTCCGACAAGGATTTTACTGGCCTTCGGCACTTGATGATGCCAACAATATGGTCAAGACGTGTCCTCAGTGTCAGTTTCATACGAGACAGGTTCATGAACCTACCTATGCTGTACAAACCATCCCTTTGTCATGGCCCTTCTCGGTCTGGGGGATGGACATTGTTGGTCCCATGCCACAAGCGGTCAATGGATACAAGTTCTTGTTCGTAGCCATTGACACGTTTACGAAGTGGATTGAGGCCGAACCAGTACGTAATATTGCTGCTGCTGCTGCACAGAAGTTCTTTCATAAGAACACTGTGACTTGATTCGGTGTTCCAAACCGTCTCATTAAGGACAATGGTTCCCAGTTCGCTAGCGGTTTTTTCCAGGACTATTGCGACAACATTGGGCCAAGGTGTGCTTTGCCTCTGTAGCTCATCCACAGAGCAATGGTGCCGTCGAATGTGACAACGGGCAGATATTGTAGGGCATCAAAAAGCGTGTTTTTGATCGCCTTAAGACACACTCGGGGGCTTAGGTAGACGAACTCTATATCGTTCTATGGCCACTACATACTACTTCTAGTCGAGCCACCGGTGAGACACCTTTCCATCTGGTATATGGAGCTGAGGCTGTGTTACCCATGGAAATTAGTATTGGTTCTATCCGAACAGATCAATTCGAGCATGTTGATCAGAACGGACAACGATTACAAGATCTAATTGTCCTAGAAGAAAAACTCGATCGAACTCTGGTCAAGTCCGCGGTGCGCACACGTCATTTCGTACACTGGTCGGAAAGTTTTGGGCATTGACCTGGTCCGAGAGAAGTTTACAAAGTTCTCCTAAGGACATATTAGCGTCAGTAGGATCTACACTGACCGCCCCAAGAGAACTAGCAACTACTCTAAGCCTATCTACATCATCCCGAATCAGAGAAGCACTACCATTCCTGATCGAATCAGAGAGTTCTCGCTGCTGCCGAGCGTAGTCCCTCTCCAAGCGGAATTGGTGCGCCTCTTCGCGGGATCTATCAAAACATTCTGCCAGGTGCAGAATGGCCGAAGACATCTCTTCGGTCTTCTTCTCCAGAACCTCTTTCTCCTTCTAGAGAGTCTGTTCGAGGGAAAGAGGTTGGATCTCAGCAGGCTGGTCGCTGGGGGCTCCAACAATTTTCATCTCCTATACATAAATGTGTTAGTTTTATAAGCTAAAATGACCAGTAGAAGAGATGAAAATAATTACCAATCCACGCAAGTGAGAGCATGAAGTATTTCCCCCAGAAAGTAGATCACTCGACAAAAGTTGGGAACTGTCAGGTCGAGGAAGTGCAACTTTCCCATGATAAGATTGCTCACCCAACACAGGCTGAGGATTATCTGGTCACGGGAATGCAACCTTCCTACAAGAAAATTGATAACCCATCAAAAGATGGGGATCGCTTGATTGCAATGGAGAAAGCTGAGAAGAATGCTTTGAAGCATTATTATGGACCTCCAAAGGTGGAGATGAAGGTTCGACCAGCCGAGTTGCATGGACAGGAAGGACTACAGGGGCCAAAGGAATAGAGAGCAATGATGCATCCCTAACCCTTGTGCCGCTCGAAGATCCCTCGTCAACCTTGGGTTTCTTCCCTGGAGGAACCAGATCTTCGGTCATCTGTGAATTTCCAAAAAGCATTTTGGAAATGATCAGAACATAAGATGGCAATTTGAACCAGGGGTTCCCAAGAAGACTTACCTTCTGGAAGTCCTGGTCGAATTCAAGTGTCACTTCCTCTTCATCGCTCTCAATCTCAATGATGTTCTTGGAGCCATGATCTACCATTGAGGTGGAAACGGAAGAGATGGAAAGATAGCTTTGGAAAAGACTTAGCTGGGAAAAACTTGTGAAGTTTTAGGGCTAAGAGGATTCGGTATTTATAGCCCCTAGGGGTGACAGTACGTTTCCCGAACGCCTTGAGTTCTTAAAGCGCATTAACAGTTTTATCTCGGGTTAAAAGACAATTCCGCGGCGCAATCATTACCGGTCAAATACTACCCAGAGTCCGTCTCGGGAAATAAACCGCTACATTTAGTGTGCCACTAAGTGGAGAAGTTGAAGCGTCGGGTCACTTATCTGATGTAAGATTTAAATTTAAAGTAAATATGTCCCTTTATTTTCTTCAAATTTGGAGGCTAGCTGACGAGGATTGTTACCCGAACTAGTTCAGAGTAAATGCACGTTCGGTTCAAGATAGGTTCGAACCAGGCAAGTGTCCGTTGATATGATCTCAGATGGCTTGAGAAGCGTGGACACATGATTGTAGGCTTTGTGCGATCATGAGATCGCAAACAGTGTGCGATCACAAGGTCGCAGGCTATGCATGGTCAGGAGTCCGCAAACGATGCCCGGTCAGAAGGCTGCAGATGATGCACGGTCAGAGAGTCGGGGACTACTCTCGACCTGAGTGACCTGGGAATTGGTTAGCACTCTGTACGAGCATATCCCGAGGATCCTGAAGATTCTTCCACGTATGAAGACAACTTCCAGGAGGTTAATATGTGCTGTTATCCCTTAATTGCACGTGTTAAGCCTCCGTGGAAGTTAAGTGCGGTTATCAAAACTGCACCCGAGCAACTGTTCGAAGTTGTTGTGCATTGGCGCCCTTTCGACCAGTATAAAAGGGTGAGCGAATGCACAAGATAAGGGGGGTGAAGCCCAGATCCCAGCGATCCAACACGAGAAAACTTCAAGCTTTCGTAGGCTAGATTAGTCGTATTTTAGACAATCGCATGGAAAAGATATTCGCCTGTGACGATCTTTTCCACAACTTTGTAATCTTTTTCCCATACATAGTGAAATCACAACAGGACGTAGGGCTATTACGCCCACCATCGAGGGCCCAAACCTGTATAAATCTCTTTGTGTTCCAACTGACATTGCTCATCATCCCTTCCTGGAGGGACACCCTGAAAGGCCTCATAACTCACAAATTCTGCATAAGTTCGACTAAGGACCCCGAGTCCGAATCGTCGACAATTTCCTCACCGGGATTTTAGGAAAACCTTCTCGGTTTTTACCCAGCTACCCGTTCTCGCGGTGACCAGAGGATTTCTCACCAAGGTTTTTGAAAGATTTTCCGCCCGGAGTTGTTACTCGGCTACCCGTTCTCACGATGACCGGAAAGTTTTCTTACAAGGATCCTCCGGACTTTTCCAAGTCTGAAAAGTGGTTGTGACCCATGAAATCATTAACTTCCAGGCCCTTCGCTCCTTCCACACAGTGCGCGGAGCTGAGCCACAACCCGCTATGGGGGGGGGGGGATAACCCATGTCGCACCCCGAAACTGGGACTACGGCTACTCCCGTAGAGACCTAGCTTGCTGTAGCTAGTCCCATATATGCATACCTTTGACTTCCCAGGATAAGTCAAGCATAGGAGTATATTCACATTGCAGTAGAAAAACTTACAAATAGTTAAGCAGTGTGGCCTGCTGGCCTTAATATTACATAAAGAGATTACAATACCTTCACGACATTCAAGGTTTAGTTAGAGCAAAATAAAAACTTCTACACAGCAGATGATGGGTGTCCCTTCCACAGTAAGAAGTTGACGGCAGAACAACACATCAGGGATCTGGCAGAACTGGCTCTCCTTCATCTTGGTCCAAGAAGTTCCCCACGCCTTCTTCTTGATCATGATACGCTCCATCTACTAGGTTGAAGTTGGCAAGGATGAGTACTTACGTACTCAGCAAGTCATAGGTAAGAGTAGATACATATAGTAGTGTTGTTATGGACCTAGACTAGTCAAGAATTATGGATGTATGTAAAATAATCTTTTCTTTCATATCTCATCTCATGGCAGCACTTTTCATAGCATAGTATCGCTATTCATGTTCACCAAATTATAGCACTACCGTGACACGTCGACACACGATAGCCCACGATAGCACCCCTTATCATGACAACACATGTCATTTGGGTAATCTTGACTTATCAAATTTTATTTAGAAAACATACTTGTGCCACACCCCGTGGATTTAATCCACCGCAGCAGACTCCTATAAATCCGGGAGCTCGGAGTATTCGAATACGTTTTTAACTCTGCAGAGATGTACCAATTTACCCGCAAGATATTCCACTTTCAAGCCCATCCTATCAATATGATTAGACCCTTCCTCACAACCATGTGTGAGTGGCAAGGTGGAGATAACAATAACTTTTGTTATGTTTCACTCGCAATTCACCCTTGACCCTGTGGATCTCTCGCGAACCACAGTTGTCGCAGGTTGTACCCAAACCTCCACCTCTATGCATATTCCCATTACTGGGTCAGCGTGCAAGATCATCTTCAGTGATATGTGTGGGAGCCGTACTTCGTGCAAATCGTGCATCACAATGCATCTCATGCAGGGGTTTCATGTGCGATCCGCATAAGTACTTGTTCAGGCCTGTCCCATACTAGGCTTGCGGTTAGGACGTTGGTCATGCCACTAGACGCACAACACAAGGTTCTAGTCCTTATATGCCAGTGACTAGACCATCCACAAACCATGCACCTTTTGTGCCTGCTATCCTTTGCAGTTAAGCACCTCCAGTGCTACAGCCATCCATACCAAAATTCTGGTCACGGCTGGGGGTTTTATTTCATGAATATATATAAATACATATATAATAGTTCATGGTTCACTATTTGATCTTTTCACATTTCACAAGCATCCAGCTTAGTACTGCCAAATTATATCTCAACCATTCTTTCACATGCAATAATAGTTATATTCAAGGTCATATCATAGCAACTCTTAAAATATTGGTTCAAGATGATCAAGACTATGACTTGTCTTCCACGTCGTGAGAAACAACAGTTGATGTCGGGTCTGCAGCGAAGTCCTCATACTCTGGCTCTGACTCTGAGCAAAGATTAAGCAAGCAACCAAGAATCACAACCTTTTCAATACATTATTATACTACATGCAATCATGCAAAGATGAAATGTCTCGATGATTCTGAAATAATTGGGTTTAGAAGCTGATTAGGACTAACTCATAGAATTAGGGCTGAAGATGGATGCTAGGGACTTTTAGAGTTCGAGAGTATGGAAATGACATTAAGTCCGCGGTTGGTTTGCCCAAAATCAACGAATGTCTTCAGGTCGACATTCGACTCAAGGCGTCGACAAAGGATTAAGTGTTGATAGAGGGCTCAACTCAAGTTGTGATAGAAGAAGAAAATGTAGATCACAACATCAGGAATCTAAGGGGCAAAGTCATTGTCAAAATGCACATCTGGAAGGAAGTGAGAAGGGCTAATGCCACTGGCTGGCATAGATTGGCATTGGGCTGACATGGCCAGAAAATAGGGTTTGCCATATCTTTTGATCTAGGGCTCCAATTGATGCACCACTTTGTCTGGTAGATAGGCCTTTGTAGTAGGAACAATTCACTTAACAAGCTCTAGGGCAGGAGATGGTCGGAAAGTGGTGGAAACCAGCAAAGGACACGGTGGCGACACGGCACAGTGAAGCCACTGGAAAAGATCTTGGCATAGCAATAACTAGAAATTCTGTGCATATTCAGGGATCGAGCTAGTAGAGGAAAGTGTTCAGGAGATCAAGGCAAAGATGTTAGACAAGGTGGCATCGACGGTGATGGCCGGCGGCGACCGGGCGGCACACTGGCGGCACGGCAACGAAGGGTAAAACACCTAAGTTGCAATCTGGTGCTGTGTTGCTGAAACCTAGCATTGCTGGAGTTAGCTAGGGCCAAGTGGTACTGTTTGATGCATTGGGCTCGATTGGAGATGGCACAGCGGTGAACGGCGACGGGCTGTGCTGGAGAAGAAGACGGCTTCAATGACAATAGGGCGATGTAGTGAATCAAGCTCCAATTTGAAGGCATATTTGAGTTCCTGGGCAGCTTTAGATAGTGCGGATGAAGGGAATCGGCCTAAGGCGATGTCGGCGAGGAAAACAACACCGCGGCCAGAGAAGAAGAAGGGACAAATTCAGTGAAATTGATACACAGCCTTAAAGCTCAATTGCTCGCTGTGATAGCAGTAGGGAGATGGGATGAAGCTTCTGGTAACGTCAATTCGGCCGGAGGAATGGTGGTGCGGCCTAGCGATGTGAGCCAGTCACCGGTGGTGCGCGAGAAAGGGGAAACTCCAATTCGAGCTTAATTTTGAAATCTTGTTGCACAGGCTTGATGGGCATACTTCATTGATCAATTTCTTCCATTACAGCGAAAGCTAATTTGAACTGGAGTAGATGCAATTGCTGGAATAGGGCGTTTGCTAATTACGGCGATCGCCGGCGATGTGGTGCATATGAACTCAATTCAAAGCTACAGCACGATAAGGGAGATGGGAGGACCTTACTGGTGCTATTAATTTGGTTGAAGGGGCTGCGGTTGAAGCTGTCACCGTGAGCCTCCTTCTATGCTCGCCGGAGAAGACGACGAAGATGGCGAGATTAGAGATTTAGCTGATTCTGGTGTATGTGAAGTTAAGCTGAGTATGGGGTAGCTTTTATAGGCACGGTTAGAAGCTTGCTATGCTAGAGACTAAGGAACTTGTGCCGGTGAAGCTTCGAGTTGAAGCAACGGCGACAATGGCACATGCACGCATGCAGGTTCAACTTTCCCACTGGCGCGCGCGCCGCTGATGCGCTGGACATTGATTGCCACGACGATGACTGAGGTGCAGACACTTGCACCCATGCAAACTCAGGTGAACACGAGCACTGCGAAGGTCGGTGGCGACGATCATGACGACACGGCACACCTGGTCGCGGTCGCAGCGGCACTGATCAAAACCATGCACTGCAGGCAGTGGTCGATGTCTAAGGGGATGCGAGCTCTGGTCACGAACTGCTGCTACTGATTTGGTCGCAGGAGATTGCTCCGGTCGTGAACAGTGGCTCTGGTCGAACCAGGGACATGATTGCAAGATTCTTTGTTTGCAACTTGGACTGATTTGTAATTTCTGATCTAGAGATAGTTAATTTGCATCCTAATTTCAAAGATGAGTATAAACTTATACCTTATACTCATCCAGCAAGAAATTTGGTAAAATCTGGCATGATTTGATGGTTCTTGATATAAACTGATAATAGGGTATTCTAAGATAATTAAGATCTGAGTTTTGGTCGATTTCGAATTCTGGCCTCCAGGATGAGATTTTGGAATCTAGACAGAAGGGAAAATTGTATTAAATAGCATTTGGAAGAGATTTGCTGAATAAATTCTGAATTTGGAGTTAATCTGAAGATTTCAGCTTTTTTGGGTTTCCAAATATCAGAAAAAGGACTGATTTGCGATATAATTTGGACTGATATGTGAAAAAGGCTTGAATGATGAAATCTGGCTGCCAACTTTCTGGATTAAGGCATTGGCATACCCATGATCATAATCCAAGAATAATCTGGTCTGGGTTAGATCAATATTTGGCTAAATCTGAGTTCAGAGCATTTAGGGTAATTAGGATATTAATTAAATTGATGTTTTCGAAAACATAAAGAGATTGCAAGATCTGAGAGTTAGAGATGGAATTGAATCTGACTTCTAAAGACTTTTATGTTTAGAGTAACTGATAGATCTCATCTGAGTAATCTGATCTTGATTTGGGTCTACAGGATAGATTTGGAAATTTTAGGGCTTGAGATAGATTAGGATTGAACTGATCTTGCTACTACTACAGATACATGCATGCATGATGTTCATGAAAAAGGAAGTTTTCACCCCTAAACTCAGGGTGTTACAGATCTACCCTCCTTAAAGAAATCTCGCCCCTAGATTTACCTAAGACAAGAAAAGATAAGGGTAGGTTTGCTGAAGATCCTCTTCCTTCTCCCAAGTGGCTTCCTGTTCTGAATAATTTCCCCACTGATCTTCACATAGCTTGATCTTCTTCCTTTTGAGCTGACGTTCATCAATGGCTAAGATTCTGGTTGGATGCTCAAGGTAAGTAAGATTCGTCTGTAATGATATATCTTGTACATCTATTTGGTCAGTAGGCTCTTTTAAACATTTCTGGAGCTGAGAGTTATGAAACATATCATGTACTCCTGCTAATTCCAAGTGATAAGTTGGATAGTTTTCTTCATGTGGTTTCAATTGGCATGAAGCGTAAGCTACTACCCGACCTTGTTGCATTAACACACAGCCTATTCCTTGCTTCGAAGCATCACAATAAACTACAAAATCTTCTTTGCTATCTGGCAAGGTAAGGACTGGTGGTGTTGTCAATTTCTGTTTCAATTTCTGAAAACTTTCTTCGCACTTACTGGTCTATTCAAATGCAACATCCTTCTTTAGCAGGTTTGTAAGAGGCTTAGCAATCTGGGAAAATCCTTCGATGAATCTCCTATAGTAACTTGCCAATCCTAGGAAACTTCTGATTTCTAGAACTGAGGTGGGTCGTTTCCATTCTTTGATAGCAGAAATTTTAGCTGGATCCACTGAAATTCCTTCTGCTGTCAACACATGTCCAAGAAATGCAATTTTTAACATCCAAAACTCACATTTATTAAACTTGGCATAGAATTGCCTTTCTCGTAGCCTTTCCAAGACTAGATGTAGATGTTGCTCATGCTCTTCTGTACTCTTGGAATATATTAGAATGTCATCTATGAGATAGTTAATTTGCATCCTAATTTCATAGATGAGTATAAACTTATACCTTATACTCATTCAGCAAGAAATTTGGTAAAATCTGGCTTGATTTGATGGTTCTTGATATAAACTGATAATAGGGTATTCTAAGGTAATTAAGATCTGAGTTTTGGTCGATTTCGAATTTTGGCCTCTAGGATGAGATTTTGGAATCTGAACAGAAGGGAAAATTGTCTTAAATAGCATTTGGAAGAGATTTGCTGAATAAATTCTGAATTTGGAGTTAATCTGAAGATTTCAGCCTTTTTGGGTTTCCAAATATCAGAAAAAGGACTGATTTGCGATATAATTTGGACTGATATGTGAAAAAGGCTTGAATGATGAAATCTGGCTGCCAACTTTCTGGATTAAGGCATTGGCATACCCATGTTCATTATCCAAGAATAATCTGGTGTGGGTTAGATCAAGATTTGGCTAAATCTGAGTTCAGAGCATTTAGGGTAATTAGGATATTAATTAAACTGCTGTTTTCGAAAACATAAAGAGATTGCAAGATCTGAGAGTTAGAGATGGAATTGAATCTGACTTCTGAAGACTTTTATGTTTAGAGTAACTGATAGATCTCATCTGAGCAATCTGATGTTGATTTGGGTCTATAGGATAGATTTGGAAATTTTAGGGCTTGAGATAGATTAGGATTGAACTGATCTTGCTACTACTACAGATACATGCATGCATGTGGTTCATGAAAAAGGAAGTTTTCACCCCTAAACTCAAGGTGTTACAACCCATTCCCGGACTATCCTCCGGACTTGGAAAATTTTCCCGGACTATCCTCCGGACTCGGAAAATTTGAAAAACAAGTTAACAAGCAAACTTAGCTTTATTGATATATTTAACCAGAGGACATCTCCCCACCCCCCCCCCCCCCCCCCGCCCCACCCGGTGGGTATCGGTACGTCTAACCGGGAGACCCCCCCCCGGTGGGCCAAGACGTCCCAGGGATCAAAGCCTTGGGTAAATGCAAGATACAACCCGAGGAGTTTAACCCTCGCAGGATATACAAGGGGGGACCGCACCCCCCCCCCCCGGGGGCTCCTACACCTAATAATCCCGGAGGACCTTCGATAGCTCCCAGGCCTGGTCTCGGTACATGCTTCTTATGCGCCACTGGGCCTCCCAAAGCAAGTCCTAGGGCCAATACTCGTAGCCCGCCGGTGGGAGTCTCCGAAGCGGCGGAACCCTCCGGAACCCCAGTTACGGAGGAGGCAACTCGGCGCGGTGGTTGTCGAAGATATCAAGGTGCCACTCCGGGAGCCACCACAACCGGATCGGCTCCCGGGAGACACCTCTACCATGCCCTCTGGAGACGAGACTTAGCAAAACTAAGGCCGCTTAGGCGTCCCCCGGGTGAGACCCTCCGGAGCCCGGAGGCCTTATCTCCAGAGTGGCCTCTTGCACCATCGGGGCACCTCTAATGTTGCACTCAACTCTGGGGAGCCCTCCCTCGGGAGCAACGTCCAGGGGGGCCTGATGAATTCAATCCAAGACTTAGCAAAAATATGTTTCATTTCATTAAAAGAAAGTTTTTTGTACAAGTCTCCGGTGCTTCTTCTAAGAAGCTACCAGGAGAAAAAATTCTAAAACAAAAAAGAGGACCTATCTAAAGGCCCAGGGGGAGGCTCATACTTGGTCATTGTTGTCCTCCCCGCAGGAGGTCTCCGCCGGAGCCGCAGTGTCCGCCCTCAGGGGCGCCGATGCCGGGAATCGCACCTGAACGATCCGGTCATAGAAGCCCCCGGCGAGCTGCTCCACCTCTCGCCGCAGTGGCTCGAAGAACTCGGGGAAGCCTCGCGGGATCCGGCCTCCGATCGCCCAGGCGCCAGTCCCCCGGAGTTCCACGAGTCCCGTGGCGGGGGCCACCACCTCGATCGCCTGGCCTCAGACCTGAGCGTCGGCAGCCTCCGGGATCACGGAGATTTGTGCGTTGAGAAAACGCACGGCCTTTGCGAATGTCATCGACACCGCGTCAGAGCTGCCCCTCGGGCTGAGGCTCACCCTGAGCCCCTCGAGGGCCGAACGGATGGAGCAACCCGCCTCCTCAACAACCCGGGTGCTGGAGCCCTCGAGCTCCCGGAGGGCGTCCTCCTTCGCCCTCGCCTCCCTCCGGAGCCGGTCGTTGGCACCCTCTGAGGCGTGAAGTTGAGCACGGACCCGGCCAACTCCCGGAGCGCCTCGTCCCGCTCCTCAGAAAAGACGGTGGCCTTCCCCTCCACCACCTTCAGCGCCTTCTCGAAGCATGCCTCGATGCCACGGGCGAGGGCCGCCCCATGTAAACATGAACGTTATTCAAAGCCCAAAAGTTAGTGAAATCCTAGAAAGAAAACTGTCGGATGTTCCGGGAACGACCCTGGATGTGGAGCGACTACAGCTCTCCACACCGTTCGCGGAGCGTCCCTTGCGAGATGTACTCCTGCACCTTCCGGGTCTGGAGCCCCTCGGCGAACCGGAAGACCTCACTCACGGACAGTAGGGGGGTCTCCCTCCTGACGGCTCCGGACCCATCCCCACTGGCAGGCCCCCTCACGAGGGTCGCGGGGGTGATGTGGACCGGTATGGCACCGGCCGTGGTCCTCGCCGCCGAAGAGGTGGCCGAATAGGAGGTGGATGAACTCTCTGAGGGGGTGCCACCCTAGGGAGGGATGAGGAGCCCCTTCCCCTTTTCGGGCCATGGGGCTCCCAGGGCCTCCGTAGCCACGGGGACCTCAAAGACCGAGGGGCTCCCCCCCGTCCACCAGCCATTCGACACACGGAGGGGAAACCTCCGCAAAACGCACCTCTGGGCGCTCCAGCTCCGCTAGTTCTGGTGCCACCGGAGGTGTGATCGCTGGAGATGGTGAGGGGGCGTAGTTCGCCAAATCAGACACCCCCCTGTCACCGGTCGCCCCCTATCCCTGGGCCTCGCCAGAGGCCTCGAGGAGGCGCATGAACTCTTGCATTCCCGCCTGCCCCCCGGAGTGCTTATCCGGGGGGGCGGCGTCACCTCACGCCTAGAAGGCGCTTGCGCATGTCCCGACTCGGGGTTTGCGTCCCAGGCCTTCGCGGGCATAGAGCCCAGTGTCGTCGCCGGACCAAGGGCCTTCTGAGCCTTAGCGCGCTTCGGCTCGGAACCCCCGGCGGTCTCCTTCCCCCGCTTGTGAGAGCCAGGGGTCGGGAGAGGTGTCCTCTTCGATAGCCTTAGACCAAAGGCCTTGGCCACCAAGTTCTGGGGAGGACCCTCCCCGATGAGGTTCGTGCTCGTCAGTGTAGTACCTCCCGAGGAGGTTCTCCACCTTCTCCGGGGTGGCTCGGTATGGCCGGACTACGGAAATAAAGGGAGTTAGCGAAATTAGCAAAAATCCAAGTGAGTTACCGGGTACTTATGTCGGGTCACCGACTTTTGCGGGGGCCGCTGCACCGGGCACATCCCGATCCCTCTCCTCTCGTGCGAGAAGGGGGAGAGCCTGAGCAGCGTCAGCTCCTCCGTGGCATCCCTCATGGAGCGGACGCCCCGGGAGCCCACCACGTTGCTAAGGAGCTTCAGCTCCTCGTCGGTCCATACCGGGGGCTTGGGGGCTGACGATTGGCAGTAGGAGGGGGGCTCTGGGGAATAGGTCACATCGGGCTCCCGGACTCGAAGGTAAAACCACCTCTGGACCCAATCCCCCCAGTGGTCCCGGGAGGCCTCCACCAGATACTCCTGCACCCGCGACGGTAGGAGTTGTATCATGACGGAGCCGAACGGAGACTTCGGCCCTCCCCTCACCAAATGCGAGCTCCTTGCCGTCGACTCATAGAAGTACTGGAACAGTCGGAGCATCGACTTCCGTCCAGTTGTTGTCTCGAACAGCCAAATGAAAAGCCCCATCCGGACTAGGGCTTTCGGCGTCAAGTGGTTGAGCGCCACCCCGTACTCCTGAACGAACTCCCGGAGCAACGGGTGCACCGGGAGCCGAAGGCCAGCCTCGAGGAAAGCCTCGAAGATGATGACCTCTCCGGGCCGTGGGCGGGGCGCGCCGTCCTTTTTTGAGGGGATCCGAATGTCCCCATCCGCGACGACCCCCCAGTCCACAAGGGACTCTAAGTCCCCCGAGGTGAACTCGGATGCCCAGAGGAAGTCCGCGGTGACTTGCTCCGGAGGCACATCGGCAGCCTTGGCACGACCATTTGGATCCATTTGGATATCCGGTGGGTTAAGGTATCGGGGAACTAAGTTCGGGGAGCTTAGGTTTCCAGGAGAGAGCTACCGGGAGAGCTTAGGGCGCTGGTGGTGTTTGAGGCTCGAGGGTTCAAGTGTCCACTCGGAGCCCCTCAAAGCCCTATTTATAGGACTCGAACGCGGCCCCGATGGGCACCACGTGGACCCTCGTGATAAGTCCACACCGTCCAATTCAAACAGCGCTCGCAATTCAGTCAGCGGTTCCGACTGCGCGAGGCCATTATGGCCAACGGCGCACAACAACCAAGACTAGTGGCGACATGATGATTGACAACGCCACCATAAGTGTAGCAAGAGAACCGAGGCGTTGGCAAAGCATCGGAAATCCCTTCCGGGGGAGATGTTCCCGGTAATGTGAACCATCCCCTCCGGGGAGGACATGGGGGCTGCTGTTGGGGGAAATATCCACGCAATCAAATCCCGGTGAGGGACAAGGCCCCAGTGACCCCCGTCCCAGGCGCCGCCTTTTGCCCTGGGGCAAGGGCCCCGGTGGCCCCCATGCCGGGCGCCGCCATTGGCCCCGGGACAAGGGCCCCCCGTGACCCCAGTCGCGGCCACTTGGCCTGGGGACAAGGGCCCCGGTGACCCCCCATTGCGGGTGCCGCCATTTGCCCGGGGACAAGGGCCCCAGTGACCCCTCGTCTCGGGCACCGCCATTTGCTCGGGGACAAGGGCCCCGATGACCACCCATCCCGGGCGCCGCCTTTTGCCTGGTGACAAGGCCCCCGGTGACCCCTGTCCCGGACGCCGCCTTTGGCCCGGAGACAAGGGCTCCGGTGACCCCCTTCCCGGGTGGGGTCACGTGAGGGTCATGCGAGGAGCGCATCGGGAACCGGAAAGGACACTTGTCAAGCATCCTACCCCCTCGGCCGGAAGAAGGACGCTAGTGCCCTCTGATCCAACGGCTGCAACCGGGGTAGTTTAGTCTTTTTGCAACTTTTGGGCCTATATAATCCCTTGTATCCCTCTCATGTAACTAAGGACAACTCATTTGTATCAATACACAAAAAGAATAGACGTGCTTAGGAGCACTCTCCCCATGAGAGAACTCCCCAAGCCAACCTCTGTTGGGAGCACATCGACAGGGCTTGTTCACTTGTGTCCGTGCCTGAATCATAGCCGTGGCAATGCTTCGACCAGAAGCAACAGTAACAGCACCAGCGCTGCGTCCCATGCACACTCCAGTAACTTTGTCAGCTTCGTCACGCCACGTTGCTCCGCCGTGTCAACTCTGTCGCCTCCACATCTGCGCCAGCACTGGACCAAGTTCCAACAGCCCTGACCGTCGCCGGTAAAGCTGGATAGCCGCCTGATCATCGTCGCATCATCGTCGCCATTGTTCCTCCTACTCCCGGCAAGCCTCATCCCTCGTGCAAGTTTCACTACTGGATTTCCCTCGCAAGCTCTGTCCCACATGTTTAAACCCCAGTGATCTATTCCTGTGCTGTCCATTAGACTTAACCATTTTCACTCGCCTTCTTCTCCTTTCTTCTTCGTCCCCGACGAGCCGCCGTTGAGGCCATCGTCGCAAGAGCTCCTCACTCCACTGAACTCAATTTTGTCTTCACTAGTAAGTTCCCCATGCCTATCTCTCTGTGTCCTGGCATTTAGTTGGACTCCGGTGATCTCCATCGCCAACAATCGCCAAAATCCTCAAATGCCCTATTCCCGAAATTAATTCTGTTGGGGGAAATCCCGTACCTCCGAGCAATCTTCGAAGTGGGCTCCCGAGCGCCCTCGGTCTTCGTGCGGAGAAGGTCCCCTGTGAGTCCCCGGGCCTCTGGGCCCTGGGTGCCGGGGACCTCCTGAGCGCCCTCGGTCCTTCGTGGGGAGGAGGTCCCTGGTGGGTCCTGGGCCTCTGGGCCCAAGGTCCGGTGGGGTCTCCGGAGCACCTCAGTCCTTCGTGTGGAGAAGGTCCCGACGGGTCCCCGAGCCTCGGATCCCGGGAAACTTCCGGAGCGCCTCGGCCCTTCGTGCGGAGAAGGTCCCCAGTGGGTCCCTGGGCCTCTGGGCCCTGGGTCCCAGGGGACTTCCGGAGCACGAAGGTCCCGACAGGTCCCCAGGCCTCTGGGCCCTGGGTCCCATGGGGCCTCCGGAGCGCCTCGGCCCTTCGTGCGGAGAAGGTCCCTCAATCAATTTCAGGATTAATCAGCCCCAATTCTCTGTCACCGTAGCCAATCCTTGTTTCAAGCGGCCGATTTGAATGTTTCCGTTCGCCGTTGTCAAGCCACCTCAGGCCAATTCACCTTTCTAGTAGCTTCACCATGATCTCGCCTACATGTTTGGCAAGCATAGACAAGCAGCGCATGCGTGGTTTGTCCAGACACGCATGCCCTAGCTTGCTGCAGTGCACTGGCATGCAATTTTCCTGTGCCAGGGACTTTGCTGCAATTTTATTTAATTCCTGGACTTTTCTGTTGAAACCACCTTGTCAATTAGATGCCTCACTGTGTTTGGCACCTAATGCCCCCTTTTAAACCCATCTTGACTTTTCAGAAGCCCCAGATTAGCTCTATGCCATTCTCAGGCATTGTCTGGCCGCGGAGCGAATGTCAACCTATAGATATTTGTCGAATCCAAGCCAAACCCTGTGAACCAGAGCCAAGTATCTTCTCTCCTGTTGTTCTGCCTTCGACCAGATCATCTCCTTTGCATACATGTTTATACTTTACCTATTATTTTCTATATCAAGTAATTTCTGAAATTGTGGTGTGTTGCTGTTTTGTTGTTTGAGTTCGAGAGCAGAGCCAAAAGCGGAAGGGTTGGAAGGAATCTTTGAAGACCCAGCAGAGGCAGTTAGAACCCACATTGCAAGGCAAGTCTCCACCCCTTGACCATGTCTCTCCCAATAGTTTGACAATGAATTAGATTAATTGTTTCCAAGTATATGCATGCTTTGTGTTCAATTAAGAATTATATTGGAAGAATGTGGATAGATATGACCTCAATCCTTGTGAAACAACTCATGCTTGTATTCTCATGCACCCTTGTCACCCTAGGAGATTATGCTTATACTTAAATACATGCGTTGAGTGTTAAATTGTCAATCATATGATAAACATGCTTGAAAACCCTTTTTGTGAAAGAAAATGTGAAATAGGAATTGATAGTGAGGATGGTTTGAATGGTTGGCTGTTGTGTGCGCATCGGGTATGTGAATGTCTCCTCCCTGTTGATTCATAATGAAAAGAACCTTGTGTTGTGCTTCTATGTGACATAAAAATGTACCAACCACTTGCCTGGTATGGGACAGGCACAACTTAGTAGCTTTCTTGGTATTAGCAGTTCCCAACATGGTATGTCGGTCCGGTTTCTCACGTGGAAACTGGTGGGCCGCAGTTCTGCCGTGAGTGGTGTGAGATCAGAAAAATAATGAGAGGATAAGGAGTAAAGAAGGAAGTCGCCCTAAGCCTGCATTGAGTCATGCGCAGCTCCAACCATAGGTGAAATGTCTTGCAAGGACATAGGCCAAGTCTAGGAAGAAAGGAAGTGGGGAGGACCCACAACGGTATTTTAGACTTAACTGTCTATTTATCGGGCAGGGATACTGTTAATACTAGACTGCAAAATCGTTGTGTGATCTCGGCCTTGTCACATGCATAAAAGTCGCATGGAGTTGATCCGCCTTGAAAGCTGTTGGGGGAAATCTCCACCCAATCGACCCCGGTGACTCGATCCGGGCGCCGCCATTGGCCCGATAACAAGGGCCCCTAGTGACCCGTCCCAGGAGCCGCCTTGTGCTCAGGGACCCGGGGCCCCCGGTGAACCGTCCTGGGCGTCGCCATGTGCTCAGGGATCTAGGGCCATTGGTGACCCGTCCCGGGCACCGCCATTTGCCCGGGGACCATGGCCCCAGGTGACCCATCCTGGGCGCCGCCATGTGCCTGGTGACAGGGGCCCCTGGTGACCCCGTCTAGTGCGCCGCCATGTACCTGGGGACCGATGCCCCCGTTGACCCGTCCCGGGCTCCGCCCTTTGCCCGGGGACCAGCGCCCCCAGTGACCCTTCCCGGGCGCCGCCATGTGCCCGGTGACAAGGGCCCCAGTGACCCCATCCCGGGCGCCGCCATTTTCCCCGGGACCAGGGCCACCGGTGATCCATCCCGGGCACCACCATGTGCTTGGTGATAGGGGCCCCCCGTGACCCCGTCCCGGGTGCAGCCATTTGCTCGATGACGGTGGCCGCCTGCGCAGGGTCATGTGGGGGTCACGTGAGGAGCACCTCGGGAACCGGCAAGGACACTTGTCAAGCATCCGAGCCCCCTGGCCAGCAGAAGGACGTTGATGCCCCTGGATCCGACGGTTGCAGCTGGGGTTGTCTTGTAATTTGCGTCTTTTGGGCCTATATATGCCCTTGTATCCCTCTCTTGTAACTAAGGACAATTCATTATCATCAATACACAAAAACGAATAGGCGTGCTCAGGAGCACTCTCCCAACGAGAGAGCTCCCCTAGCCGACCCTTGTCGGGAGCATGTCGACAGGACTAGGGTCTCCACTGAGGTCCGAACCTATATAAACCCTTGTGTCACCCTCTGTGTTGGAGCGATGGGAGAGGACCAGTCACGCAGTCAGCTCGCATCGCTTTTCATTTGCTAGGAACCTCTGTAGAACCTACCGGGGTATTCGCAATACTACGACAGTTGTCACTGTACATGGGGACTTCGTGACGAATCGCCATGGCTCCCCCAAGAACGAGGGCTCGCGCCCTACCCGGTGACGCTGGTCCCAGTGACCCGGCGCCACCCCCTCGAGACACCGCCGAACTGAGGTATCACCTCTCACCCTTCCGGTTACTTCCGGTAGACAGGCTTTCGGACCTGGCCCGGTGACCGCGGCGGCCTCGGCGGGGACTAGTGTCCCCCCGACCGTACCCTTGGTTCCCCGGGACTCATTGCTCGAAGCTCTTGTCGAGGGCCAACTCCGCGCCCAGCACACTATGGAGAGCTGCTCCGCGTCTTGGCGCGGCCGCCGGCCCCTGTCTATCCGCCACAGTTCCCACTCATGGGGGCCCTACCCCCGTTTATGGGGCACCTGGTAGCCCCCCGATTCCCGAAGGCTGGCCACGCCAGGGACCTATGACCCCGCCAGGGGCTACGTCCCCCCGGAGGCCAGTCATCCCAAGTGTTCCCCGCGCCGAGAGCCTTCCTCTCGCCAAGAGCATTCCTCGCACTGGGGGCTTACCCTGTGCCTGGAGCTTTCTCGATGCTGGGGTCTTATCTCGCGCCGGGAACCTTCCCAGGACTGGAGGCACATCCCCGCCGGGAGCTTTCCTCGCACCGTGAGCTTGCACTGCCCCGCCAGTCGCGTCCACCGCGGTAGTGGTGGTCCCCAGGTGAATGGGACCCATTACTCCCGGATAGTCCCCGCGCCACCACGGGATCTCCCGAGTGAGGGACCTCCCTCACTAGTTCCAGAAGTCGCTCCGGGCGCCTGCCCGGCGGGAGATTCTGCCCATGCCTCGGCAGCACCCTCTGGGCCAATGATCATTGCGCATGAGCTCCCTCCTCCCCCGGGGCCACCCCCGAGGGCTCCCCCGGTGGATCAGGTCCGCTTCACCCAGGAGGTGGTTGAGCGAATGCGTACCACGAAATCCGCGAAGGTTCCCTCTCGCTATCGATCGGAGCTCCCCCCTGGTTCACGGCCATGGGGAGCCACGCTCCCGTCCTGATCGGGGGAAGAGACCTACTGAAGAAGCGACCACCACCTCTGGTGGGTACCCGGATGTCTAGGAGGTTAGTTCGACCAACCCGGAGGAGAAGAGGAGCTATTGTCGCACTGGCGGACCGCTTGGACCTTTCCTCGACTCCGACAACAAATGCGCCTCCCCCGTTAAAGGGGTCAGCGACCGGGACAACCCCTGTGAGGTGGAGGGGGCCAACCAACCACTGTACCGTTGACTCCGATGCATTACTGGCCACGACCCTACCACCCACCACGCATCGAACACTACAACAGTGAGGCCGATCCTTATGAGTTCGTGTAGGTGTACTCCACGGCCATTTTAGCCGCTGGAGGGGATGAGACAGTATAGTGCAACATCTTCCCCCTCTACCTCACAGGAATCGCCCTCTCATGGTTTTACAACCTGAAGGCCGGTTCAATCAAGTCATTCACGTAGCTCAAGCCCGAATTCTGCGCAAACTTCCAGGGGAACTTCGTGCGTCCCCTGGACTCATCCCAGCTCTACAACATCTGGGAGAGGATGCGAGAGACCATCCCCAGCTTCTTCAAGTGCTTCGCTCAGGTCAAGAGCAAAGTGGCTTACGTTCCTGACTCCACAGTCATCGAGGCATGCAAGAGCGGGATCCTCCCTGACGAGCTCCATCGGAGACTCTCCCAGAGCTGCCCCTCCTCCACCAACAAGCTCTTCACCGTGCTTGAGAAATATGCTTGGGCCGAGGACGATGACCTTTGGAAAAAGAACCAGGGGGCCCCTACCCCCGCCAACCGGGAGGCTAGGGACCCCCTCAAGTGTCCCAAGAGGGGCAACCAAAGCCAGCCACGGCCTCGGGACACCTTTATCCTCAAGGGCGGAGGCAGCTCACGCGATGCCCCCAAGGGCAACCGCCCCTTCTCCAAGCCTAAAGACCATGGGGGGAGGGGGACAGCTGTCCCGCGGTCGGGAAGGCCCCACGACGAGAGGCAAGGAAGGCATAACGGGCTTGTGTTGCACCTTCCACAAGTACAACACCCACGCTACCCGGGAATGCCACCAGCTCCTTTAGCACTTCACCACATTCCTCGAGCAACGTGGGCAGGGGGAGGGAGCCCTGCCTCCTTGCCCCCTCAGCCGGCCTTGCCGGCTCTCCCTGCTCCCTCGGGGGAGTAGCAGAGAAAGGTGTGAGAAGGGGGCTCAATCGAAGAGCTCCCCTTCCAAACGTCCCAAAGGCGTGTGAACATCATCACGGGGGGATCTGCCTCAGGGCGAGACTCCAAGCGCCAGTGTAAGGAGTACGCACGGGTGATACACACGTCCTGGCTACCAAAGTGGTCGGACATCCCCCTCAGCTTCACAGCGGAAGATGCGCGCGGGGTTCGCTTCCCCCATCACAACACGCTCATCGTCTCCGCTTCCGTCTACAATTGCCAACTGGCACGCATCCTCGTCGACACTGGGAGTTGCACTGATATCCTGTACATGAAGGCATTCAGGGAAATGCAGCTCGACAAAAAACTACTGCAACCCTCAGTCAGAACCTTGCAAGGCTTCGTCGCTAGGAAGACCATCTACCCGGTGGGGAAGGTCAATCTCCCCATGACCTTTGGCTCCCCGGACAACTACCAGAACGAGCTAGTCTGGTTTGACATGGTGGACCTCTCCTGTTCATACAACGCCATCATGGGGAGGACCACTATCAACCGTCTGGGGGCCGCGCAATCCATTAAAGCTACCTCTAGGTGAAGATCCCTAGGCCCCATGGCGTGATCACAGCTCGAGGCGACCAAGACGTGGCCCGCGCTCTCTACGAGTGCACCTCCACAATGATCGGGAGCGTTAACCTGATCAAGGCCCCGGGAGGAGAGGGTTCTCCCCCGGCGCCGGACTCCCTGGCTATCCCTTTCCGGAGGTCTCCCCCCAAACCGTGCCCGGAGGGGGACCTCCGGAAGATCCCGCTGTCCCCAGAGGACGGAGGTAGGACAGTCAAGATCGGGGCGGATCTCCCCAAAGAGCACGCGGAGCAAATCGCGGCCTTACTCTTCAAAAATGCTCACATTTTTGCATGGAAGCCCGCCGACATGAGGGGCGTCGCCCGGGACGTTATCGCGCATAAGCTCACTGTGCTGCCCGACCGCCCCCCGGTCAAGCGAAAGCCGAGGAAGCTCTGCCTTGAGCACCAGGAGGCCATCAAGGCAGAAATCACCAAGCTCCGAGAGGCAGGGTTCATTCGGGAGGTCTTACACCCGGAATGGCTGGCAACCTGTCCTCTTGAAGAAGTCGAATGACAAGTGGAGGATGTGTGTTGACTTCACCGACCTCAACAAGGCTTGTCCGAAAGACAACTTCCCACTCCTGCGGATCGACCAGCTGGTTGATTCAACTGCGGGGTGCGATCTTATGAGCTTTTTGGATGCGTATTTGGGCTATCACCAGGTCCGGATGGCGGAAGGGGGTGAGGAAAAGACGAGTTTTATAACTTCCCTCGGTAGCTTCTTCTACATCCATATGCCCTTCAGGCAAAAGAATGATGGAGCAACATTCCAACGACTTATGTCATTGGTATTTAAGGACCAAATCGGCCGCAACGTCGAAGTCTACGTCGACGACGCGGTTGTCAAAAGCCTCCATGCGCCTGTTCATATCGATGACTTAGCGGAGACCTTCCGCAACCTCTGTGAGTACGGGTTGAAGCTCAACCCAAAAAATGTGTGTTTGGCGTACGCGGGGGGAAGCTGCTAGGCTTCCTCATGTCCCTACGGTGCATAGAGGCTAACCCCGAAAAAATCGGGCCTTGCTAGATATGCCCCCTCCGCGCTCCGTCAAAGACGTACATCGGCTTACTAGCCGCATGGCCACGGTAAGCCGCTTCGTCTCGCGGTCGGGGGAACGAGGCCTCCAATTCTTCAAGATCCTTCAAGGCCTTGAAGGGTTCCGGTGGACCCCCGAGGCCCAAGCAGCCTTCGACGACTTGAGGAAGTATCTCACGAGCCCCCTAATGCTCGTGAGCCCATCTCTGGGAGAACCTCTGCTCCTCTACCTCATTGCGACCCCAGTCACTGTAAGTGCGGTGCTAGTGAAGGAGCAAGACGGGTAGCAGCGCCCTGTGTACTACATGAGCGAAGCCCTCCAAGGGGCTAAGACGCGGTACATGGAGATGGAGAAGATTTGCTACGCCCTCCTCATGGCATCCAGGAAGCTCTAGGGCACCCGATCACGGGCCTATCATCTCTCCCCTTGGGGGAGGTGCTGCGGAATAAAGAAGCCACCGGCCGGATAGGAAAGTGGGGAGCTGAGCTCGCTCCCTTCTCCCTCTCCCGTACGGGCCATTCCACCATCAAGTCACAAGTCCTCGCTGACTTTGTGGCGGAATGGACCCCGGCCTCCAGGACGGAGGGGGAGAGTCTCCCGAGCCGCCCCAGTGCGATGACCATTGGACGCTCATGTTTGATGGCTCCTTGTGTCTCGCTGGGGCCAGCGCAAGGGTGGTCCTCCGAAGCCCCGAGGGGATGGCGCTGGAGTACGCAGCGAGGCTTGAGTTCCTCGCTAGTAACAACATCGCCGAGTACGAGGCCCTGCTCCTGGGGCTGCGCCTCGTGCGCTCCCTGGGGATCCTTCGCCTCCTCGTCAAAGGAGATTCCCAACTCGTGGTTTGCCAAATGGACAAGTCTTACTTGTTCCATGACACGAACCTGAGCCTGTATCTAGGGGAGGTGCGAAAGATGAAGAAGTACTTCGAGGGTTTGGAGGCCCGGCATATCCCCCAGAGGGACAATGACCGGGCCGACGCCTTGGCCCGGGCGGCTAGCCCCTGTGAAACCTCGCTCTAGGGGTGCCTTCCTGGAAATCATCGCGAAGGCCTCGGTGACCTCTCCGGACGTGGACCATGAGCCCCATGCCCTAGAGGTCTCCGAAATCGCCCGAACGATGTCGTGGATGGATCCCCTCGTCTCCTTTATAAGGGAGGAGGGGGACCCTCCCAGTGAGGCCAAGGCGAAATGCCTTTGTGCCAAGCCACAGGCATACCTCTTACTAGAGGGGAAACTCTACAAGCCGGGCGCCTCCGCCCTGCTTCGCTGCCTCCCACGGGCAGAAGGACTTCAACTTCTAAAGGACATCCACTCGGGGAGCTATGGATCTCACCTGGCTCCACGTGCTGTCGCGGCAAAAGTCATTCACCAGGGCTTCTATTGACCCACAGTGGTCCGCGACGTGCGAGATCTTTTCTCCTCGTGCGAGTACTGCCAAAAGATGGTGAAGTGCTTCAATCTGCCCTCCACAGTGCTGCAAACCATCCCCATCACTTGGCCCTTCGTGCAGTGGGGGATGGATCTCCTAGGTCCCTTCCCCCCAACGCCCGGGGGCTACAATTATGCGGTTGTCGCGGTGGACTACTTCTCCAAGTGGGTGGAGGCTTAGCCGTTGGCCAGCATCACCTCCCGAGCAGTACAGCAGTTTTTCTGGAAGAACAATGTGTGTCGCTTTGGGGTCCCCCGGGAAATCACTGTTGATAACGGGACCCAATTCGACTCCGCTACTTCCGGGAATTCTGCGAAGGCTTGGGGGCTACCCTCCACTTTGCAAGCCCTCGGGCCAATACTCGTAGCCGGCTGGAGGGCGTATCCAAAGCAGGGGGACCCTCCGGGACCCCGGTCTCGGAGTGGACAACTCAGCACGGCTATTGTCGAAGTTATCCAGGTGCCACTTCGGGAGCCAGCGCAACCGGATCGGCTCCCGGGAAGCACCCTCACCACACCCCCCGGTGGCGAGACTTAGCAAAGCTAAGGCCACTTGGGCATCCCCCGGGTTATGTCCCCTAGGACCCAGATGTCCCTTCTTGGGAGCGAGCCCCCGTGCCACTGGGAAGCCCCCCGAGTTAAGGCGTTCAAGTCTCGGTAACCCTCCTCAGGGAGCAAGCTCCCGGGGGACCTGCTCACGACAAATCAAGACTTAGCAAAATAATCTTCACTTCATTGATTGAGGAAAAAAATTTTACAAGTCTCCGGGGCTTCCTCTAGGAAGCTACATGAGCAAAAATCCTAGCAAAACAAAAGGGACCTATCTAAAGTCCCAGGCGGCAAATTCTATAACACCTTGGTTTTGGGGGTGAAAATTTTCTTTCCATGAAAATCATACATGCATGTATCTCTGTAGTAGTAGCAAGATCAGTTCAACCCCAATCTATTATAAGCCCCAAAAATTTCAAAATCTTCCCTATGAACCCAAATCAAGATCTGACTTTCCAGATGTGACCTACCATCTATCATGAGAATAAATCCCTTCAGAAGCCAGATTCAATTCCATATCCAACTCCCAGATCTATCAATCCTTTTCTGTTTTTGAAAACAGAAAGTTAATTACTATCTTAATTACTCAAAATACTCTAGACTCAGATTTAGCCAAATCTTGACCTAATCCTGACCAGATTATTCTTGGATTATGATCAAGGGTATGCCAATACCTTAATCCAAAAAGTTGCCAATACCTTTTTCCGAGTCCTTGGTCGAGAGGGGCATCGTTGCGGCCGGGGACATCCGAGTCCCGGTGAAGAAGGACGGAGCCCCCCGCCCCAGGCCTGGGGAGATCGTGGCCTTCGAGGCCTTCATCGAGGCGGGGCTCCGGCTCCCGGTGCATCCCATGCTCCGGGAGTTTCTCAAGGAGTATGGGGTGGCTCTCAACCACCTCACCCCGAACGCGCTGGTCCGGATGGGCCTCTTCATTTGGCTCTTCGAGACAGCGACCGGGCGGGAGCCCGACCTTCGCGCCTTCCGGTACTTCTACGAACCAGCGGCGCTGACCTCCCACCTGGTGAAGGGGGGCCCCAAGTCCCCCTTCGGTTCGGTCATGGTCCAGATGTTGCCGGCCCGGGTAATCGACTACCCGGCGGCGGCCTCCCGGGACCACTGGGGGGATTGGGTCCGGAGGTGGTTCTACCTCCGGGTCCGAGATGACGCGGTGGTTTATGCCCCGGAGGCCCCCACCTACAGCCGGTCGTCCGCACTGAAGCCGCCGGTGTGGACAGACGAGGAGTACGAGCTCCTCGGCAAGGTGATCCTCCCCAAGAAGACCCGCTCGATGCGGGACGCGGCTGAGGAGATGGCTCTGCTCCGGATCTCCCCCTTCACCGGTGGGAAGAGGGGGATCGGCATGGGCCCCGAGCAGCGGCCCCCGGTGAAGTCGATGACGCGACGTAAGCCCCGGGAACCCGCTGCATTGCTCTTACAAAATTTTAATGAAATTGACTAACTCTTTACCTCTTGCAGTCCGGCCATACCCGGCGGCGCGGGAGAAGGCGGAGAACCTCTTGGGGAGGTACTTCGCGGATGAACACGAGCGCATCGTGCGCGCCGTGGGCGAGGGCCCCCCCAAGAACCTGGTAGCGGCGGCCTTCGGGTTAAAGCTGCCGGAAAGGAAGCCTCTCCCCACCCCCGGGTCGCATAAACGGGGGAAGGAGGCGGCCGGGGGCTCGGAGCCCAAGAAGGCCCGGGTTCAGAAGACCCCCGGCCCCTCGACGTCGCCGGCGGCGACACCGGCGAAGCCCCGGGACGAGACCCCCGAGGGCGAGCGTACCCGGGCACCGTCCCGGAAGGAGGCAACGCCTCCTCCCCTGAAGGGCCCCGTCGAGGCGCGGGGGAAGGAGGTGACCGCGGGCGGGGCGGCGTCCGACTCGGCTAGCTACGCCCCGTCGCCGCTCGCGGTGGAGCTCCTCCCGCCCCTTCCGGCTTCTCTGGAGCCGGAGAGGCTGGAGGTGAGATTCGCGGGGGCCTCGCCCCCGCGGGTCTGGCCGGTGGACGAGGGGGGGAGCCCCTCGGTGTACGAGGTTCCTCCGGAGGAGGGGGCCCCGAAGACCTTCCGGCTCGGGGCAGGGAAAGGCTTGATGGTTCCCCCCCGGGCGGAGGCTCCCGCCGAGAGCTCCTCGGCCACGTCTTCGGGGGGCACAACCTCGTCGACGAAGACGCCGGCCGCGTTACCGGACCATGAGGTCCGGGGACCCCCCGCCGGCCGCACCGGCGGTTCTAGGCGGGAGACCCCCTTGCTCCCCGCGGGGGAGGTCGCCCGCTTCTCGGAGGGCCTGCACACCAGGAAGGTGCAGGCCTTCGTCGCGGGAGGGACGCTCCATGAGCGTTTCGAGGGGCTTCAGTCCCTCGGGGCCCAGGTAACCCATCGATAACACCTTCGCTCATCCCCTGCACTTTGAAATTTTTCTAACTTATGTGTTTTGTAGGTGGCAGCTGTTACCTGGGGCGTTGAGCAGCGGGTCGCCCGGCTGCTCAAGGAGACGGAGAGCCGGGCCTCAGCCTCCGTAGGGCAGCATGAGGAGGCCCTCCGGGAACGCGACGAGGCACTCGCGGAATTGAGCCGTGTCCGGGCCCAGGTTCACATTTTCGAGGCCATCAACGCCCGCCTCCGGGAGGAGGCCAAGGCGAGGGAGGAGACGCTTCGTGAGCTCGAGAGCTCAAGCGTCCGGGCGGTGGCGGACGCGGACCGCTCCGTCCGGACGGCCCTCGAGGGCCTTGGCGTAAGCCTCGGCTCCGGGAGCAGAGAGGTGCCGCCGGCGACCCTCGCGGAGGCTGTGCGTTTCCTTAACGCACAGGTCTCCGCCATCCCGGAGGCTGCCGATGTTCGGGCGCGGGGTCGGGCGATCCCCGTCGTCGCGGCCGCCGCGGGGCTCGTCGAGTTCTGGGGGGTCGGCGCCCGGGCGATCGGGGGCCGCATCTCCCGAAGCTTCCCGGACTCCTTCGAGCCTTCGCGCCGGGAGGTCGAGCAGCTCGCCGGAGGGTTCTACGACCGGATCATCCGGGCGTGGTTCCCGGCTCCGGCGCCTCCGGCGGGAGACGCCCCAGCCCCGGCCTCGGAGGAAGCCCTGGGGGGGGAGGATGTCAATGAACATGTATGAGCCTCCCCCGGGTCTTAGCTAGGGCCCTTTTTTGTTTTAGGATTTTGATTCCGGTAGCTTCTTAGAAGAAGCCCCGGGCACTTGTACAAAAATTTTTAATGCAATGAAGTTAGAATTTTTCTAAGTCTTTGAATTGAACTTACTGTTACCAGGGTTCCCGGGAGGTTGCTCCCGGGCGAAGGTCCGGGAGGGGCCCCCTGGGGGACGCCCAAGCGGCTTTAATTTTGCTAAGCTTTCTCTCTGGGAATCGCGGCGAGGATAGTGTCCGGGGGCCGATCCGGTTGAGGTGGCGTGCGGAGTGGCACTTGGACAATTGTGATAATCACCGTGCTGAATTGTCCCCTCCGCGACCGGGACTCCGGATGATCCCTCCCCTCCGGATACTTCCACCGGCGGGATACGAGTTCTGGCCTGAAGATGTGCTTCGGGACGCTCGGCGCCGCGTGCGGCCGCTGTACCGGGACTTGACCCGGGAGCTAGCGGAGAGCCTCCGGGAGTATTAGGTGTAGGAGCCTTAGAGCTTAGAGAATCCCCCGGGTTAGAACCCGGGTTGTATCATTTCCGAAGCCCACCGGAGGGGGAAGATGTCCTCCGGGTTTGCTGATCAATAAAGCACCGTGTTGTTGTTTCCTTTTACTGCGCCTCCTTTTATTTTTTCTTGGATGGTCTGGACGACTCATCTTAACAAGGATGAGCTAAGTTTCCTCGTGGGCGGTGCGGTCGACACCCGGGGGTTCCTTATCCCCCCCGCCCACAGCGGGCCGGAGGATAACTCCGCGCGCTGTGGGGGTAACAAGGCCCCCGGGATAGAAGTTACCTGTAGCATAGGAAATTTTCTAAGTTAGAAAATCTTAAAGCGAGGTTTTCAAGGAGAAGACCTTCCGGGAGATAATCATCCGGTCGCCGTGAGAACGGGGAGCCGGGAATAAGGCTTTAAGCAGAAGGAATGTCCAAGAGAACCCGATGGGATTTCCAGAGGCGAGCTTCCTGGGAGATACTCGTCCGGTCGCCGTAAGAACGGGGAGCCGGGAATAGGGTCTTCGGGGAAGGAAATGCCCGAGAAATCCGACTTCTCTGAGAGACAATCGTCCGGTCGCCGTGAGGACGGGGAGCCGGGAATAGGGTCTCCGGGAGGCATTCATCCGGTCGCCGCGGGAACGGGGAGCCGGGAATAAGGTCGCTGGGGACCAATCGTCCGGTCGCCGTGAAAACGGGGAGCCGGGAATAACGTCGACTCCCGGAGGAGGAAGATAGATCCAATCAAGCCGCAAGGGGCTGATCTTCCGGTCGCCGTGAAAACGGGGAGTCGGGAATAATGTCGACTCCCGGAGGAGGAAATGCCCGAAGACGGGACTTGAGTGTTTGGGCAGGGGACTAGTCTCCCAAAGTGACTCGTTACCACGGCCATTGTGACCGGGTTGCCGCTTACACCCTCAGTCCACGAGGGCTGATCGTAAGCCGCCCTACGGGAGTGCAGGCTCCGTTGTAGGGACTTGTTGGGGCTGGCCCACTTCCTCGCGGGGAGGGCATCCTCGCGGGGAGGGCATCGCCGCTAGGGGCGGTAATGAGAGAGACCTGCAATGAGACAGTTTGCAAAGCAAGACCTATGTATTGCTAATGAAATGAAGTACAGGGCCTCCCCCTGCGAAGCCGCGAAAGGGGAGGAAAATACAGCGTCCCTCCTCCCCCTCCAGCGTGAACGCCCCGGGGGAGGGGACATGCCCGTAAGGCTAAACATAGAACTTGCGAAGTAAACGCAAGTTCCATGTGTGTTTCAGCTCCTGCTCTTGCAGGTTGGAGAGCTTGTAGGCCCCCGAGCCCAGGACCGCAGAGATCCTGTAGGGGCCCTCCCACTTGGGGGAGAGCTTACCCTGGGCCTGGGGGTCCGTCACGCGCTTGAGGACAAGGTCCCCAAGGCGGAAAGCTCTCTCGTGCACGCGCTGATTGTATGCGCGCGCTATTTCTTGCTCGTAGATGGCGTGGCGGAGGAGCGCTCGGTCGCGTTCCTCCTCCACGAGGTCGATTTCCAGGCGCTGATTGGCCACGTTGGCCTGATATGCCGAGGGGGTGGCTCCCTCTAGGAGCTCCACCCGCAACGACCGGAAGCCAATCTCCGGGGGGAGGACTGCCTCCGCCCCGTAGACCAGGGAGAAGGGAGTACGCCCCGTCGCCCGGGACGGGGTCGTGCGCATGGAGCAGAGGATGCTAGGGAGCTCCTCTGCCCATGCACCCTGCTTAGAAGCGGTTTGCTCGAGTCTCCGGCGCAATCCCTGTAGGATCACGCCGTTGACCCTCTCGACAGCCCCATTGCTCCGGGGATGGGCCACAGAGGTGAAGTGGATGACGAGCCCCAGGCCTTCACAGAATTCCCGAAAATAAGCCGAGTCGAATTGGGTCCCATTGTCCACGGTAATTTCCCGGGGGACACCAAAACGACATACGACGTTTTTCCAGAAAAACCGCTGAACGGCCCGGGACGTGATGCTGGCCAAAGGCTCCGCCTCAACCCACTTTGTAAAATAGTCGACTGCGACTACCGCATACTTGTATCCTCCGGGCGCTGGGGGGAAGGGCCCTAGGAGGTCCATTCCCCAGCGCACAAAGGGCCAAGTGATGGGGATCGTCTGCAGCGCTATAGGGGGGAGGTTCGAGCCCTTGGCCATCTTCTGGCATGCCTCGCACGCGGAGACGAGGTCTCACGCGTCGCGCATGACCGTGGGCCAGTAGAAGCCCTGCCGGAGGGCCTTGGCTGCGATGGCACGCGGGGTTAGGTGAGAACCGCAGCTCCCCGCGTGGATGTCTTCGAGAAGCTGAAGTCCCTCCGGTCGGGGGAGGCAGCGCAGGAGGGCGGAAGCCCCCCACTTGTAGAGCCTCCCCTCCAGGAGGAGATATGCCCGGGTTTTAGCCCGGAGACGTTTTGCCTCGGTCTCACCAGGAGGGTCCCCCTCCCCCCTTATGAAGGAGATGAGGGGGTCCATCCAAGACGGGGTCCGGGTGATCTCGGCGACCTCTGGGACATGAGGCTCGTCGCCCGTGTCCAGGGAGGCCACTGAGGGCTTCGTGATGATCTCCAGGAAAGCCCCCTTGGGGAGCGATTCCCGGGCGCTGGCCGCCCGGGCCAAGGCGTCGGCCCGGTCATTGTCCCTACGTGGGATATGCCGGGCCTCGAGGCCGTCGAAATGCCTCTCCATCTTTCGTACTTCCTGCAAATAAAGACTTAAGTTTGCGTCACGGCACAGGTAAGACTTGTCCATTTGGCAAACTACTTGCTGAGAATCTCCCTTGACTAGGAGGCGCCGGATCCCCAGGGAGCGTGCAAGGCGCATCTCGAGGAGCAAAGCCTCGTATTCGGCGACGTTGTTGGTTGCGGGGAACTCGAGCCGCGCGGCGTACTCGAGTTCCTTCCCCTCGGGGCTCCGGAGGACTACTCCCGCGCCAGCCCCGGCGAGACACAGCGACCCATCGAACATAAGGGTCCAATGATCACTGCGTCGGGGCGGCACAGGGAGATCTTCGTCCCCGGACCCAGAGGCAGGAGTCCATTCGGCGACGAAGTCGGCGAGAACCTGCGACTTGATGGCGGAGCGGCCGGTAAGGGACAGGGAGAAGGGGGCGAGCTCAGCCCCCCACTTCCCGATCCGGCCGGTGGCTTCTTTGTTCCGCAGTACCTCCCCAAGGGGGAGGGACGACGGGACGGTGATGGGGTGCCCCAAGAAGTAATGCCGAAGCTTCCGGGACGCCATGAGGAGGGCATAGCAGATTTTCTCCATTTCCGTGTACCGAGTTTTGGCCCCTTGGAGGGCCTCGCTCACGTAGTACACCGGACGCTGCTGCCCCCGTTGCTCCTTCACCAAGACCGCGCTGACGGCGACGGGGGTCGCGGCGAGGTAGAGTAGCAAGGGCTCTTCCGGGGACGGACTCAAGAGCATTGGGGGGCTCGTGAGGTACTTCTTGAGGTCGTCGAACGCCTCCTGGGCCTCGGGGGTCCAGCGGAACCCCTCGAGCCCTCGGAGGATCTTGAAGAACTGGAGGACCCGCTCCCCCGACCGGGAGACAAAGCGGCTGAGTGCGGCTAGGCGGCCGGAGAACCGTTGGACATCCTTGACGGAGCGCGGCGGGGGCATGTCTAGGAATGCCCGGATCTTCTCGGGGTTTGCCTCAATGCCCCGCTGGGACACGAGGAAACCTAGGAGCTTCCCCCCGCGCACCCCGAAGGCGCACTTCTCCGGGTTCAGCTTGAGCCCGAATGCGCGGAGGTTTCAGAAGGTTTCAGCCAGGTCGTCGATGTGGGAGGCTGCGCGGGGACTCTTGACAACCGCGTCGTCTACGTAGACTTCAACGTTGCGGCCGACTTGCTCTTTGAAAACCAGTGTCATCAGGCGCTAGAAGGTCGCCCCCGCGTTCTTGAGCCCGAAGGGCATATGGACGTAACAGAAGGTTCCGAGGGGAGTAATAAAACTCGTCTTTTCCTCGTCCCCTTCCGCCATCCGGACTTGATGGTAGCCCGAGTAGGCGTCTAGGAAGCTCATGAGCTCGCACCCCGCAGTGGAGTCAACGAGCTGATCGATCCGCGGGAGCGGGAAGTTATCTTCGGGGCAGGCGCGATTAAGGTCGGTGAAGTCCACGCACATCCGCCACCTGCCGGTTGATTTCTTGACGAGGACGGGGTTCGCGAGCCACTCGGGGTGCAGGACCTCCCGAATGAACCCCGCCTCTCGAAGCCGGGTGATCTCCGCCTTGATTGCCTCTTGGCACTCGAGGGAGAGTTTCCGCAGCTTCTGTTTGACCGGGGGGTGACCGGGGGCTACTGCAAGCTTGTGCTCAATGACCCCCCGGGCAACGCCCCGCATGTCTGACGGTTTCCACGCAAAAACATTGGAGTTTTCGCGCAGAAAAGCCGCAAGTTGCGCTGCGTGCTCCTCGGGGAGCTCCGCCCCGATCCGGACGGCTTTGTCTTCATTGCCCGGGGACAGCAGGACCTTCCGGAGGCCTCCTTCCGGACGCGGCTTGAGGAGGGGCCTCCCGGGCGGTGGCGCAGCAGCATCTAGTTCCGGGGGAGGAGCCTCCCCCCCGGGCGTCTTTACGAGGTTGACGCTTCTGATCGTGGCCGCAGCGCGCTCGTATAGAGCACGGGCCATGTCTTGGTCTCCCCGGACATTGATCACACCGTGCGGCCCGGGGATCTTCATGCAGAGATAATTTTGATGGGTGGCAGCCCCCAGCCGGTTGATTGTCGTCCTCCCCATAATCGCGTTGTAGGAGGAGGGGAGGTCTACCACGTCGAAGCGGACCAGCTCGGTCCGGTAGTTCTCCGGGGTGCCGAAGGTCATTGGAAGATCTACCTTGCCCACGGGGTGGATCGCCTTCCCCAGGACAAAGCCTTGTAGGGGCCCGGCAGCGGGCTGCAGGAGCTTCTCATCCACCTGCATTTCTTTGAAGGCCTTCAGGAATAAGACATCGGCGGAGCTCCCGCCGTCCACTAGGATCCGGGCCAGATGGCAGTTGTAGATGGTCGCGGAGACAATGAGCGCGTCGTCGTGGGGGAAGCGAACCCCCCGCGCATCTTCTGTCGTGAAGGTGAGGGGGACGTCTGACCACTTTGGTGGCGAGGACGTGCGAAGCACCCCCACAACCTTGACTTCGGGCGCGTACTCCTTACGCTGGCGCTTAGAGTCCCGCCCGGAGGCAGATCCTTCCACGATGACGTTGATGCGCCGCTGCGAAGTTTGAAAGGGGAGAGCTTCTGAAGGCTCCCCCTCCTGCGTTTGCTGACCCCCCGTGGGAGCGGGAAGGGCCGGAACAGCTGGCCGAGGGAGCAAGGAGGCCGGAGTCCCCCCCCTGCTCACGCTGGTCGAGGAAGTCCGCAAAGTGCTGCAGCAGCTGGCTACAATCTCGGGTAGCGTGGGTATTGGACCTGTGGAGGCTGCACCACGGTCCCTCCCGCCTTCTCCCCGCGGGGCCTTCCCGGCCGCGCGAAGACTGTCTTCCCTCATGGCCCTTCGGCTTGGGGAAGGGGCGGTTGGTCCTCGGGGAGTCGCACGAGCCGCCTCCGCCCTCGAGGACAAAGGTGTCCCGAGGCCGTGGCTCGCTACGCCCCCCTTGCCTGGAGCGTTTGTGGGGATCCCTGGCCCCCCCGGTCGGCGGGGGCGGGAGCCCCTTGGGTCTTCTTCCAGATATCGTCTTCCTCCGCCCGAGCGTACTTTTCGAGCACGTTGAAGAGCTCGTCGGCGGAAGAGGGGCAGCTCCGGGAGAGCCTTCGGTGGAGCTCCCCCGGAAGGATGCCGCTTTTGCAGGCTTCGATGACCGTAGAGTCGGGGACGTGGGCCACTTTGCTCTTCACCTGGGCAAAGCGCTTGAAGAAGCTTCTGATGGTCTCCCCAGTCCTCTGCCGGACAGTGTACAACTGCGAGGAGTCCAGGGGACGCACGTAGTTCCCCTGGAAGTTGGCACAGAACTCCCGCTTGAGCTGCGAGAAAGACTTGATGGAGCCGGCCTTCAGGTTGTAGAACCAGGAGCGGGCGATGCCGGAGAGGTAAAGGGGGAAGACGTTGCACTGTACTGACTCGTCCCCCCCGGCCGCGGAGATAGCAGTGGAGTAAACCTGCACAAACTCGTAAGGGTCTGCCTCGCCGTTATAATGTTCGATGTGTGGCGGGCGGTAGGGCCGCGGCCACCGGATGCTGCGAAGTCTTCAGCACAGGGGCTGGTTGGCCCCCTGCACTTCCCGGGGGGAGCCCCGGTCGCTATCGTCTTTCACGGGACCTTCGTTGTCTGAGTCTGGAAGCGGTCCGAGAGGTCCGCCAGAATGGCGGTGGCGACGCTTTTCCTCCGGACCGGGACTGAGTTCCCGGACGTCAGGGCTCTCCGCCGGAGAGGTTGGCTCTTCAGCGGGTCTCTTCCCCCGGCCCGTGCGAGGGCGAGGCTCCCCGCGCCCGCGGCCGGGGGGAAGTTCTTCCCCGCGCTCTGGTGAACGCATTCGCTCGACCTCCCCCGGGGCGAAACGGACCTGTCCCGCCGAGAGAGGGAGCTCGTGCACTGTGACTTCCGGAGCCGGTTGGGGCGAGCCCCCTGCGACGACCCGCGGGACCGGAAAGGGGGAAGCCCCTGTATCGTCCGGAACCGGGGAGGGGGCGCCCGCGGCGACGCCTGGAATCGAAGTGGAGGGGGCCCCAGTGGCCACGACCGGAACCGGGAAGGGGGCAGGCCCTGTAACACCCGGAACCGGCGAGGGCGGAGCCCCGGTGACCGGGGAGCCCATGCGAGGGGAAGTCCGCTGCGGCGCGGGGGCTGCTCTGTCGACCGCCCCCGGTGCGGTAAACGCAACGCGGGGGGCGGGACTGGCTCCCGGCGCAGGGTAAACCCCCGGCAAGAAGTGGGCTCCCGGCCCCGGGACCAGGCCAGGGACGGGGCACCCCCCTTGTGCCACGAAGGGCCCTGGCATGAAATAACCTCCCGGCACCGGGACGGGCCCGGGTGCCGGGAAGGGTCCGGGCGTGTATCCCGCAGGGGGAGGGAACCCCTCGGCAGGATCATACGGGGCAGACAACCCCCCCGAGGCCGGAGGGGCCGCCGGGTAACCCATAAACGGGGGCATGTTCCCCGGATATGGGTGCGACGCAAGTGTGGGGGCCGGAGGCCGCGCCAACACGCTAAGGAGCTCGTCCATAGAGCGCTGGGCGCGGAGCTGGCCTTCCACGAGAGCTTCGAGCAGGGCATCCCGGGGAGCCGGGGGAGCCGTCGGGGGGACGCTTGTCCCGGCCGAGGTCCCAGCGGTCGCCGGGAACGACCTGGAGGTAGAAGCACCTAAGTTAAGAGGAAAGGAGGGAGGCGGTACCTGGGCCAGGTCACCTCCGGAAGGGACCGCCGGGACAGCAGTGTCCCGGGCGGACGGCGACGGGTCTCCGAGACCCGGATCACCGGGAAGGGTGCAAGCCCTTGTTCTTGGGGGAGCCATGGCGTCTTGTCACGAGTCCCCACGGACGGCGCCAACTGTCGTGGTATTGCGAATACCCCGGCAGGTTTTGAGAGTGATCCTAGCGAAGATTACGCGGCGCGGGTTGACCGGAGACCGGTCCTCCCCCGCTGGACAAGCACAAAGAATGACACACGGGTTTATACAGGTTCGGGTCCCGGTGGGGGCCCTAGTCCTGTCGACGCGCTCCCGACCGGAGTCGGCTGGGGAGGCTCTCTCCGGGGGAGAGGTTTCCGGAGCACGCCTGTGAGTTTAGCTATTCCAATAAATGAATCGATCCCTTACAACAGAGGGGTACAAGGGCTATTTATAGCCCCCAAAAAGCAGCAAAAAACCTAAACTACCCCGGAAGCCACCGTCGGATGGAGGGGCAGGACTGTCCTTCTCCCGGTCAAACGCCTTGGATGCTTGACAGGTGGTCGCTAGTTCCCGAGGTGCTCCTTGCGTGACCTGCACGTGATAAACAGTTCAATACTTTACCTTTAGGAGGGTGATGAGGCCCGGGACGGCGCCGGAGGCCACGTCCCGGGAGCCAAAAGGCGGCGTCCCGGGAGGGCACCGGAGGCGACGTCCCGGGAGCCAAAAGGCGGCGCCTGGGGAGGCCCCGGAGGCCACGTCCCCGGGCGAATGGCGGCGCCCGGGAGGGCACCGGAGGCCACGTCCCGGGAGCCAAAAGGCGGCGCCCGGGGAGGCCCTGGAGGCCACGTCCCCGGGCGAGTGGCGGCGCCCGGGAGGGCACCGGAGGCCACGTCCCGGGAGCCAAAAGGCGGCGCCCGGGGAGGCCCCGGAGGCGACGTCCCCGGGCGAGTGGCGGCGCCCGGGAGGGCACCGGAGGCCACGTCCCGGGAGCCAAAAGGCGGCGCCCGGGGAGGCCCCGGAGGCCACGTCCCCGGGCCAATGGCGGCGCCCGGGAGGGCACCGGAGGCCACGTCCCGGGAGCCAAAAGGCGGCGCCCGGGGAGGCCCCAGAGGCCACGTCCCCGGGCGAGTGGCGGCGCCCGGGAGGGTACCGGAGGCCACGTCCCGGGAGCCAAAAGGCGGCGCCCGGGGAGGCCCCGGAGGCCACGTCCCCGGGTAATCGTGACACATCTTACCTGGACTTAGTCTCACGGAGATTTCCCCCGACAACAAATCAGTCCAAGAAGTATCACAGATCAGTCCTTTTCTGATTTTCCAGAAGCCTTAAAAGGCTAAAAGTTGCCAATCAACTCCAAATTTAAATATGTTTCAGGGAACACCTACCAAATGCTATTCAATACAAAATCTCCTTTTGTCGGAACATTAAAATCTCACCCTAAGTCTCAGAATTCCAGTTTCGACAAAATCCAGATTATTAGTACCCTAATTTACCCTGTTTTCGATTTGTCTCAAATCTGTTTAAATGTTCCAAATCTTAACTTCTACCTTTGCCAAATTATCTATTGGATAAAGTTTGCCAGAATTGTGAAGTTCAAATCATCCCTCATCATCTCAAATCTCAGATTTTACAATTCAGTCCAAAGCCAAGAATCAGAAATTGCAATCAAATCCACTTGGCTGTGTTCGACCAGCAGCCGCCAGCCCGCCATCGACCAGCAGCAACCGGCATAGTGTTCGACCACGACCAGAACCCGTGCCCGCTTCGACCAACGCCGCTGTGATCGCAACCAGCTGTGCCGCGCTTCTTTGCGGTGCTCCTCGCCGCCGGTCAGCACCGCCCTCGCCTGTGCTCGTACATGGTTGCACTTGCATGTGTGCACATGTCCGCACCTAAATCATTGCCGTGGCAGCACTGATGTCCAGCGCAACAGCGGCCCGCGCCAGTGGGAAAGTTGAACCTACACGCGTGCGTGTGTCGTTGCCGCCATTGCTTCAACTCGAAGCTTCACTGGCACAAGTTTCTTAGTCTCCAACGTAGCAAGCTTCTAACCGTGCCTACAAAAGCCACCCCATACTCAGCTCAACTTCACACACTCCAGAATCAGCTAAGTCTCTAACCTCGCCGTCTTCGTCGTCTTCTCCGGCGAGCACAGAAGGAGGCTCACGGTGATAGCTTCAACCGCAGCCCCTTCATCCAAATTAACAGCACCAGTAAGCTCCTCCCATCTCCCTAATCGTGCTGTAGCTTTGAATTGAGTTCATATGCACCTCATCGCCGGTGATCGCCGGAATTTCCAGAACCCCTGTTCCAGCTATGCTGTTTGATTTAGTTCGAATTAACCCTCGAACCAGTAGACTAAATTGATCAGTGAGCTATCCGTAGCAAGCCTGTGCATCAAGATTTTTAAATTAAGTTCGAATTGGAGTTCCCCCTTTCTCGCACACCACTGGTGACCGGCTCACGCCGCCAGGCCACGCCGGCGACCCTCCGACCAAATTGACTCCACCCATAGCTATCCCACATCTCCTTGTCACTGTCACAGCAAGGAATTGAATTCCAAAGCCCCACAGCAGAAATGCCCAAATCAATGTCTTCTCTGACCGCGACGTCGAACTTCTCACCGGCGCCGCCTCAGGCCGATTCATTTCCGCTCCACCATCTGTAGCAACCTAGAAGCTCATCTGTACTTTCACTTTTGTGATTGAATCATCTAATTGCTCTATCACCGTTAAGGCCGAATCCCCTCCGGCGCAGCTCGTCGCCGCTCACCGCCGTTCAACCTTCAGCCAAGTCCAGTGCAGCAGATAGTGTCTTTTGGCCCTAGCTAGGTCCAGCAACGCCAGGTTTCAGTAGCGCAGCACCAGATTGCAACTTAAGTGTTTTATCCTTCGTTGTCGTGCCGCCAGTGTACCGTCCGCTCGCCGC
Source organism: Pharus latifolius (assembly GCA_019359835.1). Classification (NCBI taxonomy): domain Eukaryota; kingdom Viridiplantae; phylum Streptophyta; class Magnoliopsida; order Poales; family Poaceae; genus Pharus; species Pharus latifolius. The sequence continues at coordinate 13,787,024 of CM033327.1, read as the reverse complement.
CGACCACCGCTGTTGTCGAAACCTTGTCCAGTGCCTTTGCTTTGATCTCATGAGCATAATCCTCTACTATCCCGATTGCAAGTTCTGCACAGAATCACCAGATATCACTGTGCCAAGATCTTGTCCAGTGGCTTCACTGTGCCGTGTCACCACCGTAGTTCATCATCACCGTTCATCGCTGTCCGGCCATCTCAGTTCCTAAAACCACCACCAAAAAGTTCCTGTTATCTTTGTCTACCTCCCAGACATAATTGGTGTCACATCTGCCACGACAGTGACATCACCTGTGAGGAGCCCAGCTCGGTGCGGCTGGTCCCATAAACCACTTGACTTCCCAGGATGAGTCAAACACAGGAATATATTGAAGCAGCAAAATAGTACAATAGTCATAATTGTATGGCCATCAGGCCTTAATACAAAACGAGGTACAGTGCCTTACAAGGCACAAGGGTCTAACAAAATAACACATCTAGTCGGCGGAAGCTAGGCCCAAAAGCAATCCACAGGAAACAGAGGTTGACAGCAAGACAGCACCACATCAGGGCTCCGAAGGGAACTGCTCATCTTCTCCTGGGTCTGCAGTATCTTCAGGGTATCCTCCAAGGTCGTAGAACGCTCCATCTATTGATGAGTTGTTGCAAGGGTGAGTACTTACGTACTCAGCAAGTCATAGGGAAAGTAGAGATACATATATATATATATAACATGAACCTATGCTATTGGGGAAAGAGTGAAAGGCTTTTCAAAATACATTTCTTTCTCTTTTCTTATTCAAATCCCGATCATACCCATGGCAGTAAATAAATCATATTGATGGTGATACATATATCCCATATCCAAGGCGATATATCCTCATATCACATTATTTTTATTCAAGTCTTTCAATCAATTACTCATAGCAGTATCTCATATACTTTAGGGCATAAACCACATGCCTCTTAATTATCATATGATCTCTATATTATTGTATTACCGCGACACGTCAACACATGACAGCCCACGGCAACGCCCCTTATCATGACAACACATGCCACTTGGGTAATCTTGAGCTAACAAATTTTAGTTTATAAAACAATACTTGTGTCACACCCCATGGATTTAATCCACCGCGGCATACTCCTAAAACTCGGGAGCATGAAGTATTCGAATACATTTTTAAACTCTGCAGAGATGTACCTCTTTTTAAATCCACTTTTTCACTCGACTTCCAAGTCGGGCCAACTCCATGCGACTTATACGCATGTGACAAGGCCGAGATCACACAACGTTTTGCAGTCTAGTATTAACAGCATCCCTGCCCGGTAAGTGGACAATCCAGTCCCAAGTACCGTTGTGGGTCCTCCCCACTACCTTACTTCCTAGCCTGGGTCTATGTTCCCGCAGGACACATAACCTCTTTTGATTACAGTCGCGCACGACTTAATTTGGCGTAGGGCGTCTTCCTTCTTTACACCTTATCCTCTCATAATTTTTCTGATCTTACACCACTCATGGACGAACTGCGTCCCACCAGTTTCCACGCGAGAAACCGGATCGACAAGCCATGCAGGGAACTGATAATACTAAGAAAGCTACTAGGTTGCGCCTGTCCCATACCAGGTAAGTGGTTGGTACATTTTTCATGCCACTAGACGCATAACACAAGGTTCTAGTCCTTACATGCCAGTGACCAGATCATACCACAAACCATGCACCTTCAGTGCCTACACCTTCAGTGCAGCCAAGCACCTCCAGTGCTACCACCATTCCATACCAAAATACTGGTCACGGCTAGGGGTTCTATTTCATGAATATAAATGTACATGTTTAAACTTTTATTAGTTCGTGGCTTACTATCTTATCAAGTTCACATTCCTCAAGTATTCCATCTATCACTGCCATAATATCATTGATCTCAACACATGCAATAATAATGAGATATCTACTCATGGAATAGCATAGCAATTCATAAAATATGGGTTTCAATATGATCAAAGTATGACTTGCCTTCCGCGTCGTAAGTATCAGCAGTCGATGACGGTTCAGCGACAAGATCTTCAACCCCGGACTCTTGATCTAAACAAGATCAAACAAGCAAACAGGCATTACAATTCATTCTATTCTTACTAATTCACTACATGCAAAGATGCAAGGAGAAAATACTCTGGTGATACAAGATTTGAAAGCGATTTGAGTTTAACTATGGGAATCAGGGTTAAAATTAGCTGTTAAGGTTTACAAGGTTCCAAAATATCAGGGTAATATCAAGGTTGTGACTGGTTCGCCCAAAAACAGCGAATGTCTTTAGGTTGGCATTCGGTTCAAGGCATCGACATAAGGTCGATGGGTGATAGAGGGCTCAACTCAAGTTGTGACAGTAGAGAAAAGTGTAGATCACAATGTCAGGAGTCTAAGGGACAAAGTTATTTTCAAGTTTCATGGCTGGAAGTGGGTGAAAAGGCTCAATGCCACTGGCTGACATAGGCTGACAGTGCTCTAGAATGGCATTGACATGGTTTGAGCAGTTTCCAGTGGTCAAAGTAGGTTTTGATTCAAGCATATGGTGCACAAGGTAGTGAGACAACTATTTGACAAAGTAATTTCTGTTTTACACGACCAGAGGTGGGTGAACAGGGCTAATGCCACTGGCTGACATAGCCTGGCATAGGGTTGACATGGCCAGAAACTAGGGTTAGCCTTATCTTTTGACTCAGGGCTCCAAATGATGTACTACTTTGTCTGGTGGTTAGGCATTTGTAACAGGAACAAATGTCTCAATAGGACCTAGGGCAGGAGATGGCTGGAAGGTGATGAAAACCAGCGAAGAAGTTGACTGGCCTGGAGTGCCTGCAGCACAACAGTACAGTAACTAGGGCATAGCCATAACTCTTGTTCTAGGCCGAATTAGGGTCGTGGTAGAAGACAAAGTTGCTCAAAATGGTCCAAAACATCTAGATGGCAAGGTTTCTAGGGCTGCATTGGCTGGATTTAGGAGATATTGGTTGGAGGAAAAATGAACTAAATCCTGATTTGGGTATTTCTGTTCTAGGGCAATTGAACTCGAGTCCTTGCTTCAGGAGGGTCTCTGGGGCATACAAAAGCTATGTGTGAAGCTAGATTGTCATGAGAAACACCAGAGAAGCTTAACAGCGAGCTCCAGCTTACATGCATGGTGAAAAGTTTGGGATTCTTCATATTTTAGCAAATTCTTCGATTCTGGTTGCTTAGAGATGCTTAGATAAGTTCACTAATCAATATTGATCACAGGCTCGAGAGCTAAATCGGTTTAATTAGGGTTTAATTGCTCGCCGGAGTTGTCGGGGAAAATCAGCAATTCCCGGCGAGGTGGTGCAATAGAGTTCAATTGGCTGCTACTACACAGGTAAGTGGATGAGGGTTACTTACTGGTAGCTTCAATTTGGAGCTCGGTGCAGTGGATTGGCCTGGCACCGTGAGCCTCTTCTCGAGCTCGCCGAAGAAGATGAAGAAGACGGCGAGTTTTACTGATTGTTGGTGTGAAGGGGTGTAAGATGGTTGCTTAGGCCAGGGGGTTTAAATAGGCGAGGCTGTGGGAGCTCCCAACGTCTACAATTGCACGGGGAGTTGAAGCCGGCTTGAATTGACTGGGAAGTGACCGGCGGCGAAGACAGGCGGCGAAACGACGTCTTCACCGGTCGTGTCGGCTGCGCTGTTGTCACTGCGACGAAGAGATGGTGAAGTGAAGCTCAATCGTGGCATGGCCGCAACGTGGCACGATTTTGCTGTGGCTGTCGGGCGCAACGCGGGAGCGCAAGATCTTGCCGGTGCTGGAGAAGGCGATCCACAGTGGCGAACAGGAACCCTCCACGTGGCGACGAGGCAGCGGCTAAGATGGCTTTGCTGGTGATCAAAGGCTAGGAGCTCACGGCGTAGCAACGGTCGAAGGAGCAGTAGCAGCGGTGAGGTCGAAGCTCCTGTGCTCGTGCTCGAAACCGGTTGCTGTGGTCGATCGAGTGCCTGGTCGAAGTCGAACTGAGTGGTCAGTGATGAACAGTGGCTCGTGGTCGAACCAGGGGCCTGGTTGTGATGATTTTTGATGGGTTTTGGACTAAATTGCAAATCTGGTCTTAAAGAGGTTTAATTTGAGATTTGATTTCATGGTTGAGTATAATATTTCTATTAATACTCATTTAGCTCAAATTTGGAGAAAGTTTGATAAGGTTTGAGGGATTTCAGCTATTTTCGAAAATAGGGTAAAATTAGGGTAAAATAGATCCGGATTTTGTCGATCTCAAATTCTGGTAGTTGGGGTGAGATTTTGAAATCTGGACAGAAGGGAAATCTGTATCAAATAGCATTTGGGAGGTGTTCCCTGAAGAAATTCTGGAGTTTGAGTTGATTCGTGGATTTTAGCCTTTTCAGGCCTCCAGGTAAACAGAAAAGGACTTATTCGCAGTAAAATTTGGACTAAACTGCGAAAAGTGTTTAGATGAATTAATCTGGCTCCCAACTTTTTGAAGTGAGTTGAGGATGAACCTAGGAACATATTCCAGGGGTTACTTGAGTCTGGATAGGGTTAAATCAAGATAACTCAATCATCTGGAAACTGGGGTACTTAGGGTAAATCTGAATTTTTCCTGTTTTCGAAAACAGAGAAAGGCTTAGGTACTGGGAGTTAGGGTCAGAATTTGATCTGGCTCCTGAAGACTTTTATCTTCAGGGTAACTGGTAGGTTAAATCTGGATGGTCAGATCTTGATCTGGATCTAGAGAATAGATTTGGAGATTTTTAGGGTTTGGGAGAGATTAGAGTTCAGCTGATCTGGCTACTACTACAGAGATACATGCATGCAGGGTTTTTATGCAAAACTTTTCACCCCCAAAACTAGGGTGTTACAAGCCTACCCTCCTTAAAGAAATCTCGCCCCGAGATTTACCTAGAGAAGGGAAGAGGTAGGGATAAGCCTGCCGCAGATCATCCTCTTTCTCCCAAGTCGCTTCTTCCTTTGAGTGATCTTCCCATTGAACCTTGCAAAGTTTGATTTTCTTTCTTCTGAGTTGACGCTCATCACTAGCCAGTATTTGCAGTGGTTGAGTGTGGTAAGTGAGATTCTTCTGAAGCGGGATCCCCTGGTATTCTATCTGATCCGTTGGTTCCTTGAGGCACTTACGGAGTTGCGAGACATGAACCACGTCATGAATTTCTCCAAGATCTGATGGTAAATCCAGTTTGTAAGATACCTCTCCTTTCCTCTTAAGGACCTTGAATGGCCCAATGTACCTTGGGGACAGTTTTCCTCTCTGATGGAATCTTCTCATCCCTTTTAACGGTGTAACCTTGAGATAGACTGATTCGCCTGGTGCAAACGACAATTCCCTTCTTCGGTTGTCGGCATAGCTCTTCTGGCGTGACTGTGCTGCCTTTAATCGTTCTCTGATGAGCTTGACGTGTGCTTCAGCTTCTTCGATTAGTTCGGGTCCAATGACTTGCCTTTCTCCTGGCTCGTCCCAATGTAGTGGAGTTCTGCACTTGCGCCCATACAAAGCTTCAAAGGGTGCCATTTGCAGACTAGCTTGGTAACTGTTATTGTAAGTAAACTCCATAAATGGTAAGCACTTTTCCCAAGAGGTTCCATAATCTAAGATGCAAGCTCTGAGAAGGTCTTCCAAGATTTGATTTACACGTTCAGTCTGTCCTCCTGTCTGTGGATGATATGCAGTGCTAAACTGCAATTGGGTTCCCAAAGCTTCGTGGAGTCGGTTCCAGAATTTGGATGTGAATTGTGTTCCTCGATCTGAAACGATCTTTTTCGGGATACCATGCAGTGTCACTATTCGCTGCAGGTATAGCTCCGCTAATTTGTTGCCATTATACGTTTTCTTGACTGGTATAAAATGAGCAACTTTCGTGAGTCTATCCACAATGACCCATATGGAATCATATCCCCCTTGTGTTCTGGGAAGTCCTGTGATAAAATCCATACCAATCTCTTCCCATTTCCAAGTTGGCACTGGTAAGGGTTGCAGTTTTCCGGCTATCTTCTGATGATCGGCCTTAATCCTTTGGCCAGTGTCACATCTTGCGACATATTCCGCGATTTCCCTCTTCATTCCATTCCACCAGAATTGCGTCTTCAGATCCTTGTACATCTTGGTGTTTCCAGGGTGTAGTGAATATGGGGTTTTATGGGCTTCGAAAAGAATTAATTCTTTGAGGTCTGAATTTCGGGGCACACAAATCCTTCCCCGATACCACACAGTTCCTTGATGATCTTCAGTGAAATCCTGGGTTTTTCCTGATGTGATGTGGTTCTTGATCTTATGTATCTCCTCATCTTCTTTCTGAGCATCCTCAATCTGCTTTTGGAGTTGAGACTCCACAGTCAATGTAGCTAACATCCCAGATGGCACTATGGTGACTTCAAGATTCTGAAATTCCTGCCGTAAGCACGGGTTTTTGGGTGTAGCTCCTTGTAGGGTATAAGCCTTCCTGCTCAAGGCATCTGCCACTACGTTCGCTTTCCCTGGATGGTAGAGTATGCTGAGGTCGTAGTCCTTGATCAGCTCGAGCCATCGGCGCTGACGCATATTGAGCTCCGTCTGTGTGAAGATATACTTGAGGCTTTTATGATCTGTAAAGATCTCACACTTATGTCCAATGAGATAATGCCGCCATATCTTTAAAGCATGCACCACTGCTTCTAACTCCAAATCATGAGTCGGATAATTTTCCTCATGTGGTCTCCATTGACGGGAAGCATAAGCTACTACTCGACCTTGCTGCATTAACACACAGCCTATTCCTTGCTTTGAAGCATCACAGTAAACTACAAAATCTTCTTTGCTGTCTGGTAATGTGAGGACCGGTGTTGTTGTCAATTTCTGCTTCAGCTTCTGAAAACTTTCTTCACACTTGATGGTCCATTCAAATGCAACGTCCTTCTTTAGCAGGTTCGTAAGAGGTTTGGCTATCTGGGAAAATCCTTCAATGAATCTCCTATAATAACCTGCTAATCCCAAGAAACTTCTAATCTCTGAAACTGAGGTAGGTTGCTTCCACTCCTTGATTGCGGAGATTTTAGCTGAATCCACTGAAATTCCTTCTGCTGTCAACACATGTCCAAGAAATGAAATTCTTGACATCCAAAATTCACATTTATCAAACTTGGCATAAAATTGCCTCTCTCGTAGCCTTCCCAAGACTAGGTGTAAATGTTGCTCATGTTCTTCCGTACTCTTGGAATATATCAGAATGTCATCTATGAATACTATGACAAACTTGTCAAGATAATCCATAAACGTATTGTTCATGATATTCATGAAAGCTGCCGGAGCATTGGTTAATCCAAAGGGCACTACTGTGAATTCATATAGCCCGTATCTTGTAGTGAAGGCAGTCTTCGGTATATCTCCCTTCTTGATTTTCAGCTGATGATATCCAGATTTTAAATTTATCTTGGAAAATACTTTGGCTCCTCGAAGTTGGTCGAACAAGTCATCAATTCTTGGTAATGGGTACTTGTTCTTAATAGTGACTTCATTCAAAGCTCGGTAATCTACACACATCCGTAAAGTTCCATCTTTCTTCCTAACAAACAAAACTGGGGCTCCCCAAGGTGAAGCACTGGGTCGGATAAATCCTTTACCCTCCAGTTCCTCTAACTGATTTTTCAACTCTTCTAAGTCCGTTACCGGCATCCTATATGGTCTCCTAGCTATAGGTGCCGCTCCTGGTTTAAGCTCAATGGTAAACTCTATCTCCCTGTCAGGTGGCATCCCTGGGAGTTCTTCTGGGAATACATCCGGGTATTCCTGTACTGTGGGCACTTGATCCAAGCATACTTCCTGAAGTGCATGGACTGATCCTTGCAGTTTTTCGACCGATGATCTTTCCGCATGGAATAGGACTTCCTTCCCTTGATTACTAACAAGGCTTAGCGTTTTCTTCTCACAATCCACTAGACCTTTATGCTGAGATAACCAATCCATTCCTATTATAATGTCTAGGCCTTGCAGTTCTAGGACTAATAGATCAGCCAAGAACTCTACCCCATCTATTTTGAAGGTTATAAGACGACAAGCTGAATATACAGGCAGCTTCTGATATGAAAGAGTTTGTAGCTCCAGGATCAAACAGTATTAAAGCAGATGCAGACTGGATCAAGAATCTACCTAGGAGAATGTCAGAGGCATTGTCCGCTTCTTGAAGGGAGGTGAAGTTTAGTCGGCCTCCTCGGCCTGCCATTTGTCTTCCTCCTCGCCCTCGTCCTCGGCCTGCTACATTTCCCCCTCTGTTGGGCAAACCTCCTCTGGGGCTCTGCAATGGTGGTGAAGCTGTGGTTCTAGATGCCATCGCTTGTGTTCCAGCTTGCGATCTTGCTATTGCCATTGGGAGTTGGATCCACGGGCAACTATCTTTGCGGTGTCCCATCTGTCCGCAATGATAGCATTGAGTCCTTGTCTGAGGGCAATCCCGTTGATAGTGTGCTCCTCTGCAGTTGGGGCACGTCGGCGTGAATGGTGGTCTTGACGCCGGGTAGGGCGGACGAAAATTTGGAGATGTTGGAGCCCTTCCCCTAGATGAGCTGGCTGGCGGTCGCGACTGTTGCATCATCTTCCTCTTCCAATTTTCTTCTCCGAGGCCTCGCTTTTCTTCTATCTTTAATACTCGATTCACCAGGGTCTGGAATTCTGTGAACTCATGGGAGGCAATCTGATACTGCAAATAGTGCTGAAGTCCCTCGGTGAAACGTTCAATCTTCTTATCTTCCGTGTCGATGTCGTTGGATGCATACCGAGCTAGATGGTGGAATTGGTGCAGGTACTCAGTGACAGTCCGATTCCCTTGAGTCAAGTTCCGGAATTCTCGGCGTTTGGCTGCCATGACGCCTGTAGGGATATGGAATTTTCGGAACTGATCCTTAAATTCCGTCCAAGTGATGTTGTCTTTGTCCAAGTGTGCTTCTTGATAATTCATCCACCAAGCAGTTGCTGCTCCAGTGAGTTGGTGTGATCCGAATAACACCTTCTCTCGATCATTGCAACGGACAGTGTCCAGTTTCCTTTCGATGTCCCGCAGCCAGTCTGTGGGACCCTCATTTGAGGATTCCAGTGGCAATCGCCCAGGTGGATTGCACTCAGAAAAGGCACATTGCAGCTCACAACAACAAGATGCATTATATAAAAATGCGAGTAATTAAAAACAAGTGCTGATCACAAGGACCAACATCACAATAACTTAGCGCCGAAATGACGCATTTAATTGTTAATACAAATTAAGGAGTTTTCGACACAAGGGTCGGCACAAAATAAAACAGCAACGATAAACAAAAGGACTTCATCAGTCTTCTTTCTCTGCAGCGGCAGTATTGCATGGGCCTTCTCCACATCGAACTCCACCTTGGTGCATAACCCTTTAACCAGATGGGTCCACAGTTTCTTCTTCTTGTTCCACATTGGGTTCAAGACCATAAGATTCAGGGTCGGCGAATCCTTCCTCTAAATTTGTTTGTAAAAGCAAGGGTGAGCACATTGTCCACATGGTGCTCAACAAGTCCCAAGTAACAATGCATGTATATAGATGAGGGGGAAATTTCTCAAAGAACAGCTCTTTGGCTCTGTATATAAACATATAATAGATTTTCACATGCAGCTTTAAAGAAAGGTCTTTATTTCCGAAAGCGGGGCTTTTGAAATCCTAAGCTAGATTTTCAGAAATGTTGCGTGTGGCGGTCTTTCATGAGTCACCACTTTACTCAGATTTTGTGAAGAACTTCCAAAAGCTACTTGTGCTGCATCGACGTGAATAGAATTCACAGCGCGCAGACTCCATGACCTGGGAGCTCAGAGTATCCGATACTTTTTAAACTTTGCAAAGGTGTACCACCTTAATCCACCAATCATTCGGCTTTCAAGTCGGATCAGCTTCATGCGACTTTTACGCATGTGACAAGGCCGAGATGACACAACAATTTATAGTCCTAGTATTAACTATTTCCCTGCCCGGTAAATAGACAGTCAAGTCTCAAGTACCGTTGTGGGTCCTCCCCATTGCCTTACTTCCTAGCCTGGGCCTATGTTCTCGCAAGACACATAGCCTCTCTTGATTACAGTCGCGCACGACTTAATCTGGCTTAGGGCGTCTTCCTTCTTTCCAACTTTTCCTCTCATGATTTTTCTGAACTCACATCACTCGTGGCCTTCTGCGGCCCACCAGTTCTCGCAAGAAACTGGACCGACAACCATTGCAGGGAAAAGCTAACACTAAAGAAAGCTACTAAGTTGCGCCCGTCCCATAAACAGGCAGGTGGTTGGTACGTTTTTCATGCCGCATAGAAGCACAACACAAGGTTCTAGTCCTTATGAATCTTTAGTGAGGAGTCTTTCACATTCCCAGTGCGCACACAGCACCATCCAATCAAACCATCCTCACTATCGATTCCAATCACATTTTCCTTCACAAAAAGGGGTTTTGAACATGCTTTTCTCATATGTGACCATTCAACATTTATCATATAATCGTCGAGCATAGCATAGCCTAAGCATGATAATCTAGGGTAACAAGGGTGCAGGGATATTCAATGTCAAAAGGGGCTTTACAATCATTTAGGTCATATCTAGTCATTTTATTGAAACATAATTCTTATTTGAATCTAAGGCATGCATATACTGGAAAATAGTTAACATACTTCATTTCAAAATAGCAGGTGAGACATGATCAAGGGTTTGAGACTTGCCTTGCAGTGACGGGTCTAGCTGCTCAAATGAATCTTCAGTGATCTCCTCTGCTCCTTCAACGTCTGGTTCCACGATGGGTACAAACAACACATACACACTATATAAGCATACAAGCACTAGAAAATAATACGTAAATACATCATGCATGCAGGGGAAATGGTTTAGACAAGGTCACTTGACGTTGGTTGAAGAGATGGGTTCAAAGGGCTTGAATGTCGAAGGGCTGACATTCGACTCATGGCTTGACATTGCCCTAAATCGGTTCTAGGTTTGTTTTCTGGAGATGTGATAGTAGGGAATGTTGTAGAACATGGCTCAAAAGGCTTAGTGGACAAAGTGGCATTTCAATTGCTCAAAAGAAACAAGTCTAAATCATCCAATGCCACAGGTGGACATGCACTGACATAGTGTTAGACATGGCCAGAAACTAGGGCATTGCATAACTTTTGACTCAGGACTCCAATTGATGCACAACTTTGTCTGGGGTTTAGGCATTGATAACAGCTACAAAACTCTCAACAGGCTCAAGGGCTGAAAGTGTCCGGAGGGTGGCCAATTCCGGTGAGCAAACACGGTGGCCTGGACATGAACTGAGCCACTGGACAGCAACCTTGGCATAGCTATAACTTTTGATTCAGGTCGATTTAGAGGTCGGGCTAGTAGACAAAATTGCTCAGGGGGTTGAGATCTATCTAAATGACAAGGTCTCATCGGCTGGTTTGGCCGGAAAGTGAACTCCGGCGATCGGGGCCGAAGACAAAGGCACATATTTGGGGGTTTTCGTTCCAGGGCGTTTGAACTCAATTCAACGCTCGGGAAGCATCTAGGGGCTGTCACAAGGCTATTGGTGCACTCAATTTTGCCAGAGATCGGCTAGAGAAGCACGGCGGCGTGCTCCGGCGAACTACCGAGGCTCGAACGTGGAAATCCGGCGCTCGGGGCAAGATTGGCGAATCCAAGTTTGCAGGTTTGTTACTCCTAGCTCACTGACCAATATCCTCTACAGGCACGAGGATCAATTTGGCTTGAATCGCTCGGCATTGCGGGAACAGGGGATTTTGGTTTTCCGGTGATTGCCGGCGTTGAGGTGCGCCGGGGACCAATTAACGGCTACGGTACAAAGAGAGAGGTGTAGGGAGCTTACTGGTGGCGTTGGTTTGGAGGGGGAAGCTTCGGGCGAAGCTGGCGCCGTTAGCTTCAGGAACTGCTCGCCGGAGAAGACGAACTTCGCGGCGGCGCTGAGGACTCGGTTGCTCTCGGGTGCGAAGGCTAAGGCAAGGAAGCTGTGGGGTGGTGTGAGGCAATGCTGGGCAAGGGAGGGGGTTTATATAGCCGTGGGTGAGGCTCTCGGGAGCAGCAGCAATCGCCGGGGAAGATCTTCCTTCTGGCGCTGGGGCGGTCATCGATGCACTTTGGGACACGGCGGGGCTCTGCCAGAGACGGTGAATCGCGGGATATCAGGATTTGGTCAGGGTGGTGGTGATGATCTACGGGATGGTGGCCAAGTGGCGTAAAGCTCCTGGCAGCAGCAGCAGCAGCAGCACGCGCACGCGGGGAAGAAGGTGGCAAGGTGAGGCTTGAGCGCTCCACGGTGGCGGTACAGCTGCGCATGGCTGGTGGCTACGTGGCCGTGAGGTGGCAGCGCGGCGAACCTCGCCGGCGATGAGTTCAACGGCGCGGCAGTTTGGCGGTTGCTGGTTGAAAACTTCACAGGGACCTGGTTGTGAACTTTGGACCTATTTGCAACAATTTGGACTGATCTGTGAAGGTTTTGGCTCGGGAGTTTGGGCCTAATTGCAATTCTGAAGATCTGAGGGGCTGATTTGAATTCTGATTTTGCAGATGAGTACTACTAAATGTCTTGGACTCATCTAGCAGGAAAAATGATGAAATCCGATAACATCTGGTGGTTTTGACAAAATTCGAAAACAGGGTAATTAGGGTAATTAGGGTTTGAACTTTTGTCGAGGCTGAAACTAGGGTTTTGGTCGAGATTCTGGAATTCTTCCAGAAGGGAAAAATGTTCAGAAAAATGAAAGAAAGGTTATCACTTGATCAGATTTGGATTTTGAGGTGATCTGGGACTTTTAGCCTTTTTTGGGTTTTCTGAAACTTCTAAAAAGGACTAAATTGAAACGCTTTTGGATTGAAATGTGAAAACGATCTGGTCAATGAAGTTTAGCAGCCAACTTTTTAGGTTAAGGTAGTGGCATACCCAAGATCAAGATAGGGTTAAAATATCAGGGTTCCCAAAGAAGTTATGCTGATTCGCAAGCAGAAAAGATAATCAAAAACTGGGGTGTTACAACCTACCCTCCTTAGGAATAATCTCGTCCTCGAGATTTCGAACAGTCTGAGAATAGGTAAGGAAAATTCTGACGCAGCTCTTCCTCTCTTTCCCAAGTTGATTCTTCTTCGGTGTGGTTGTTCCATTGGATTCTGCAAAATTTTATGGTCTTTGACTTCAATCTCCTTTCACTGACTTCTAGCACCTTGACTGGATATTCCTGGTATGTCAGATCCGGTTGAACCTCCATTTCTGTGGGAGACACTTGCTCCGTTGGTTTTCTCAGGCATTTCCTCAGTTGGGATACGTGAAAGACATCATGGACTCCTGCTAACTCAGGCGGTAGCTCTAGTTTGTATGCTACTTCTCCTCGTCTTTCCAAAACCTTGTATGGTCCTACATATCTTGGGCTTAACTTTCCCTTCATCTGGAATCATCGAACTCCTTTGTAGGGTATTACTTTGAGATATACGTGGTCGCCTATCTCGAAGGATAGTTCTCTCCTTCTTCTGTCGGCGTAACTCTTTTGTCGAGACTGGGCCGTTTTCAATCTCTCTTGTATGATCCTCACATGAGCCGTGGCATCCTCCACTAATTGTGGTCCAAGAAATTGCTTCTGTCCCACTTCGGTCCAATATAGTGGCGTACGGCACTTCCTTCCATAAAGTGCTTCATAAGGGGCCATTTGTAGACTCACTTGATAGCTATTGTTGTAGGTAAATTCTGCGTATGGTAGAAATTGTTCCCAAGAATTTCCATAGTCCAAAGCACAAGCTCTCAACATATCTTCTAAAATTTGGTTCACTCTTTCTGTTTGACCTCCAGTTTGCGGGTGGTAAGCTGTACTGAACTTCAACTTCGTTCCTAGGGATTTCTATAATTCTTCCCAAAATCTTGATACAAATTGTGCTCCTCTGTCTGAGACGATTGTTTTTGGTACTCCATGAAGCGTAACAATCCTGGTGAGATACAGCTCTGCCAGCTTTTGCGTTGTGTACTGCGTCTTTACTGGTAGAAAATGAGCTACTTTCGTCAATCTATCGACTATGACCCATATAGAATCGTATCCTTGTTGGGTTCTTGGTAAACCAACTATGAAATCCATTCCAATCTCATCCCATTTCCATTCTGGGGTTGGTAGGGGTTGCAGCGGTCCTGCAGGTTTCTGGTGTTCTGCTTTCACTCTTTGACAGGTGTCACACGAAGCTATAAACTCGGCAATTTCCTTTTTCATTCCTTTCCACCAAAACCGATCCTTTAGATCCTGATACATCTTTGTACTACCTGGGTGAATAGAGTACGGGGTACAATGGGCTTCTTGTAGTATCATGTCCTTGATTTCCTTATCTTCTGGAACACAGATTCGGTCATGATACCACAAAATTCCTTCTTCGTCCTCACGAAGGTTAATCACATTCTCGTGTTTCATGTCTTCTTTCATCTTCTGAATACTCAGATCCACTTCTTGAGCCTTTCGGATTTGGTCCTTCAGCTTGCATCTTACTGCTAATGTGGCGACGGTTCCTTGTTCAACGAACTCTAAACTCAACTTCTCGAAATCTCCAAGCAATTGGGGTGGTATTCCTAAGATCTCTGCTTGATTGCAGTAGGATTTCCTGCTCAAGGCATCAGCTACTACATTCGCTTTTCCAGGGTGGTAGTGTATTCCAAGGTCATAATCTTTAATCAGCTCTAGCCATCTTCGCTGTCTCATGTTCAAGTCTTGTTGGGTGAAGATGTATTTCAAACTCTTGTGGTCCGTGTAGATTTCACATCTATTTCCAAGTAGATAGTGTCGCCAAATCTTTAACGCATGAACGACGGCGGCTAACTCCAAGTCGTGAGTTGGATAATTCTCCTCATGTGGTCGCAATTGTCTCGATGCATAAGCTACGACTCTTCCTTCTTGCATAAGGACACAACCTAGTCCTTGCTTTGACGCATCGCAGTAGACTTCAAAATCCTTTTTGTTATCCGGTAACGTAAGGACAGGTGCGGTCGTTAATATCTTCTTCAACTCCTCAAAGCTCTTTTCACATCCTTCTGTCCAGTCGAATAAAACATCTTTCTTTAGTAGTCTGGTGAGTGGCTTTGTAATCTTGGAGAATCCTTTGACAAATCTCTGGTAATATCCGGCTAATCCTAGGAAACTTCTTACTTCAGTCACTGTCTCCGGTTGTTTCCATTCCATGATAGCCTGAATTTTTGATGGATCCATTGTGATTCCTTTTCCAGAGATAATGTGGCCTAAGAATGAAATTTCTTTTAACCAAAAGGCACACTTATCGAATTTGGCATACAGTCGATGTTCCACTAACTTTTCCAACACCATCCTAAGATGTTGTGCGTGCTTTTCCTCTGACTCTGAAAAGATGAGGATGTCGTCGACAAATACAATGACAAACTTGTCCAGAAATTCCATGAGAACCTTGTTCATCAAATTCATGAACACTGCTGGCGCATTTGTTAAACCAAATGGCACTACAGCAAACTCATGCAATCCATATCTTGTTATGAATGCAGTTTTCGGGATATCTTGTTCTCGAATCTTCAGCTGGTGATATCCAGACCTCAGGTCGATCCTTGAGAATATCTTTGCTCCTCTTAGTTGATCAAAGAGATCGTCGATCCTTGGTAAAGGGTACTTGTTCTTGATCGTCATATCGTTTAGCTTCCGGTAGTCGACACAAAGTCGTAGACTGCCATCTTTCTTCTTAGCGAAAAGCACCGGGGCTCCCCAAGGTGAGGAACTTGTTCTAACAAATCCCTTTCTTTCCAATTCTTCCACTTGCTTTCTTAATTCTTCTTGTTCTTCACTTGTCATACGTGCAAGCTTTCTTGCATAAGGGGCAGATCCGGGTTTTAATTCGATTGAGAATTCAATGTCCCGATCTAGTGGCATTCCGGGAAGCTCTTCAGGAAAAACTTCTGGATATTCATTCACTATTGGAACTCCCTCAAACTCAACTCCTTCCAAGCTGTTCAAACTGTACACTCGGTTGTTCACTATTGATCTCTCTGCGTGGAGTGTGACTTGTTTTCCTTCAGCATTCGTCAGGGTTATTGCCTTCTTTTCACAGTCCATCTGACCTTTATGCTTGGCTAACCAATCCATTCCGAGAATGACGTCTAGTCCTTGAAGGTCCAAAACTAGCAGGTTTGCTAGGAATCCTAGATTGCCAATACTAAAGGCGATATTTCTACAGATAGAGTTGACAGGCATTCGAGCTCCAGGGGATTGAATTAAAATAGGGAACTCTAATGCAGAAACTGGCAACTTATTTCTGAGCACGAAGGGTCTCGACACAAATGAATGAGTAGCACCAGGGTCAAATAATGCAACTGAAAGTTCAGAGTGGATAAAGATCCTACCGATTACGACGTCTGATGCTTCTCCTGCTTCAACGGCGGATGCATAGTTAAGTCTTCCGCGACCTGCAGCAGGTACTCCTCTTCCTCGGCCATTTTGAAACCTTCCTCCTCTGGAGGGTGGAGCATTCCTGGTGAAGCCTTGGGCTGGAACAGAGGGTCTTGCAGCTTGCATACGAGCGACATTAGATGGAAGGTGTTGCAGTGGACAAGTGTTCCTACGATGTCCCTTCCTTCCGCAGTGAAAGCACTCCTCGTTCTTAAGGGGGCAGTCTTTCAAGAGGTGATTTCCTCTACATCCAGCACATTGGGCTATCGCAGTAGGTGCAGGCCTTTGGGGTCTCTGAGGTGGTCTGAAGGCTGGTCGGAAAGTTGGCATCGGTCTCCCTCGACTAGCACTTCCTTGGTAAGAGTTGGGCAAAGCCTTCCTCTTTCGGTCTTCTTCAATTATTCCTCTTTTCTCCTCCATCTTAAGTAGTCGGTTTATTAGGACGTGGAAGTCTGTGAACTCGTGGGATGACAGTTGGTATTGCAGGGAATTCTGTAGTCCTTCACAAAACCTATCAATCTTCCTTTCCTCTGTCGCTATATCTTCAGGTGCGTATCTTGCCAGCTGAATAAATTCATGCAGGTATTGTTTCATGGTCTTACTCCCTTGTCGCAGATTTACGAATTCTCGGCGCTTTGCCTGGACAACGCCTTTCGGGACGTGGTATCTACGGAATTCCTCCTTGAATTCATTCCAGGTGATCGAATCTCTGTTGGTGTGCACGGTTTGGTAATTCTCCCACCAAGCAGCAGCAGGTCCAGCCAATTGATTCGATCCGTACAAGAGCTTTTCTTCATCACTGCATCTGACGGTATTCAACTTTCTTTCCACATCTCGGAGCCAGTCGTCTGCCACAATGGGGTCTTCTGTGCTTGAGAAAGTCGGGGGTCGCGTCTTTTGAAAATCAGTTAACTTTGCGCCCATCACGGGTCCTTGAGTTTGTCCGGATGCAATATGTTGCATCAGCTGTCCCAAGATTTGGTTCTGCACAGCCGCTGATTCTTGCCGATTGCGCTCCATCCATAGCAGCACATCGTTGATGTCACCTCCCTGTGGCATCGTCGAAGATCCTGGTCTATCAGGGTCTGTGCGGCCTCTTGCTCCGGGTGTAGCTCTTGTATTGTTGGGGTTTTCCTCTAGCCCTCCTTCCTGGGGTCTCGCGCGTGTGTTAACCATCCTACTCAAACAGGAGGTTAAGAATAGAAACATTGATTCGGAAAGAATCATTCACAGGGATGCTAGCAGAATGCTGGCATTAACTCAAGAAGTAAGAATAAGGATATGCAAAATGACTTTTCCATAAACCAATTTTTCAAAAGATACAAAGCTTCTAGCCTCATCGGCTTACAGAGCTCCTCTAGCAACCAGCATACATCAATCATACTAAAACAACTACTACAACAAAAGGAAATCTAGCGTCTGCTGGGCTAGGCACAAAAGGTCGAAAGTCTGCAGTCACTCCTCAGCATCATCAGAAGAATCACAAGGCTCAACCTCCTCGGGATCCTCCTCCTCATCGTCATCAGCATCCATCGGGTCATCTTCGTTGTCGTCGTTGATGTTGACAATCTCCTTCCCTTTTCCCTCAGGGGTCTTCTTCTTCTGTGCGGTGCAAGGAAGCTCGATTGCTTCACCGTTGATGACTATGCCACGCGACGCAGGCATGAAACCACTGAGATACTCCTTCGAGTTTCCTACCTTCTTGCGAGCGGTGATCCTCATCTTTGGGCGACTCTTCTTGGTTACCGACTCTGCAGCTTCAAGGTCCTTTTCTCCACTTGATTTAGCCATTTCTTGAATTTGTCTTTCTTTTTCTCGGAGGCTTGCACGAGCCCTAATAAGCATGCCCTCAAGGTAGTGGCGATCATCGCGAACACGCTCGTAGTCTCGAAATAGGCGGGTGTATGCAATCTCCGAAGCGTGAACGACGTCTCGAGTCTTCGTCAGGATAGCGTTCTCCTGGTTGCTGGACGGAAGAACAACTCGGTACTCCGATCCGGGGACCTGGTAAGGTACGAAGCGGTAAGGGGAATCAGAAAGGTAGTCGCTGTACATCTGCCGGACGGAACCTACAGCACGACGGGCAGCGTCCAAGATAGCATCCTCCTCTTCTTCTCTACGGGCTTGGCGTCTAACTGAGCCTCTCCCATGCTCGGGGATCTCGTAGACAATCACCGAGGCCCGACAACCTATGGGTCGTCCATTTATCTCATCTTGCCAGACGCAATATACTGGTCTCTGACTGTCCCGTGCTCCAAGGAGTTGCAGCATCATCCACAACAACAGTGCCCACGATCCGAGCTCGTCTCCATGAAGGTATCTCCTATCGGAAGCCATCTGAAGACAGAACAAAAGGCATCTATAAGAGAAGTCCAAAATCTTTTTCCAAAGATCAAAATAACATTTTTCTTAAGGAAAATAGGTTTTCGTAAACAAATTTTGACAAAGAACTAGCGAACTTTTCTTCTAGGGACGCCAAATTCTATCTAAGGGTTACAACCTACAGTCGAGTCTTCTGCTCTGATACCAAGTTCTGTGGGACCCTCATTTGAGGATTCCAGTGGCAATCGCCCAGGTGGATTGCACTCAGAAAAGGCACATTGCAGCTCACAACAACAAGATGCATTATATAAAAATGCGAGTAATTAAAAACAAGTGCTGATCACAAGGACCAACATCACAATAACTTAGCGCCGAAATGACGCATTTAATTGTTAATACAAATTAAGGAGTTTTCGACACAAGGGTCGGCACAAAATAAAACAGCAACGATAAACAAAAGGACTTCATCAGTCTTCTTTCTCTGCAGCGGCGGTATTGCATGGGCCTTCTCCACATCGAACTCCACCTTGGTGCATAACCCTTTAACCAGATGGGTCCACAGTTTCTTCTTCTTGTTCCACATTGGGTTCAAGACCATAAGATTCAGGGTCGGCGAATCCTTCCTCTAAATTTGTTTGTAAAAGCAAGGGTGAGCACATTGTCCACATGGTGCTCAACAAGTCCCAAGTAACAATGCATGTATATATAGATGAGGGGGAAATTTCTCAAAGAACAGCTCTTTGGCTCTGTATATAAACATATAATAGATTTTCACATGCAGCTTTAAAGAAAGGTCTTTATTTCCGAAAGCGGGGCTTTTGAAATCCTAAGCTAGATTTTCAGAAATGTTGTGTGTGGCGGTCTTTCATGAGTCACCACTTTACTCAGATTTTGTGAAGAACTTCCAAAAGCTACTTGTGCTGCATCGACGTGAATAGAATTCACAGCGCGCAGACTCGATGACTTGGGAGCTCAGAGTATCCGATACTTTTTAAACTTTGCAAAGGTGTACCACCTTAATCCACCAATCATTCGGCTTTCAAGTCGGATCAGCTTCATGCGACTTTTACGCATGTGACAAGGCCGAGATGACACAACAATTTACAGTCCTAGTATTAACTATTTCCCTGCCCGGTAAATAGACAGTCAAGTCTCAAGTACCGTTGTGGGTCCTCCCCACTGCCTTACTTCCTAGCCTGGGCCTATGTTCTCGCAAGACACATAGCCTCTCTTGATTACAGTCGCGCACGACTTAATCTGGCTTAGGGCGTCTTCCTTCTTTCCACCTTTTCCTCTCATGATTTTTCTGAACTCA
This sequence comes from Pharus latifolius, assembly GCA_019359835.1. Taxonomy (NCBI): domain Eukaryota; kingdom Viridiplantae; phylum Streptophyta; class Magnoliopsida; order Poales; family Poaceae; genus Pharus; species Pharus latifolius. Next base: position 13,766,988 of record CM033327.1, on the reverse strand, counting down.
CATCACTCGTGGCCTTCTACGGCCCACCAGTTCTCGCAAGAAACTGGACCGACAACCATTGCAGGGAAAAGCTAACACTAAAGAAAGCTACTAAGTTGCGCCCGTCCCATAAACAGGCAGGTGGTTGGTACGTTTTTCATGCCGCATAGAAGCACAACACAAGGTTCTAGTCCTTATGAACTTTAGTGAGGAGTCTTTCACATTCCCAGTGCGCACACAGCACCATCCAATCAAACCATCCTCACTATCGATTGCAATCACATTTTCCTTCACAAAAAGGGGTTTTGAACATGCTTTTCTCATATGTGACCATTCAACATTTATCATATAATCGTCGAGCATAGCATAGCCTAAGCATGATAATCATGGGCACCGAGGACTCGGTCTCCAAGGAGTCGGAGGACAATCTCCCGAAGGGAACATGGCCCTTTGCGGGGACAAGGAGCCCTTTGCCCCTGCCGGGCTGTGGAGCTCCCTATGCCCCGTGGACCAGACAGGCCGAAGGGCTCACTGTTGCATCTAGGCCCCTATTATTGTGGATTTTGATTATTGATGAAATTAAGTGTTTTTGATCTAATCATGTCTTTGAGTTATAGGTATGCAGAGACCTAAGAGCTATTTCGCCTAAGGTAGCAGTATTGCCAAAGTCGCAAGCACAAGGTCGGGAAGTAGAAAGCCGTAGAGACCTAAGCTATCTGGAGGATCTGCAAGTCGCAAGCACAAGGTGGCGAGCCAAGGTCGAAAGCACAAGGTCGCAGTGTCGTCCAAGCTTGCAAGTCTAAGGTTGCGAGCTATGGTCGCAAGCACAAGGTCACCAAGAATGAAGCTACAAAAGACTTAAGGTAAAATGCGTATTTATTTTTACCGATCTCGGTGTTAGGAAAGTATTTCTTAGTTTTAACTGTACTATAAAGAGGGGTTGTAAGTCCTCTCCACATTTCCAACATAAACTGAGAGACTCTTAGATCACTGCATTGCATTCTTTTTGGTTGGATTTGTTTTGAAAAGATTTGGTTTTCAGATAAGTTTTTGACAGTAGAAGAGTTTTTGCTTTTTCTAGAAAGATCTATGAAGATCTGGGTTCGGTTCTGTTGACAAAAAGATAGCCCTTTAAATTATCTTTCAAACGCGCTATTAAACTCTTAAATCAGATCTCTGGATTAAAAGTTATAGCTGTTTTTATCCATACTGACTGTCAGTTTGAATTGTCAGTTTTGTTAACTGACAGTTGTCCAGAGAAGGTGCTTTTTGAGCCAAAATTTTTTGAACTAAACTGACTGTAAGTTTTTCAAACTGACTGTCAGTATGAGGTTTGACCTCGAACAGTTGTTTTTGAGTTTCCGTTTTAACTGGTCATTTTTGTGGTCGAAACTGACTGTCAATATGTGATACTGATTGTCAATATGAGGTGTCAGTTTGCATATATGACCACAAACGGCTAGCAAAGTTTTATTCGTGAGTTTTTCAGCCGTTGAGTATAAACTGACTGTCAGTTTGTGTTATTTTATTTCCATATAAGACCTCAAACGGCTAGCTAAATTTACTCCAGATTTTACTTCTGTCGTGGTATTACGGATACCCCGGCAGGTTCGGATGTGCGCAGCATGAGTACAACGACGCGAGCTGACCGAGTTACCGGTCTTCTCCCGCCGTGCAACACAGAAATTGACACAGTGGTTTATATAGGTTCGGGACCCAGTGGGGGCCCTAGTCCTGTTGGCTCTCTCCGGACGCGAGTCCGCTGGGGAGGTATGCTCTCGGGGAGAGGTCTCCAAGAGAGCCTGATATTGCGTTAATTCAAATGAGTTCGAATCCCCTGAAAAGAGGTACAGGAGGGGTATATATAGCCCCTAAGAAATACAAAAGACCAAAAAGACCTTGCTACGACCGTTGGATCGAAGGGCGCTGAAGTCATTTGGCTAGGAGGACGGCTCGGATGCTTGACACGTGTCCTTGCCGGCTTCCCAGAGGCTTCTCGGGTCAGCAGCCGCCCTTCCAAGGCCCCGAACGCCACCGGGGGCCCGGAGACCCTTCGAGCCTCACCGGGGGTCCGGTGATGCTGCGGATCTCATCGGGGGTCCGGTGACCCTCCGGATCTCACCGGGGGCCCGGTGACGCTCCGGGTTTCACCGGGGGCCCGGTGACCCTCTGGGTCTCACCAGGCATCCGGTGACCCTCTGGGTCTCACCGGGGTTCCCGTGACCCGCCGGATGTCACCGGGGCCCGGTGACGCTCCGGGTCTCACCGGGGCCTTGGTGACCCTCCGGATCTTACCGCGGGCCAGGTGATGCTCCGGGTCTCACCGGGGGAGCTTTTTAGGACTTCGTGGGGCCCCTGGGAGTTCCCCCAACAGCAGCCCCCCAGGCTCTCGGGGGCACTTAGTGCCCCCGATGGGTATGTGAAGCTCCCGATGATGACGCCTTGTCTTCCACGAAGTCTCTTACGCCGCTGGCGGCGTTTCGGCTCCCGAGCCGCTTCTCCGCGGGACGCGTCTATCCGCAAACCGACGCATCATTTCGAAGCGTTCACCTTCGCGTCGCCTCGTCTTGTGCGCGACAGTTTAGCTCCGCAGCCTTGATGGGCTTGTGGACCCATGGCGGGCATCCGGGTCCCCCTCCACCGCCTATAAATAGGGGGGCCCTTAGTTTGAGCATGCCCACAAGCCCTCAAATCCCACAAATCCCAGTTTTCTTCCGGTGGTTTCTGGTAATATCCGGTGGCTTCCGGTGACGTTTTCCCGGAAACACCTGGTGACATCTTGCCGGTAGCACCCGATAACTTCCGGTGACGTTTTCCCGGTAGCACCCGGTGACATCTTTCCGGTAGCACTCGGTAACTTCCGGTGACATTTTTCCTGTAGTACCCGGTGAGTTCTGGCAATCTTCGACGAGCTCACCCCCAATGGCACTGAAGAGTCGCGCCAAGGTCTCCGAGCTGCCCCCAGAGGAGGTGACCTCCGATTTCCTCGGGGCCACCGAGTTCTCCTCAGGGGCCCTTGAGGCCTTCTTGGAGCGCGGCTATTTCCGAGCGGGAGACATCAGGATCCCCGGTCCGGCAGAGCAGGTGCCGAGCCCCCGGGACAGGGAGGTGGTGGCTTTCGAGGCCTTCGTGGAGGCGGGCCTCCGACTCCCGGTCCACCCGATGCTGCGCGAGTTCCTACAGGTATACGGCCTCTCGCTCAACCACCTCACCCCGAACACTCTCGGTCGGATGGGTTTGTTCATTTGGTTGTGCGAGACGGCCGCCATGACGGAGCCCACTCTGCGGCTCCTGCGGTACTTCTACGAGCCATCGGCGAGGGGCCCGGTGGTGAGGAGGGGCGGCCCTAGGTCGGCTTTCAGCTCCATCATGATCCAGTTGACGCCGGGCCGCGCCGATGAGTACTAGGTGCTAGCCTCCCGGGACCACTGGGGAGACTGGCTCCGGCACTGGTTCTACCTTCGGGTGGGAGACCTGGGGGTGACGTACTCATGGGAGCCCTCGACGTATTCGCGGTTTGGCGGCCCAGTGGCTCCAGAGTGGACCTTGGTGGAGATGGACCTCCTCACCGCGATGGCGGAGGCCCGATTCCGGTGGAGTGGCACCATTCCACAACCGCCGAGGGAGGGGGATGTCGGCGGCGCACAGGCCACCTCGGATGGCCGTGGCGAACCGTAAGTATTCGGACTCCTTCTCCCTGTTGGGAGATTTTTCCTAACTCTTGATTCTTTTGTCCCTTTTGAAGTTAGGTCTTATGGTCAGGCCAAGGAGGTCGTGGTGACCCTCCTTGGGCGATATTACGAGTACGAGAACGAGAGGGTGGTGCGTGTCATCGGGGAGGGTCCTCCCCGAAACGTCGTCGCGGAGGCGTTTGGGCTGAGGCTCCCGGCCCGGGTGTCTCTTCCCACCCCTGCTTCACGCAAGCGGGGGAAGGAGGTTGCCGGCGGACCCTCGAAGCGGTCTTGTCCGTTGGGCAGCCCTGCGGGATCCCGGGCCTGGAGGAGTCCCGCGAGGCCCCGGTCTTCGCCTCTGCCTTCTCTCGTGAAGGACTCCGCGGCGACGCTTGTTGGGGCATCGGGCGCAGCCCCAGACACCCCTGGCGGGCAGGATCCCACGGGCGGCGTTCCGGCCGGGGAGGGCCAGGGCTCAGACTCGGAGATGTACGCTCCAAGTCCCTCGCCGCCTCCTGCTCCCGCGGGGGTCCGGCCTACCGATGGCCTCGATCCTGGCCCTAGAGACGGGCTCCTCTGCTGTTCGGCCCACGGCGGCGGCACTCCCTGTACCCGGGAGGGGTAAGGGCCTGTTTGTCCGCCCCGGGGTTCCGGCGCCGCCAATGGACCAGGCTTCCGGCTCCTCCGACGGTGGGACTCCGGAGGAGGGTGCTCTGCTCGGTGGGGAGGCCTCCCGATGGAGCGACCCAGGGGGCGACGAGGGTGACGTTGACGCGGTGATCGCTTCCAGACTTCATGTGAGTTATTTGAATCTCACATTCGTCCGACTTTTATATTCTGATTGTTGTTTCCTTCCAGACGGTTGCGTTGGCCCGGGGCTTCAGGGATCGGCTCGCCATGCGTCTCCGGGCCACCGAGGACATAGTGGCCTTCGAGCGCGCCGGGAAGGAGAAGGCGCTCAGGGACGCTGCCTCGTAGCGCACTGAGAAGGAGCGGACGCTCGGGGAGCTCGTCGTGGTGCAGGCTCGGCTCGCTGCCGTCGAGGACACGGCCTCTCGGCTCCGGAGAGAGCTGCAAGCGGAGTGAGAGGCTGTGGCTTCGGGCATCCAGGCCGTAGTCACAGGAGGTAGGGCGATCCACTCTGCCTTAGAGGAGCTCGGGATCGAGCTCGGGTGGGGGGCAGGCCCCGATCCGGCGCCGGCATCGGTCGGGGAGGCCGCGCACTTCCATGGTGCGCAGGTTTCCCTGATCCCGGCCGCTGCGGAGGCTCGGGCACGGGGCCTCGCCGTCCCGGTGATTGCGTTGGCGGCAGCCCTCGTTGAGTACCGCGGCGAGGGCGCCTGGGTCATCAAAGAGCTTGTCCCCTGGAGCTTCCCTGCCTTCTTCGACCCTCGGCGGGCGGAGCTGGAGCGGTCCACCGAGGCCCTCTTCGACCGTATTACCGGTGCCATGGAGACAGGCGGCCGGCGCTCGGACCAGGACGTGACGGCCAGCGCGGATGTCCCCCCGGGGGGGGAACAAGGACGGCCAAGTATGAGCTCCTCCCCCCAGGTTAGATTAGGCTTTTCTTTTTAGATCTCTTTTCCTCCGGGTAGCTTCTTTAGAGAGGGACCCGGGAACTTGTAAATATCTTTTATCTGGAATAAAGTAGTACTTTTGCTAAGTGTGTTCAACTTGTCAGCAGGTATCTTTAGATATCACTTTCCCGGGGTTTTCCTGCCCCGAGGGGCATCTTTCGGAGAGTATTCGAGGGTCGCCTGGGAGGGCTAGCCCAGGTAGCGCCCAGGCGGCCTCGATTTTACTAAGTCTGGCAGCCGGGGGAGCATCCGACGGGCTAGTCTCTGGGTCCGTTCATGCTAGCTCCGTGGAGGGAGGTGCCTTCCGGGAGCCGGCTCGGCTGCGATGGCTCCCGGAGTGGCACCTGGGGAACTTCGACGATTGTCGCGCCGAGTTATCTCCACCGAGGCCGGGGTCTCTGAAGGTCCCTCCGCTCAGGATACTTCCCCCAGCCGGCTATGAATACTAGCCGGAGGATCTCCTTCGGAGGGCTCTTTGGCGCGTGAGGGGCTTGTACAAGGATCTTTCCCGAGAGATCTTAGAAGGCCTCCGGGATTATTAGGTGTAGTTGCTTCTCGGGGGTCGTCCTTCGAAGTACTTTCCCATGGGAGGCTAACTCCTCGGGCTGTACTCGCGCGACCGGGTCTTATCTCGGGGGTACTTTCAGCCCACCAGGGGGGTTGTCCCCTAGTGCAATGTTGTATTAATAAGGTTGTAGACTTGTTTATTTGCCATGTCTTTAGGGTTTCTTCGAGGTTGTTGGGATCATCTTTGTTTCTGAAATCTCAAAATCTTCCGCGGTAGGTCGCTGTTTTTTTGTCTGGGCCCGGGGTTTTTCCCCCTCCCCCCCCCCCACAGCGGGGTGCAGCTTGGCTCTGCGCGCTGTGGGTAAGGAGTGAAGAGGCCCGGATTGCAGTCGCTGCTTAACCTATATAGCCCCCCGTCGGGAGTCCTGGGGACTAGTGGGGGTACCCGACCGAGAAACCGGATAGGTTTGCTGGGTTGCCTGGAGGCGGGGAACTTATCGGAAGGATTCCCGATCTAAGTCTTTTGAGATAATGTATTCCGAAAGCCGATTTCCCTGTCTGGCCCGGGGGGCAAAGTATATTCCCTTAGGAGGGTTCCATGATCCAGTGGCGGGTGTAGAGTGTTCGAGGGGGGACTAGTCTCTCGAAGTGACTCGTTACCACAGTTCGTGAGAACTGGGTTGCTGCTTACCCCCTCAGTCCACGAGGGGTTACAGTAAGTCGCCCTATGGGAGCTGGGCTCCCGTTGTCGGGACTTTAGGCCGTGATAGCCTACGTCCTCACGGAGAGGGCATCCTCGAGGGCAGGGCATCCTCGTGGGGAGGGCATTTTTATAGAGGAGACGTCGCCTTCTAGGCAGAAGAAGAAACTCCTGTAAGAAATTCCAACGTTGAAGTAGAAAATAGCCATTCGAGTTAATGAAAACATAACACCCCCCTGCGCGGTCACAGCGGGAGAGGGACACAAAATCCCAGAGTTGAACAAAAATTCACTTGTATTAATAAAGGACGAGATACAACGCCTCCCCCCGCGAAAACGCGGTGGGGGAGGGAACAGTGAGTACAAAAGCCTCCCCCCGCGGAAACCGCGGCGGGGGAGGTAGCGAGCCCGGAGGCTAAACATAGAACTTGAAGAGCAAGTTTATCTTCCAAGTGTGCATCAGCTCCTGGTCTTCAAGAGTGGAGAGCTTGTAGGCGCCCGAGCCCAGGACCGCGGAGATCCCGTACGGGCCCTCCCACTTGGGGGATAGTTTGCCCTGGGCTTGGGGGTCGGTCACGCGCTTGAGGACCAAGTCCCCAAGGTGGAAGGCCCTTTCGTGCACGCACTGGTTGTATGCGCGCGCCATCTTGCGCTCGTAGATGGTGTGGTGGAGGAGCGCTCGGTCGCGTTCTTCTTCGACGAGGTCGACTTCCAGCCGTTGATTGGTCTCATTGGTTTGGTGCGCCACGGTCGTGGCTCCGTCCAAGAGCTCGACCCACAGCGATCGAAAACCAATTTCCGAGGGGAGAACTGCTTCGGCCCCGTACACAAGCGAAAAAGGCGTGCGCCCTGTCGCTCGGCTAGGGGTTGTGCGCATGGAGCAGAGGATGCTTGGAAGCTCTTCTGCCCATGCGCCTCGCCTGGAGGCGGTCTGTTCAAGCCGTCAACACAGGCCTTGCAGGATCACGCCGTTGACCCTTTCAACGGCTCCGTTGCTCTGGGGATGAGCCACGGAGGCAAAATGGAGGGTAGTCCCTAAGCCTTCGCAGAACTCCCGGAAATATGCCGAGTCGAACTGGGTCCCGTTGTCGACGGTGATTTCTTGGGGCACCCCAAAGTGACATACGACATTTTTCCAGAAGAAACGCTGCACTGCGCGGGAAGTGATGCTGGCCAGGGGCTCAGCCTCCACCCACTTGGAGAAATAATCCATAGCGACCACCGCGTACTTGTAGCCTCCAGGTGCTGGGGGGAAGGGACCAAGGAGATCCATCCCCCAGCACGCGAAGGGCCAAGTAACAGGGATGGTTTGCAGCATCGCGGAGGGTAGTCTGGTGCCCTTCGCCATCTTTTGGTAGGCCTCGCACGCGGAGATCAGATCCAGTGCGTCGCGGACCAATGTGGGCCAATAAAACCCTTGGCGAAGGACCTTCGCCGCGACCGCCCGCGGAGCCAAGTGGGATCCGCAGCTCCCCGAGTGTATGTCCTCGAGTAGCTGGAGTCCCTCCGTCTGCGAGAGGCAGCAGAGAAGGGCAGAGGCTCCCTGCTTGTAAAGCTTTCCCTCTTGCAGGACGTATGCCCGGGCCTTGGCTCGGAGGCACTTCACCTCAGCATCACCGGAAGGTTCCCCCTCGTCCTTTATGCAGGAGATAAGGGGATCCATCCATGATGTGGTCCAAGTGATCTCAGAAATCTCCAGGACGCAAACCCCAGTGTCCACGTCCGGAAGGGCTGTCTAGGGCTTCGTGATGATTTTTAGAAAAGCGCCCTTCGGGAGAGATTCTCGGGCGCTGACTGCCCGGGCTAAGGCATCGGCCCGGTCGTTATCCCGTCGGGGGATATGTCGGGCCTCCAAGCCTTCGAAGTGTCTTTCCACTTCCGCACCTCCCCCAAGTAGAGACTCAGGTTCACGTCATGGCACAAGTAGGACTTGTCCATTTGGTTGACCACAAGCTGGGAGTCTCCTTTCACCAGGAGGCGGCGGATTCCCAAGGGGCGCGCAAGGCGCAATCCCAGGAGCAAGGCCTTGTACTCAGTGACATTGTTTGTAGCCGGGAACTCGAGCCTGGCAGCGTACTCCAGCATCTTCCCCTCGGGACTCTGAGAACCACCCCCACGCCGGCCCCGGCGAGGCATAAGGAGCCATCAAACATGAGTGTCCAGTGGTCCTGGCATCGGGGGGGGCGAGGGGAGTCTCTCCGTTTGCCTCGGTGGTCGGGGTCACTCTGCCACGAAGTCAGCGAGGACTTGCGACTTGATGGCGGAGCGGCCCGTGAAGGTGAGGGAGAAAGGAGCAAGCTCGGCTCCCCACTTCCCAATTCGGCCGATGGCCTCACTGTTTCTCACCACTTCCCCCAGTGGGAGAGATGATGGGACCGTAATTGGGTGTCCGAGGAAGTAGTGGCGGAGCTTCCGTGACGCCATGAGGAGGGCATAGCACAGCTTCTCCACCTCCTTGTACCGCGTCTTAGCCCCTTGAAGAGCCTCGCTTACGTAGTACACGGGGCGTTGTTGCCCATCTAGCTCTCTTACGAGCACCGCGCTCACAGCGACTAGGGTCGCAGCAAGATAGAGGAGTAAGGGTTCCTCCAGAGATGGGCTCACGAGCATTCGAGGACTCACGAGGTACTTCTTTAGCGCGTCGAACGCCGTCTGGGCCTCGGGAGTCCACTTGAACCCCTCGAGGCCCCGGAGGATTTTGAAGAACTGGAGTCCACGTTCCCCTGACCGCGAGACGAAGCGACCCAACATGGCTTAGCGGCCGGTAAGTCTTTGCATGTCTTTCACGGAACGCGGAGGGGGCATGTTCAGCAGGGCCCGAATTTTTTCAGGGTTCACCTAAATGTCCCGCTGGGACACCAGGAAGCTAAGCAGCCACCCACCGAGTACGCCAAAGGTGCATTTTTCTGGGTTGAGTTTACCCTAAAGTACCCTATTTTTCCACAAGTCTTGAAGGGCCAAAGCCAAGTAACTTTCCAGGTCGTCGATGTGGGCGGCCGCACGAAGGCTTTTGACGACCGCGTCGTCAACGTACACCTCGACGTTGCGGCTGATTTGGTCCTTCAGGACCAGTGTCACGATGCACTGGAAAGTTGCCCCTGCGTTCTTCAACCCGAAGGGCATGTGGAGATAGCAGAAGGTGCCGAGGGGAGTTATAAAACTCGTCTTTTCCTCGTCTTCTGTTGCCATTCGGACCTGATGGTACCCCGAATATGCGTCGAGGAAACTCATCAATTCACACCCCGCAGTCGAATCGACCAGTTGGTCAATTCGCGGGAGTGGGTAGTTATCTTTCAGGCAAGCGCAGTTAAGGTCGGTGAAGTCCACGCACATCCTCCAGTTGCCACTTGACTTCTTCACGAGGACGGGGTTTGCCAACCAATGGCAGCGGTGGCCATGTTCTGGTCGCCTCGAATAGTGATCGCACCGTGAGGCCCAGGGATCTTCACGCAGAGATACTTTTGGTGAATTGCCGCCCCTAGATGGTTGATCATGGTCCTCCCCATGATGGCGTTGTATGAAGAGGGGAGGTCCACAACATCAAACCGGACCATCTCCGTCCGGTAGTTTTTTGGGGTGCCGAAGGTCATCGGGAGGTCGACCTTCCCCACCGGGTGGATGGTCTTCCCGGGAACGAAGCCTTGCAGCGGCCTGAGTGCGGGCTGCAGCAGCTTCTCGTCGACTTGCATCTCCCTGAACGCCTTCAGGTATAAGATATCGGCGGAGCTTCCGCCATCGACGAGGATGCGCACTAATTGGCAGTTGTAGACTGTAGCCGAGACGATGAGCGCGTCGTCGTGCTGGAAGCGAATCCTGCGCGCATCTTCTACTGTGAAGGTGAGGGGGACGTCTGACCATTTCGGTGGCGAAGACGTATGCAGCACCCCTACAACCTTCACCTCTCGCGCATACTCCTTGCGCTGACGCTTGGAGTCCCGTCTCGAGGCGGATCCCCCATTAATGACGTTTATACGCCTTTGGGAGGTTTGGAAGGGGAGCTCCTGGGCTGAGCCCCCTTCTTGCGTCTGTCTTTGCTGCTTGCCCGCGGGAGCAAGAAGTGCTGGCAAGGCCGTCGAGGGAGGCAAGGAGGCAGGGGCCCCTCCCCACTGGCCGTGCTGGTCGAGAAAAGCCGCGAAGTGCTGTAGAAGCTGATGGCATTCTCGAGTAGCGTGGGTACTTGACTTGTGGAAGGCACACCACACGTTGGCTGTGCCCTCTTTGCCTCCCTTGGAGTGCCCCTCGCGCCTGCGGGAGGACTCCCCACCCCATAGCCTTTTGACTTAGGGGGAGCACGACTGTCTTTGCCGCCTTCGCCCTCGAGGACGAAAGCGTCCCGAGGCCGTGGCTCGCTGCGATCGTTTCTTTGCGGACGCTTGTTGGGGGGATGCCTAGCCTCCCGACCAGTGGGGGCAGGAGCCCCCTGGTTCTTCTTCCAAAGATCGTCCTCCTCCGCACGGGCGTACTTCTCGAGTACGGTGAACAGCTCATCGGCGGAGGTGGGGCAGTTCCGAGTAAGACTCCGGTGGAGCTCCCCGGGGAGTATCCCGCTCTTGCACGCTTCGATGACTGTGGAGTCGGGGACGTGCGCCACCTTGCTTTTTACTTGAGTGAAGCGCTTAAAGAAGCTGCGCATGGTCTCCCCCGTCCTTTGCCGGACGGTGTAGAGCTGGGATGAGTCTAAGGGGCGCACATAGTTCCCCTGGAAGTTCGCTCAAAATTCGCGCTTCAGCTGCGCGAAGGACTTGATGGACCCAGCTCTTAGGTTGTAGAACCATGAACGGGCGATGGTCGTGAGGTAGAGGGGGAAGACATTGCATTGCACTGTCTCGTCCCCCCCAGCCGCCGAGATGGCCGTGGAGTACACCTGCACAAACTCATAAGGATCGGCCTCACCGTTGTAATGCTCGATGTGCGGCGGGCGGTAAGGCCGCGGCCAGCGGATGCACCAGAGGCGACCGCACAGCGGCTGATTGGCCCCCTCAACTTCCTTGGGGGATCCATGGTCGCTGTCTTCTCTCGCCGGGGACGCATGCTCATTGTCGGAGTCTGGGAGGGGTGCCAGCGGTCCACCGGTGCGACGGTATCGCCTCTTTTACTCAGGGTTGGTTGAGCTGACCTCTTGAGCATCGAGGTATTCCGTGGGGATGGCAGCAGCCTCCTTAGACGGTCTCTTCCCCTGGGCGAGTTGGGGGGGTGTCTCCACGTGCCCGTGGGTTCGGGGGTGTAACATCCTGAGTTTTGGGGTGAAAAGTTCTTTCTTAAAAATCATGCATGCATATGTCTCTCCTAGATCAGCCAAATCAGCCTCAGCTTTATTCTGTTCTAGCCCTAATTTCTTCAAATCTATCCTGTGACCCCAAGTCAAGATCTGACTTTCCAGATTTGATCTATCAGTTATCCTAAACCTAAAAACCTTCAAAACCCAGACCCAATTCTATCTCTAACTTCCAGAATTATCAACTCCTTTCTGTTTTCGAAAACAGAATATCTGTTATTACCTTTTACCCTAAATTTCAGAAATTCAGATTTAATCAAAATCTTAGCCAAGTTCTGACCAGATTATTCTTGGATTATGATCAAGGGTATGCCAATACCTTAATCCAAAAAGTTGGCAGCCAGATTTCACCATCTGAACCTTTTTCGCAAATCAGTCCAAGAGTATCGCAGATCAGTCCTTTTTCCAGATTTTCTAAAAGCCAGAAAAGGCAAAATGTTGCAAATCATCTTCAAATTCAAATCTGATTCAGGGAATATCTCCCAAATGCTTTTCAACACAAATTCCTCTTTTATGAATATCTCAAAATCAAACCCTAAATCCCAGAATTCGAGATCAATAAGTTTCAGACTTATTTTACCCTAATCTACTCTGTTTTCAGTTCATATCAAAAGTCATCCAAATGTCTCAAACTTTATCTTCTAGCTGTGCCAAATCATCTATGAAATTAAATATACCAAAACAGCAGAATCAATTCCAGATCAAACCTTCAAAATCTCCAGATTTACAGTTCAGTCCAAATCAAGAATTGGAAATTGCAATCAAGCCCAAATTCGACCAGGATAACAACTGCTGTACATGACCAGAAGCCTCGCCGTGATTCCTGCGGCGTGCTCGCTCGCCGCCGGCCACGCCTCGCCTCGCCTGAGCTCGTGCTCACTTGAATCTGCATGTGCACACGCGTCCACGCCCCAGCCATCGCCGTGGCAACACCGTTGAACAGCTTGCTCCCGTGTGCGACCATTGTCAGCATTTTCTTGCCACGTCGCTGTGCTTTGCCAGCCCTTGTCGCCACTGCCTTGCACCGCCCAACAGCATTGCGTCCCGATGAAGCAATGGTTTGATCAGCAGTCACCTCACCAGTGCACAGTCGCGTCGCCGCTCGCCATTGCTGTTTCTGCGCCCGGCAAATCTTGTCATCTGACACAAGTTCTATTGGGGGAAATCTCCACGCGGTCAAGTCCAGGTAAGTTCATGATTGCCCGGGGACAGTGGCCGCCGGTGCCTGCCCCGGGCGCCGCCATTTGGCCCCCGGGACTGTGCCCCCCGGGCATGTCCCGGGCGCCGCCATGTGCCCGGGGACAGTGGCCTCCGGTGCATGCCCCGGGCGCCGCCTTTTAGGCTCCCGGGACCGTGCCCCCCGGGCATGTCCCGGGCGCCGCCATTTGGTCCCCGGGACCGTGCCCCCCGGGCATGTCCCGGGCGCCGCCATTTGGCCCCCCGGGACCGTGCCTCCGGTACCTGCCCCGGGCGCCGCCTTTTAGGCTCCCGGGACCGTGCCCCCCGGGCATGTCCCGGGCGCCGCCATTTGGTCCCCGGGACCGTGCCCCCCGGGCATGTCGCGGGCGCCGCCATTTGGCCCCCCGGGACCGTGCCTCCGGTGCCTGCCCCGGGCGCCGCCTTTTAGGCTCCCGGGGACAGTGGCCTCCGGTGCCTGCCCCGGGCGCCGCCTTTTAGGCTCCCGGGACCGTGCCCCCCGGGCATGGCCCGGGCGCCGCCATTTGGCCCCCGGGACCGTGCCCCCCGGGCATGGCCCGGGCGCCGCCATTTGGCCCCCGGGACCGTGCCTCCGGTGCCTGCCCCGGGCGCCGCCTTTTAGGCTCCCGGGGATAGTGGCCTCCGGTGCCTACCCCGGGCGCCGCCTTTTAGGCTCCCGGGACCGTGCCCCCCGGGCATGTCCCGGGCGCCGCCATTTGGCTCCCGGGACCGTGCCCCCCGGGCATGTCCCGGGCGCCGCCATTTGGTCCCCGGGACCGTGCCCCCCGGGCATGGTCCAGGCGCCGCCATTTGGCCCTCGGGACCGTGCCTCCGGTGCCTGCCCCGGGCGCCGCCTTTTAGGCTCCCGGGGACAGTGGCCTCCGGTGCCTGCCCCGGGCGCCGCCTTTTGGGCTCCCGGGACCCTGCTCTCCGGAAGAGGTCCCGGACGTCACCGCCCTCCTAAAAGGTAAAATCCCTGTTTATTTATCACGTGCAGGTCACGCGAGGGACGCCTCGGGAATCGGCGACCACCTGTCAAGCATCCAAGGCGTTTGACCGGGAGAAGGACGGTCCTACCCTTCAATCCGATGGTGGCTCCCGGGGTAGTTTAGGTTTTTTGCTTCTTTTTGGGGCTATAAATAGCCCTTGTACCCCTCTGTTGTAAAGGATCACTTCATTATTATTTGGAATAGCTAATCTCACAGACGTGCTCCGGAAGCCTCTCCCCCGGAGAGAGCTCCCCCAGCCGACTCCGGTCGGGAGCGCGTCGACAGGACTAGGGCCCCCACTGGGACCCGAACCAGTATAAATCCTCGTGTCTTTTCTTGTGTGTGTCCGGCGGGGGAGGACCGGCCACCCGGTCAACCCGCGCTGCGTAATCTCCGCTAGGATCGTCTTCAAAACCTGCCGGGGTATTCTTAATACCACGACAGTTGGCGCTGTCCGTGGGGACCTGTAACACCCTGAGTTAGGGGTGAAAACTTCCTTTTTCATCAATAGCATGCATGCATGTATCTGTAGTATTAGCCAGATCAGTTCTATCTCAAGTCCTAAAATCTCCAAAATTTATCCTGTGACCTCAAATCAAGATCAGGTTGTTCAGATGTGATCTATCAGTTGCCTTGAACTTAAAAGTCTTCAAAACCTAGATCTAATTCTATCTCTAAATTCCAGATTTATTAACTTCTTCTGTTTTCGAAACCAGAAATACCTTATATTACCCAAATACCCTAAGTTTCAGAAATACAAATTTAATCAAAATCTTGACCAAGTTCAGACCAGATTATTCCTGGAATATGATCATGGGTATGTCAATACCTTAATATAAAAAGTTGGTAGCCATATTTCACCATCTAGACTCTTTTCACAAATCAGTCCTTATCTGATATCTGAAAACCCAGAAAGGCTAAAATCTCCAGATTAACACCAAATTCAGAATTTCTTCAGCAAATCTTCTCAAAATGCTATTTGCCACAAGTTTCTCTTCTGTGCAGATATCAAAATCGAACCCTAAATGCCAGAATTCAAAATCGACAAAACTCAAATCCTAATTTACCCTAAATTACCCTATTTTCAACTGTATCAAAAGCTATCCAAATGTGCCAAATTTTATCTTCAATCTCTGCCAAATCATCTGTTGAATAAAGATTACCAAAACAGTAGAAGCAAATTCAGTTTAAACCTTCCAGAATTTCAGATTTGCATTTCAGTCCAAAACTCAAAGAATTGAAATTGCAAATGAATCCATTTTCGACCAGGTCAACAGAAGCATTCGACCAGGGACCGCCGTGCTTGTGCGCCGTGGTTGCTTGCCGCCGGTGAGGCTTCGCTCGTGCTCGTGCATGCTTGCTCTTCCTATTGCGCACGCGTCAGTGTCTCAGCCATCGCCGTGGCAACACCGTGGCAGCGTCGACAACAGCACCGCCCTCGTGCGCGACCAGCAGCAGAAACACCAGGCTTTTGTCAGTTGCTTTTGCGCCGTGCCAGTTGTTCTCGCCACCGTGTGCTCTAGCGTTGCAAAGTCCCGATGAGGCGACACTGTGATCAGCTGCAAGCTTGTCGCCGTCGCATCACCGTTCTTCGCTGTGTCTTCGCCGCTGTTGCTCCAGCACGCAACCAATCGCATCACCAACTGCCAAATCAATTCACTGCTCCCTCCTTGCAAGCTTCGCCTGGTCTATTTAAACACCACTGTGCTCAGCAACTCCCTCACACCTCACTGGAAATCAGCCAAGTCCCAGAAATTCCTGTTTCAGTCATCTTCTCCGGCGAGCCGTCGAGGAGGCTCACGGTGCCAGCGCTCTACACTTAATTTCCTGCCAAATTAACAACATCAGTGAGTTCCCCTACTCATCCTCTCTGTGTGATATCATTTAATTGTTCTCTGGTGAACTCTAATGCCGATGATCGCCGGAAATGGCTGAAAGTCGAAGATGCCCTGTTCCGGCAATGCGGGCCAATCTACCCCGAATTAGCCCTCGATCCTGTAAACAAAATTGATCTGTAGGTTATTTCAAGCAAGCCTGTAAGCTTAGAATCCCTAATTAGACATCATTCGAAGCTTTTCTCTAAACCGAGCTTCACCAGAAACCGGCGATCGTCGCCGGGCTTCTCCGGTGATCCTCCGGTCAATTTGAGGTTACCAGAAGCTTCCCTATATCTCCAAGATGCTCTCCAAGCAAAGAATTTAGTTCTCTCAGCCTGTAGCAGAAACCCCCAACTGGCAGTGTCTCTTCTTCGGCGCCGATGATCGGAAAAGTGTTCCCGGCCATTTCAGCCCTCGAAACCTTGTCATTTAGATGTGCCCTGGTCTCCTGAGTATTTTTGTCTTCTTGCCCGACACCTAGATCGGCCTAGATTGGAAGTTACAGCCATGCCAAGATCTTGTCCAGAACTGCTCCAGTGCAACCAGTTCATCTCTATTCATCATCAAATTTCTTGCTTTCCAGCCATTTCTTGCCCTAGATCCTGTTGACTTAATTGTTCCTGTTACTCAAGCCTACCTCCCAGACAAAGTGGTGCATCATTTGGAGCTCCAGATCAAAAGTTATGCTAAGCCCTAGTTTTTGGCATTGTCAGCTCTATGCCAGAGCTTGCCAGCCAGTGGCATTGACCTTGTTTACCCACTTCTGGTTGTGTAATTCGAAAACCACTTTGTCCACTGAATTTGTAGAGTTGTGATCTACATTTTATTCTACTACCACAAGTTGAGATAACCCTTCTATCATTCATTGACCCTATGTCGATGCTTTGAACCGAATGTCGACCTAAAGACGTTCGCTGTTTTTGAGCGAACCAGTCGCAACCTTGATATCATTCTGATATTTTGAGACATTTGGAACCTTGTAAACCTTTGACAGCTAATCTTAACATTGGTTTCCTTAACTTAACCCTAATCAGCCTCTAAACCCAATCATTTCAGAATCATCAAGACTTCATCTTTGCATCATTGCATATAGTATAATAATGTATGGAAAAGATTATGATTATTGGTTGTTTGTTTGATTGGAGAGCAGATCAAGAGCCCGAGTTCGAGGACTTCATTGCGGATCCGACGTCAACTGCTGTATTTTACGACGCGGAAGGCAAGTCATATCCTTGGTCATCTTGAACCTATATTTTAAATGTTGCTAAAACATAACCTTGAATATAGGCAATATTGCATGTGAAAGATTGAGAATGGTTGATTTATCAATTGGCAGTACTAGACTGATTATCTGTGAAATGTGAAATAAACAAGTTTTGAGCCATGAACTATTATATGTATTTATATACTTATATTCATGAAATAAAACCCCTAGCCGTGACTAGAAAAATGGTGTGGATGGCTGTAGCACTGGAGGTGCTAGACTGCAAAGGAATGCAGGCACTAAAGGTGCAGGGTTGTGGATGGTCTGGTCACTGGCATATAAGGACTAGAACCTTGTGTTGTGCGTCTAGTGGCATGAATAACGTGCTAACCGCAAGCCTGGTATGGGACAGGCCTGATCAAGTAATTATGTGGATCGCACATGAAACCCCTGCATGAGATGTGTAGTGATGCACGATAAACACGGAGCGCGGCTCCCACACATATCACTGAAGGTGATCAAGCACGCTGACCCAGTAATGGGAATAAGCAAAGGGGTGGAGGTTTGGATACAACCTGCCACAACTGTGCCTCGCTGAGAGCCACAGGGTCGGGGGTGAATTGTGAGTAAAACATAACAAAAGTTCTTGTTATTTCCACCTTGCCGCTCACAGTATGAAGTGAGTCAGGGGTCCAATCATTTTGTTATGATAGGAAAGGTTTGAAAGTGGAATATCTTGCGGGTAAATTGGTACCTCTCTGCAGAGTTAAAAACGTATTCGAATACTCCGAGCTCCCGGGTTTTATAGGAGTCTGCTGCGGTGGATTAAATCCACGGGGTGTGACACAAGTACTATTTTCTAAATAAAATATGTTTAAATCAAGATTACCCAAATGACATGAGTTGTCATGATAAGGAGTGCTGCCGTGGGCTGTCGTGTGTCGACGTGTCGCGGTAGTGCTATAATCTAGTGAACATGATTGATGATGTTATATTATGAAAAGTGCTGCCATAAGATGAGATGAGAAAGGAAAAGACTATTTTACAAATATCCATAATTCTTGACTAGTCTAGGTTCATATCATTACTACTATATGTATCTACTCTTACCTATGACTTGCTGAGTACGTAAGTGCTCACCCTTGCAACATTCAACTCAATAGATGGAGCCTACTTTGATCAAGATGATGGCACGGAGTATTATGTGGATCCAGAAGGAGGAGAATCAATTCCGCCAGAGCCCTGAAGTGTGTTGTTCTGCCGTCAACTTCTTTTGTGGGAGGGTCACCTATCTTCTGCTGCGTAGTTAAATATTTTGTTAAACCCTGAATGCCTTGTAGGCATTGTAATCCTCTTTATGTAATATTAAGGCCAGCAGGCCACACTGCTTAATATTTTGTGAGTACTCTGTTGCAATGTAATATACTCCTGTGTTTGACTCATCCTGGGAAGTCAAAGGTTTGTGGTATGGGACTAGCTGCAGCGAGCTAGGTCTCTACAGGAGTAGTCGTTGTCCCAGTCTCGGGGCGCGACAGGACCCGTGACGAATCGCCATGGCTCCTCCGAGAACAAGGGCCCGCGCCCTTCCCGGTGACGCCGGTCCCGGTGACCTGGCGCCACCCGTCCGGGACGCTGCTGTTCCGGCGCTTCCGTCCGGAGGCGACCATTCCCAGGTACCGCCTCCCACCTTTCCTCTTAACTTAGGTGCTTCCACCTCCAGGTCGTTCCCGGTGACCGCGGGGACCTCGGCCGGGACAAGCGTCCCCCCGACGGCTCCCCCGGCTCCCCGGGACGCCCTGCTCGAAGCTCTCGTAGAGGGCCAGCTCCGCGCCCAGCGCTCTATGGACGAGCTCCTTAGTGTGTTGGCGCGGCCCTCGGCCCCCACATTTCCGTCGCACCCGTATCCGGGGATCATGCCCCCGTTTATGGGATACCCAGCGGCCCCTCCGGCGTCAGGGGGGCTGTCTACCTCGTATGATCCCGCTGGGGGGTTCCCTCCCCCAGCGCGATATACTTCCGGACACTTCTCGGCACCCGGGCCTGTCCCGGTGCCGGGAGGCTATTTCATGCCCGGGCCCTTCGTGGCACCAGGGGGGTACCCCGTCCCCGGCCCGCTTCCGGGGCTGGGGGGTCATTTCATGCCGGGGGTTATTCCTACGCCGGGAGCCAGTCCCGCCCCTCGCGTTACGTTTACCGCACCGGGGCCGGTCGACAGAGCAGCTCCCGTGCCTCAGCAAATTTCCCCCCGCATTGTCTCCCTAACCCCGGACGTCGCCGAGGGGGCTCACCCCCCCCGGTTCCGGATGTCGCAGGGGCTTCCCCCTTTCCGGCCCCGGTCGTTGCCACAGGGGCCCCCTCTTCGGATCCTAACGCCGCCCCGGGCGCCCCCTCCCCGGTTCCGGATGGTGCAGGGGCTCCCCCCTTTCCGGTCCCAGGGGCCGTCGCAGGGGGCTCCCCTCAGCAGGCCCCGGTAGCTCCCGGGACGGCTGCTACAGTGCAGGAGCTCCCTCCCCCGGGGAAGCAGGTCCGCTTCTCCCGGGGGGAGGTTGAGCGAATGCATTCTCCCAGCCGCGGGGAAGAGCTTCCCCCCGGTCGTTGTCGCAGGGAGCCTCGCTCTCGCACCGGTCGGGGGAAGAGACCCACCGAAGAACCATCCTCCCCGGAGGGAAGCCCGGACGTCCGGGAAATCAGTCCCAGCCCGGAAGAGAAGCGTCGTCACCACCACTCTGGCGGCCCTCTTGGGCCGCTACCTGACTCGGATAACGAGGGGGCGTCCCCCGTTATAGAAGACAGTGACTGGGGCTCCCCCCGGGAAGTGCAGGGGGCGAACCAGCCTCTATGTCAAAGACTCCGCAGCATCCGATGGCCGCGGCCCTACCGTCCCCCGCACATCGAGCATTATAATGGCGAGGCGGACCCTTACGAGTTAATGCAGATCTACTCCACAGCCATCTCCGCGGCGGGGGGGGGGGGGACGAGAGCGTCCAATGCAACGTCTTCCCCCTCTACCTTACCGGCATTGCCCGCTCCTGGTTTTACAATCTGAAGGCGGGCTCCATCAAGTCCTTCTCGCAGCTGAAGCGGGAGTTCTGCGCCAACTTTCAGGGAAATTACGTACGTCCCCTGGATTCTTCACAGCTATACACAGTGCGCCAGAGAACCGGGGAGACCATCAGAAGCTTCTTCAAGCGCTTTGCCCAAGTAAAAAGCAAAGTGGCCCACGTCCCGGACTCTACGGTCATCGAAGCCTGCAAAAGCGGCATCCTCCCGGGGGAGCTCCACCGAAGGCACTCCCGGAGCTGCCCCTCCTCCGCCGATGAGCTCTTCAACGTGCTCGAAAAGGATGCTCGGGCGGAGGAAGACGATATCTGGAAGAAGACCCAGGGGGCTCCTGCCCCCGTTGACCGGGGGGCCAGGGATCCCCCCAAACGCCCCAGACAAGGGGGGCATAATGAGCCACGGCCTCGGGACACTTTTGTCCTCGAGGGCAGAGGCGGCTTGCGCGACCCCCCGAAGGGCAACCGCCCCCTCCCCAAGCCAAAAGGTCATGGGGGAGGACAATCTTCGCGCGGCCGGGAAGGCCCCGCGGGGAGAAGGCGGGAAGGACCGTGGTGCAACTTCCACGGGTCCAGTACCCACGCTACCCGAGACTGCGACCAACTACTGCAGCACTTCGCGACATTCCTCGACCAGCGCGGGTAGGGGGGGGGACTCCGGCCTCCTTGCTCCCTCGGCCAGCTATTCCGGCCCTTCCCGCTCCCGCGGGGGGTGAGCAGGCACAGGAGGGGGAGCCTTCAGAAGCTCTCCCCTTCCAGACCTCTCAGCGCCGCATCAACGTCATCGTGGGAGGGTCTGCCTCCGGGCGGGACTCCAAGCGCCAGCGTAAGGAGTACGCGCGTGAAGTTAAGGTTGTGGGGGTGCTACACACGTCCCCGCCACCAAAGTGGTCGGACGTCCCCCTCACCTTCACGGCAGAAGACGCGCGGGGGGTTCGCTTCCCCCACGACGACGCGCTCATTGTCTCCGCGACAATCTACAACTGTCACCTGGCCCGCATCCTTGTGGATAGTGGGAGCTCCGCCGACGTCCTATTCCTGAAGGCTTTCAAAGAGATGCAGGTGGATGAGAAGCTCCTGCAGCCCGCAGCCGGGCCCCTACAAGGTTTTGTCCCGGGGAAGGCGATCCACCCCGTGGGCAAGGTAGATCTTCCTGTGACCTTCGGCGCCCCGGAGAACTACCGGACCGAGCTGGTCCGCTTCGATGTAGTGGACCTCCCCTCCTCCTACAACGTGATTATGGGGAGGACCACCATCAACCGGCTGGGGGCTACCACCCATCAAAAATACCTCTGCATGAAGATCCCCGGGCCGCATGGCGTGATCAACGTCCGGGGAGACCAAGACATGGCCCGTGCTCTGTATGAGCGCGCAGCCGCCACGATCGAAAGCGTCAACATTATTGAGGCGCCCAGGGGGGAGGCCCCCCCTGGAACCAGACGTCGCGGCAGTATCCCCCGGGGGGCCCCTCCTCAAACCGCGTCCGGAAGGGAGCCTCCGGAAGGACCTGCTGTTCCCGGGGCCAGCAGTGCCGCCAAGTACGAGGCTTTGCTCCTCAGGTCGGACCACGTGCGTTCCCCGGGGATCCGACGCCTCCAACTGAAGGGAGATTCTCAGCCCATATTTCACGAAAAGCACGGGCCTTACCTGTGCCGTAACGCAAATTCTAGTCTTTTATTTGCAGATGCAAAAGATGCAGAGGCACTTCGATGGCACCAAGGGGGGTACCCCGTCCCCGGCCTGATCCCGGGGCCGGCAGCCCACTTCTTACCGAGGGTTTACCCTGCGCCGGGAGCCAGTCCCGCGCCCCGCGTTGCGTTTACCGCACCGGGGGCGGTCGACAGAGCAGCCCCCGTGCCGCAGCGGACTTCCCCTCGCATGGGCTCCCCGGTTCCGGTCGTCGCCTCGGGGGCTCCCCCCTGGCCGGTTCCGGGTGTTACAGGGCCTGCCCCCTTCCCGGTTCCGGTCGAGGCCACTGGGGCCCCCTCCACTTCGATTCCGGTCTTCGCCACAGGGGCTTCCCCCTTCCCGGTCCCGGTCGTCGCCTCGGGGGCTCCCCCCTCGCCGGTTCCGGGTGTTACAGGGCCCGCCCCCTTCCCGGTTCCGGTTGTGGTCATCAGGGCTCCCCCCTTTCAGGGACCCCTTACAAGCTCTTCGACCTTCAAGAGCAGGAGCTGAAGCACACGTGGAACTTGCGTTTACTTCGCAAGTTCTATGTTTAGCCTCACGAGCATGTCCCCTCCCCCGGGGCGTTCACGCCGGAGGGGGAGAAGGGACGCTGTATTTTCCTCCCCTTTCGCGGCTTCGCAGGGGGAGACCCTGTACTTCATTTCATTAGCAATACATAGGTCTTGCTTTGCAAACTGTCTCATTGCAGGTCTTTCTCATTACCGCCCCTAGTGGCGATGCCCTCCCCGCGAGGATGCCCTCCCCGCGAGGAAGTGGGCTAGCCCCAACAAGTCCCTACAACGGAGCCTGCACTCCCGTAGGGCGCCCTCCCCGCGAGGATGCCCTCCCCGCGAGGAAGTGGGCCAGCCCCAACAAGTCCCTACAACGGAGCCTGCACTCCCGTAGGGCGGCTTACGATCAGCCCTCGTGGACTGAGGGTGTAAGCGGCAACCCGGTCACAGTGGCCGTGGTAACGAGTCACTTTGGGAGACTAGTCCCCTGCCCAAACACTCAAGACCCGTCTCCGGGCACTTCCTCCTCCGGGAGTAGACGCTCTCCTCAGCGGGACGTCTAATGGCTTTTTGGATTATCTTCCTCCCCCGGGAGTCGACGTTATTCCCGGCTCCCCGTTCTCACGGCGACCGGAAGATCAGCCCCTTGCGGCTTGATTGGATCTATCTTCCTCCCCCGGGAGTCGACGTTATTCCCGGCTCCCCGTTCTCACGGCGACCGGAAGATCAGCCCCTTGCGGCTTGATTGGATCTATCTTCCTCCCCCGGGAGTCGACGTTATTCCCGGCTCCCCGTTCTCACGGCGACCGGATGATTATCTCTCGAAGACCTTATTCCCGGCTCCCCGTTCTCACGGCGACCGGACGAACCCTCCCGGGAAG
The DNA here is from genome assembly GCA_019359835.1 of Pharus latifolius. Taxonomy (NCBI): domain Eukaryota; kingdom Viridiplantae; phylum Streptophyta; class Magnoliopsida; order Poales; family Poaceae; genus Pharus; species Pharus latifolius. The sequence goes on along the minus strand of CM033327.1, from coordinate 13,743,896 downwards.
CTCTCCTCCGGAGGTCTTATTGGCTTTTCATGAGCCCCTTCCGCGCCTTGTTCCCGGCTCCCCGCTCTCCCGGCGCCCGGATGAACCTCTCCCGGTGCCCCCGGGCACCCCGGAAGGTCCCTCCCTCGAAAATCTGGTTTTTTACAATTTTCTAACTTAGAAAATATTTCTACAGGTTATGCTCCCCCCGGGGACCCTGTTTCCCCCACAGCACGCGGAGGCTCCCTCCCGCCCGCTGTGGGCGGGGGGGGGGGGACAGGGGGTCCCCGGGTCACCCACGAAGAAACTTAGCTCATCCTTGTTAAGATGAGTCGTCCAGACCATCCAAGAAGAAGAAAATAAAGAGGCAATAAAAAGTTTAACAATGCGCTTTATTGATCAACAAACCCGGAGGACATCTTCCCCCTCCGGTGGGTTTCGGAAACGATACAACCCGGGTCCTAACCCGGGGGATTTTCTACGAGCCTAAGGCTCCTACGCCTAAAGCTCCCGGAGGCGCTCCCTCAGCTCCCGGGCCAAGTCCCGGTACAGCGCCCGGACGCGACGCTGAGAGTCCCGAAGTACGTCTTTGGGCCAAAACTCGTACCCAGCCGGCGGAAGTATCCGGAGAGGAGGTATCATCTGGGTCGTTGGGCGCGGGGGAGTTAATTCAGCACGGCTGTTGTCAAAATTATCCAAGTGCCATTCCGGACGCCACCTCAACCGGACAGGCTCCCGGGCAGTACCGCCGTCGCGCCTCCCAGAGACAAGGCTCAGCAAAATCAAAGCCGCTTGGGCGTCCCCCGGAGAGCCTCTCCCGGACCGTTGCTCGGGAGCAACCCCCCGGGAACCCTGGTAACATTTCATTACAAAAGACTTAGAAAAATTTCTAATATATTTCATTGCAAAATGTTTGTGTACAAGTGCCCGGGGCTTCTCCTAAGAAGCTACCGGAATCAAAATGCCTAACAAAATAAAAAGGGGTCCTAGCTAAAGACCCGGGGGAGGCTCATACTTTGGCATTGGGGTCCTCCCCCCGGGAAGCTTCCTCCGTGGCCGGGGCAGGGACATCCGCGGCCGGAGGCGCCGGTGTCGGGAACCACGTCCGGATGATCCGGTCGTAGAACCCCTCCGCCAGCAGCTCTACCTCCCGGCGCGTTGGCTCGAAGGCCTCCGGGAAGCCCCGGGGGATGCGCCCCCCGATCGCCCGGGCGCCGACCCCACGGTAGTCAACGAGCCCCGCGGCGGCCGCGATGACGGGGATTGCTCGGCCCCGTGCCCGGACGTCCGCAGCCTCCGGGATGGCGGAGACTTGTGCGTTAAGAAAACGCACAGCCTCCGCGAGGGTCGCCGGGGGCACCTCCGGGCCGCTCCCGGGGCCCAGGCTAACGCCAAGGCTTTCCAAGGCCGAGCGGACGGAGCGGCCCGCGTCCGACAGCGCCCGGACGCTGGAGCTCTCGAGCTCCCGGAGCGCCTTCTCCTGCACCTTGGCCTCCTCTCGGAGACGGATGTAGGCGCCCTCCGAAAGGTGCACCTGCGCCCGGGCCCGGGATAGCTCATCAAGAGCTTCGTCCCGCTCCCGGATGGCCGCCTCCCGCTGCTCCACGCAGGCCGAGGCCCGGCTCTCCGCCTCCTTGAGCAGCCGGGTGACCCGCTGCTCAAGGCCCCAGGTAACAGTCGCTACCTACAAAATGCATAGAGTTAGAAAAATCTTAAGTGCAGGAAAAAAGCCGAAGTGTGGAGAGCTCGAGTTACCTGGGCTCCGAGGGACTCGAGCCCCTCAAAACGCTCGTGGAGCGTCCCTCCTGCTACGAAGGCCTGCACCTTCCGGTTGTGCAGGCCCTCCGCGTAGCGGGCCACCTCCCCCGCAGGAAATAGGGAGGTGTCTTGCCCGGCCCTCCTGTCGCGGCCGGGAGAGGGCCCCCGGACCTCCGAATCCGGGAGCACGGCCGGCGTCGCCGGCGTCTTCGCCGACGAAGTTTCCTCCGAAGACGAAGACGAAGGTTGGGCGGGGATCTCCGCCCGGGGGGGGATCATTGGGCCTTTCCCCGCCCCAGGCCGGAGGGCCCTCGGAGCCTCCTGCTCCGGGGGGACCTCGAAGACTGAGGGGCTCCCCCCCTCCTCATCCACCGGCCAGAGGCGCGGGGGCGCCGCCCCCGAAAACCTCACTTCTAGCCTCTCCGGCGCCAATGCCGCCGGGAGAGGCGAGAGGAGCGTCACGCGAACTGGCGACGGGGCGTAGTCCGCCGAATCGGACCCCGCCCCATCGACAACAACCTCCTTCCCCCGGGCCTCGACGGGGGCCTCCGGGGGCGGAGGCGTCGCCTCTGCCCGGGGCGCCGCCCGGGCATGTTCGGCTCCGGGAGCTGCGTCCCGGGCCCTCACCGGCGTCGTCGCCGGCGCCGTCGCCGGAGCTGGTGTCTTCTGGACCCGGGGCTTTTTGGGCTCCGAGCCCCCGGCCGCGTCCTTCCCCCGTTTATGAGACCCGGGGGTGGGAAGGGGCTTCCTCTCCGGAAGCCTGAGCCCGTAGGCCTCGGCCACCAAATTCCGGGGAGGCCCCTCCCCCACGAGGCGCACGATGCGCTCGTGTTCGTCGGCGAAGTACCTCCCCAGGAGGTGCTCCGCCTTCTCCCTCGCCGCCGGGTACGGGCGCACTGCAAGAGGTAAAAAGTTAGTCAATTTCTCATAAAAAACTGCAAGTACAAAAATGCAGGGGACTTACGCCGCGTCACCGGCTTGACCGGAGGCCGCTGCTCCGGGCCCATGCCGATCCCCCTTCCCCCGCGTGAGAAGGGGGAAAGCCGCAGGAGCGCCAGCTCCTCCGCGGCGTCCCGCATTGAGCGGGCCTTCTTCGCCAACACCACCTTCCCGAGGAGCTCGAACTCCTCATCCGTCCACACCGGTGGCTTCGGTGCGGATGATCGGCTGTAGGTGGGAGGCTCCGGGGCGTAGACCACCGCCTCGTCCCGGACCCGGAGGTAGAACCACCTCCGGAGCCAGTCCCCCCAGTGGTCCCGGGAGGCCGCCGCCGGGAAGTCCGCCACCCGGGAGGGCAGCATTTGGACCATCACCGAGCCGAAGGGGGACTTCGGTCCTCCCTTCACCAGGTGGGAGCTCCGCGCCGCCGGTTCATAGAAGTACCGGAAGGCGCGGAGGGTGGGCTCCCGCCCGGTCGCTGTCTCGTAGAGCCATATAAAAAGGCCCATACGGACGAGCGCGTTCGGGGTGAGGTGGTTGAGAGCCACCCCGTACTCTTTGAGAAACTCCCGGAGCATCGAATGCACCGGGAGCCGGAGCCCAGCCTCGAGGAAGGCCTCGAAGGCCACGACCTCTCCGGGCCTGGGGCGGGGGGCTCCGTCCTTCTTTAGGGGGACCCGGATGTCCCCCTCTTCGACGACGCCCTTCTTGACCAGGGACTCCGCGTCCGAGGCCGAGAATTCGGAGGCCCAAAGGAAATCCACAGGGATTTCCTCCGGGGGCACCTCCGTGGTCTTCGCTCGACCTTTGGGCGCCATTAGGTGAGTTCTTTGTTTTTCGGTGGCTAAGATTTCAGGTGGCTGTCAACGACTCCCGGACACTCGCTACCGGAGAAGGCTACCGGAGAAACTACCGGAAGAGCGCTACCGGGAGAGCTGAAGCTGGAGTTGAAGATTTGGAATGAGCTACCGGGGCCCCCTAAGGCCCTATTTATAGAGGCTGGCCGTGATCTAGATGCGCGCCACGTGGCCCCCTCAGAGCAATCTGGACCACTGATTCAAACCGTGCGCGGGAAACGAAGGGACAGGCGCGTAAATCGAGACGCCGTTTCGAACCCCGCGTGCATTTATTGCGAGAACGGCGCGGCCATGAAGCGCCCGGCACAGAAACCGAAGCGTCGCCGGGGCTCCGGTGATTTTTCGTCCGGAGATTTTCCCGGTACCGTAACCATTCCCTCTGGGGGCTCAAGCTTCGTCCCCGGAGAGCATGGGGTGCTGCTGTTGGGGGAAATCTCCACGCGGTCAAGTCCAGGTAAGTTCATGATTGCCCGGGGACAGTGGCCGCCGGTGCCTGCCCCGGGCGCCGCCATTTGGCCCCCGAGACTGTGCCCCCCGGGCATGTCCCGGGCGCCGCCATGTGCCCGGGGACAGTGGCCTCCGGTGCCTGCCCCGGGCGCCGCCTTTTAGGCTCCCGGGACCGTGCGCCCCGGGCATGTCCCGGGCGCCGCCATTTGGTCCCCGGGACCGTGCCCCCCGGGTATGTCCCGGGCGCCGCCATTTGGTCCCCGGGACCGTGCCCCCCGGGCATGTCTCGGGCGCCGCCATTTGGCCCCCCGGGACCGTGCCTCCGGTGCCTGCCCCGGGCGCCGCCTTTTAGGCTCCCGGGGACAGTGGCCTCCGGTGCCTGCCCCGGGCGCCGCCTTTTAGGCTCCCGGGGACAGTGGCCTCCGGTGCCTGCCCCGGGCGCCGCCTTTTAGGCTCCCGGGACCGTGCCCCCCGGGCATGGCCCGGGCGCCGCCATTTGGCCCCCGGGACCGTGCCCCCCGGGCATGGCCCGGGCGCCGCCATTTGGCCCCCGGGACCGTGCCTCCGGTGCCTGCCCCGGGCGCCGCCTTTTAGGCTCCCGGGGATAGTGGCCTCCGGTGCCTGCCCCGGGCGCCGCCTTTTAGGCTCCCGGGGATAGTGGCCTCCGGTGCCTGCCCCGGGCGCCGCCTTTTAGGCTCCCGGGACCGTGCCCCCCGGGCATGTCCCGGGCGCCGCCATTTGGTCCCCGGGACCGTGCCCCCCGGGCATGGTCCGGGCGCCGCCATTTGTCCCTCGGGACCGTGCCTCCAGTGCCTGCCCCGGGCGCCGCCTTTTAGGCTCCCGGGGACAGTGGCCTCCGGTGCCTGCCCCGGGCGCCGCCTTTTGGGCTCCCGGGACCCTGCTCTCCGGAAGAGGTCCCGGACGTCACCGCCCTCCTAAAAGGTAAAATCCCTGTTTATTTATCACGTGCAGGTCACGCGAGGGACGCCTCGGGAATCGGCGACCACCTGTCAAGCATCCAAGGCGTTTGACCGGGAGAAGGACGGTCCTACCCTTCAATCCGACGGTGGCTCCCGGGGTAGTTTAGGTTTTTTGCTTCTTTTTGGGGCTATAAATAGCCCTTGTACCCCTCTGTTGTAAAGGATCACTTCATTATTATTTGGAATAGCTAATCTCACAGACGTGCTCCGGAAGCCTCTCCCCCGGAGAGAGCTCCCCCAGCCGACTCCGGTCGGGAGCGCGTCGACAGGACTAGGGCCCCCACTAGGACCCGAACCTGTATAAATCCTCGTGTCTTTTCTTGTGTTTGTCCGGCGGGGGAGGACCGGCCACCCGGTCAACCCGCGCTGCGTAATCTCCGCTTGGATCGTCTTCAAAACCTGCCGGGGTATTCTTAATACCACGACAAGTTCAATGCTATAAATCCTTGCAAGCTTCGCCCACTGCTCTATTTAAACCACCAGTGCCTTGTATCATCTCCTCTTTACCAGGACTTATCCAATTTTGCAAACTCTCTCACTGTCGTCGTCTTCTCCGGCGAGTCCAGCAAGAAGCTTCACGGTGCCAGCTCATTCCACAGCATCTCCTGCCAATTTAACAGCACCAGTGAGTTCCTCTCATCTCACTCATCATGCTGTACCATTTAATTGCTCACCGGTGACCTCTAACACCGGCGATCACCGGAATTTCTGATTACCCTGTTCCTGCAATGTAGCTTAATTCAGCCCGAATTAGCTCTCGATTTTGTCGAAGAAGATGATCAGTGACTCATTTCCAGCAAGCCTATGCATCAAGATCTCCCGATTGAGCTTCAATCGAAGCTTTCCCCAATTTTGAGCTTCTTCAGAAACCGGCGATCGTCGCCAGACTTCTCCGGCCATCCTCCGGCCAAATTGACCGTTCAGGTAACTTCCTCTTACCTCTCTTTCACTCTCCAAGCTTGGAATTGAGTTCATTCGGCCTAAATTGAAAACCCCCAAATGGTAGTGTTTCTTCTTCGGCGTCGATCACCGGAAAACCTATTCCTGGCCGTTTCAGCTTCATCTACCTTGCCATTCAGGTGTGCTTCAACCTCATGAACATTTTTGTCTTCTAGCTCAATCTCTGAAACTGCCCAGAATTCAAGTTATAGCCATGCCAAGATTTCTGTCCAGTAGCTTCACTGTGCCGTGTCGCCACCACACTTCTCCTTCGAATTTGATCAACTTCCAGCCATCTTTTGCCCTAGATCCTGTTGAATGATTTGTTCCTGTTATCATTGCCTACCTCCCAGACAAAGTGGTGCATCATTTGGAGCTCTAGATCAAAAGTTATGCCAAGCCCTAGTTTCTGGCCATGTCAAGATCAATGCCAGACTATGTCAGTCAGTGGCATTAGCCCTTTTCACTCCCTTCCAGATGTGCATTTTGGGCATAACTTTGTCCCTTAGATTCCTGAGGTTGTGATCAACATTTTATTCTTCTATCACAACTTGATTTGAGCCCTTGAATTATACTTGCCGCTAAACCCTAATTTTTGACACTATTCCAGTGCATGCCAGCCAATGGCATTGCCTTGTTTACTCATTTCTGATTGTGCATTTTGAAAGCCACTTTGTCCACTGAATTTGTAGAGTTATGATCTACATTTTCTTCTACTATCATAACTTGAGATAAGCTCTCTAGCTTTCCCTGAAGTTATGTCAGAATCTTGATCCGAATGTCAATCCACTGACATTCGCTGTTTTTGATCAAACCAGCCACAAAACTGATGTTCTTATTGTAACCTTGAGATCCTAAGAGCATCTAACACCTATCCTTGGCCAATTCCTTGAAACCCTAGATCTTGACTCAGTTCAGCTTACAATCTCAATTATCACCAGTATCGTTCAGTTATCCTTGTTAAGCATATCTGCATATAGATCCTAAATCATTCTAATATATAAGTAATATTTGTGTGTATTGTTTGGTTTATCATCGAGCAGATTCAGAAGCTGAATTTGAGGACTTCGCTGTTGACCCGTCATCAACTGCTGTTTCTTACGACGCGGAAGGCAAGTCATATCCTTGGTCATCTTGAACCTATATTTTAAATGTTGCTATAATATAACCTTGAATATAGGCAATATTGCATGTGAAAGATTAAGAATGGTTGATTTATGAATTGGCAGTACTAGACTGGTTATCTGTGAAATGTGAAATAAACAAGTTTTGAGCCATGAACTATTATATGTATCGATATACTTATATTCATGAAATAAAACCCCTAGCCGTGACCAGAAAATGGTATGGATGGCTGTAGCACTGGAGGTGCTAGACTGCAAAGGAATGCAGGCACTGAAGGTGCAGGGTTGTGGATGGTCTGGTCACTGGCATATAAGGACTAGAACCTTGTGTTGTGCGTCTAGTGGCATGAACAACGTGCTAACCGCAAGCCTGGTATGGGACAGGCCTGAACAAGTACTTATGTGGATCGCACATGAAACCCCTGCATGAGATGTGTTGTGATGATTGATATGGAGGCTGACTCCCACTATCACTGAAGGTGATCTGACATTAGACCCAGCAATGGGGAAATGAGTAGGGGTGGGGGTATAGCCCGCCACAACTGTGTTTCACGAGAGATCCACAGGGTCGGGGGTGAATTGTGAGTGAGACATAACAAAAGTTCTTGTTATCTCCACCTTGCCACTCACACATGGTTGTGAGGAGGGGTCTAATCATTTTGATAGGATGGGCGTGAAAGTGGAATATCTTGCGGGTAAATTGGTACCTCTCTGCAGAGTTAAAAACGTATTCGAATACTCCGAGCTCCCGGGTTTTATAGGAGTCTGCTGCGGTGGATTAAATCCACGAGGTGTGACACAAGTACTATTTTCTAAATAAAATATGTTTAATCAAGATTACCCAAATGACATGTGTTGTCATGATAAGGAGTGCTGCCATGGGCTGTCGTGTGTCAACGTGTCACGGTAGTGCTATAATCTAGTGAACATGAATGATGATGTTATATTATGAAAAGTGCTGCCATAAGATGAGATGAGAAAGGAAAAGGTTATTTTACAAACATCCATAATTCTTGACTACTCTAGGCTCATATCATCACTACTATATGTATCTACTCTTACCTATGACTTGCTGAGTACGTAAGTGCTCACCCTTGCAACATTCAAATCAGTAGATGGAGCGCTCTACGACCAAGATGAAGGCATGGAGTACTTCGTGGACCCAGAAGGAGGAGCGTCAGTCCCGTCATTTCCCTGATGTGTGTTGTTCTGCCGTCCACTTCTCTTTGTGGGTGGGTCACCTACCTTCTGCTGTGTAGATGTTATCTTGGTAAACCATGAATGCTGTGAAGGCATTGTAATCTTCTTATGTAATATCAAGGCCAGCAGGCCACACTGCTTAACTATTTTGTAAGTTACTCTGTTGCAATGTGATATACTCCTGTGCTTGACTTATCCTGGGACGTCAAGGGTATGTGTATGCTATGCATATATGGGACTAGCTGCAGCGAGCTAGGTCTCTACAGGAGTAGTCGTAGTCCCAGTTTCGGGGCGCGACAGGGGGAGTCCTGATTGATGGCGGGAGGTAGTCTCCCCGGACTTGGCGGTACGCATTCGCTCCACCTCCTCCCTAGTGAAATGGGTCTGATCCGCCGGGGGTGCCCGCAAGGGTGGCCCTAGAGGGGGAGGGAGCTGATGCGCGTTCGCCCTCACCCCAGTGGACGCCGCCGGTGCCGGAGCGGGTCAGGCGCCGGGCCCGCGCTCGGGGCGGCGGCGGGAGCAGTCGTGGTTTGAGTCTCCGGGGTGTTCGCAGGAGCGGGTGCCGCACCGGCTCCGATTGTCGGCCCTCGAAGGCTCTCGGGCCTAAGTGTGGCGGTCGTCGCCGGTGCGAGGGAGGCCCCCGGCTAGTCGGTAGCCGCTCGCGGGGGTTCCGGGCACGGGGCCGGGTGACTCCCCGAAGCGCGGGAAGCATCCCCGGGACTGGATATGCCCCGGGCGCGGGCGGACCTACGGGCACACCTCCGGGCGCGGGCGCGGGCGCACCTCCGGGGAAGGTGGGGTGCCCCATGAGGAATTGGGGCGTTGCCCCCATAAACGGATATGGGGGCGGGTAGACGGGAGCCAGGGGTTGCGCCAGGACGCGCAGTAGCTCCTCCAGGGTGTGCTGGGTGCGAAGCTGGCCCTGGATCAAAGCCCCCCAGCAGAGGATCTCCGGAGACCGGGACGGAGAGTTGGGGCGCACTAGGCTCCGCAACCTCGGTGGCGGTCACCATGTCAGAAACGGGGACCCTCCTGTCGGAGGCCGCGGGTGGAGGAGGCGGCTCCTCCCCCCGGGCACCCTCGGGCGGCAGGGTCGTGGAGGCATCATCCCGCGAAGGCGGAGCTGGGTTGCTAGGACCAGCGCCATCGGGAGACAAAAGGGCTTGAGCTCCGGTTCTTGGGGGAGCCATGGCGATTCATCGCGAAGTCCCCACGGACGGCGCCAACTGTCGTGGTATTACGGATACCCCGGCAGGTTCGGACGTGCGCAGCACGAGTACAACAACGTGAGCTGACCGAGTTACCGGTCTTCTCCCGCCGTGCAACACAGAAATTGACACAGTGGTTTATACAGGTTCGGGTCCCACTGGGGAGGTATGCTCTCGGGGAGAGGTCTCCAAGAGAGCCTGATATTGCGTTAATTCAAATGAGTTCGAATCCCATGAAAAGAGGTACAGGAGGGGTATATATAGCCCCTAAGAAATACAAAAGACCAAAAAGCCCTTGCTACGACCGTTGGATCGAAGGGCGTTGAAGTCATTTGGCTAGGAGGACGGCTCGGATGCTTGACACGTGTCCTTGCCAGCTTCTCAGAGGTTTCTCGGGTCAGCAGCCGCCCTTCCAAGGCCCCGAACGCCACCAGGGGCCCAGAGACCCTGCGAGACTGACCCTCCGGAACTCACCGCGGGCCCTTCGGTGATCCTCCGGGTCTCACCAGGCGTCCTGTGACCCACCGGATCTCACTGGGGGCCCGGTGACCCTCCGGATCTCATTGGGGGCCTGGTGACGCTCCGGGTCTCATCGGGGTTCCGGTGACCCTCCAGATCTCACTGGGGGCCCCGGTGACGCTCCGGGTCTCACTGACCCTCCGGGTCTCACCGGGGGCCCGGTGACCCTCCGGCTCTCACTGGGGGCCCGGTGATGCTCCGGGTCTCATCGGGGGCAGCTTTTCTGGACTTCGTGGGGCCCCTGGGAGTTCCCCCAACAACTTCTTTCTGGTCGTGACCCAATCTGACTGTCAGTTTTGCATACTGACTGTTAGTTTGTACTGTTTATTTTCCAGCTCGTGCACAACAGCTCTTTTGTTTCTTGAGGCTGTAAATAGAGGCTTTGAGCAGATGTTTTACACACCAAGCAGCCTCCCTCTCATACATACACTTGAGCATTCATTTTGGAGTTAAAATCTTGATCTTTTGATCAAGTTGTGAGCTTTTGAGATCCGCCGAGTTTTCGGTTCGCATCATCTTTGCATACTTAGAGTTTCTCGGTGCGTATTGGAGGTCTTGAAGAGACCTTGCAACCTGTTACTCTTGGTGAACACCCTCACCTAGATGGTTTGGTGGCGTGGCCGTTGACCTCTCCAGTTCAGAGTTTGTTGGAGAGGCTCGGCGTGTTTGTAAAAGGCCACAGTGCTCACCTTTCCTGAGTGGACAAGGAGCAACCAATAGTGAGTAATATCCTTCGTGGATATTGAAGCAAAACTCATTCTTTTGAGTGCTTCAACGAGGATTAGGGGAGACCGAGCGAGTCTCTGGGACCTCGGGAAAAATCTTGTGTTTGTCTTCTACTCTCTTTTATTTTGCAATATATATTCATTTGTTCTTTCTTTACAAAAGTTGTTTTAAATTTGAAGTTTTTAAAGCCTCCTGTTCACCCCCCCTCTAGTCAGCATCCTTGATCCTACACTCGCTCCCTCGTCCACCGGCTAGTCGAAGCGCGGAGGATACATCTCGGGGAACCACACCTCTGGGCGCTCCACACCCGCCGGCTCCGGGACCGCCGGAGGTGTGGACACCGGAGAGGGCGAGCGGTTGTAGTTCACCGAGTTGGAGTCAGCCCCGTCGTTCGTTGCCTTCCCCTTCTCGACTGATCCAGTGGGTGCATCGAGGAGGCGCATGAACTCCCCCGTCATCCCTGGGCCGGGGCAGGCCTCCACCTCCATGAGCGGCGACGTCGCCCCGGGCCTCGGGGTGGCTCACGTGCGCCCCAACCCAGGGGTTGCCTCATGGGCCCTACCGGGCGTGGCTTCCAGCGCCGTTACGGGCCGGGGGCCTTTCGCGCCTTGGTGCACTTTGGCTCGGGGCCCCCGGCGGCCTCCTTCCCCCGCTTGTGGGAGCCAGGGGTGGGGAGAGTCTCCCTCACCGGTAGCTTCAGCCCGAAGGCTTCTACCACCATGTTATGGGGAGGACCCTCCCAGATGACGCGCTCGTGCTCATCGGCGTAGTACCTCCCGAGGAGCTTTTCCGCCTTCTCCCGGGCGGCCAGATATGGCTGGACTAGAAAAACAAAAGTGTTAGCCAAAATCTTAGACTAAGGAGAGTGCCACTGGACACTTACGTCGAGTCACCGGCCTCTGCGGGGGCTGATGCGCCGGGCACATCCTGATCCCCCTCCTCCCCTGTGAGAAGTGGGAGAGCTTAAGGAGCACCAGCTCCTCCGCGATGTCCCTCACGGACCTCAGGCCCCAGGCGCCCACCATTTTGCTAAGGAGCTTCAACTCCTCGGGGCTCCACACCGGGCGCTTGGGGCGGACGAGCGGCAGTTGGAGGGGGGCTCCGGGGAGTAGGTGACTCCAGAGTCCCAGACCCAGAGATAGAACCATCCCCGGAGCCAATCCCCCTAATGGTCCGGGGAGGACGCCACCGGGTACTCCTCCACCTGGGCCGGAAGGAGTTGCATCATGATGGAGCCGAACGCAGACTTCGGCCCTCCCTTCACCATGTACGAGCCCCTCACCGAGGACTCATAGAAGTACTGGAGTAGCCAGAGCATCGGCTCCCTTCCGGTGGCTGTCTCTCACGGCCAAATGAAGAGCCCCATCTGAACAAGGGCGTTGGGCGTCAGGCGGTTGAGTGCCACCCCATATTACCAGAAGAACTCCCGAAGCAGCGGATGCACTGAGAGCCAGAGGCCAGCCTCGGCGAAGGCCTTGAAGACAACCACCTCTCCAGCCCGGGGGCGACGCACTGTCTCCTTCTTCGGGGGGATCCAGATGTCCCCGTTCGCGAAGACCCCCCGCTCCACCAGGGACTCCAAGGCCCCTGAAGTGAATTCCGAAGCCCAGAGGAAGTCCGCGGTGACATCCTCTAGGGTACGTCGGCGGCTTTGGCGTAGCCTTTGGGAACCATCTAAGTTCTCGGGAGGCCATGTTTCCGGGAGTCTAGGTTTCCGGGAGGCTATGATTCCAGGAGGCTAAGTTTCCGGGAGAAGCTCGCAGCGCCGGTGAGAATTGGGGGCTAAGGGCTGTGTGAGCTCTCCGGGCCCCCCAAAGGCCCCATTTATAGAGGCCGGTGTGGCCCCGATGGGCGACACGTGGCTCCTCGGGATCGATCTGAGCTGCTCCTTTCAAACGCCGCGCACAAATCCAAGGGGCATACGAGAAACGACGCGCCAAAATTCGAACTACGCGAGGTCATGATGGCCGACGAGTGCACTAATCTGAGCTGCTCCTTTCAAACGCCGCCGTAATGGTTGGGCACAGAGATCAAAGCGTCTCCGAGATTTGGAGGCTCCCTCCGGGGGAGATGTCCCAGGTAACGTAAACCATTCCCCCCGGGGACTCAGGATGTGTCCCCGGAAGGCATGGGGGGCTGCTGTTGGGGGAAATCTCCACCCAATTGACCCCGGTGACTCCGTCCCGGGCGCCGCCGTTGGCTCGGTAACAAGGGCCCCCGATGACCTCGTCCCGGGTGCCGCTGTTTGCCCGGTAACAAGGGCCCCCGATGATCCCGTCTAGGGCGCCGCCTTTTGCCCGGTTACAAGGGCCCTCGGTGACCCCGTCCCGGGCGCCGGCCTGTGCCCGGGGACCCTGGGCCCCTGGTGACCGGTCCGGACCACCGCCATGCCCGGGGATCCGGGGCTCCCGGTGACTTGTCTCGGGCGCCGCCATTTGCCTAGGGACCAGGGCCCCAGGTGACCCATCCCGGTCGCCGCCATGTGCCCGGTTACAAGGGCCCCCGGTGACCCCGTCCCGGGCACAGCCATTTGCCAAGGGGACCAGGGCTCCCGGCGACCTATCCTGAGCGCCGCCATTTGCACGGTGACAGGGGCCCACCAGTGACCCCATCTCGGACGCCGCCATTTGCCCGGAGACCAGTGCCCCTGGTGACTCATCTCGGGCGCCACCACGCAGCCATTTGCCTGGGAACCAAGGCATCCTATGAGCCATCCCGGGCACCGCTATGTGCTTGATGACAGGGGCCCCTGGTGAGCCCGTCTCGGCCGCCGCCATTTGCCAAATGACGGGGGCCCCCGGTGACCCGTCCCGGGCATCCCCATGTGCCCGGTGACTGCTGCACCCAGTAACCCCATCTCGGGCGCCGCCATGTGCCCAGTGACTAGGGCCCCCAGTGATCCCTTCCTGGGCTCCGCCATGTTCCCGGTGACAGGGGCCCCCAATCACCCCGTCCCGGGCACTGCCATTTACCCGGGGACCAACGCCCCTCGTTGCCCGTCCGGGCGCCGCCATGTGCCCGGTGACAAGGGCCCCCGGTGACCCCGTCCTGGGCGCCGCCATTTACCCTGGGACCAACGCCGTCGGTGGCCCGTCCCGGGCGCCGCCATGTGCCTGGTGACAGGGGCCCCCTGACCCTGTCCCGGGCGCCGCCATTTACTCGGGACCAACGCCCACGGTGGCCCGTCCCGGGCCCGGCCATGTGCCCAGTGACAGGGGCCCCCGATGACCCCGTCCTGGGCGCCGCCATTTGACCGGCGACCGGGGCCCCCAGTGACCCATCCCGGGCATCGCCATGTGCCCAGTGAGAGGGTCCCCCGGTGAGCCCATCCCGGGCGCCGCCATTTTCTCAGTGACGGGGCCCACTGCACAGGGTCACGTGCGGAGCACCTCGGGAATCAGCAAGGACACTTGTCAAGCATCCAAGCCCCCTGGCCAGCAGAAGGATGTTGATGCCCCTCGATCTGACGGCTGCAGCCGGGCTAGTCTTGTAATTTGCGTCTTTTGGGCCTATATATGCCCTTGTACCTCTCTCTTGTAACTAAGGACAATTCATTATCATCAATACACAAAAACGAATAGGCGTGCTCAGGAGCACTCTCCCCATGAGAGAGCTCCCCTAGCCGTCCCTTGTCAGGACCACGTCGACAAGACTAGGGTCTCCACTGAGGCCCGAACCTGTCACTAGTACAGAAATGCAGTCTACTAACCCCTATCTTCTATCGGTTATTAGCGAAACAGCACAAAACCGATAGAAAATGTGCCTCGCGGGCAAAAAAGCCCGACGGATGTATTTTCCCTATCGGTTTCTAAGAAACTTACCGATAGAATAAATAGTATGATTTACTCTAGCGGTGATGAACATATTTGCCGTTAGAAGAGATGCATAAGTACTGACGGAAGAATGTTGTGCGCCGATAGGACTGGTCGACTTCAACAACTAGACTTATTCTATCGCTACTGTATGAATATACCGACAGAATATATTAAAAGTTCCTATCGGCAATATGTAGTTCGCCGATAGAATAGTTGTACTTCTACAAATATTTTTATTCTATCGGTAATGGATTCTTTTACCGTTAGAATATATAGAAAATTGCTTAGAACTGTTCGTCTTCTAATAGTTTTATTCTATCGGTAATGCATGTTTATACCGGTAGAATATTGCACAAAATATCTTAGAACTGTTGGCCTTCTACAACTAGTAATATTCTATCGGCAATGTACGTACAGACCGATAGAGTATGTACAAAAATTCCTATCGGTAATATTTGTTGTGCCGATAGAACCATTCGGCTTCTACAGATGTTTTTATTACTAACGGTATTCTGTTTTCTTACCGATAGAAAATATATAATTGTATAAATACACGGGTATGTCTCTTTCATTCTCACAGTTCATCTGGGCTCGTAGTCCTAACCCGTAAGCTCCATGGACGGCCGGCGCACCTCTACAGGGGACCGCTGCACCTCCGCACCTCCATCGACGCCCTCTAGACGTCGGCATCCCAAGGAAGGTACGTAAAATTTCTGCAATATTGTTAGATTATTCTAATCCGATTATGGCAATAATTCTGCTTTTTTTGTATCCTTCATTTTGATGTGTCTTCTTTTCAATATGATTATGATCTGTTCAGGTCCTTGGATGATGCTCGTGAGGGGCAACGTATTTCACGGTTCTTCATCGCAGTACGCTGCCTACGTTGGCTTGTTGGCGAAAGAAAAGGTGAAGATCACCGTCGAGAGCTGGAAGGACGTGAAGGGCGAGATCTTGGTTGGCTCGGTCGAGAAGATGCTTAAGCCCGGCGTGTTTCTCAAATCAGGACCTATAGAAAGCATCTTACATGTTTTTGCATGCACCAGCTTGTGGCCAGATGCTTACCTGCTTGGAGAAGAAGAATTGTTGTTATTTGCACAGCCATTCTATACCATCACTACACAGAACAACATCTTGGAAGGTAGGTTCTTTTTGTTAATGGAGTTGAGTTGAGTTGAGTTGAGTTGATCGAGTTTGAGTCCGAGGAAATCACCATTACGTACAAATGTATGTCGATGGCAGTTCCAGCTCCTCGGGCGTCTTCGAACTGAACTCCTATGGTTAAGTCCAATGTGGTTCAGACATTTACTGTTTTGGATGAATGGATTTGTGATGTATCAGGTCTAACTTGTAGTCGGTAGTTGCATTGTGGCAACCTGCAAAGGTTGCCTTTTATGTAAAATGCATGTATGGGCCACTGGGTCCTCGTCGTGATCTGTTGTTAATTTCAGACGTGGCTTTTGTAATATACATCGAATGTGTGAATTGTTGTATTTGTATATTGTTGTATATTTGTGTATCATGTATTGCTAATTGGGACATGAACTTGAATGTGCAGGGAGCATTTGTGTATTTAATTGTATTGGTAGGTAGGTGTGTATTTGTACTGCTGTTTCAGACATGCACTTCAATTTGTGAACTGGCATGTGTATGTTTGTACCTGAATTTGTATTGGTGAACTGGCATGTGTATGTTTGTACCTGAATTTGTGAACTGGCATGTGTAATTTCTTTGGCAAGATGAAGTCCCAACTACCTACGAAAAGTATTTTTGTGTCTCCTAGTTAATCCACAAATTAGCATTTCTTGAAATATATTGCTTTATCTTCTAGTTAAGATCCGTTTGATGTAAGATCTGTTTGATGTTACATTGATATGATTCCTTGAATGTGAGAAATGGCATGTGCATGTTTGTCCCAGTTTGGTAACAGTACCTCCTCTAACGGTAAGTACACATATTTACCGATAGGAAAACATATATATTTGTTCAGTCATGCATATTCTAACGGTAAATACACATATTTACCGATAGGAAGCACATATATTTGTTCAGTCACGCATATTCTAACGGAAATGCACATATTTACCGATAGAAAAATACATATATTTGTTCAGTCATGCATATTCTAACGGTAAATACACATATTTACCGATAGGAAACACATATATTTGTTTAGTCATGCATATTCTAACGGTAAATGTACATATTTACCGATAGAAAAATACATATATTTGTTCAGTCATGCATATTCTAACGGTAAATACACATATTTACCGATAGGAAGCACATATATTTGTTTAGTCATGCATATTCTAACGGTAAATGCACATATTTACCGATAGAAAAATACATATATTTGCTTAGTAATGTATATTCTCTAACGGTATGTGTGTGTTTTTACCGATAGAATATGTGAGCGGCAAATTACCTAAGTTAGTCTGACGGTTATTTCATGTATTTACCGTTAGAAAAATGTCCATTATAAGGAAAACCCCAGTCGACCATTGCGGAGCTGCTCTTTAATTTGTTCTGTTGCACTCTGTGTCCCTCTGTTTGTGACGAAAGTTCCAGCTACACTGCTAGGGTGATCAGCGCAGGCTGGAGGGAAGTTGATTGCGCCCCTCTCTTTAAGGTATGCTTAATCGTCGACACCTATCTCTCTCTCCCTCTAGATCTCCCTTCCTCTCTACTTGCAAGCTAGCTGTATTGTGTAGTTCCAAGTTTGTAGCTCTAAGCTTGGGAGCTTGGTAGCTGGAAATGCGTCATGTTTTAGGAGCTAACTAGCTTGTATTGTGTAGTTAGCTAGGTTAATTAGTGTTAATTTCGTCAGGCTAGGGTTCAACACATGTATCTGTTGTAAGAGGCTGTACATGTACATATACATAACTTAATCGGGCAGGTTTCATGCATGGCTTACTCGTTAAATTTTGTTAATTGTAGATGGACAGGAAATATTGGATGTATGGAATAAAACGTACTACTCTTGAATATTTGGATGGTGTGAATGAGTTTATTAAATTTGCTGAGCAACAAAAGGAGAGGAAGGGAGAGAAAAATATGCTCTGTCCTTGTACAGATTGTATGAACTTGAAGAGGTTTAGCAACTCTGATCAAATTAAGAGTCATTTGATTCGTCGTGGTTTTAACGCGCGATACACCCGTTGGATATGGCATGGCGAAGATCTTGAGGAAACAAGCACCACTACTACCAATCAGCACGACTCGGATGTGGATTGCAATAATATCGATGATCATCCCAATTTTGGTAATGTTAATTCCGATGTGCACGTAGATGATGATGATGACAATCCAGATGAGATGTTATGTGATGTAGAGGAAGATTACAACGAAAATGACTTCTGTGAATTTGAGAAACTGATTGCTGACTCTGAGAAGCCTCTGTTCCCTGGATGTGCAACATTTACAAAACTGTCTTCTGTGCTGAGATTATATAACTTGAAGGCAGGAAACGGTTGGAGTGATAAGAGTTTCACGGCACTATTAGATCTTCTAGCGGACATGCTTCCAGAGGGAAATGAGTTGCCAAGATCTACTTACCAAGCCAAAAAACTGTTGTGTCCGTTGGGAATGGAAATCGAAAGAATACACGCATGCCCAAATGATTGTGTGTTGTACCGTAACGAGTACTCCAGTTTGCATGTTTGTCCAAGATGCGGCGCATCGAGGTATACGCGTAGGGACCGGATTGACAGTGAACGTCATGAGGTAAGGAAAGGGCCCCCGGCAAAAACTGTGTGGTACTTGCCTGTGATACCTAGATTGAAGCGGCTGTTTGCAAATCCGAAAGTCGCGAAGCACTTGCGTTGGCATGCTGAAGCCCGGAAACAAGACGGAAAACTGAGACACCCAGCTGATTCTATTCAATGGAGAAACATCAACAGAACATTTGCTGAGTTCGGCGGCGAACTTAGGAATGTAAGGTTCGGGCTGAGTACAGATGGTATGAACCCACATGGTAATATGAGCAGCCGGCACAGCACTTGGCCGGTTCTTTTATGCATCTACAATCTTCCTCCTTGGTTATGCATGAAGCGCAAGTACATCATGATGGCGTTACTAATCTCAGGACCCAGACAACCCGGAAATGATATTGACGTGTTTCTAGCACCTTTAATCGAGGACTTACAGAAATTGTGGAGCGAGGGTGTGCAGGTGTGGGATGCATACAAGAAAGAGAATTTCATCTTGCGGGCCCTGATATTTTGCACCATAAATGATTTTCCTGCCTACGGCAATTTGTCGGGGTATAGTACGAAAGGAGCCAAGGCTTGCCCTATTTGCCTAGATGAAACTGAGAGCATCTGGCTGCGAAACTGCCGGAAAACAGTGTACATGGGTCACCGCAGGTTTCTTCCGGTGCATCACACGTACCGTAAGAAGAGGAAATCATTTAACGGGAAGCCTGAGAAGGGATTAGCTCCAGTGTTTCTGACCGGTAAGGAGATTTACTCACGCGTGAACGACATCAAAGTTGAGTTCGGTAAGCATTCTAAACCTCGAGAAAAAAATGTTTGGAAGAAGAGATCGATTCTTTGGGATCTACCGTACTGGGAGCACTTACAAGTTCGACATTGCATTGACGTCATGCATGTAGAGAAAAATGTCTGTGACAGTTTAATTGGTTTGTTGTTGAACATTCCGGGAAAGACAAAGGATGGTGTGAAAGCTCGTCATGACATGGTGGAAATGGGGATAAGGACTGAGCTTGCACCTTTAGAGAATGGAAAGCGTACATACCTCCCCCCGGCCTACTACACGTTGTCCAAGAGCGAAAAAATAGAACTCTGTCGGTGCCTGCACGGTGTTAAAGTTCCATGTGGGTACTCCGCGAACTTGAAAAAACTTGTGTCTATGAAGGACCTAAGACTGGTTGGCATGAAGTCCCACGACTGTCATGTCTTGATGTCACAGATGCTTCCCATTGCTATCAGAGGCATTCTCCCAGTTAAAGTCAGAGAGACAATCACAAACCTATGTTATTTCTTCAACGCAATATCTTCCAAGACGCCAAGAGTAGCACGCAATGTAGCGGAGTGACACTGTTTGCTATTTCCGAGGATGCCAGGTCAGTAAGGGCGCTGAACTCATATTACGGTGTTATTGACGAAATATGGGAGCTCGATTACGGATTACTTAAGATTCCCCTGTTTCGATGCCAATGGGTCGAAATCCCTCGAGGTGTTCAAGTTGACAGTTACGGGTTTACTCTCGTCAATCTTGGTAGAGTCGGACACCAAGACGATCCATTCATACTTGCAAAGCAAGCCACACAGGTATTCTACATCGTTGACCCGGCCAATCCAAACTTGCATGTTGTCCTCCACAGCAAGAGACGTATTGTTGGGGTCGAAGATGTTGTCGACGAAGAGGAGTATAACCAATTCGATGAAATACCTCCATTTTTAGAGGACATTCAATCTATCCGTACTGAAGATATCGACGAAACAACGTATCTGCGAGATGACCACGAAGAAGGATTATGGGTTGAGAACCATTGATGATTAATTTCTATTTCAGGGATAAATGCCAAGCAAACAGCCCACAAGTTCTGCAGCAAGGTGAGGAACTTATCATTAATACATCAGGCAGTACATTTTTCTTTAGAATTTAATGATAAGCTAGTTCACAGCATTAATACATCTCAATTTTACTCCACAGCATGAGTTCTAACATGTACAGTACCTTTATCCTGTAAATATTTAATTCTTCCCTTCAAATAGCACTTGCAAAAATCTCATCGCAGCCTCTTCAAAAATCCCTTTTTTCTGACGGTATTTTGTTATTTATACCGATAGAGAAGGACATCTTCTCTCAGGCACTTCAAAACGTTTTCTATCGGTATTGTTCTATTTTACCGTTAGAATAAATTCATTTGTCTCACGGTATTTGTTGTCTGACGGTTTTTTCCTGTTTTTACCGATAGAAGAATACTCTGCCGCTTCGAATTCTCAACCGTGTCGCCATGCGTCGCCTTGGAAACTCTATAAGTACCTCGCCATGCGTCGCGGTATTTTGTTGTTTTTCTAATTCTCGAACGGTTGGACTCCTCATCTTCTCTTTCACAATGGCAACCTCCATGGGATCGTCATCCACGGCCTCCCCGGTAAGAACTCTAAATCTCCTCGGTTTACCCCTGTATTGTTAATCCATGTTCAGTTCATTCTTGACCTGTTGATTTGCACAGGGAATGGTAGCCGTGGAAGACACTGCCAAAGTGAAGGCTGACCTGAGGGCCCTCCAGGAGGAGCACAAGCTCCTTACAGACAAGCACACTCAGCTACGGCTTGACCTTGACGATCTCTTCCAGCGCATTAAGCGCATGAAGACGGATGGTGACAATGCTAGGGCGAGGACGAGGCGTCTTCGCGAGGAGAAGAAAGTCGCGGATATGACCATCGCTGGCTGCGGTTTGACTATGAAGGATACCATAGCGAAGCTGACGGAGGTCGCAGGCCTTCTTGACGCGGTAGTAGTTGATCCTAGGGACAACTTGTCGCTAGAGGAGTCCTGCGTCCTGGCTGCAAGTCTAACTGACTCTATTCTACATGCAGCCAGGGCTAAGACCACCCCTTGACCTAGCATTTTGGGTTTTATTTTTTATGTAAGTGATAAAACAACAATGAATGAACAATTTCTTTTTATGTCAATTTTCCAATTTTCCGGCTATCTTCCCTCTTTCTTTAACATTCTGCAGCTTTCAACCACGGTCTGTTTGATGTTAAATTGTGTACCTTTTCATAACTCTGACGGTATTTTGTTGTTTTTACCGATAGAAAAAGGGCACACAAATCTCAAGCACTTAATCAAAAAAATTTTCTGGGGAAAATTGGGCTCACGGGATTTTTTTGTTTATACCGATAGAAAAGGGCACCTTTTCATTACTCTCACGGTATTTTGTTGTTTTTACCGATAGAAAAATGGCACCCAATCTCAAGCACTTTAAAAAAATTTTCTGTGGAAAATTGGTCTCACGGGATTTTATTGTTTATACCGATAGAAAAATGCAATCACTAATTCGAATATTTTTCCGGGAAATTTACTTTTTCTATCGGTATTATTTTGTTGTTTCGATAGAAAATTACATAAGTCTATCGGTATCATTTTGTTATACCGATAGAAAAGTTCCTCCGCTACTTTATTTCTCGTACACGGCCCTTTAGTTTCCCTCCACTCGAACAGTTCCACCTTAGAGTACTGCGTCTCTTCGAGAGCGAAGAAAACCCCAACCTCCGCCGTGAGCACTCACTTCCTCTCTCCCACACGACGATCGCCGGCTGGACACTGGTTCGTCACTGCCACCGGTTCTTATTTTCGTCCTTCGCCCGCCGCTGCTGCGTTCTACACCGCCTCTGCATCACCAGAACTGATCGCCGCCGTAAATACCCTAATTCGTCGTTCTATTTCCAGCATCTTCTTTATTTGATCCTAGTGTTTTGCACGTACTAATTCTTGGAGTTTTGCAATTACACTAGGGTTCCCTATTGTGTTGGCTTATGTACATTCCGCAGGCAATGTTGATTTTAATTAGGGTTTACATAATATGTTCCAGTGCTGTAATGAACCTGTTTTGAGATTTTAACTTCTCTATACTGCTGTATGTGTGAT
This sequence comes from Pharus latifolius, assembly GCA_019359835.1. Lineage (NCBI taxonomy): Eukaryota > Viridiplantae > Streptophyta > Magnoliopsida > Poales > Poaceae > Pharus > Pharus latifolius. Next base: position 13,721,779 of record CM033327.1, on the reverse strand, counting down.
CAATTGTATCCAACTGCCATGTAATGCAGATTATATGTTGGAGGTGTTCTTACACATATTCTATCGGCAGCTCATGTGTTTACCGATAGAAAATTTTCTGCACAAGTAGTAAAACTTAATTTGGATCTGGAAGGACATGAGCCATGCAATGTACTAGTTTGGTTGGGAATTTTTACTCACTTCGTAGGAATATATGGCAATGTGGATGGGTCTTCGATGTATATGTTTCAAATGCCTATATACATGACTTTTCCCAACCTAATTGCTGTGAAGTCCTGATGACTCACATACAGGCTAGGCTAAAGATTATGCACAGTAGCACTTAGATGCTTGTGTGCATATTTACGTGTGAAATAATAATGCTGGCCCATGAATATTAGTGTAGCAAATCATCGAGAATGTTATGTGATGACAGTGAATGGTGGCTTGTCAACAAAATTCCATATGTAGAGAACATTGTTATGTTCTATCGGTATCTCACGTGTTTGCCGATAGAAAAATTGTCTTGTGTGGAGGTAATTGTTATGGTCTATTGGCAGCTCATGTGTTTACCGATAGAAAATATTTCTGAAGAGTTCAGTAAGTAATTTATGCATGTCTTTCTTTTTGTATTATTTTCCCTTTTGCCGCCCTAGTTAGTCTCCAGTCCTGGGCTGAGTTATGGAAGTCCAAGGCGAATTAATTGCCATATATATGGTTTGTTGAAGGTTTTGTAGGGGAAGACATGTCGTCGTCTTCATCGGATGGTACTAGTGGTTCGACTAGGGCCAACCCCATCGTAACTACTGAAGATGGGGCTGTTACATCCCAGCGCAAGAGGGTGGGGCGAGGCGCGACGACGTTGGGGCGTTTGGCCAAACGCACTGATCTTTCTTGTGAGTTCAACCAATTTGGGAGGCCGATTGGAAAGAATGCTGGGAGGTACGCGGCCTACGTTGGGCTGTTGGCGAAAGAAAGGGTGAAGATCACCGTCCAGAGCTGGAAGGACGTGACGGCGGACGAGAGGGATAGGTTGTGGGCGGAAGTGAAGGTTAAATGAACTGAAATCGCTGAACTCTTTCGTAATCACGTTCTCTTGGCTTATACTAAAGTTTAACTAACTCGTGATTAATTGTATGCATTTTTCGGAAACAGGCTAAGTGGAACATCCCCGACGATACACCTAGGACTGCCTGCTTGAAGGACATGAACGGAACATGGAAAACCTTTAAGAGCTGGCTCGTCAGTAACTTCCTAGCTGCGGGGAAATCTCCTTGCGAGAAGTACCCCTTCATATCGGAGGAGGTATGGGAGGAATTCACCAAGCAGAAGGGGACTGAGGAGTTCAAGGCCCTTAGCGAGAAGAATAGGGCGATCCAGAAGAGGAACGACCACCCGCATCGGCTCGGATCCCGGGGCTATGCGGGGAAGGAGGAACAGTGGAAGAAGGAAGACGAACAAAATCCTGTCATGGACACCCCTGAGTTGCCGCTCTCCGAGATCAGGGATGAGAGGTGCAAGCGATGGTGGAGAGGGAGGGGGTCCGTGTCGTCCACGGGGTCTGTGCAGTTCGCAACCCCTGGGGACGCCGACGTTGTGAGGCGAATGGTAAGTTGGCTAACCTCGTAAACTGTGTGCGCACAAGTGTATATAAGGCAATTTGTCTCACAAGGTACCTTCAAATGTAACAGATCTCTTTTGAGAAGGACGCAGCGGAGGGATTGTTTACCCCGTAGAGGGAGAACGACATCCTCACCCGAGCTCTAGGAAATAAGGAGCATCCCGGGCGGACACGGGCCGTGGGAGCCATTGTGTCGTGGAAGGCCGGTTTCGTAGATCCGGCTCCACCGAGGAAGAAGGCCCGCACCTGGAAGGAAAAGGAAGCTGACCTCTCCGATAAGATACGGGCTGAGGTACGGGAGGAGATACGGGCGGAGATGCGGGCTGAGATACGGGCTGAGGTACAGTCTGAGGTGCAGACCGAGGTCGCACAAATGAGGGAAGAGTTTGCACGGTTGAGAGAAACATTGCTGGCCAAGAGTGCAGATGCGGATCCCCAGGACGACGGTACCCCGCGGGGTCGGATAAGCAGTTGCGTTTCGAAGGTACTCGCGGATCCAGTGGATCTACTTGAGGTACTGCAAGCCTTCATCTGTGCACTTAAGTTGATTCCACTCCCATTCTGTTAGAGTTGTTTCGCTAACCTATTTTAATTGTTACAAATTTGCAGGGGCCGGAGGGCTGCATCCTACAGAATCACGTAGGCGCTGGGCAGGAAGTGGTTGGACACGGCTTCGTATATCCGTCTGGGCCGGATGTCCGGGTCCACTGTGTACCTCTGCGGTTGGGTTTCGCAAAGGTACAGGTGGACATGGCCATGCCGGGCTACAACGATTCTCCGTTGCCAGTCCCAACAGAGGAACTGCAGACACTTGCCGAGGCAGTAGGCTCCTACGTACAGTGGCCCAAGAAGTGTCTTGTAATACAACCGGTAAATCCTACACATTTTAGATTACATCCTACTCAGTACACTCAACTTGCATAATCTAACATACATGCTCATTAATTGAAGTGGCCTGCCGCGGGGCTACCAGGGGACTGCGCCCCCAGCTCGGGGCATGAGGGCCGATCTCGTGCGAACCTGGACACATCAAAGACGGCCTCGACCCCACCCAGCGCATCCACGCCTCCACCTCAGAAGAAAGCCGCCATCACCTCGCCCTTGCCTTCGAAGGTACGCGCTCAGTCCTCGGCAAAAGGCAAGGGCGGCAAAGGCAAGGGCAAAGGGCGACAGGGACTGCCGCGGACGTTCACGAACGCGCTCCCACTCCTGTCGGAGGCATCTTTGCGGAAATTGGATCGATCAACCAGAGACCTCCACGACTGGTACCTACATCGAGCTCGGCGCAGCCTGAACTTCTTAGTTCCCTACAGGCCTGGGCAGTTCCACCGTGAGCCCGGGACTATATCCGTGGCACACGAGGATCTGTTCGACCTCTACAACTGGCGGGAGCTCGATATGTCCATCATACGGACTGGAGTCCTGTGAGTTTGCTGATGCTATGTATTGCTGTTTTCTAACTCTGTTTGCTAACTCTGCATTAATGTTGCAGTTCATTTGAATACTGAGTAACTTTCTGTGAAATTAATATTAATCTCGTCCTTCGCATGCAGGTGCATGTACAGGCTAGCATCGGAGGCTACGTGTGACAAGGTGGGTTTCCTCGACCCAGAGAAAATAAGCCTCACGATGCTAGAGCAGGACGCCGCGCACGCTGAGCAGTACATATCCAGCGCGCTGATGGCGCAGCAGGACAGGGACTTCATTCTGGTGCCGTACCACCAAAGGTTAGTGCATTTCGTACTAATTTAACTCAATCTTGTATGTTACACCTGAGATGTACTTTGAGCTAGCGGTCCTCTTTTACGTACAATGCAGGGGCCACTGGATCCTCATCGTGATCTGTCCGCCGAGGAACGAGGTGTACTACCTCGATTCGATGCGTGACAGATTATCGATGGAATATGTGCTCAAGGGGAATATGGGGGCGTAAGTAACTTATATGTTTGATTTAAATTTTGACCTCACTAGCTAATGATAATACATTAACTGGCAATACTAACTGAAATGCAGGGCTTTTGATAAATATGTGTCCGCTGGGGGGAGGCATGCCGCACCGCAGGGCTCCCTACTAGCTTGGAAAGAATATGAGGTACTCACGAGACTTTTTGTTTATGCTTAATTAGTTTATGGAAACAATATATAGCTAACATGTATTCGCATATGCAATTATCTCAGTGCCATCAGCAGCCGCAATCGTGGGAATGCGGGTTTTATGTGCTGCGCTACATGTACGACCTAGTGCAGACAAACTTTTCCCGATTCCCCCAGGTAAGCATCGATAGCTAACTCAAATTTCAAAAATGGGTGTCACGTTCTAAATTAGGATCGAAGTTAGTTACTCAGTATGCACACATGCTTGCAGATCGCCATGTCGAAAGACCAATATGAAAATGCAAAGATTATATATCTTCGACAAATCTGGGCACAATATGTCATGGAGGAAGTAGCACCCAACCATCCAGCATGACAATTTTCTCCTTTTGGTGTACTCTGCATAGACTGTTCATATACATGTGAATAAATATATATATGTGAATAAATGTCCACATTGGATTGCAATCTGTATTTGTCCATACATATGTGAATAAATGTGAATAACTGCCTAATGTGTGAATTTGTTCTGTGAATTTACCTTGCATCTGTACTGTATTGTGTATCCAATCTATACTGTATTGCATCTGTACTGTATATGTGAATGTACTGTATTGTGATGCAAATAAAGTACTGTATATGTGATTGCTCTATCGGTAAATTCATCAACAACCGAGAGACTACTGTCCTTTTTCTATCGGTACAATCAAAATTAACCGTTAGAAGAGTTTGACCTTTCCTGCCGGTGAACTCATACATATCCGATAGAGTACTAAGCTTTTTTCTGTCGGTAATCTTGTAGTTAACCGTTAGAATAGTGGTACTTTTCAATCGCTATTGACGAGTTTTCTATCGGTAAACTTGTAATATGCCGATAGAATAGTGTGAGTTTTCCTGTCGGTAAACTTATAATTAGCCGTTAGAATAGTGGTACTTTTCAATCCGCTAGCGACGAGTTTTCTATTGGTATACTCCTAATATGCCGATAGAGTACTAAGCTTTTTTCTGTCGGTAATCTTGTAGTTAACCGTTAGAATAGTGGTACTTTTCAATCCGCTAGCGACGAGTTTTCTATCGGTACACTCCTAATATGCCGATAGAGTACTAAGCTTTTTTCTGTCGGTAATCTTGTAGTTAACCGTTAGAATAGTGGTACTTTTCGAACTGCTGGACGTAAGAATACGATGGGTTTTCTATCGGTAGATTCATAATATGCCGATAGAATAGTGAACTTCTTCTGTCGGTTATTTACCGATAGAAAATGTCCAGTCTTGTTCTATCGTGTCTATCTCTATCGGTACAAAAACCGATAGTAGAAGGGTTTTTTTTACCGATAGAAGACTGCATTTCTGTACTAGTGTGTATAAACCCTTGTGTCACTCTCTGTGTTGGCGTGACGAGAGAGGATCGGTCACGCGGTCAGCTCATGTTGCTTTTCATTCGCTAGGAACCTCTTGACGAGGATTATCACCCAAGCTAGTTCAAAGTATTACACGTCTGGTTTAGGATAGAATCAGATTAGACATATGTCAATAAGTCCATCGCTTTGGTCTCAGATGACCTAGAGGGCGCGGATACAGAGATATTTCATGGTCGCAGCTCCTGCGTGATCATGAGGTCGCAGACAGTGCGCGGTCAAGAAACTCGAGCAGTGCGCGGTCAGTGGGTCGTTGATTATCTACGACCAGGATAATCAGGGAAGGCCTAACACTTTGAATGGGCATATCCTGAGAATCACGAAGATATTCCCACGTATGAAGACAACTGCCATGAGGTTAACATGTGCAGTTATTCCTTGATTGCACGTGTTAAGCCTGCATGGAAGTTAAGTGCGGTTAACAAAACTGCATCTTAACAACTGCCCAAGGCCATTTCGTATTGGCGTCCTTTTGTCCAGTATATAATGGTAGTCAATGCACGTTCTAAAGACAAGTGACAAGTGACTAATTCAGTCAAGCATACAAGCACTACCAGGCATTCACCAAACCTGAAGGCTTAAACACAGTTAGGTAGATCCTAACATAGAAGAGATCATCGCCTGTGATCTTCTCTTCTACCCCCTTGTACAAACATTTTATTACATATAGTGAAATCACAACAGGACGTCGGGCTATTACTCCCACCATCGAGGGCCCGAACCTGTATAAAATCTCTTGTGCCTCTACAGACTTGATTCACCATACTTTTTTGGAGGAGCGCCCTGAAAGGTCCTGCAACTCCCAAATTTGCATAAGATCGACTCAAGACCCCGAGTCCAAATCGTCGACTGCTGGCGCCCACCGTTGGGCCTTTCTCAAGGTGCTTTCCTTTCATCCGGAGTTTTGGCGAACAATGTCTGGGGCATATGATTCCGAGAACGACTTCGATCTCGACGATTATGCCCATATACAAATGCCTTCACCCAGGGACCCTGTTCCAATGGAAGAGGTCAGTTGTGAAGACATTCTGAAGGAACGCTAAGAGAACACATTTTCTCCTACCCGGGTCATGTCCATCGACCAGGGAATGTGAGAGATAGGTCTGGAACTTGATGTCAGTTCCACTATTTGTAAAATTGAGTCTCGGTCACCATGTGTTCCCGTCAGGAACAAGGATGGTAGCAACCAGGAACTCAGTACTGGGAGGTTTGATCCCGACAACCTCCACTCTCTCTTTGACTTCGAATCCGACTCGGAGCAAATAGAGATGTTCACTCCTTCTGTAGCTTCGCTTCCCAAAGAATTCACCGCCTTGTCAGAAGAGAATCCCGATCAGCGGATCGCTAGGGAAGAACAGGAGCGCTGACAAAGGGAGGAACAAGAACGCAAGCAGAAGGAGGATCAAGACCGCGAGTGATGAGATAACGAACTCCGCAGGATGGCCTTACAGGCTCTCCAAAATGCGCAGGCTCGCTATGACACTGCCCCTAGTTCCTCCCGTCGCCCACATGGTTGCAGGCACGACCAGACGCCTTCTTCACCATCGGAGCATTTACCGGCGGATGAAGAGACGATTACACCTGGCGCACCAAAGAGGAGTACGCATGGCCAACTTCGATCTATCGCGGTGGTCTTGCGTAATTTTCCTCCTACCCTCACTGACGCGGACAAATTGGCTTTCGCTAGGATCTTGGCGGAGAAACTGGATGAGGTCACATCTGATGCAACCCCTACAGTTTCCTCCCGGTCTACGATACGTTCCCATGAAAAGGAGTATTCTTACCCTAGTCATGGTAGGCGTAATCGATTACCATCCAGATCACTTCGGCATGACAAATCCAGGCTTGTAGGAAACTCTTGTGATCGAGATCATATTCCTGTGCATTCTCATCTAGGACCACGTGGCGCATCTCCATCGCGCGAAATCACTCGTGGGTATGCTAGAAATCGCGGAACTTGTCGCGCCCCGAAACTGGGACTAAGACTACTCCCGTGGACACCTAGCTTGCTGTAGCTAGTCCCATATATGCATACCTTTGACTTCCCAGGATAAGTCAAACACAGGAGTATATTCACATTGCAGCAGAAAAACTTACAAAATATTTAAGTAGTGTGGCCTGCTGGACTTAATATTACATAAAGAGATTACAATACCTTCATGGCATTCAAGGTTGAGTTAAAATAAAAACTTCTACACAGCGGATGATGGGTGCCCCTTCCACAGTAAGAAGTTGACGGCAGAACAACACATGAGGGATCTGGTAGAACTGGCTCTCCTTCATCTTGTTCCAAGAAGTTCTCCACGCCCCGAAACTGGGTTGAAGTTGGCAAGGATGAGTACTTACGTACTCAGCAAGTCATAGGTAAAAGTAGATACATATAGTAGTGTTGTTATGAACCTAGACTAGTCAAGAATTATGGATGTTTGTAAAATAATCTTTTCTTTCATATTTCATCTCATGGCAGCACTTTTCATAACATAGCATCGTAATTCATGTTCACTAAATTATAGCACTACCGCGACATGTCGACACACGACAGCCCACGGTAGCACCCCTTATCATGACAACACATGTCATTTGGGTAATCTTGACTTATCAAATTTTATTTAGAAAAACATACTTGTGCCACACCCCGTGGATTTAATCCACCGCAGTAGACTCCTATAAACCCAGGAGCTTGGAGTATTCGAATACGTTTTTAACTCTGTAGAGAGGTACCAATTTACCCGCAAGATATTCCACTTTCAAGCCCATCCTATCAGTATGATTAGACCCTTCCTCACAACCATGTGTGAGTGGCAAGGTGGAGATAACAAGAACTTTAGTTATGTTTTACACACAATTCACCCCTAACCATACCCCCACCCCCAAGCCTCTTCCCATTACTGGGTCAGCGTGCATGATGAGATCACATTCAATGATACGTGGAGGAGCCGCACTCCGTGAAATTAGTGTATTGTTTTCCATCTCATGCAGGGGTTTCATGTGCGATCCGCATAAGTACTTGTTTAGGCCTGTCCCATACCAGGCTTGCGGTTAGCACATTTTTCATGCTACTAGACGCACAACACAAGGTTCTAGTGATTGCCAGTGACCAGATCATACCACACACCATGCACCTACAGTGCCTGCACATCCAGTGCTAGTACCACCATTCCATACCAAAATCCTGGTCACGGCTAAGGGTTCTATTTCATGAATATATATAAGTACATTTATAATAGTTCATGACTCACTATTTGATCAAATCACATTTCACAGGCATCCAGCCTAGTACTGCCAATTCATAATTCATCCATTCTCGCATGCAATACTATTTATATTCAAGGTCATATCATAGCAATTTATGAAATATAGGTTCAAGATGATCAAGACTATGACTTGCCTTCCACGTCATAAGAAACAGCAGTTGATGTCGGGTCAGCAGTGAAGTCCTCGAACTCTGGCTCTGACTCTAAGCAAAGATCAAACAAGCAACCAAGAATCACAACCTTTTCAATACATTACTATACTACATGCAATAATGCAAGGATGAAATGTCTCGATGATTCTGGAATAATTGGATTTAGAAGCTGATTAGGGCTAACCCATAGAATTAGGGCTGAAGATGGGTGCTAGGGACTTTTAGGGTTTCAGGGTAAGGAAATGACATTAAGTCCACAGCTGGTTTACTCAAAAACGACAAATGTCTTCAGGTCGACATTCGGTTCAAGGCGTCGACAAAGGATTAATGGTTGATAGAGGGCTCATCTCAAGTTGTGATGGAAGAAGAAAATGCAGGTCACAACCTTAGGAGTCTAAGGGACAAAGTTATGCTCAAAATGCACATCTGGAAGAAAGTGAAAAGGGCTAATGCCACTGGCTGGCATAGACTGGCATTGGACTGAGATGGCTAGAAACTAGGGCTTGCCATAACTTTTGATCTAGGGCTCCAATTGATGCACCACTTTGTCTGGGAGGTAGGCTTTGATAACAGGAACAATTTACTCAACCGGATCTAGGGCAGGAGATGGCCGGAAAGTGGTGAAAACCGGCGAAGAAGCCTAGCGATTGTTGGATCTAGGTAGATCTTAGTATCTAGTTTTTGATGATTAATGACGATTTGGATAAATCCATTGTGATTAAAGTTAATCTGAAGATGTCAATTTTGATGATCAAATTACAATTTAGATAAATCCTGATTTAGCACAAGTAAATTGAATTGATTATCAGTAAACCCTGAATTGGATGTTTTTCTCGATTGCGGGTTTGATATTGATGCATATGTAGAGGATGAGCTCGGTGGTTGCATCAAGCTTGTGCTAATTGATTGATCAAGATGTTATATGTTAAATCTTGAGGTTGATGACTTCAGTTGTGGATTTGATATCGATGCACATGTTGAGGGAGAGCTCAGGATGATTAGTTATCCATGTTTGTGCAAAAGGTTGATGACTCCGTGTTCTGGATTTGATATCTCTATGTATGATTGAGAGAGAGCTCATGATATTAGTCATCCATATTGATTGATATCATAACTTGAGTAGTATGGATCGTGTGCGCATTTCTTGTATCATATATGGATCTATATGATTGTGAGATTCATCCATTACTCATTTGTTGTTCATTGAAATTGGTTTGGTCATTTCACCGAAGAAAGAATTGTTGAGTGAACTCCTATGTGGAGTGATTTATCTGGTGGTGATTAATGACGAACTGCAAATGAGACTAACGTTTGCGCATTTAGTGTATATGTTCTAGTCTCAGAATGGTTGCAGGATGAAAACAAGCAAGGGCATGAAGAGGATGAAGACGATATGAGACATCCCGAGCAAGGTCAAGCTTAGCGAGGATGAGCTTTGCGAAGACAGGCATCGAGATGTCGAGCTTCGCATGGTCAAGCTTAATGAGATCGAGCTTTGCGATGACGAGCGTCGAGCGATCGAGCTTCGCGAGGTCAAACTCCACCTAAGGTAAAATCCAAGATTAAGGATTGTTTTCTTAGGGTTTTACCGGCCTCGGTGTTTGGAGACAGACCGGGTTGATAGGTTTCTTTTTACTAGTTTGACCGTACTATTAAGAGGGGTCGGAAACTAGTAGCTTGAATCTATCTAGTGCGGAAGCTCAGATGCATTCATATCATCTTGCACTAGTGTCTTGCATTGCTAGTGAGTCTAAGTGTAGTTCATGTGCATTAGATTAAATGTTTGAAAACTGCACTTAGTCGTGATCGCCAGCTGTTTAAATTGGTTTATTTATCTAGAGCTGGTCGTGGTCGTATTTGCATATTCTGATCATATCAGTGTTGATACGTGGTCGTGGTCGTGTCGCTTGTTTGGCGGCTTTATGTTTAGGGTTTGGGAGTGGTTGTAGGAGTTCGGACTGGTCGTACCAGTTTTCGGCTCGCTTGCGTACGCTCGCCCAAACCCTATCGACCACCTGTTTTCGATCGGATGTCAAGACCTATGTGGTCATGGTCGTTGCTAAGTGACACAAATCACATCCGTGAGAAAACAGCAAATCCGTATGTGCAAATACTCTAAAATTGCATTTGAGATGGTTTTTGGATTGGATATTTTGACAGCAGGAAATTTTCTGAGTTTTCTAGAAGTTTCTACACCTTTCTAGGTCTTGCTCCTGTCGACAAAATTGTAGAGCTCTGAGTTATCTTTCTAACAAGCCAAAAATCACCTCAATCGGATCTCTGGATCAAAAGTTATGCTTGTTTTACTGTCAGTGTGCTGTGGCCGGACAAATGCATCCGTCCGGGGCTATCTATCCGAAGTGGCCGGACTTTGTCCGAAATGGCCGGACATTGTCCAGCCTTTACAAATTTTTTGAGCCGAAAAATTAAACAGAGACAAATGCATCCGTCCGGGGCATTTGTCCGTTATGGGCGGACTTTGTCCGAAATGGCCGGACACTGTCCGGCCTGTACAAGTTTTTTGAGCCGAGAGTTAACAGAGACATATCCATTTGTCCGGACTTTTAGTCCGGACAAATAGTATCCGTCCGGCCTTCACAAATTTCCCCCAACGGTCACTGACACGTTTGCAACGGCTGAAATTTTTGTACTGGCCAGACAGTGTCTGAGGTGGCCGGACAATGTCCGGCCTGTACAACTTTTGGCCCAGTTTCTTGCAAACGGCTAGTTTTCGTTCAGGCTATAAATACTTCGTGTTTGGCTTCATTTTTGGGTGCTCAAAGAGTTCATTCTTTAGCTGAAAACGTAGCCAATTGATTTGCATTTGAGTTATTGCATTTAGAGGCTAGAATTGAGCCCAAATCTTGAGTAGATTTGAGAGAGAGCTTGAGGGAGATTGTGTGAGTGTTTAGTGCACTTCATCTCCATTATATTGCTAGTGCTAGAGTGTTGAGCATATCATTTGCATCATTGAGCTTCTAGCGCGTGGTTGATTCAAGTGAAAGTGCATCTGGCTTGTTACTCTTGGTGATCGCCTTCGCCTAGACGGTGCCGGAGGAGAGCCGAGATCTCTCCAATTGAAGTTTGTCGAAGAGGCCGGCAAAAGATTGTGAAAGGTGTGGTGCTCGCCTATCCAGTGTGGAGAAGGAGCAACCCTAGTGAGATATCCTTCGTGGATATAGAAGCGAGGCTCTGAGAGAGCGCTTCAACGACGAGTAGGGGAGACCGGGCAAGTCTCCGAGACCTCGGTAAAAATATTGTGTCAATTGCGTATTTATCTTTTGCATTACATTCATCTTGACACAATTGCTATATTTACATTTGTTGCATGATTTGTTGAATAACTTACATGGTTGAATGCAACTAGTTGATTAAATTGTTTTAAGCTTCATTGTATAATCTAGTTTAAACAATTATCTTGTTGAAATTTCTTAGTGGGGAAGAAAATTTAAAAGCCTCCTAATCACCCCCCCTCTAGTCGGCATCCTCGATCTTATAGCGACGAGCGCCAGCGACTAGCGCCGGCAACTAGTGAAATTCAAACTTGGAGGTAGCTTTGATTCATGCTTAATTTCGAAATCTGAATTCACTGGCTTGCTAAAGATAGCCCACTAATCATTTTACTCTACTGGATCAAAGGCTAATTCGGATTGAATCGAGTTGCAAAGCTGGAACAGGGGTTCTGGCAATTCCGGTGATCACCGGCGATGTGGTGCATATGAACTCAATTCAAAGCTACAGCACGATAAGGGAGATGGGAGAACCTTACTGGTGCTGTTAATTTGGATGAAGAGGCTACAGTTGAAGCTGTCACCGTGAGCCTCCTTTTGTGCTTGCTGGAGAAGACGACAGCAGCGAAGAAAATTTCGTTTAATTGCTGAGAAGCTCTAGAGAGCAGTACTGGTGATAAGGGAGCTGCTTGGGAGTACTATTTAAGGGCAAGGTAAAGCGAAGCAAAGCTGGGAGCTGCTTGCGCCGGTGGAGACTTCGGGTTGAAGCAACGGCGAGCAACGAAGCTTCTCTCTGGTGTGCAAGCTGTTGTTGTGCTGGACAAAGACTACCACGGCGATGACTGAGGTGCAAACATGTGTGCGTGTGCAAAGACGGCCGTGAACGAGCACTGGCGAGCGTGGCATTGATCAGTGGCAATAGGCACGGTGACACAGCGCACTGGTCGAGGTCACAACAGCGTTGATCGCAGCTATGCACTGCAAGCTGTGGTCGCAGTCGCAAATGGTTGCTCTGGTCGTGAACTGCTGCTGCTAATTTGGCCGCAGGAGATTGCTCCAGTCGCAAACAGTAGGTGAGGTCGAACCAGGGACCTGTTTGCAAGATTCTTTAGTTGCATCTTGGACTGATTTGTAATTTCTGATTTAGAGATAGATAATGTTGGGGGAAATCTCCGCGAGACTAAGTCTAGGTAAGTTGCGTCACATTCGCCCGGGGACCGTGGCCTCCGGTGCCTGCCCCGGGCGCCGCCTTTCACCCGGGGATGTTGCCTCCGGGGCATGTCCCGGTCGCCGCCTTTTGGCTCCCGGGACCTGGCCTCCGGTGCCAGTCCCGGGAGCCACCTTTCGCTCGGGGACGTGGCCTCCGGTGCCTCCCCCGGGCGCCGCCTTTTTTGCTCCCGGGACCTGGCCTCCGGTGCCAGTCCCGGGCGCCGCGTTTCGCCCGGGGACATGGCCTCTGGTGCCTCCCCCGGGCGCCGCCTTTCGGCTCCCGGGACCTTGCCTCCGTGGCATGTCCCGGGCGCCGCCTTTTGGCTCCTGGGACCTGGCCTCCGGTGCCAGTCCCGGGCGCCGCCTTTCGACCGGCGACGTGGCCTCCGGCGCCTCCCCTAGGCGCCGCCTTTCGGCTCCGGGGACCTAGCCTCCGGGGCACGTCCTGGGCCTCGTCGCCCTTCTAAAGGTAAAGTCTTTGGTTCTTGATCACGTGCAGGTCACGTGAGGAGTGCCTCGGGAATCAACGACCACCTGTCAAGCATCCAAGGCGCTTGGCCGGGAGAAGGACGTTGCTGCCCCTCAATCCGACGGTAGCGTCCGGGGTAGTTTTGTCTTTTTTTGCTTCTTCTGGGGCTATAAATAGCCCTTGTACCCCCTGTAGTAAAAGAACCGATTCATTATTATTGGGATAGCTAAACTCACAGGTGTGCTCCGGAAGGCTCTCCCCCGGAGAGAGCCTCCCCAGCCGACTCCGGTCGAGAGCACGCCGACAGGACTAGGGCCCCCACCGGGACCCGAACCTGTATAAATCCTCGTGTCATTTCTTGTGTTTGTCCGGCGGGGGAGGACTGGTCATCCGGTCAACCCGCGCCGCGTAATTTTTGCTAGGATCGTTCTACAAAACCTGCCGGGGTATTCGTAATACCACGACAGTTGGCGCCGTCCATGGGGACTCGTGACAAGACGCCATGGCTCCCGAAAGAACAAGGGCTCGCGCCCTTCCCGGTGACGCCGGTCTCGGAGACCCGGCGCTGCTCGTCCGGGACACCGCCGTCCCGGCGCTTCCGCCCAAAGGCGGCCAGACCGAGGTACCGCCACCCACCTTCCCTCTTAACTTAGGTGCTTCAACCTCCGGGTCGCTCCCGGTGACCGCGGGAACCTCGGCCGGGACTAGTCTCCCCCCGACGGCTCCCCCAGCTCCTCGGGACGCCCTGCTCGAGGCCTTAGTGGAGGGCCAGCTCCGCACCCAGCGCTCTATGGATGAGCTGCTCGGCGTGTTGGCGCGGCCACAAACCCCCACATATGCACCGCACCCATACCCGGGGGCTATGCCCCCGTTTATGGGTTACCCGGCCGTCCCTTCAACCTCCGCAGGTCATACGTCCGGACCCTTCCCGGCACCCGGGTCCTTCCCGGTGCCGGGGGGCTACTTCATGCCTGGGCCCTTCGTGGCACTAGGGGGGTACCCCATTCCAGGCCCACTCCCGGGGCCGGGGGTCCACTTCATCCCGGGGGTTTTCCCTGCACCGGGAGCCAGTCCCACCCCTCGTGTCGCGTTTACTGCACCGGGGGCGGTCGACAGAGCAGCTCCCGTGCCTCAGCGGACTTCCCCCCGCACCGGCTCCCCGGTTCCCGACGACGCCGCGGGGGCTCCCCCTCACCGGTTCTGGACATTACAGGGGCTTCCCCCTTTCCGGTTCCGGTCGCCACCACAGGGGCTCCTTCCACTTTGGTTCCGAACGTCGTCGCAGGCGCCCCCTCCCCGGTTCCGGATAATACAGGGGCTTCCCCCTTTCCGGTCCCGAGGGTCTTCACAGGGGGCTCCCCCCAATCGGCGCCGGTAGCTTCCGGGCCGGTAGCTACAGTGAATGAGCTCACTCCCCCCTCGGGGTCGCCCACGAGGGTGCCCCCGTCGGACCAGGAGGTCGAGCGAATGCATACGACCAGGTGCGGGGAAGAACTTCCCCCGGGCCGTGGGCGCGGAGAGCTTCGCTCTCGCACCGGTCGGGGGAAGAGACCCGCCGAAGAGCCAACCTCCCTGGGGGGGACCCCGGACGTCCGGGAACTCAGCCCCGGGCCGGAAGAAAAACGCCGCCACCGCCACTCCGGCGGACCCCATGGGTCGCTTCCCGACTCCGACAATGAGGACGTGTCCCCCGTCAAAGAAGATAGCGACCGGGACTCTCCCTAGGAAGTGCAGGGGGCTAATCAGCCCCTATGTCGCAGACTTCGCAGCATTTGGTGGCCGCGGCCTTACCGCCCGCCGCACATCGAACACTATAACGGTGAGGCCGACCCTTACAAATTTGTGCAGGTATACTCCACAGCCATCTTTGCGGCCGGGGGGGGGACGAGTCCGTGCAATGCAACGTCTTCCCCCTCTACCTCACCGGCATAGCCCGCTCTTGGTTCTACAACCTGAAGGCCAGCTCCATCAAGTCTTTCGCGCAGCTCAAGTGAGTTTTGCGCGAACTTCCAGGGGAACTACATGCGTCCCCTGGACTCCTCGTAGCTGTACACCGTCCGGCAGAGGACAGGGGAGACCATCCGAAGCTTTTTCAATCGCTTTGCCCAAGTGAAGAGCCAGGTGGCACATGTCCCCGACTCTACGGTCATCGAAGCATGCAAAAGTAGGATCCTCCCAGGGGAGCTCCACTGGAGGCTCTCCCGGAGCTGCCCCTACTCCGCCGACGAGCTCTTCAACATACTGGAAAAGTACGCTCGGGCGGAGGAAGACGACCTCCGGAAGAAGACCCAGGGGGCTCCCACCCCCGCCGATCGGGGGGCCAGGGACCCCCTCAAGCGCCCCAGGCAGGGGGGGTGTAACGAGCCACGGCCTCGGGACACCTTTGTGCTCGAGGGCGGAGGAGGCTCGCGCGACCCCCCGAGGGGCAACCGCCCCTTCCCCAGGCCGAAAGGCCATGGGGGAGGATAGTCTTCGCGTGGTCAGGAAGGCCCTGCGGGGAGAAGCAGGGAAGGACCGTGGTGCAGCTTCCACGGGTCCAGTAACCACGCTACCCGAGAGTGCCACCAGCTGCTGCAACACTTCGCGGCGTTCCTCGACCAGCATGGGCAGGGGGGACTCCGGCCTCCTTGCCCCCTCGGCCAGCTGTTCTGGCCCTTCCTGCTCCCGCGGCGGGCCAGCAGGGGCAGGCGTAGGAGGGGGAGCCTTCAGAAGCTCTCCCCTTCCAAACTTCTCAGCGCCGCATCAACGTCATCGTGGGAGGGTCCGCCTCCGGGCGGGACTCTAAGCGCCAGCGTAAGGAGTACGCGCATGAAGTCAAGGTTGTGGGGGTGCTACACACGTCCCCGCCACCCAAGTGGTCAGACGTCCCCCTCACCTTCACAGCGGAAGACGCGCGCGGGGTTCGCTTCCCCCACGATGACGCGCTCATCGTCTCCGCCACTATCTACAACTGCCACCTAGCCCGCATCCTCGTGGATGGCGGGAGCTCCACCGACGTCCTCTTCCTGAAGGCCTTCAAAGAGATGCAGGTGGATGAGAAGCTCCTGCAGCCCGCGGCAGGGCCCCTGCAGGGGTTCGTCCCGGGGAAGGCGGTCCATCCCGTCGGAAAGGTGGATCTTCCCATGACCTTCGGCACCCCGGAGAACTACAGGACCGAGATGGTCCGATTCGACGTAGTGGACCTCTCCTCCTCCTACAACGCGATCATGGGGAGGACCACAATCAACCGGCTGGGGGCTGCCACCCATCAAAACTACCTCTGCATGAAGATCCCCGGGCCGCATGGCGTGATCAACGTCCGGGGAGACCAAGACATGGCCCATGCTCTATACGAGCGCGCCGCTGCCACAATCAGAAGCGTGAACCTCATAAAGGTGCCCGGGGGGGAGGCCTCTCCCCCGGAATCAGACATCGCGGCGATACCTCCCGGGAGGCCCCTCATCAAGCCGCGTCCAGAAGGGGGCCTCCGGAAGGTCCAGCTGTCCCCGGGCGACGGGGACAAAACCGTCCGTGTTGGGGCGGAGCTCCCTGAGAAGCATGCAGCGCAACTGGCAGCTTTCCTGTGTGAGAACTCCTATGTTTTCGCGTGGAAGCCTTCGGACATGCGGGGCGTCGCCCGGGAGGTTATCAAGCACAAGCTCGCGGTAGCCCCCGGTCACCCCCCCGTCAAACAGAAACTGAGAAAGCTCTCCCTCGAGCGCCAAGAGGCAATCAAGGGGGAGATCGCCCGACTCCGAGAGGCGGGGTTCATTCGGGAGGTCTTGCACCCCAAGTGGCTCGCGAACCCCATCCTCATTAAGAAATCAAATGGCAAGTGGCGGATGTGCGTGGACTTCACCGACCTTAACCGCGCCTGCCCAAAGGACAACTTCCCACTCCCGCGGATTGATCAACTGGTCGACTCCACCACGGGGTGCGAGTTGATGAGCTTACTAGATGCCTACTCCGGCTACCATCAAGTCCGGATGGCGGAAGGGGACGAGGAAAAAATGAGTTTCATAACTCCCCTCGGAACCTTCTACTACGTCCACATGCCCTTCGGGCTCAAGAACGCGGGAGCGACCTTCCAGCGCCTCATGACGCTAGTCTTCAAAGATCAAGTCGGCCGCAACGTCGAAGTCTATGTAGACGACGCGGTCGTCAAAAGTCCCCACGCAGCCTCCCACGTCAACGACCTAGCGGAGACCTTCCGCAACCTCCGCGCACATGGGCTGAAGATCAACCCGGAGAAGTGCACCTTCGGGGTGCGCGGGGGTAAGCTCCTAGGTTTCCTCGTGTCCCAGTGGGGCATAGAGGCAAACCCCGAAAAGATCCAGGCATTCCTCGACATGCCCCCGCCGTGCTCCGTTAAGGACGTCCAACGGCTCTCCGGCCTCTTAGCCACACTGAGCCGCTTTGTCTCGCGGTCGGGGGAGCGAGGCCTCCAGTTCTTCAAGATCCTCCGAGGGCTCGAGGGGTTCCGGTTGACCCCCAAGGCCCAGGTGGCCTTCGACGACCTCAAGAAGTACCTCATGAGCCCCCCAATGCTCGTGAGTCCGTCTCCAGAAGATCCCTTGCTCCTCTACCTTGCCGCCACCCCGGTCGCCGTCAGCGCTATCATGGTGAAGGAGCAAGGGGGGCAGCAGCGTCCCGTGTACTACGTGAGTGAGGCCCACCAAGGGGCCAAAACCAGGTACACGGAGATGGAGAAGATCTGCTATGCCCTCCTGATGGCGTCCTGGAAGTTTCGTCACAACTTCCTGGGACACCCCATCACCGTGCTGTCGTCCCTCCCCCTGGGGGAGGTGCTGCGGAACAAACAAGCCACCGGCCGGATTGGAAAGTGGGGGGCCGAGCTCACCCCCTTCTCCCTGTCCCTCACAGGACGCTCCGCCATCAAGTCACAGGTCCTCGCCGACTTCGTGGCGGAGTGGACTCCTGCCTCTGGGTCCGGGGACGAAGACTTCCCCGTGCCACCCCGACACAATGACCATTGGACGCTCATGTTCGACGGGTCGCTATGTCTCGCCGGGGCTGGTGCGGGAGTAGTCCTCCTGAGCCCCGAGGGGAAGGAACTCGAGTACGTGGCGCGGCTCGAGTTCCCCGGAACCAACAACGTCGCCGAGTACGAGGCTTTGCTCCTCGGGATGCGCCTTGCGCGCTCCCTGGGGATCCGACGCCTCCTAGTGAAGGGAGATTCTCAGCTCATAATTTGCCAAATGGACAAGTCTTACCTGTGCCATGACGCAAACTTGAGTCTTTATTTTCAGGAAGTGCGAAAGATGGAGAGGCACTTCGACGGCCTCGAGGCCCGGCACGTCCCGCGAAGGGACAATGACCGGGCCGACGCCTTGGCCCGGGCAGCAAGCGCCCGGGAATCGCTCCCCAAAGGGGCCTTCTTGGAATTCATCACGAAGCCCTCGGTGGCCTCCCTGGACACGAGCGACGAGCCCCGCGTCCCGGAGGTCGTCGAGATCACCCGGAGTCCGTCATGGATGGACCCCCTCATCTCCTTCATCAAAGGGGAGGGGGACCCTCCCAGCGAAACCGAGGCTAAGCGCCTCCGGGCCAAAGCCCGGGCATATCTCCTACTAGAGGGGAGGCTCTAAAGCGGGGGGCTTCCGCCCTCCTGCGCTGCCTCCCCCGGCCGGAGGGACTCCAGCTTCTCGAAGATATCCACGAGGGGAGCCATCGCGGCCAAGGCTCTCCGGCAGGGCTTCTATTGGCCCACGGTCATGCGCGAGGCCTGTCAGAAGATGGCCAAGGGTTCGAACCTCCCCCCTGTAGCGCTGCAGACTATCCCCATCACTTGGCCCTTCGTGCGCTGGGGGGTGGACCTCTTAGGGCCCTTCCCCCCAACGCCCGGAGGATACAAGTATGCGGTGGTCATGGTCGACTACTTTACAAAGTGGGTAGAGGCGGAACCATTGGCCAGCATCACCTCTCGGGCCGTCCAGCGGTTTTTCTGGAAAAATGCCGTTTGTCGTTTTGGTGTCCCCCGGGAAATCACCGTCGATAATGGGACCCAATTCGACTCGGCTTCTTTCCGGGAATTCTGCGAGGGCCTGGGGCTCATCATCCACTTCGCCTCAGTGGCCCATCCCCGAAGCAATGGGGCTGTCGAGAGGGTCAACGACGTGATCCTACAGGGATTGCGTCGGAGACTCGAGCAAGCCGCTTCTAAGCGGGGTGCATGGGCAGAGGAGCTCCCTAGCATCCTTTGTTCCATGCGCACAACCCCAAGCCGGGCGACGGGGCGTACTCCCTTCTCCCTAATCTACAGGGCGGAGGCAGTCCTCCCCCCGGAGATTGGCTTCCGGTCACTGCGGGTCGAGCTCCTAGACGGAGCTATGACCGCAGCGTACCAGGCCAATGAGGCCAACCAGCGACTGGAGATCGACCTCGTGGAGGAGGAACGTGACCGAGCGCTCCTCCGCCACGCCATCTACGAGCGCGAGATGGCGCGCGCATACAACCAGCGCGTGCGCGAAAGATCCTTCCGCCTTGGGGACCTTGTCCTCAAGCGCGTCACAGACCCCCAAGCCCAGGGCAAACTCTCCCCCAAGTGGGAGGGCCCCTACAGGATCTCCGCGGTCCTTGGCTCGGGAGCTTACAAGCTCTCCAACCTCCAAGAGCAGGAACTGAAGCACACGTGGAACTTGCGTTTGATTCGCAAATTCTACGTTTAGCCTACATGGGCCCGTCCCCCCCTCTGGAGCGTTCACGCCAGAGGGGGAGGGGGACACTGTAATTACCTTTCCCTCCCCCTTCGCGGCTTTGCGGGGGGGGCCGTCATCGGGCACATCCTCCTCCGGGAGTAGACAGTCTTCCCAGCGGGACGTCTTACGGATTTCTCGGATATTTCTTTCCCGGAGACCTTATTCCCGGCTCCCCGTTCTCACGGCGACCAGATGATTGTCTCCCGGAAAAATTACGGATTTCTTGGACATTTCTTCCCCGGAAAACTCGGGTTTTCTAGGATGCTTCTCCCCCGCAGACCTTATTCCCGGCTCCCCGTTCTCACGGCGACCGGACGATTGTCTCCCGGAAAGATTCTCCCCGAAAACCTCATTTTAGAATTTTCTTACTTGGGAAAATTCTTATGCTACAGGTCATCTTCACCCTGGGGGCTTTATTACCCCCACAGCGCGCGGAGCTACCCTCTGGACCGCTGTGGGCGGGGGGGATAAGGAACCCCCGGGTGTCGACCGCATCGTCCACGAGCAAACTTAGCTCATTCTTATTAAAAGGAGTCATCCGGACCATCCAAGAAAAACATGAAAATAAAAGATTCAAAGCAACAACACAGCTTTATTGATCAAACCCAGAGGACATCTTCCCCCTCCGGTGGGCATCGGAAACGGTACAACCCGGGCTCTACCCGGAAGTTCTCTACACCATAAGGCTCCTACGCCTAATAGTCCCGGAGGCCGTCTTCTAGCTCCCTGGCCAAGTGTCCGGGGCTTCTTCTAAGAAGCTACCGGGAACAAAATCCTAAGAAAGCAAAAAGGGTCCTATCTAAGACCCGGGGGGAGGCTCACTTTATCATTGGCGTCCTCCCCCCGCGGGGCCTCCGCCGGGACCGGGGTCGGGGCATCCGCTGCCAGAGGCGCCGGTGCCGGGAACCTCGCCAGGACAATCCGGTCGTAGAAGCCCCCGGTGAGTTGCTGCACCTCCCGGCGCGAGGGCTCGAAGAACTCGGGGAAGCTCCGTGGGATGCAGCCCCCGATCGCCCGGTCGCCGACCCCCCGGTGCTCAACAAGCCCGGGCGCCGACCCCCCGGTGCTCAGCAAGCCCCGCAGCGGATGGAGTGGCCCGCGTCCGTCACCGCCCGGACGCTTGAGCCCTCGAGCTCCCGGAAGGCCTCCTCCTTCGCCTTGGCCTCCTGCCGAAGGCGGCCGTTAACGGCCTCGGAGACGTGGACCTGGGCCCGGACCCAGGTTAGCTCCTGGAGGGCTTCGTCGCGCTGCCCCTGGTTGGTCGCGGCCCTCTCATCCACGTCCTTAAGCAGCCGGCCGATCCGCCGCTCGAGGCCCCAGGTAATGGCCGCCCCCTACAAAACTCGAGTTAGAAAAATTCAAGTGTAGGTTCCCAAAGAAGGCGTCATCGACTCGGGTAAG
The DNA here is from genome assembly GCA_019359835.1 of Pharus latifolius. NCBI lineage: Eukaryota > Viridiplantae > Streptophyta > Magnoliopsida > Poales > Poaceae > Pharus > Pharus latifolius. The sequence continues at coordinate 13,700,255 of CM033327.1, read as the reverse complement.
TACCTGGACTTGGAGAGATTGAAGCTCCCCAAAACGCTCATGGAGCGTCCCCTCCGCGGCGTAGGCCTGGACCTTTCGGGTCTACAGGCCCTCCGCGTAGCGGGCGATCTCCCCTACGGATAGCAGGGGGGGTCTCCCGCCCAACGCCGGTCCCGTCGCGGCCAGTGAGCCGGCAGTGTGGTCAGCATCTTGGTCGCCGAGGAGGTGGCCTCCGAGGAAGTGGCCGAGGGGCTCTTGGAAGGGGTCGCCGCCCGGGGAGGAACCATCAGCCCTTTCCCCTTCCCAGGCGGGAAGGCCCCCGGGGCCTCCACTTCCGGAGGGACCTCGCAGACTAAGGGGCTCCCCCCCTCGTCCACTGGCCACTCCACCCTCGGAGGCGAGACCTCCGCGAATCTCACCTCCAGCCTCTCCGGCTCCAAAGGTGCCGAGGGCTCCGGGAGGGCCACCACCGAGGGCGGCGATGGGGCGTAGTCCGCCGAATCAGACGCCGCCCTACCCGCGGCTGGCTCCTTCCCCCGAGCCTCAACGGGGCTCTTTGGGGGAGGGGGTGTTGCTACTTTCAGGGCCAGCGCCCGGGCACTCCCGGGCACGCCCCGTCCCGGGGGTCTCATCCCGGCCCTTCGCCGGTGTCGAAGACGACATCGTCGATGGGCCGGGGGCTTTTTGGACCCTGGCCTTCTTAGGTTCAGAGTCCCCGGCAGCGTCCTTCCCCCGCTTATGTGATCCGGGGGTGGGGAGGGGCTTCCTCTCCGGGAGCTTCAGCCCGTAGGCTTCGGCCACCAAGTTCCGGGGAGGGCCCTCCCCCACGAGGCGCACGACGCGCTCGTGCTCGTCGGCGAAGTACCTCCCCAGGAGGATCTCCGCCTTCTCCCGCGCCACGGAGTACGGCCGCACTGCAAAAGGTAAAGAGCTAGTCAAATTTTATAAAATTTGTAAATGCAATGAACATTGTCACGAAGACTTACGTCGGGTCACCGGCTTGACCGGGGGACGTTGCTCCGGGCCCATCCTGATCCCCCTTCTCCCACGCGAGAAGGGGGAGACCCTCAGGAGCATCATCTCCTCGGCGGCGTCCCACATCGAGCGGGTGCCCTGGGAGATAATGACCTTGCCGAGGAGCTCCAGCTCCTCGTCCGTCCACAGCGGAGGCTTCCGCGCGGACGACCTGCTATAGGCAGGGGGCTCCGACGCGTACACCACCTCGTCATCCCGGACCCGGAGGTAGAACCACCTCCGGACCCAGTCGCCCCAGTGGTCCCGGGAGGCCGCCGCAGGGTAGTCGGCTACCCGGGACGGTAGCATCTGCACCATCACCGAGCCGAAGGGGGACTTGGGTCCCCCCTTAACCAGATGGGAGCTCCTCGCCGCCGGTTCGTAAAAGTACCAGAAGGCTCGTAGGGTAGGCTCCCGTCCGGTCGCCGTCTCGAAGAGCCAAATGAAGAGGCCCATCCGGACGATGGTGTTCGGCGTTAGGTGGTTCAGCGCCACCCCATACTCCTTCAGAAACTTCCGGAGCAAGGGATGTACCGGGAGCCGGAGCCCCGCCTCGAAGAATCTCACTTACACCAGGGGATTCCGCTTTAGAAGAATCTCACTTACCTCACTCAACCATTGCAAATACTGGCTAGTGATGAGCGTCAACTCAGAAGAAAGAAAGTTAAGCTTTGCAAAGTTCAATGGGAAGATCACTCAAAGGAAGAAGCGACTTAGGAGAAAGAGGATGATCTGCGGCAGGCTTATCCCTACCTCTTCCCTTCTCTAGGTAAATCTCGGGGCGAGATTTCTTTAAGGAGGGTAGGCTTGTAACACCCTAGTTTTGGGGGTGAAAAGTTTTGCATAAAAACCCTGCATGCATGTATCTTTGTAGTAGTAGCCAGACCAGCTGAACTCTAATCTCTCCCAAACCCTAAAAATCTCCAAATCTATTCTCTAGATCCAGATCAAGATCTGACCATCCAGATTTAACCTACCAGTTACCCTGAAGATAAAAGTCTTCAGGAGCCAGATCAAATTCTGACCCTAACTCTCAGTACCTAAGCCTCTCTCTGTTTTCGAAAACAGGAAAATTCAGATTTACCCTAAGTACCCCAGTTTCCAGATGATTGAGTTATCTTGATTTAACCTTATCCAGACTCAAGTAACCCCTGGAATATGTTCCTAGGTTCATCCTCAACTCACTCCAAAAAGTTGGGAGCCAGATTAATTCATCTAAACACTTTTCGCAGTTAGTCCAAATTTTACTGCAAATAAGTCCTTTTCTGTTTACCTGGAAGCCTGAAAAGGCTAAAATCCACGAATCATTTCCAACTCCAGAATTTCTTCAGGAAACACCTTCCAAATACTATTTGATACAGATCTCCCTTTTGATCAGACTTCAAAATCTCTCTCCAATCACCAGAATTCGAGATCGACAAAATCTAGATTTAGTTTACCCTAATTTTACCCTATTTTCGAAAATAGGTGAAATCCCTCAAATCTTATCAAACTTTCTCCAAATTTGAGCTAAATGAGTACTAATAGAAATGTTATACTCAGCCATGAGATCAAATCTCAAATTAACCATCTCTAAGACAGAAATTGCAAATCAGTCCAGATTTCAAATAAGAATCCTTGCAATTTGGTCCCTGGTTCGACCAGAGACACTGTGCACGACCAGCAGCTGTGCACGACCGCGACCACCGCGCTGCCACGCCAGGAGCTTCGTCGCCGGTGAAGCCCCGTGGTCGCCACCCCTGTCACTGCGTTCCTGCCACGTGTGCGCACGTCGTTCGCCACCGAGGAGCCACCGCGGCCGCACTAGCATCTCCAATTTTGCCCGCGCGCGCACGCCATCGCTGCAGCCACTGCAGAAGCTCTGTGCCACGTTGCAAGCATGCCGGAGGAGCCCGTCAGTTCACCGTTGCATCACCCGGGACAGCGCACGCCAGCCTGCAAAGCCGGCACGGCCGCTGGAGCGCGTCACCTCGCTGCTGTCCCGCCCGGCCAGTCAATTCGCCGTCGATTCACAGCTCCAATTCTCCAGGCATTTTCAACCGTTGCTGCTCACTACGCTTATTTAAGCTTGCCCTGGCCTTTGCCTGTACACACACACACCAGAACTCACCTCAGTCTTCAATCTCGCCACCTTCATTGTCTTCCCCGGCGAGCTCGAGAAGAGGCTCACGGTGCCAAGCCTCTACACTGCTTCCTCCTCGATTCCAGCTACTTCAGTAAGCTCCTCTTACCTCCCTCATCATACTCGAGCATGTAATTGACTTCAAACCTCTCCAGTCGCCGGCAATTTCCTTTTCTCTCCAACAGCTCCGACGAGCAATTAAACTCTAACCAGAGTGAATTAGCTCTTGAGCCTGTGATCAATCTTGATTAGTGAACTTATCTAAACATCTCTAAGCAACCAGAATCGAAGAGTTTGCTAAAATATGAAGAATCCCAACTTTGCACCTTGCATGTAAGCTGGAGCTCACTGTTAAGCTTCTCTGGTGTTTCCCCAGCCAATCTAGCTTCACACCTAGCTTACTTATGCCCCAGAGACCATCCCCAAGCAAGGAATTAAGTTTATTTGCCCAAAAACAGAAATGCCCAATTTTGGTGTCTTCTTCCCTAGCTCCGGTCGCCGGATTTTGTTCCCGGCCGTTTCAACCCCAACCACCTTGTCCAGTAGATGTGCCTCGACCCCAGGAGTATTTTTGCCTTCTAGCTCGACACCTGGATCGGCCCAGATGAAGAGGTATCGCCATGCCAAAGTTTTGTCCAGAAACTGTTGAGAACAGCTCGGCTACCGTGTTCTTCGCCGGTTTTCATCACTTTCCGGCCATCTCCTACCCTAGGTCCTGTTGAGACATTTGTTCCTGTTGCAAATGCCTAACCACCAGACAAAGTGGTGCATCATTTGGAGCCCTGAGTCAAAAGATATGGCTAACCCTATTTTCTGGCCGTGTCAAGCCTATGCCAGGCTATGTCAGCCAGTGGCATTAGCCCTGTTCACCCACCTCTGGTCATGTAAAACAGAAATTACTTTGTCAAATAGTTGTCTCACTACCTTGTGCACCCTATGCTTGAATCAAAACCTACTTTGGCCACTGGAAATTGCTCAAACCATGTCAATGCCATTCCAGAGCACTGTCAGCCTATGTCAGCCAGTGGCATTGAGCCTTTTCACCCACTTCCAGCCATGCACTTTGAAAATAACTTTGTCCCTTAGACTCCTGATGTTGTGATCTACACTTTTCTCTACTGTCACAACTTGAGTTGAGCCCTCTATCACCCATCGACCCTATGTCGATGCCTTGAACCGAATGCCAACCTAAAGACATTCGCTGTTTTTGGGCGAACCAGTCACCACCTTGATATCACCCTGATATTTTGGAACCTTGTAAACCTTAACAACTAATCTTAACCCTAGTTACCGTGGTTAAACTCAAATCGCTTTCAAACCTTGTATCACCAGAGTATTTTCTCCTTGCATCTTTGCATGTAGTGAATTAGTAAGAATAGAATGAATTGTAATGCCTGTTTGCTTGTATGATCTTGTTCAGAGCAAGAGTCCGGGGTTGAAGATACTGTCGCTGAACCGTCATCAACTGCTGATACTTACGACGCGGAAGGCAAGTCATACTTTGATCATATTGAACCTATATTTTATGAATTGCTATGCTATTCCATGAGTAGATATCTCATTAATATTGCATGTGTTGAGATCAATGATATTATGGCAGTGATAGATTGAATATTTGAGGAATGTGAACTTCATAAGATAGCAAGCCATGAACTAATAAAAGTATGTACATATACATTTATATTCATGAAATAGAACCCCCTGGCCGTGACCAGTATTTTGGTATGGAATGGTGGTAGCACAGGAGGTGCTTGGCTGCACTGGATGTGCAGGCACTGAAGGTGCATGGTTTGTGGTATGATCTGGTCACTGGCATGTAAGGACTAGAACCTTGTGTTATGCGTCTAGTGGCATGAAAAACGTACCAACCACTTACCTGGTATGGGACAGGCGCAACCTAGTAGCTTTCTTAGTATTATCAGTTCCCTGTATGGCTTGTTGATCCGGTTTCTCGCGTGGAAACTGGTGGGACGCAGTTCGTCCATGAGTGATGTGAGATCAGAAAAATTATGAGAGGATAAGGTGTAAAGAAGGAAGACGCCCTACGCCAGATTAAGTCGTGCGCGACTGTAATCAAAAGAGGTTATGTGTCCTGCGGGAACATAGACCCAGGCTAGGAAGTAAGGCAGTGGGGAGGACCCACAACGGTACTTGGGACGGTATTGTCCATTTACCGGGCCGGGATACTGTTAATACTAGACTGCAAAAACGTTGTGTGATCTTGGCCTTGTCACATGTGTATAAGTCGCATGGAGTTGGCCCGACTTGGAAGTCGAGTGAAAAAGTGGATTTAAAAAGAGGTACATCTTTGCAGAGTTTAAAAATGTATTCGAATACTTCGTGCTCCCGAGTTTTAGGAGTATGCCACGGTGGATTAAATCCATGGGGTGTGACACAAGTATTGTTTTATAAACTAAAACTTATTAGCTCAAGATTACCCAAGTGGCATGTGTTGTCACGATAAGCGGCGTTGCCGTGAACTGTCATGTGTTGACGTGTCGCGGTAATACCATAATATATATAGAGACCATATGATAATTAAGAGGCATGTGGTTTATGCCCTAAGTTATGAGATACTGTTATGAGTATAAGATTGAAAGGCTTGAATAAAGATAATGTGATATGAGGATACATCGCCTTGGATATGGGATATATGTATCACCATCAATATGATTGTTTACTGCCATGGGTATGATCAGAAGTTGAGTAGAAATCGAGAAAGAAATGTATTTTGGGAAAAACCCTTCACTCTTTCCCCAATAGCATAGGCTCATGTCATTTATACTGTAACTATATCTCTACCTCCCCTATGACTTGCTGAGTACATAAGTACTCACCCTTGCAACAACTCATCCATAGATGGAGCGTTCTACGACCTTGGGGGATACCCTGAAGATGCTGTGGACCCAGGAGATGACGAGCAGTTTCCTCCGGAGCCCTGATGTGGTGCTGTTTGCTGTCAACCTCTGTTTCCTGTGGATTGCTTTTGGGCCTAGCTTCCGCCGACTAGATGTGTTATTTTGTTAGACCCTTGTGCCTTGTAAGGCACTGTACCTCGTTTTGTACTAAGGCCTGATGGCCATACAATTATGACTACTGTACTATTTTGCTGCTGCAATGTAATCCTGTGATTGACTCATCCTGGCAAGTCAAGTGGTTTAAGGGACCAGCTGCACCGAGCTAGGCTCCTCACAGGTGATGTCACTGTCGTGGCAGACGTGACATAAAATAGTGGTATCAGAGCAGCACAGACCTTGACTGTAGGACGGTACCCTCAGGGCTTGGTAGCGCCAGGACTTCGTAAATTATTTAAAAATTATTTCTGAAAAATTTTATTTTGCAAAGGTTGTTCTTGCTCTTATAAAAATGTTGATTTCAAAATCTTATTTTGCTTCCAAAATTTCTCGGCAGGATGGCCAAGGAGCGTTTCAGCTACATCGAGCGTCTCGGTGGATGGGCTACATTGCTGTGGCATATTGCTCAATTCCTAGGGATTGATGAGCGCCCGATCTGCGAGACTATTTGGGACTATTACGAGGGGCGTCGCTATGGCTTCAAGGCCAAAGTGCTGGTGCACGCTCTCGATAGTCGTGAGGGACAGGTGATCAGGGTGGAGGCTAGCAGGGCAAGCCGACTGGATGCTATCCAGGACGCAGCTCGAGAGGCGGTGCATCGGGTACGCCAGGTGTACTCATGCCGGCTCCAGGAGTCACCTTTCCGTCACGTGCCTTCATCTCCCTCTGGGTTGTCACCCATCGTGGAGTACCCGGACCCGTGTCTGGCAGGCACCGTAGGTCTGTTGAGGACCCTCGACTCGCGCTACTCCGCTTTGCTTGCTGAGCATCAGGAGCTCCGCAAGGAGTTGGAGGAGCAGAAGAAACGTGGCCGAACCGCTTCCCCGTCGTTGACTTCTCAGCCTGCAGCTCAGAGGCGCCGCACAGTTGAGGAGGTTGCTCCGACAGTTGTCTCCCCAGCTCGTACCTTTGGACCCAGTGCGGGACCTAGCTTGATTCCTCGGAGGGTTGCTAATGCAGCTGGGTACCGACGCTCTTTCTCTACCCCTAGCACCCGCCGGGCAGAGGGCAGTGGGTCAGCGCTACTGTTCCATGAGTCTGGACCACCCGGGTTTGTCACTCTGGAGGAGTCCGACGACGAGATGGAGCCAGAGGAGGTTGAGCCCTGTGGGAGCAGTTAGTTGCCTGTTCTTTTAGATCCTCAGGCCAGGGTAGATCTTCTAGGTTTGGTGATGCTTTTGGTTGTTATCATCACCATTACTTGTATTTTGATTGTATCAGTCTAAGGCGTTTAGCCGCTTTTGTATTAACTACTTGTGCATTAATGAATCAGTTTCGCATTTATTTCTGCATTAGTACCTTAATTCTCTCTAGTTAGTTAGACCTGTCTGCTTCTCTCTTCAGAAGATCAGAATGGTTCACACAAGGAGAAGGACCCAAGATGACCAAGAGGGCCAAGACCCGGTTACACCACGAAGAGGAACCACACCTCATCCAGGATCGCAGAGCTCACTACCACCACAAGAAGACTCACCAAGTCTCCAGGAAATTCTCCTTTCAATGGAGAGGAGCCGCCAAGAAGCCCAAGCGGCACATACCCAGTTGCTAGCTCAAGTCATTCAGAAAATGCCAGGGACTGCTGAAGGTACTGCTGTCGGAACTCGACTCTCAGACTTCCAGAAGACGCGACCGCCAACCTTCGCAAGCGCGACCGACCCAATCGTCGCAGACGACTGGCTGCGGGACATTGAAAGAAAACTGGACACTGTTCGTTGCAATGATCGAGAGAAGGTGTTATTCGGATCACACCAACTCACTGGAGCAGCAGCTGCTTGGTGGATGAATTATCAAGAAGCACACTTGGACAAAGACAACATCACCTGGACGGAATTTAAGGACCAATTCCGAAAATTCCATATCCCTACAGGCGTCATGGCAGCTAAACGCCGAGAATTCCGGAACTTGACTCAAGGGAACCGGACTGTCACTGAGTATCTGCACCAATTCCACCATCTAGCTCGGTATGCGTCCAACGACATCGACACGGAAGAGAAGAAGATTGAACGCTTCACCGAGGGACTTCAGCACTATTTGCAGTATCAGATTGCCTCCCATGAGTTCACAGAATTCCAGACCCTGGTGAATCGAGTATTAAAGATAGAAGAAAAGCGAGGCCTCGGAGAAGAAAATCGGAAGAGGAAGATGATGCAACAGTCGCGACTGCCAGCCAGCTCATCTAGGGGAAGGGCCCCAACATCTCCAAATTTTCGTCCGCCCTACCCGGCGCCAAGACCACAATTCACGCCGACATGCCCCAACTGCAGAGGAGCACACTATCAACGGGATTGCCCTCAGACAAGGACTCAATGCTATCATTGCGGACAGATGGGACACCGCAAAGACAGTTGCCCGTGGATCCAACTCCCAATGGCGATAGCAAGATCACAAGCTGGAACACAAGCGATGGCACCTAGAACCACAGCTTCACCACCATTGCAGAGCCCCAGAGGAGGTTTGCCCAACAGAGGGGGAAATGCAGCAGGCCGAGGACGAGGGCGAGGAGGAAGACAAATGGCAGGCCGAGGAGGCCGACTGAACTTCACCTCCCTTCAAGAAGCAGACAATGCCTCTGACATTCTCCTAGGTAGATTCTTGATCCAGTCTGCATCTGCTTTAATACTGTTTGATCCTGGAGCTACAAACTCATTCATATCAGAAGATTTTGCATTTAAAGTGGGAATACCTATGGTACCTCTAAAGTACCCTATGGCTATACAGACCCCAGGAGCTAAGCTGCCTGTATATTCAGCTTGTCGTCATTTAACCTTCAAAATAGATGGGGTAGAGTTCTGGGCTAATCTATTAGTCCTAGAACTGCAAGGCCTAGACATTATAATAGGAATGGATTGGTTATCTCAGCATAAAGGTCTAGTGGATTGTGAAAAGAAAACTCTAAGCCTTGTTAGTAACCAAGGGAAGGAAGTCCTATTCCATGCAGAAAGATCATTGGTCGAAAAACTGCAAGGATCAGTCCATGCACTTCAGGAAGTATGCGTGGATCAAGTGCCCACAGTACAAGAATACCCGGATGTATTCCCAGAAGAACTCCCAGGGATGCCACCTGACAGGGAGTTAGAGTTTTCCATTGAGCTTAAACCAGGAGCGGCACCTATAGCTAAGAGACCATATAGGATGCCAGTAACGGATTTAGAAGAGTTGAAAAATCAGTTAGAGGAACTGGAGGGTAAAGGATTTATCCGACCCAGTGCTTCACCTTGGGGAGCCCCAGTTTTGTTTGTAAGGAAGAAAGACGGAACTTTACAGATGTGTGTAGATTACCGAGCTTTGAATGAAGTCACTATTAAGAACAAGTACCCATTACCAAGAATTGATGACTTGTTCGACCAACTCCGAGGAGCCAAAGTATTTTCCAAGATAGATTTGAAATCTGGATATCATCAGCTGAAGATCAAGAAGGAAGATATATCGAAGACTGCTTTCATTACCAGATATGGTTTATACGAGTTCACAGTAGTGCCCTTTGGATTAACCAATGCTCCGGCAGCTTTCATGAACATCATGAACAGTACGTTTATGGATTATCTTGACAAGTTTGTCATAGTATTCATAGATGACATTCTGATATATTCCAAGAGTACGGAAGAGCATGAGCAACATTTACATCTAGTCTTGGGAAGGCTACGAGAGAGGCAATTTTATGCCAAGTTTGATAAATGTGAATTTTGGATGTCAAGAATTTCATTTCTTGGACATGTGTTGACAGCAGAAGGAATTTCAGTGGATTCAGCTAAAATCTCCGCAATCAAGGAGTGGAAGCAACCTACCTCAGTTTCAGAGATTAGAAGTTTCTTGGGATTAGCAGGATATTATAGGAGATTCATTGAAGGATTTTCCCAAATAGCCAAACCTCTTACGAACCTGCTAAAGAAGGATGTTGCATTTGAATGGACCATCAAGTGTGAAGAAAGTTTTCAGAAGCTGAAGCAGAAATTGACAACAACACCGGTCCTCACATTACCAGACAGCAAAGAAGATTTTGTAGTTTACTGTGATGCTTCAAAGCAAGGAATAGGCTGTGTGTTAATGCAGCAAGGTCGAGTAGTAGCTTATGCTTCACGTCAATGGAGACCACATGAGGAAAATTATCCGACTCATGATTTGGAGTTAGCGGCAGTGGTGCATGCTTTAAAGATATGGCGGCATTATCTCATTGGACATAAGTGTGAGATCTTTACAGATCATAAAAGCCTCAAGTATATCTTCACACAGACGGAGCTCAATATGCGTCAGCGCCGATGGCTCGAGCTGTTCAAGGACTATGACCTCAGTATACTCTACCATCCAGGGAAAGCCAACGTAGTGGCAGATGCCTTGAGCAGGAAGGCTTATACCCTACAAGGAGCTACACCCAAGAACCCGTGCTTACGGCAGGAATTTCAGAATCTTGAAGTAACCATAGTGCCATCTGGGATGTTAGCTACATTGACTGTGGAGTCCCAACTCCAAAAGCAGATTGAGGATGCTCAGAAAGAAGATGAGGAGATACATAAGATCAAGAGCCACATCAGATCAGGGAAACCCGGGATTTCATTGAAGATCATCAAGGAATTGTGTGGTATCGGGGAAGGATTTGTGTACCCCGAAATACAGACCTCAAAGAATTAATTCTTTTCGAAGCTCATAAAACCCCATACTCACTACACCCTGGAAACACCAAGATGTAGAAGGATCTGAAGACGCAATTCTGGTGGAATGGAATGAAGAGGGAAATCGCAGAATATGTCGCAAGATGTGACACTTGCCAAAGGATTAAGGCCGATCATCAGAAGATAGCCGGAAAACTGCAACCCTTACCAGTGCCAACCTGGAAATGGGAAGAGATTGGTATGGATTTTATCACAGGACTTCCCAGAACACAAGGGGGATATGATTCCATATGGGTCATTGTGGATAGACTCACGAAAGTTGCCCATTTTATACCAGTCAAGAAAACGTATAATGGCAACAAATTAGCGGAGCTATACCTGCAGCGAATAGTGACACTGCACGGTATCCCAAAAAAGATCGTTTCAGATCGAGGAACTCAATTCACATCCAAATTCTGGAACCGACTCCACGAGGCTTTGGGAACCCAATTGCAGTTTAGCACTGCATATCATCCACAGACAGGAGGGCAGACTGAACGTGTAAATCAAATCTTGGAAGACCTTCTCAGAGCTTGCATCTTAGATTATGGAACCTCTTGGGAAAAGTGCTTACCATTTGCGGAGTTTACTTATAATAACAGTTATCAAGCTAGTCTGCAAATGGCACCCTTTGAAGCTTTGTATGGGCGCAAGTGCAGAACTCCACTACATTGGGACGAGCCAGGAGAAAGGCAAGTCATTGGACCCGAACTCATCGAAGAAGCTGAAGCACACGTCAAGCTCATTAGAGAACGATTAAAGGCAGCACAGTCACGCCAGAAGAGCTATGCCGACAACCGAAGAAGGGAATTGTCGTTTGCACCAGGCGAATCAGTTTATCTCAAGGTTACACCGTTAAAAGGGATGAGAAGATTCCATCAGAGAGGAAAACTGTCCCCAAGGTACATTGGACCATTCAAAGTCCTTAAGAGGAAAGGAGAGGTATCTTACAAACTAGATTTACCATCAGATCTCGGAGAAATTCATGACGTGGTTCATGTCTCGCAACTCCGTAAGTGCCTCAAGGAACCAACGGATCAGATAGAACACCAGGGGATTCCGCTTCAGAAGAATCTCACTTACCTCACTCAACCATTGCAAATACTGGCTAGTGATGAGCGTCAACTCAGAAGAAAGAAAGTCAAGCTTTGCAAAGTTCAATGGGAAGATCACTCAAAGGAAGAAGCGACTTGGGAGAAAGAGGATGATCTGCGGCAGGCTTATCCCTACCTCTTCCCTTCTCTAGGTAAATCTCGGGGCGAGATTTCTTTAAGGAGGGTAGGCTTGTAACACCCTAGTTTTGGGGGTGAAAAGTTTTGCATAAAAACCCTGCATGCATGTATCTTTGTAGTAGTAGCCAGACCAGCTGAACTCTAATCTCTCCCAAACCCTAAAAATCTCCAAATCTATTCTCTAGATCCAGATCAAGATCTGACCATCCAGATTTAACCTACCAGTTACCCTGAAGATAAAAGTCTTCAGGAGCCAGATCAAATTCTGACCCTAACTCTCAGTACCTAAGCCTCTCTCTGTTTTCGAAAACAGGAAAATTCAGATTTACCCTAAGTACCCCAGTTTCCAGATGATTGAGTTATCTTGATTTAACCTTATCCAGACTCAAGTAACCCCTGGAATATGTTCCTAGGTTCATCCTCAACTCACTCCAAAAAGTTGGGAGCCAGATTAATTCATCTAAACACTTTTCGCAGTTAGTCCAAATTTTACTGCAAATAAGTCCTTTTCTGTTTACCTGGAAGCCTGAAGAGGCTAAAATCCACGAATCATTTCGAACTCCAGAATTTCTTCAGGAAACACCTTCCAAATACTATTTGATACAGATCTCCCTTTTGATCAGACTTCAAAATCTCTCTCCAATCACCAGAATTCGAGATCGACAAAATCTAGATTTAGTTTACCCTAATTTTACCCTATTTTCGAAAATAGGTGAAATCCCTCATATCTTATCAAACTTTCTCCAAATTTGAGCTAAATGAGTACTAATAGAAATGTTATACTCAGCCATGAGATCAAATCTCAAATTAACCATCTCTAAGACAGAAATTGCAAATCAGTCCAGATTTCAAATAAGAATCCTTGCAATTTGGTCCCTGGTTCGACCAGAGACACTGTGCACGACCAGCAGCTGTGCACGACCGCGACCACCGCGCTGCCACGCCAGGAGCTTCGTCGCCGGTGAAGCCCCGTGGTCGCCACCCCTGCCACCGCGTTCCTGCCACGTGTGCGCACGTCGTTCGCCACCGAGGAGCCACCGCGGCCGCACCAGCATCTCCAATTTTGCCCGCGCGCGCACGCCATCGCTGCAGCCACTGCAGAAGCTCTGTGCCACGTTGCAAGCATGCCGGAGGAGCCCGTCAGTTCGCCGTTGCATCACCCGGGACAGCGCACGCCAGCCTGCAAAGCCGGCACGGCCGCCGGAGCGCGTCACCTCGCTGCTGTCCCGCCCGGCCAGTCAATTCGCCGTCGATTCACAGCTCCAATTCTCCAGGCATTTTCAACCGTTGCTGCTCACTACGCTTATTTAAGCTTGCCCTGGCCTTTGCCTGCACACACACACACCAGAACTCACCTCAGTCTTCAATCTCGCCACCTTCATTGTCTTCCCCGGCGAGCTCGAGAAGAGGCTCACGGTGCCAAGCCTCTACACTGCTTCCTCCTCGATTCCAGCTACTTCAGTAAGCTCCTCTTACCTCCCTCATCATACTCGAGCATGTAATTGACTTCAAACCTCTCCAGTCGCCGGCAATTTTCTTTTCTCTCCAGCAGCTCCGACGAGCAATTAAACTCTAACCAGAGTGAATTAGCTCTTGAGCCTGTGATCAATCTTGATTAGTGAACTTATCTAAACATCTCTAAGCAACCAGAATCGAAGAATTTGCTAAAATATGAAGAATCCCAACTTTGCACCTTGCATGTAAGCTGGAGCTCGCTGTTAAGCTTCTCTGGTGTTTCTCCAGCCAATCTAGCTTCACACCTAGCTTACTTATGCCCCAGAGACCATCCCCAAGCAAGGAATTAAGTTTATTTGCCCTAAAACAGAAATGCCCAATTTTGGTGTCTTCTTCCCTAGCTCCGGTCGCCGGATTTTGTTCCTGGCCGTTTCAACCCCAACCACCTTGTCTAGTAGATGTGCCTCGACCCCAGGAGTATTTTTGCCTTCTAGCTCGACACCTGGATCGGCCCAGATGAAGAGGTATCGCCATGCCAAAGTTTTGTCCAGAAACTGTTGAGAACAGCTCGGCCACCGTGTTCTTCTCCGGTTTTCATCACTTTCCGGCCATCTCCTACACTAGGTCCTGTTGAGACATTTGTTCCTGTTGCAAATGCCTAACCACCAGACAAAGTGGTGCATCATTTGGAGCCCTGAGTCAAAAGATATGGCTAACCCTAGTTTCTGGCCGTGTCAAGCCTATGCCAGGCTATGTCAGCCAGTGGCATTAGCCCTGTTCACCCACCTCTGGTCATGTAAAACAGAAATTACTTTGTCAAATAGTTGTCTCACTACCTTGTGCACCCTATGCTTGAATCAAAACCTACTTTGGCCACTGGAAATTGCTCAAACCATGTCAATGCCATTCCAGAGCACTGTCAGCCTATGTCAGCCAGTGGCATTGAGCCTTTTCACCCACTTCCAGCCATGCACTTTGAAAATAACTTTGTCCCTTAGACTCCTGATGTTGCGATCTACACTTTTCTCTACTGTCACAACTTGAGTTGAGCCCTCTATCACCCATCGACCCTATGTCGATGCCTTGAACCGAATGCCAACCTAAAGACATTCGCTGTTTTTGGGCGAACCAGTCACCACCTTGATATCACCCTGATATTTTGGAACCTTGTAAACCTTAACAACTAATCTTAACCCTAGTTACCGTGGTTAAACTCAAATCGCTTTCAAACCTTGTATCACCAGAGTATTTTCTCCTTGCATCTTTGCATGTAGTGAATTAGTAAGAATAGAATGAATTGTAATGCCTGTTTGCTTGTTTGATCTTGTTCAGAGCAAGAGTCCGGGGTTAAAGATACTGTCGCTGAACCGTCATCAACTGCTGATACTTACGACGCGGAAGGCAAGTCATACTTTGATCATATTGAACCTATATTTTATGAATTGCTATGCTATTCCATGAGTAGATATCTCATTAATATTGCATGTGTTGAGATCAATGATATTATGGCAGTGATAGATTGAATATTTGAGGAATGTGAACTTGATAAGATAGCAAGCCATGAACTAATAAAAGTATGTACATATACATTTATATTCATGAAATAGAACCCCCTGTCCGTGACCAGTATTTTGGTATGGAATGGTGGTAGCACAGGAGGTGCTTGGCTGCACTGGATGTGCAGGCATTGAAGGTGCATGGTTTGTGGTATGATCTGGTCACTGGCATGTAAGGACTAGAACCTTGTGTTATGCGTCTAGTGGCATGAAAAACGTACCAACCACTTACCTGGTATGGGACAGGCGCAACCTAGTAGCTTTCTTAGTATTATCAGTTCCCTGTATGGCTTGTCGATCCGGTTTCTCGCGTGGAAACTGGTGGGACGCAGTTCGTCCATGAGTGATGTGAGATCAGAAAAATTATGAGAGGATAAGGTGTAAAGAAGGAAGACGCCCTATGCCAGATTAAGTCGTGCGCGACTGTAATCAAAAGAGGTTATGTGTCCTGCGGGAACATAGACCCAGGCTAGGAAGTAAGGCAGTGGGGAGGACCCACAACGGTACTTGGGACGGTATTGTCCATTTACCGGGCAGGGATACTGTTAATACTAGACTGCAAAAACGTTGTGTGATCTCGGCCTTGTCACATGCGTATAAGTCGCATGGAGTTGGCCCGACTTGGAAGTCGAGTGAAAAAGTGGATTTAAAAAGAGGTACATCTCTGCAGAGTTTAAAAATGTATTCGAATACTTCGTGCTCCCGAGTTTTAGGAGTATGCCGCGGTGGATTAAATCCATGGGGTGTGACACAAGTATTGTTTTATAAAATAAACTTATTTGCTCAAGATTACCCAAGTGGCATGTGTTGTCACGATAAGGGGCGTTGCCGTGAACTGTCATCTGTTGACGTGTCGCGGTAATACCATAATATATATAGAGACCATATGATAATTAAGAGGCATGTGGTTTATGCCCTAAGTTATGAGATACTGTTATGAGTATAAGATTGAAAGGCTTGAATAAAGATAATGTGATATGAGGATACATCGCCTTGGATATGGGATATATGTATCACCATCAATATGATTGTTTACTGCCATGGGTATGATCAGAAGTTGAGTAGAAATCGAGAAAGAAATGTATTTTGGGAAAAACCCTTCACTCATTCCCCAATAGCATAGGCTCATGTCATTTATACTGTAACTATATCTCTACCTCCCCTATGACTTGCTGAGTACATAAGTACTCACCCTTGCAACAACTCATCCATAGATGGAGCGTTTTACGACCCTGGGGGATACCCTGAAGATGCTGCGGACCCAGGAGATGACGAGCAGTTTCCTCCGGAGCCCTGATGTGGTGCTGTTTGCTGTCAACCTCTGTTTCCTGTGGATTGCTTTTGGGCCTAGCTTCCGCCGACTAGATGTGTTATTTTGTTAGACCCTTGTGCCTTGTAAGGCACTGTACCTCGTTTTGTACTAAGGCCTGATGGCCATACAATTATGACTACTGTACTATTTTGCTGCTGCAATGTAATCCTGTGATTGACTCATCTTGGGAAGTCAAGTGGTTTAAGAGACCAGCTGCACCGAGGTGGGCTCCTCACAGGTGATGTTACTGTCGTGGCAGACGTGACAGCCGTTGAAGTTCAAATCGTGCGCGGGAAATGAAGGGACTGGCGTGCAAACCGAGGCACCGGTTCGAACCGCGCACGCATTTATGGCGAAGCGGCACTGTTATGAGCCCGCGGCGCGGGAACTGAAGCGTCATGGCTTCGGTAGTTTGGCCCAGAGATTTTCCCGGGAACATGTACCATACCCACCGGGGACTCGAGCATCGCCCCCGGGGGGCATGGGGGGTTGCTGTTGGGGGAAATCTCCGCGACACTAAGTCCAGGTAAGTTGCGTCACATTCGCCCGAGGACCGTGATCTCCGGTGCCTGCCCCGGGCGCCACCTTTCGCCCGGGGATGTTGCCTCCGGGGCATATCCCGAGCGCCGCCTTTTGTCTCCCGGGACCTGGCCTCCGGTGCCAGTCCCGGGCGCCGCCTCTCGCCCGGGGACGTGGCCTCCGGTGCCTCCCCCGGGCGCCGCCTTTTGGCTCCCGGGACGTGGCCTCCGGTGCCAGTCCCGGGCGCCGCCTTTTGGCTCCCGGGACCTGGCCTCCGGTGCCAGTCCCGGGCGCCGCCTTTTGGCTCCCGGGGACGTGGCCTCCGGTGCCTCCCCCGGGCGCCGCCTTTTGGCTCCCGGGACCTGGCCTCCGGTGCCAGTCCCGGGCGCCGCCTTTTGCCCGGCGACGTGGCCTCCGGCGCCTCCCCCAGGAGCCGCCTTTCGGCTCTGGGGCACGTCCCGGGCCTTGTCGCCCTTCTAATGGTAAAGTCTTTGGTTCTTGATCATGTGCAGGTCACGCAAGGAGTGCCTCGGGAATCAGCGACCACCTGTCAAGCATCCAAGGCGCTTGGCCGGGAGAAGGACGTTGCTGCCCCTCAATCCGATGGTAGCGTCCAGGGTAGTTTTGTCTTTTTTGCTTCTTCTGGGGCTATAAATAGCCCTTGTACCCCCTGTTGTAAAAGAACCGATTCATTATTATTGGAATAGCTAAACTCACAGGTGTGCTCCGGAAGCCTCTCCCCCGGAGAGAGCCTCCCCGGCTGACTCCGGTCGGGAGCACGCCGACAGGACTAGGGCCCCCACCGGGACCCGAACTTGTATAAATCCTCGTGTCATTTCTTGTGTTTGTCCGGCAGGGGAGGACCGGCCATCCGGTCAACCCGCGCCGCATAATTTTCGCTAGGATCGTTCTACAAAATCTGCCGGGGTATTCGCAATACCACGACAGATAATTTGCAATCTGATTTCATTGATGAGTATAAACTTACACCTCATACTCATCCAGCAAGAGATTTGCTAAAATCTAGCATGATTTGATGGTTTTCAATATAAACCAAAAATAGGGTACTTTAGGGTAAATTAAGATCTGAGTTTCGATTGATTTTGAATTCTGTCCTCTAAGATGAGATTTTGAAATCTGGACAGAAGGGAAAATTTTATCAAATAGCATTTGGAAGAGATTTGCTGAAGAAATTTTGAATTTGGAGTTAATCTGAAGATTTAAGCCTTTTTGGATTTCCAGATGTCAGAAAAGGACTTATTTGTGATATAATTTGGATTGATCTGTGAAAAAGGCTTAGATCATGAAATCTGGCTGCCAACTTTCTAGATTAAGGTATTGGCATACCCATGATCATAATCCAAGAATAATCTGGTCTGGATTAGGTCAAGATTTGACTAAATATGAGTTCAGAGTATTTAGTGTAATTAGGATATTAAGTAGGATCCTGTTTTCGAAAACAGAAAAGAATTGCAGGATCTGAGAATTAGAGATGGAATTGAATCTGGCGTCTGAAGGCTTTTATGTTTAGAGTAACTGATAAATCACATCTGAGCAATTTGATCTTGATTTGGGTTCATTGGATAGATTTGAAGATTTTAAGGTTTGAGATAGATACTGATCTGGCTACTACTACAGATACATGCATGCATGATGTTCATGAAAAAGGAAGTTTTTACCCCTAAACTCATGGTGTTACAGAACTCTCCACAGTCTATATGTAGGCTGCAAGGCTTTTTCGGCAGGCCTCTGTGCAATCGTCTTGCCGGATAAGTTCAAGCCAGGGGCTATTGAGAGGTTTGATGGGACCCAAAATTCATCGGAGTTCCTTCAAATTTACATTACCGCTATCCAAGCGGCAGGTGGGGATGATCATGTCATGGCCAACTATTTGCCGATGGTTCTTGAGGGGCCGGCAAGGACATGGCTCTTCAATCAGCCTGAGGGTTCGATATATAACTGGGAAATGTTGTGCGATGCCATCCTCAACAATTTCCAAAATTGTTACCAAAAACCTGGGAAAGAAGACGATCTTCATCGTCTACGACAAACCTCTACGGAGACTCTCCGACAGTTTGTCAAAAGGTTTGTTGGGGTAAGAACTACCATCCCAAACATATCTGATAACTCTGTTATCAGGGCATTTAAGCACGCCGTTCGATATCAGAGATTTTTGAAAGATTTACTTATCAACCCCCTCGATCAGTTGCCGATCTCTTTGATATGGCTGATCGCTATTTAGACATGGCTGAGGCCATTGAATGGAATAGGATGGTCGATAAAGGAAACTTATCGCCCCAACCAGGTCTCAAGGAAGTGAAAAAAGAGGAGGCAGACAAGAAGCCGGAGTCTTCATCAGGCGGAAAGTCAAAGAAGACCAAAAAGAATCGAATCGGACAGTACCAGGAGGTCGCAGTAATGGAAAAGCCACCGCCAGCGAAAGGTAATAATTTTTCATTTAAAAATAAAACTGCCTCTGGTGGTCGCAATTCCGACCAGCCAGAAAAACCGACTAACTCTCAGGAAGGCAAGAAATGGTGTCTGATCCACAACTCTTCGGAACACAACCTCAAAAATTGCCGGAGCTGGTTGAAGCAACTAGATGACTTCTACCAGGGAATTGGGCCGATGCCAACTTTGCCATCAAAAGAGCAGACTTGCTGGCTTAGAGACGCTGACGGGGACGAAGAAATGTCTTACCAGGTACCTCGTAATTATGTTAATGTCATTTTTGGAGGTTCCTCCTCTTTTGTTTCTAAACGATAGTTTAAAGCATTTCATCGAGAAGTTAACCAAGCGGAAGCTCCCCTCGGAGAACCTCAATACCCCCGTTGGTCGGACACCCCTTTGACATTTGATCGTTCTGATTGTCGCGTTGGGCTTACTCGACCACTGAGATTACCTCTAGTCATTACCCCAATAATCAGTAATGCAAGACTCGAAAGGGTCCTGATCGATGGAGGCAGTTCCTTGGACCTTTTACTGGTCAAGGCATTGGACGAGATGCAAATCCCTCATTCAAAAATCAAACCCATAATCCATCCATTTTATGGGATAATTCCAGGTCCCTCAATGATGCCAATGGGACAGGTGGTGCTCCCGGTCACGCTGGGTGAACCGGATAATTTTTTAACAGAGTTAGTTACTTTCGATGTAATTGATTGTATTCAGCTTATAACGCGATTTTT
Organism: Pharus latifolius; assembly: GCA_019359835.1. Classification (NCBI taxonomy): domain Eukaryota; kingdom Viridiplantae; phylum Streptophyta; class Magnoliopsida; order Poales; family Poaceae; genus Pharus; species Pharus latifolius. The sequence goes on along the minus strand of CM033327.1, from coordinate 13,680,158 downwards.
GGCAGGCCAACTCTCACTAATTTTATGATGGCGACACACTACGCCAATCAGTGCAGCAAGTTACTCGGCCCCAAAGGCGTGATCTCGGTCCGAAGTAGCCGAAATGTGGCATTGACTTGCGATCGGATATCACTGGAGCTCATGGATCAACTTCGCCTTCGGGATGTCAAAATTACCACCACGGGTGCGGATACGATCAAGGTCGCCTGTTGACTAGAGGAAAAGTTAAAACTGGTTCCATTATGCCCAGATGATCCATATAGAACAATTCGAATTGGGTCAAGCCTAGACGACAAATAGGAACTCGAGCTCGTTACCTTCCTCCAGGCTAATGCAGATGTGTTTGCGTGGAAACCATCTGACATGCCCGGTGTCCCAAGGAAGATAATTGAGCACAGGTTAGCAATTGACCTAGATAGCAACCAATAAAGCAGAAGCTTAGGCGCTTTGCTGTTGATCGACAAGAAGCTATCCGCGTGGAGTTAGACAAGCTCCAAGCTGCCGGGTTCATTCGAGAAGTCGAACATCCAGAGTGGCTTGCAAATCCAGTGATGGTCCGTAAGTCAAATGGTAAGTGGCGCATGTGCGTCGATTACAACAGCCTAAACAGTGCCTGCCTGAAGGATGATTGCCCCTTCCCCACATCAATCAGTTGGTCGATTCTACTGTTGGTTGCAAACTGATGAGTTTTTTGGATTCTTACTCAGGATATCATCAGATTATCATGGCAGAAGAAGATGAAGAGAAGACTGCCTTCATCACACCATTTGGCACCTATTGCTACGTCAGAATGTCATTTGGTCTCAAGAACGCTGGTTCCACATACCAGCGCTTGATGCAAAAGACCTTTTCTTCCCAGATGGGGCGTAATCTTGAAGCTTACATAGACGATTTGGTTGTAAAAAGCTTGAAAAGCTTGACTCATTTAGATGATCTTGCTAAGACCTTTTGTAATTTAAACCGATTTGGAATAAAATTAAACCCAGAAAAGTGTTCTTTTGGGGTTTCATCTGGTAAACTGTTAGGATTTCTCGTTTGTTCTAGAGGGATAGAGGTTAATCCTGAGAAAATCAGGGCGATCGAGCAAATGAGGTCTCCTTAGACCATGAAGGAGGTTCAGTGCCTAGCAGGTCGCATGGCGGCTTTAAGCCGATTTATATCGCGACTAGGCGAAAGGGGGTTACCCTTCTTCAAAGCTCTCTACAAGAACCATGGTTTTGCCTGGTCGGATGAAGCCGAGAAAGTATTCCAAGAGGTTAAAGCATACTTATCTAGTCCGCCGGTGTTGGTTTCCCCGGTCGCAGGGGAACAACTACTTCTTTATTTGGCGGCCACACCTCATGTGGTCAGCGCCGTCCTAATCGCAGTAAGAGAAGGTGTGCAACGACCCGTCTATTACATAAGCAAGGTACTTCATGGTCCTAAGGAGCGTTACCCTGAGGTCCAGAAGATACTTTACGCGCTACTGATGGCTTCCCGCAAGTTACGGCATTACTTTCAGGCACATAAAATTACAGTGCCCTCGTCCTTCCCCTTGGGAGATATAATCCGAAACCCAGAGAAATCTGGTTGAATTGCAAAGTGGACTGTGGAGCTTGGAGCATTTGACATCCATTTCACCCCTCGCACTGCGGTCAAGTCTCAGATCCTTGCAGATTTTGTGGTCGAATGGACTAACCCTGACCCTCCAAGGCAAGAGTCCGAAAACTTGTCGTACACCGACCATTGGATGATGTATTTTGATGGTTCTCGAAGTTTCCAACACTCGGGAGCTGGAGTTGTTTTAGTAACGCCTCAAGGTGACCAACTCAAGTGTGTCATTCAATTACATTTTGTTGCAACTAACAACGCAGTAGAGTATGAAGGTCTTATTTAAGGGCTCCAGGCAGCAAAATTCCTCGGAGTCCGTCGATCAGTGGTGAGGGGAGACTCACAGCTAGTCATAAACCAGGTAAACAAGGAGTACCGCACCTTCGATGAGACATTGGCTCATTACCTGGGGGAAGTGAGGAGATTGGAAAAACACTTTAGTCATTTTGAAGTCCAATACATCCCGCGAAACGATAATATTCTCATAGACCAATTATCCAAAATTAGGTCCTCACGTACATCTGCTCCGGCAGGTGTGTTCGTTGAACATTTAGAGCATCCTTGGATCATGACTACAGTCGAAGATGACCAGGTAACAGTCTTCGTTACCAACCTCGGACAAGAAGGGGATTGGACTCATCCATTGAGGGTCTATCTCGAACATGGGACCTTGCCCAAGGATGAAACCGAAAGCGATCTATTGATTCAAAAAGCGCACCTATATAAACTTATAGAAGGAGTTCTATATAGGAAGGGTACTCAAGGAGTATTCATGCGTTGTATTACTCAAGAAGAAGGTAAGTCCCTCTTGAAAGAAATCCATGACGGTGTGTGTGTGGTGCGCACGCGTCATTTCGTACACTAGTCGGAAAAGCTTTCCGACAGGGTTTTTTCTGGCCTTCGGCACTCGATGATGCCAAGAATTTGGTCAAGACATGCCCCCAGTGTCAATTTCATGCCAGACAGGTTCATCAGCCCGCGTATGCCTTGCAAACTATCCCATTAGCGTTGCCCTTCGCGGTCTGGGGGATGGATATTGTAGAACCTATGCCACAGGCCGTTAATGGTTACAAATTCATGTTCGTAGCCATTGATACGTTTACAAAGTGGATTGAGGCTGAGCCAGTCCACAATGTCACCGCTGCTGCAGCGCAGAGGTTCTTTCATAAGAAATCGTTACTTGATTTGGTGTTCCAAGTCATCTCATTACTGACAACGGTTCCTAATTCGCTAGCGGCCTTTTTCTGGACTATTGCGATAATATTGGAACCAAGGTGTGCTTTGCTTCTGTAGCTCATCCATAGAGCAATGGTGCTATCGAACGTGCCAATGGGCAAATATTACAAGGCATCAAGAAACGTGTTTTCCATCACCTTAAGATGCGCTTAGGGGTTTGGGTGGATGAACTCTACTCCGTTCTATGGGCACTACGCACTACCTGTAGTCGGACCGCTAGTGAGACACCTTTCCAGTTGGTATACGGCGCTGAGGCGGTGTTACCTATGGAAATCCGTATTGGTTCTGTCCGAACAGATCAATTCAACCACATTGATCAGATCGAACAATGTACCCAGGAATTAACCATCCTCGAAGAAAAGCGTGATTGAGCGTTGATACGGTCAGTGGTGTATTTGCAGGCTTTGCGAAAATATCACAGCAGGAGGTTGCAGCCGCGTAGTCTTCACGTGGGTGATCTGGTTTTACGAAAAATACAAAACTAGTCTAACCGCAATAAGTTCTCTCCTCAGTGGGAAGGCCCTTACGTTGTTATTTTAGTACCGCGACCAGGATCGGCTCGATTAGCAATGGAGGACGGTAGAATCTTATCCAATACATGGAACATTGATCAACTGCACAAGTTTTACGTGTAAGTTTCCCAATCTTTTTTCCTGTTCTATTAGCATAGTTTAACAAAAACTTCGTGAGTACTCTTCTTCGGTTCATGTTATGTTCATTTCCTTTATTTGCCATACCTATACCGAGCCTGGCTAGGGGGCTGATCGCCGATGATCATCTTGTTACAAATATCTTAACCGGATTCATTGGCCGATATCGCGGTCGCATCCAGCTAAGACATCCCTCAATAAGCCATTTCTCAATGCACACGGGACTTATTGGCATGTTCTTGATCATTCGAGTGGTTGCCAGTTCGTAATAAGGTTGGATGTTGTATTGAGGTAAGTATCGGTTCAATCGGATGATTATATCTAAGTTAAAGCTTTTTCCTGGGTATTCATAATGCCCATATTTTTCCAGAAATTATAATACTAAATCTCCAGTATTTGTGATTTCTGGAAGGGGCTAGGAGGATATGGTCATACTATGAAATGAAGAAACTATCACTCTTTTCCAAAAATTTAAGGCACGCATTCGCGTGTTATAATTGTAATTTCACAGGTATAATTACTAAGAGAGATCATTACAAGAAATCAAACAAGGCCTAGTTCTTTCAGTAGATCTTCGACTAGAGGCTTGACTTCTTCAGAGATGGCTTCAAATCGGTCACTCTCGATCTCTACATCTTCTACCACCGGCTTCAAATTCAAATTTGGGCCGTGGTGGAATCATAATCTGTAGAGAATGGCGGAGGCTACGGATCTGACATTTGACCTCAACACCTCTTCGTGCCGTTTGGTATCTTCAGGAAGATACTCGAGGAGTGACTCGGCTTGGGCCGCGACCAATCTGGCTAACTCGCTAAGGCTTGGATTGTCCTTTTGCGACTCGATCACGTCTGCTTTTACCAGAGCAGCCACCATCTTCAGTTTTTCGAAGATGTTCGATTGAGTACCGCTACAAGAGGAGATTGTGTAACACCCTGAGTTTAGGGGTGAAAACTTTCTTTTTTATGAACAACATGCATGCATGTATCTGTAGTAATAGCCAGATCATAATCTTTATCAAGCCCTAAAAATTCCAAATTTATTCTGTAGACCCAAATCAAGATCTGATTTTTCAGATTTGATCTACTATCTATCTTAAGTATAAAAGCCTTTAGAACCCAGATTCAATTCCATCTCTAACTTTCAAATTTATTAATTCTTTTCTGTTTTCGAAAACAGGAATTTAATTAATAACCTAATTACCCTAAATACTCTGAACTCAGATTTAGCCAAATCTAGATCTAATCTAGACCAAATTATTCTTGGATCATGATCATGGGTATGCCAATACCTTAAACCAGAAAGTTGGCAACTAGATTTCATCATCCAGGCCTTTTTCACAGATTAGTCCAAATTGTATTGCAAATTGTCCTTTTCTGATATCTGGAAACCCAAAAAGGCTAAAATCCACAAATTAACTACAAATTCAGAATTTTCTTCATCAAATCTTTTCCAAATGCTATTTGAAACAACTATCTCTTCTGTATAGATTCAAACATCTCATCCTCAATGCCAGAATTCGAAATCAACCAAAACTCAGATTTCAATTACCCTAAAATACACTATTCAAATGTGCCAGAATTTACCAAATATCTTTACCAAATACTTTGTTGAATAAAGTCTACCAGATCAGTGCAATCAATTTCAGTTTAAATCTTCCAAATCTCCAGATTTACAGATCAACCCAAAGCCAAGATTTAGAAATCACAATTCTGATCCGTTTGAGACCTAGTCTTGGTTTTCGCACTAGGCTCGCCCAGATTCTAATATGCGGAAAAATGAGATCTTACTCGAAAATACCGAAACCCAAAGGTTGATCGAAAATACAGCTCAAAGTAATTGCACAACTCTTTATTTCAAAGAGGGCTTTTACAAATCGAACATTAGGCACACTTGCCTACGTCGAAAGAACTATAAGTGTTTAAAACTCAAATAAGTTCTATGAATTTTCGATGATCTAAACTAGACATATTACAAGGTATTTATAGTCCAATCATATGAGTATGTATCAGACTTAGTTACCTAAACATATTAGACTCATATAACTAACTAACTAATTCTAAACAGATAAGCTTAGTTATATATATTCGGATAGGATTACAATTCTGAACAGAGAACAAATTCCTTTTCATGGTCGCGAACCAATCCATGGTCACGAAACCTTTCCGAACACGGTTAAGGTCGCGAAGCCGTATGCGATCAGGACTTGGTCGCGAATCCGTATGCGATCAGGACTTGAAGATCCTCCCGGATCATGACTCCCTTGTTGAGAAGGAGCCAACCCCTATTGCGACCTCTCGATCAAACTGGAGATGTGGAAATTGGGCTTGTCCATGTTCTTTGGTGTACCACTTTGCCGCACGTGCTCGTTGATCTTTCCGACCGATTCGAAAAGTCTCCTTTGTCACTGCGGGTGGTAATCACCTTCTTCTCCAGAATCACATCTTCACGTAGAGGTTCGTCTCATTGATAGACCAAGTCTTCAACAGATGGTACTATGGTGTCTAGCTCATCATCCAGCATTGCAGGCTCGAAGAGTTTGAGGTGCTCAACATTGACAACTGAGTAAATATCCATGTATGGAGGTAACTCGAGCTGACAAGCATTATTACCCACTTTCTGCAAAATCCGAAAAGGACCATAACGAATGGGTTTGAGTTTCTTACCTTCACCTTTAAGTCTCTCCTTACTCAGATGTAACCATACCATATCACCTTCTGGAAATTGCGCATCAACTTGGTGCCGATCATGTCGCGTCTTGTACTTGAGTTGAGTTTTCAGCAAGTTCTGTTCAACCTCACGATGAAGTCGTTGAATACCTTCCAGGAATTTTTTTGCTCAATCCTGATCAGATGCTTCCTTGCTGTTCTGTGCTGAGGTAGGGATCACAAACTCCATGTCGAATGGACTCTGTGGTAGAAACCCTAAACATACCTCAAACGGCGATTTTCCAGTCGAACCATGCACTGCTCAATTAAAAGCAAACTGCAAGTACGGTATGCTTTCATCCCAGGTCTTCGGGTGCTTCGAATTATATCCTCTCAAAAGATGAACGACTGTACGATTAACCACCTCAGTTTGACCATCAGTTTGCGGTTGAAAAGCAGTACTCCTCTTTAGCTTGGTGTCCATCATTGTCCAAAGTGATCGCCAAAAGTGACTAAGGAACCGGGTATCACGATTAGACACAATAGAAGTCGGTAGTCCGAAGTGTGTCCAAACGTGTTGAAAGAATACCCGAGCTGCTTCTTCTCCCGTGATAGTCTTTCAACAAGGTATAAGAACAATCATTTTGGAGAACCGATCAACAACCACGAATAGATAGTCATTGCCACGTCGGGTCTTAGGCAATCCTCCTAAGAAATCCATGGATATGCTCTCCCATGGTCGCGATGGAACTGGTAAAGGAGTGTACAAACCTAATTTTTGGTTTGCCGGTTTCGAGATGCTGCAAGACCATAGTCTCAAACAAAACTAGCCGCATCTTGCTGCATACGCGGCCAGAACACATGTCGGTGAAGATTTTGCAACGTCTTTGTAACCCCAAAGTGACCAGCTACCTTCGTTGTGTGCGCTTCTCGCATCCATTGAATTCGAGGTGCTCCACGAGGTATGCAAAGTAAATTGCCCTTGTACAAGAGTCTTTCTCAACGAACGAACTCTGTAGGGTTCCCTGTTTTGACCTCAGTCAGTGCTGTTTGAAAATCAGGGTCTTCACTGTACATAGTGACATAGTCATCACGACATGAGGGCTCGATCTACATGAACGCTGATAAACAGAGGGTCGTAACTGGTGGTCACGACAACATGTCCGCCAATTTATTGTGTACGCCTTTCTTGTACTTAATCACCAAATTAAACTGCTGCAGATACGACATCCACTTCATGTGTCGAGCTTGCTGTAGCTTGGACTGAGTTTGCAAATATTGCAATGGTTGATGGTCGGTGTGGACAACCGTCTATTTACCCAAGAGATAACACCGCCAATGTTTCACGGCCTGATGCAGTGCGCATAACTCCTTATCATAAGACGGGTAGTTCTTCTGAGCTCCCTGGAATAACTCAGAGTGATATGCCACTGGTCGACCTTCTTGCATGAGCACTGCGCGCATCGCATAACCTGAGGCATCGGTTTCTAGTTCGAACGGTTTCTGGAGATTTGGCAAAGCTAACACAGGCGCCTTGCTGATCTTCCTTTTCAGCAAGAGAAACGTGTCCTCATGTTTCCCGGTCCACTAGAACTTCTGATCGATCATGGTTAATGCATGCAATGGAGAAGCCACAATCGAGAAGTGTTGGATGAACTTCCGAAGATATTGGCATGCTCCCACAAAACTACGCACGTCCGTAACTGTTCGCGGTCGTGGCCATTCGCGAATCACTTTTACCTTGTCTGGGTCGATTTGCAACATACCATTGCCGACCATGAATCCAAGGTAAAGTAGAGTTTGTTGGCCGAACTCGCACTTCTTACGGTTGAGGCGAAGTCGATGTTGCCGAAGCTGTTCGAACACCTTTTCGACATGAATGAGGTGCTCATCCCACGAACGACTATAAACTAGTATGTCGTCGAGGTAAACGATCACAAAGTCATCGATGAACTGTCTCAAGACGTCATTCATAAGACGCATGAAAGTTACCGGGGCGTTGCAGAGACCAAATGGCATGACCAGCCATTCGAACAGACCTTGTCATGTTTTGAACGCGGTCTTCCACGTATCCTCCTCTCGGATGATGACTTGATGATATCCTGACTTAAGATCCAATTTGGAGAAGACAACAGCATGCTTCAATTGGTCTAGCAGGTCATCAATACAAGGAAGGGGTACCGGTTCTTGATGGTGATCTTGTTCAGTGCTCGATAGTCGATGCACATACGCCAAGTCCCATCTTTCTTTGGTACTAACACCACGGGAGATCCACAAGGTGAACTACTCGGTTGAATGACACCATCGTTCAGCAACTCACCAAGTTGTCTCTTGATCTCTTCATTCTCCAATACTGAGTTGCGATATATACTCAGATTGGGCAGTGTCGCATCGGACACAAGCTGAATTTCATGCTCGACTGGACGTTTCGGCGGACGACCCTGGATAGTCTCAAACAGATCACTGTATTTCTTCAGTAGTCCCGACAAATGACCAGAATCCTCTCGGCACGCCAATGACAATGCTGGTCGAGTACCCTCGCTTTGACCAATGGGTCGAATCATGACAAGCACATACTTGTTGCATGCATTAACAATCCGTTTGGCTTGATTTGCGGTAATCAAGTTCGAAGTGTTGACGTGTATGTCTCTGCTGATCACGAACTTAACTCCGTTTTTGGTGAGGTCGTACCCTTGCGCTCGCCGATGGAAGTGAGCGTCTCGATCATATAGATACGGACTCCCAAAGATCACCTGACAGATATCGATAGGGACAACATCGCATTGCACCTCATCGATATTTCGTGCAGATATCGCAAACTTCAACACACACTGACTCGTAATCTGTTGGTTCACGTCGGATGTAAACCAACCCAGTGGATATGGTCGCGGGTGTGAGGTTGTCTTCAAACCAAGTCGCCGAACCAGTCCAGCGAAGACCAGATTCTTTTGACTTCCTGGATCGAATATCGCTGCGACCACTTCGTGCTTCACCTGGATATTGATGGTGAACAAGTCCTCCGTTGGGTGATGGTCGTTTGGTGGATCGGAACCCTTCTCCTTCGGGATTGCCATCAGAGACAAGGTCGTATCCGCCTCATTAAACGAATTCACTCAGACAACTTCTTCGTCTGGTGAAGTCGCAGTAGCCGTGGCTGTTCTTTTCCCTGGTCTGTTTTTCTTTGGTCGAAGTTTAGGATGAAGCTTGTAGCATTTGTCCTTAATATGTCTAGCGACTTGAAAATGTTCGCAAAAGGCACCCGTGCCCGATTTTGAAGCGTTCTTCTTCGGACTCGGCTTTTTCTTTGTCGAGGTCGCACTTTCCTTCGTGCTTTTGTCGCTGTAGGATTTGTTCTTCTTCTCGATCGCCATAGCAGTTGTGCTCGCGGTCGCAATGTCTTGGACGCCGAACAGACTTAGCTTAGTACTGATCGATTTCTGAAGTCTAGATGTGTATTACCGAAATACCTGAGGATCGGATAGCGATATGCCGATGACCATTGCTTGTCTCCGGAACTCCGTAGTATAGTCTTGGACTGTCTGGTCGCGCCGTTGATACTATCTGTGCTAACATTCTCATCTCTCCTCAAGGTAACCCATCGGATAAAATTCTTGTCACAGAAGTCATTTGAATTGACCCCACGCAATGTCGTCAGCTTCACCACTGGCGACAAGGGCCTTCCACCTGTCGTGGTATTGCGAATACCCCGGTAGGTTTTGAGAATGATCCTAGCAAAGATTACGCGGCGCGGGTTGACCGGATGACCGGTCCTCCCCCGCCGGACAAGCACAAGAAATGACACATGGATTTATACAGGTTCGGGTCCCGGTGGGGGCCCTAGTCCTGTCGACGCGCTCCCGACCGGAGTCGGCTGGGGAGGCTCTCTCTGGGGGAGAGGCTTCCGGAGCACGCCTGTGATTTTAGCTATTCCAATAAAAGTGATCCGATCCTTTACAACAGAGGGGTACAAGGGCTATTTATAGCCCCAAAAAGAAGCAAAAAAGCCTAATCTACCCGGAAGCCACCGTCGGATTGAAGGGTAGGACCGTCCTTCTCCCGGTCAAACGCCTTGGATGCTTGACAGGTGGTCGCTGATTCCCGAGGCGCTCCTCGCGTGAACTGCACCTGACAACAACTCGAGACTTTAGCTTCAGAAGGGCGATGAGGCCCGGGACGGCGCCGGAGGCCAAGTTCCGGGAGCCAAAAGGCGGCGCCCGGGGAGGGACTGGAGGCCACGTCCCTGGGCAAATGGCGGCGCCCGGGACGGCGCCGGAGGCCAGGTCCAAGGGGCCAAATGGCGGCGCCCGGGGAGGGGCCGGAAGCCACGTCCCCGGGCAAATGGCAGCGCCCGGGACGGCGCCGGAGGCCAGGTCCCGAGGGCCAAATGGCGGCGCCCGAGGAGGGGCCCGAGGCCACGTCCCCGGGCAAATGGCGGCGCCCGGGACGGCGCCGGAGGCCAGGTCCCGGGGGCCAAAAGGCGGCGCCCGGGGAGGGGCCGGAAGCCACGTTCCCGGGAAAATGGCGGCGCCCGGGACGGCGCTGGAGGCCATGTCCCGGGAGCCAAAAGGCGGCGCCCGGGGAGGGGCCGGAGGCCGTCCCAGGGCAAAGGTGACGCAACTTACCTGGACTTAGTCCCGCGGAGATTTCCCCCGACAGCAGCCCCCCATGCCCCCCGGGGACGAAGCTTGAGCCCCCGGTGGGTATGGCATATGTTACTGGGAAAATCTCTGGACGAAGTCACCGGCGCCGAGGCGCTTCGGTTTCTGCGCCCCGCGCTTAAGGCCATGCTATTTCGCCATAAATGCGCGCGCGGTTCGAACTGGCGCCTCGATTCGCGCGCCCGTCCCTTCGTGTCGTGGTATTAAGAATACCCCGGCAGGTTTTGAAGATGATCCTAGCGGAGATTACGCAGCGCGGGTGACCGGGTGAACGGTCCTCCCCCGCCGGACAAACACAAGAAAAGACATGAGGATTTATACAGGTTCGGGTCCCGGTGGGGGCCCTAGTCCTGTCGACGCTCTCCCGACCGGAGTCGGCTGGGGAGGCTCTCTCCGGGGGAGAGGCTTCCAGAGCACGTCTGTGAGATTAGCTATTCCAAATAATAATGAACTGATCTTTTACAACAGAGGGGTACAAGGGCTATTTATAGCCCCAAAAAGAAGCAAAAAGCCTAAACTACCCCGGGAGCCACCGTCGGATTGAAGGGTAGGACCGTCCTTCTCCCGGTCAAACGTCTTGGATGTTTGACAGGTGGTCGCTGATTCCCGAGGCGTCCCTCACGTGACCTGCACGTGATAAACAAACAGGGGTCTTACCTTTTAGGAGGGCGATGACGTCTGGGGCCCCTTCCGGAGAGCAGGGTCCCGGGGACCCAAAACGCGGCGCCCGGGGCAGGCCCGGAGGCCACTGTCCCCGGGCCAATGGCGGCGCCCGGGACATGCCCGAGGGGCACGGTCCCGGGGGCCAAATGGCTGCGCTCGGGACATGCCCGGGGGGCACGGTCCCGGGGACCAAATGGCAGCGCCCGGGGCAGGCACCGGAGGCCACCGTCCCCGGGCAAATGGCGGCGCCCGGGACATGCCCGGGGGGCACGGTCCCGGGGGCCAAATGGCGGCGCCCGGGGCAGGCACCGGAGGCCACCGTCCCCGGACAAATGGCGGCGCCCGGGACATGCCTGGGGGGCACGGTCCCGGGGGCCAAATGGCGGCGCCCGGGGCAGGCACCGACGGCCACCGTCCCCGGGCAAATGGCGGCGCCCGGGACATGCCCGGGGGGCACGGTCCCGGGGGCCAAATGGCGGTGCCCGGGGCAGGCACCGGAGGCCACTGTCCCCGGGCAAATGGCGGCGCCCGGGGCAGGCACCGGAGGCCACTGTCCCCGGACAAATGGCGGCGCCCGGGACATGCCCGGGGGGCACGGTCCCGGGGGCCAAATGGCCGCGCCCGGGGCAGGCACCAGCGGCCACCGTCCCCGTGCAAATGGCGGCGCCCGGGACATGCCCGGGGGGCACAGTCCCGGGGGCCAAATGGCGGCGCCCGGGGCAGGCACCGGAGGCCACTGTCCCCGGGCAAATGGCGGCGCCTGGGACATGCCCGGGGGGCACGGTCCCGGGGGCCCAATGGCGGCGCCCGGGGCAGGCACCGGAGGCCACTGTCCCCGGGTAAATGGCGGCGCCCGGGACATGCCCGGGGGGCACGGTCCCGGGGGCCAAATGGCGGCGCCCGGAACATGCCCCGGCGTCACGGTCTCGGGGGCCTAAAAGGCGGCGCCCGGGGCAGGCACCGGAGGCCACTGTCCCCGGGCAATCATGGACTTACCTGGACTTGACCGCGTGGAGATTTCCCCCAACAGCAGCCCCCCATGCCCTGCGGGGACGAAGCTTGAGCCCCCGGAGGGAATGATTACGGTACCGGGAAAATCTCCGGACGAAAACTCAGGACGAAAATCACTGGAGCCCCGGCGACGCTTCGGTTTCCGTGCCGGGCGCTTTATGGCCGCGCCGTTCTCGCAATAAATGCACGCGGGGTTCGAAACGGCGTCTCGATTTACGCGCCTGTCCCTTCGTTTCCCGCGCACGGTTTGAATTTCAGTGGTCCAGATTGCCCTGAGGGGGCCACGTGGCGCGCATCTAGATCACGGCCAGCCTCTATAAATAGGGCCTTAGGGGGCCCCGGAAGCTCATTCCAAATCTTCAACTCCAGCTTCAGCTCTCCCGGTAGCGCTCTTCCGGTAGCTTCTCCGGTAGCCTCTTCCGGTAGCGAGCGTCCGGGAGTTGTTGACTTAGCCACCTGAAAACTTAGCCACCCAAAAAAAAAAAGAAAGAACTGACCTAATGGCGCCCAAAGGTCGAGCGAAGACCACGGAGGTGCCCCCGGAGGAAATCCCCGTGGATTTCCTCTGGTCCTCCGAGTTCTCGGCCTCGGACGCGGAGTCCCTGGTCAAGAAGGGCGTCGTTGAAGAGGGGGACATCCGGGTCCCCCTAAAGAAGGACGGAGCCCCCCGCCCCAGGCCCGGAGAGGTCGTGGCCTTCGAGGCCTTCCTCGAGGTGGGGCTCCGGCTCCCGGTGCATCCGATGCTCCGGGAGTTTCTCAAAGAGTACGGGGTGGCTCTCAACCACCTCACCCCGAACGCGCTCGTCCGTATGGGCCTTTTTATATGGCTCTACGAGACAGCGACCGGGCGGGAGCCCACCCTCCGCGCCTTCCGGTACTTCTATGAACCGGCGGCGCGGAGCTCCCACCTGGTGAAGGGAGGACCGAAGTCCCCCTTCGGCTCAGTGATGGTCCAAATGCTGCCCTCCCGGGTGGCGGACTTCCCGGCGGCGGCCTCCCGGGACCACTGGGGGGACTGGCTCCGGAGGTGGTTCTACCTCCGGGTCCGGGACGAGGCGGTGGTCTACGCCCCGGAGCCTCCCACCTACAGCCGGTCATCCGCACCGAAGCCGCCGGTGTGGACGGACGAGGAGTTCGAGCTCCTCGGGAAGGTGGTGCTGGCGAAGAAGGCCCGCTCGATGCGGGACGCCGCGGAGGAGCTGGCACTCCTGCGGCTTTCCCCCTTCTCACGCGCGGGGGAAGGGGGATCGGCATGGGCCCGGAGCAGCGGCCTCCAGTCAAGCCGGTGACGCGGCGTAAGTCCCCTGCATTTTTGTACTTGCAGTTTTTTATGAGAAATTGACTAACTTTTTACCTCTTGCAGTGCGCCCGTACCCGGCGGCGAGGGACAAGGCGGAGCACCTCCTGGGGAGGTACTTCGCCGACGAACACGAGCGCATCGTGCGCCTCGTGGGGGAGGGGCCTCCCCGGAACCTGGTGGGCGAGGCCTACGGGCTCAGGCTTCCGGAGAGGAAGCCCCTTCCCACCCCCGGCTCTCATAAGCGGGGGAAGGATGCGGCCGAGGGCTCGGAGCCCAAAAGGCCCCGGGTCCAAAAGACCCCCGCCCCGACGACGACGCCGGCGACGACGCCGGTGAGGGCCCGGGACGCGGCTCCCGGAGCTGAACATGCCCGGGCGGCGCCCCGGACAGAGGCGACGCCTCCGCCCCCGGAGGCCCCCGCCGAGGCCCGGGGGAAGGAGGTTGTTACCGGTGGGGCGGGGTCCGATTCCGCGGACTACGCCCCGTCGCCAGTTCGAGTGACGCTTCTCTCGCCTCTCCCGGCGGCATTGGCGCCGGAGAGGCTAGAGGTGAGGTTTTCGGAGGCGGCGCCTCCGTGCCTCTGGCCGGTCGATGAGGAGGGGGGAAGCCCCTCAGTCTTCGAGGTCCCCCCGGAGCAGGAGGCTCCGAGGGCCCTCCGGCCTGGGGCGGGGAAAGGCCCGATGATCCCCCCCCGGGCGGAGAACCCCGCCCGATCTTCGTCTTCGTCTTCGGAGGAAACTTCATCGACAAAGACGCCGGCGACGCCGGCCGTGCTCCCGGATGCCGAGGTCCGGGGGCCCTCTCCCGGCCGCGACAGGAGGGCCGGGCAAGATACCTCCCTACTTCCCGCGGGGGAGGTGGCCCGCTACGCGGAGGGCCTGCACAACCGGAAGGTGCAGGCCTTCGTAGCAGGAGGAACGCTCCACGAGCGTTTTGAGGGGCTCGAGTCCCTCGAGGCCCAGGTAACTCGAGCTCTCAACACCTCGGCTTTTTTTTTTTCTGCACTTGAGAATTTTCTAACTCTTTATGTATTTTGTAGGTAGCGACTGTTACCTGGGGCCTTGAGCAGCGGGTCACCCGGCTGCTCAAGGAGGCGGAGAGTCGGGCCGCGGCCTGCGTGGAGCAGCGGGAGGCGGCCCTCCGGGAGCGGGACGAAGCTCTTGATGAGCTGTCCTGGGCCCGGGCGCAGGTGCACCTTTCGGAGGGCGCCTACATCCGCCTCCGAGAGGAGGCCAAGGTGCGGGAGAAGGCGCTCCGGGAGCTCGAGAGCTCCAGCGTCCGGGCACTGTCGGACGCGGGCCGCTCCGTCCGTTCGACCTTGGAAAGCCTTGGCGTTAGCCTGGGCTCCGGGAGCGGCCCGGAGGTGCCCCCGGCGACCCTCGCGGAGGCTGTGCGTTTTCTTAACGCACAAGTCTCCGCCATCCCGGAGGCTGCGGACGTCCGGGCACGGGGCCGGGCGATCCCCGTCATCGCGGCCGCCGCGGGGCTCGTTGACTACCGTGGGGTTGGCGACCGGGCGATCGGGGGGCGCATCCCCCGGAGCTTCCCGGAGGCCTTCGAGCCAACGCGCCGGGAGGTGGAGTTGCTGGCGGAGGGGTTCTACGACCGGATCATCCGGACGAGGTTCCCGACACCGGCGCCTCCGGCCGCGGATGCCCCTGCCCCGGCCACGGAGGAAGCTCCCCGGTGGGAGGACCCCAATGCTAAAGTATGAGCCTCCCCCGGGTCTTTAGCTAGGGTCCCTTTTTATTTTGTTAGACATTTTGATTCCGGTAGCTTCTTAGGAGAAGCCCCGGGCACTTGTACAAAAACATTTTGCAATGAAATATATTTGAAATTTTTCTATGTCTTTGCAATGAAATGTTACCAGGGTTCCCGGGGGGTTACTCCCGGGCAACGGTCCGGGAGAGGCTCTCCGGGGGACGCCCAAGCGGCTTTGATTTTGTTGAGCCTTGTCTCCGGGGAGCGCGACGGGGGTACTGCCCGGGAGCCTGTCCGGTTGAGGTGGCGCCCGTAGTGGCACTTGGATAATTTTGACAACAGCCGTGCTGAATTAACTCCCCCGCGCCCGAAGGCCCAGATGATACCTCCCCTCCGGATACTTCCGCCGGCTGGGTATGGACGTACTTCGGGATTCTCAGCGTCGCGTCCGGGCGCTGTACCGGGACCTGGCCCGGGAGCTGAGGGAGTGCCTCCGGGAGCTTTAGGCGTAGGGGCCTTAGGCTCGCAGAAAATCCCCCGGGTTAGGACCCGAGTTGTATCATTTCCGAAAACCACTGGAGGGGGAAGATGTCCTCCGGGTTTGTTGATCAATAAAGCGCATTGTTTCCTTTTATTGCCTCTTTATTTTCTTCTTCTTGGATGGTCTGGACGACTCATCTTAACAAGGATGAGCTAAATTTCTTCGTGGGTGACCCGGGGGCCCCCTGTCCCCCCCCGCCCACAGCGGGCGGGAGGAGGCCTCCGCGTGCTGTGGGGGTAACAGGGTCCCCGGGGGGAGCATAACCTATAGAAATATTTTCTAAGTTAGAAAATTGTAAAAACAGGATTTCCGAGGGAGGAACCTTCCGGGGTGCCCGGGGGCACCGGGAGAGGTTCATCCGGCCGCCGGGAGAGCGGGGAACCGGGAACAAGGCGCGGAAGGGGCTCATGAAAAGCCAATAAGACCTCCGGAGGGGAGCTTCCCGGGAGACTTGGTCCGGTCGCCGTGAGAACGGGGAACCGAGAATAAAGTTTCCGGGGGAAAATATATCTGAGAAACCCATATCTTCGTAAAGCAATTGTCCGGTCGCCGTGAGAACGGGGAGCCGGGAATAACGTCGACTCCCGGAGGAGGAAGATAGATCCAATCAAGCCGCAAGGGGCTGATCTTCCGGTCGCCGTGAGAACGGGGAGCCGGGAATAACGTCGACTCCCGGAGGAGGAAGATAGATCCAATCAAGCCGCAAGGGGCTGATCTTCCGGTCGCCGTGAGAACGGGGACCCAGGAATAACGTCGACTCTCGGAGGAGGAAGAAAATCCAGAAAGCCATTAGACGTCCCGCTGAGGAGAGCGTCTACTCCCGGAGGAGGAAGTGCCCGAAGACGGGTCTTGAGTGTTTGGGTAGGGGACTAATCTCCCAAAGTGACTCGTTACCGCGGCCGCTGGGGACCGGGTTGCCGCTTACACCCACAGTCCACGAGGGCTGTTCGTAAGCCGCCCTTCAGGAGGGACTTGCTGGGGCAGGGCCCACTTCCTCATGGAGAGGGCATCCTCGCGGGGAGGGCTTCCTCACGGGGAGGGCATCTTCACGGGGAAGGCATCCTCGCGGGGAGGGCGTCCTCGCGGGGAGGGCATCACCACTAGGGGCGGTAAACAAGAACAACCTGCAGTGAGACAGTTGAAGAACAAAGGCTATGCATTTATTAACAAAATATACAAAGCCCCCCCTGCGAAGCCGCGAAGGGGGAAAAAGGGAAGCTACAGTGTCCCTCCTCCCCCTCCGGCGTGACCGCTCCGGGGGAGGGGATAGGCCCGTAAGGCTAGACGTAGAACTTGCGAAGTAAACGCAAGTTCCAGGTGTGCTTCAGCTCCTGCTCTTGAAGGTTGGAGAGCTTGTAGGCCCCCGAGCCTAGGACAGCGGAGATCCTGTAGGGGCCCTCCCACTTGGGGGAGAGCTTACCCTGGGCTTGGGGGTCTGTGACGCGCTTGAGGACAAGGTCCCCAAGGCGGAAAGCTCTCTCGCGCACGCGCTGGTTGTATGCGCGCGACATTTCGCGCTCGTAGATGGCGTGGCGGAGGAGCACTCGGTCGCGTTTCTCCTCCACGAGGTCGATTTCCAGCCGCCGGTTGTCTTCGTTGGCCCGGTAGGCTGCGGTTGTGGCTCCGTTCAGGAGCTCGACCCGCAGCGATCGGAAGCCGATCTCCGGGGGGAGGACTGCCTCCGCCCCGTAGACTAGGGAGAAGGGAGCACACCCTGTGGCCCGGGACGGGGTCGTGCGCATCGAGCAGAGGATGCTAGGGAGCTCCTCTGCCCACGCGCCTCGCTTGGAAGCGGTTTGTTTGAGTCTCCGGCGTAACCCCTGTAGGATTACGCCATTGACCCTCTCGACGGCCCCGTTGCTTTGGGGATGGGCCACTGAGGCGAAGTGGATGACGACCCCCAGGCCTTCGCAGAATTCCCGAAAATAAGGTGAGTCGAATTGGGTCCCGTTGTCCACGGTGATTTCCCGGGGGACACCAAAACGACAAACGACGTTTTTCCAGAAAAACCGCTGAACGGCCCGGGAGGTTATGCTAGCCAAGGGCTCCGCCTCAACCCACTTTGTAAAGTAGTCGACCGTGACTACCGCATACTTGTATCCTCCGGGCGCTGGGGGGAAGGGCCCTAAGAGGTCCATCCCCCAGCGCACGAAGGGCCAAGTGATGGGGATAGTCCGCAGCGCTACAGGGGGGAGATTCGAGCCCTTGGCCATCTTTTGGCATGCTTCGCACGCGGAGACAAGGTCTCGCCCGTCGCGCATGACTGTAGGCCAGTAGAAGCCCTGCCGACGGGCCTTGGCGGCGATGGCACGCGGGGCTAGGTGAGAACCACAGCTCCCCGCGTGAATGTCTTCCAGGAGTTGAAGTCCCTCCGACCTGGGGAGGCAGCGCAGGAGGGCTGAAGCCCCCCGCTTGTAGAGCCTTCCCTCCAGCAGGAGATATGCCCGGGCTTTGGCCCGGAGGCGCTTAACCTCGGTCTCGTTGGGAGGGTCCCCCTCCCCCTTGATGAAGGAGATGAGGGGATCCATCCATGACGATGGCCGGACGATCTCGGCGACCTCCGGGACCGGAGGCTCGGGGCCTGCGTCCGGAGAGGCCACCGAGGGCTTCGTGATTGTTTCCAAGAAGGCCCCCTTGGGGAGCGTTTCCCGGGCGCTTGCCGCCCGGGCCAAACCATCAGCCCGGTCATTCTCCCTTCGCGGGATATGCCGGGCCTCAAGGCCGTCGAAGTGTTTCTCCATCTTTCGTACTTCCTGCAAGTAAAGACTTAAATTTGCGTCATGGCACAGGTAAGATTTGTCCATTTGGCAGACAACGAGCTGAGAGTCTCCCTTCACTAGTAGGCGCCGGATCCCCAGGGAGCGCGCGAGGCGCATCCCGAGGAGCAGAGCCTCGCATTCGGCGACGTTGTTGGTTGCGGGGAACTCGAGCCGCGCGGCGTACTCGAGCTCCTTCCCCTCGGGGCTCCGGAGGACTACCCCCGCGCCAGCCCCAGCGAGACACAGCGACCCATCAAACAGCAGGGTCCAATGGTCACTGCGTCGGGGCGGCACAGGGAGATCTTCGTCCCCGGACCCAGAGGCGGGAGTCCATTCTGCGACGAAGTCGGCAAGGACCTGTGACTTGATTGCGGAGCGGCCGGTAAGGGACAGGGAGAAGGGGGCAAGCTCGGCCCCCCACTTCCCAATCCGGCCGGTGGCTTCTTTATTCCGCAGTACCTCCCCCAGGGGGAGGGACGACGGAACGGTGATGGGGTGCCCCAGGAAGTAGTGCCGGAGCTTCCGGGACGCCATGAGGAGAGCGTAGCAAATCTTCTCCATCTCCGTGTACCGAGTCTTGGCCCCTTGGAGGGCTTCACTGACGTAGTACACGGGACGTTGCTGCCCCCCTTGTTCCTTCACCAAAACCGCGCTGACGGCGACGGGGGTCGCGGCGAGGTAGAGGAGCAAGGGCTCTTCCGGAGACGGACTCACGAGCATTGGAGGGCTCGAGAGGTACTTCTTGAGGTCGTTGAAGGCTTCCTGGGCCTCGGGGGTCCAGCGGAACCCCTCAAGCCCTCGGAGGATCTTGAAGAACTGGAGGCCCCGCTCCCCCGAACGGGAGACGAAGCGGCTGAGCGCGGCCAGGCGGCCGGAGAGCCGCTGGACATCTTTGACGGAGCGCGGCGGGGGCATGTCTAGGAAGGCCCGAATCTTCTCGGGGTTTGCCTCAATTCCCCGCTGGGACACGAGGAAACCCAGGAGCTTCCCCCCGCGCACCCCGAAGGCGCACTTCTCCGGGTTGAGCTTGAGCCCGAACGCGCGGAGGTTGCGGAAGGTCTCTGCGAGGTCGTCGATGTGGGAGGCTGCACGGGGGCTCTTAACGACCGCGTCGTCTATGTAGACTTCGACGTTGCGGCCGACTTGATCTTTGAAGACCAGCGTCATCAGGCGCTGGAAGGTGGCTCCCGCATTCTTGAGCCCGAAGGGCATATGGCGGTAGCAGAAGGTTCCGAGGGGAGTTATAAAACTCGTCTTTTCCTCATCCCCCTCCGCCATCCGGACTTGATGGTATCCCGAGTAGGCGTCTAGGAAGCTCATCAGCTCACACCCCACGGTGGAGTCAACGAGCTAGTCGATCCGCGGGAGCGGGAAGTTGTCTTTGGGGCAAGCGCGGTTAAGGTCGGTGAAGTCCACGCACATGCGCCATTTGCCACTTGATTTCTTGACGAGGACGGTGTTTGCGAGCCACTCAGGGTGCAAGACTTCCCGGATGAACCCCGCCTCTTGGAGCCAGGCTATCTCCGTCTTGATAGCTTCTTGACGTTCGAGGGAGAGCTTCCTCAACTTCTGCTTGATGGGGGGTGACCGGGGGTTACCGCGAGCTTGTGTTCAATAACCTCCCGGGCGACGCCCCGCATGTCCGAAGGCTTCCACGCAAAAACATCGGAGTTTTCACGCAGAAAGGCTGCAAGTTGCGTTGCATGGTCTTGGGGGAGCTCTGCCCCAATTTGGACAGTTTGGTCCCTGCTGCCCGGGGACAGCGGGACCTTTCGGAGGCCCCCTTCCGGACGCGGCTTGAGGAGGGGCCTCCCAGGGGATGGCGCAGCGACGTCTACATCCGGGGGGGGAGCCTCCCCCCCGGGTGCCTTGATCAGGTTGACGCTTCCTATTGTGGCAGCAGCTCGCTCGTATAGAGCACGGGCCATGTCTTGATCCCCCCGGACGTTGATCACGCCATGCGGCCTGGGGATCTTCATGCACAGGTAGTTTTGGTGGGTGGCAGCCCCCAGCCGATTGATCGTAGTCCTCCCCATAATCACATTGTAGGAGGAGGGGAGGTCCACTACGTCGAAGCGGACTAGCTCGGTCCGGTAGTTCTCCGGGGTGCCGAAGGTGATCGGGAGATCTACCTTGCCCACGGGGTGGATCGCCTTCCCCGGGACAAACCCTTGCAGAGGCCCTGCCGCTGGTTGCAGGAGCATCTCATCCACCTGCATTTCCTTGAAGGTTTTGAGGAACAGGACGCCGTCCACGAGGATGCGGGCCAAGTGGCAGTTGTAGATTGTTGCGGAGACAATGAGCGCGTCGTCGTGGGGGAAGCGAACCCCTCGCGCGTCTTCCGCCGTAAAGGTGAGGGGGACGTCCGACCACTTGGGCGGCACGGACGCGTGTAGCACCCCCACTACCTTAACTTCTCGCGCGTACTCCTTGCGCTGGCGCTTGGAATCCCGCCCGGAGGCGGACCCCCCTACGATGACGTTGATGCGGCGCTGAGAAGTTTGAAAGGGGAGAGCGTCTGAAGGCTCCCCCTCCTGCACCTGCTGCCCCCCCGCGGGAGCGGGAAGGGCCGGAACAGCTGGCCGAGGGGGCAAGGAGGCCGGAGTCCCCCCCCTGCCCGCGCTGGTCGAGGAACGCCGCGAAGTGCTGCAGCAGCTGGTGGCAATCTCGGGTGGCGTGGGTACTGGACCCGTGGAAGCTGCACCACGGTCCTTCCCGGCTTCTCCCCGCGGGGCCTTCGCGGCCGCGCGAAGACTGTCCTCCCCCATGGCCTCTCGGCTTGGGAAAGGGGCGGTTGCCCTTCGGGGGGTCGCGCGAGCCGCCTCCGCCCTCGAGGACAAAAGTGTCCCGAGGCCGTGGTTCGCTACGGCCCCCCTGCCTGGGGCGCCTGGGGGGATCCCGGGCCCCCCGCTCGGCGGGGGCAGGAGCCCCCTGGGTCTTCTTCCAGTTGTCGTCTTCCTCCGCGCGAGCGTACTTTTTGAGTACGTTAAAGAGCTCGTCGGCGGAAGAGGGGCAGCTTCGAGAGAGTCTTCGGTGGAGTTCCCCCGGGAGGATCCCGCTTTTGCAGGCTTCGATCACTGTGGAGTCCGGGACGTGGGCCACTTTGCTTTTTACTTGGGCAAAGCGCTTGAAGAAGCTTCTGATGGTCTCCCCGGTTCTCTGGCGCACTGTGTATAGCTGTGAAGAATCCAGGGGATGTACGTAATTTCCCTAAAAGTTGGCGCAGAACTCCCGCTTCAGCTGCGAGAAAGACTTGATGGAGCCCGCCATCAGATTGTAAAACTAGGAGCGGGCGATGCCAGTGAGGTAGAGGGGGAAGACGTTGCATTGGACGCTCTCGTCCCCCCCCGCCGCGGAGATGGCTGTGGAGTAGATCTGCACGAACTCGTAAGGGTCCGCCTCGCCACTATAATGTTCGATGTGCGGGGGACGGTAGGGCCGCGGCCATCGGATGCTGCGGAGTGTTCGACACAGAGGCTGGTTCGCCCCCTGCACTTCCCGGGGGGAGCCCCAGTCACTGTCTTCTTTAACGGGGGACGCCCCCTCGTTATCCGAGTCAGGTAGCGTCCCAAGAGGGCCACCGGAGTGGTGGTGACGACGCTTCTCCTCCGGGCCGAG
Source organism: Pharus latifolius (assembly GCA_019359835.1). NCBI lineage: Eukaryota > Viridiplantae > Streptophyta > Magnoliopsida > Poales > Poaceae > Pharus > Pharus latifolius. Next base: position 13,657,786 of record CM033327.1, on the reverse strand, counting down.
ACTGATTTCCCGGACGTCCGGGCTTCCCTCCGGGGAGGATGGTTCTTCGGCGGGTCTCTTCCCCCGACCGGTGCGAGAGCGAGGCTCCCTGCGACAACGACCGGGGGGAAGCTCTTCCCCGCGGCTGGGAGAATGCATTCGCTCAACCTCCCCCCGGGAGAAGCGGACCTGCTTCGCCGAGGGAGGGAGCTCCTGCACTGTAGCAGCCGGCCCGGAAGCTACCGGGGCCTGCTGGGGGGAGCCCCCTGCGACGGCCCCAGGGACCGGAAAGGGGGGAGCCCCTGCACCATCCAGAACCGGGGAGGGGGCGCCCGGGGCGGCGCTTGGATCCGAAGAGGGGGCCCCTGTGGCAATGACCGGGTCCGGAAAGGGGGAAACCCCCGCGACATCCGGAACCAGTGGGGGGTGAGCCCCCTCGGCGACGTCCGGGGTTGGGGAGCCAATGCGGGGGGAAATTCGCTGAGGCACGGGAGCTGCTCTGTCGACCGGCCCCGGTGCGGTAAACGCGACGCGAGGGGCGGGACTGGCTCCCGGCGTAGGAATAACCCCCGGCATGAAATGACCCCCCAGCCCCGGGAGCGGGCCGGGGATGGGGTACCCCCCTGGTGCCACGAAGGGCCCGGGCATGAAATAGCCTCCCGGCACCGGGACAGGCCCGGGTGCCGGGAAGTGCCCGGAACTATATCCCGCGGGGGGAGGGAACCCCCCGGCGGGATCATACGGGGTAGACAGCCCCCCGGAGACCGGAGGGGCCGCCGGGTATCCCATAAACGGGGGCATGATCCCCGGATATGGGTGCGACGAAAATGTGGGGGCCGAGGGCCGCGCCAACACACTAAGGAGCTCGTCCATAGAGCGCTGGGCATCCCGGGGGGCCGGGGGAGCCGTCGGGGGGAAACTCGTCCCGGCCGAGGTCCCCGCGGCCGCCGGGAGCGACCCGGAGGTGGAGGCACCTAGATTGAGAGGAAAGGTGGGAGGCGGTACCTGGGAATGGTCGCCTCCGGACGGAAGCGCCGGAACATGAGCGTCCCGGACGGGTGGCGCCAGGTCACCGGGACCGGCGTCACCGGGAAGGGCGTGGCCCTTGTTCTCGGAGGAGCCATGGCGATTCGTCACGGGTCCCCACGGACGGCGCCAACTGTCGTGGTATTAAGAATACCCCGGCAGGTTTTGAAGACGATCCTAGCGGAGATTACGCAGCGCGGGTGACCGGGTGAACGGTCCTCCCCCGCCGGACAAACACAAGAAAAGACACGAGGATTTATACAGGTTCGGGTCCCGGTGGGGGCCCTAGTCCTGTCGACGCGCTCCCGACCAGAGTCGGCTGGGGAGGCTCTCTCCGGGGGAGAGGCTTCCGGAGCACGTCTGTGAGATTAGCTATTCCAAATAATAATGAACTGATCTTTTACAACAGAGGGGTACAAGGGCTATTTATAGCCCCAAAAAGAAGCAAAAAGCCTAAACTACCCCGGGAGCCACCGTCGGATTGAAGGGTAGGACCGTCCTTCTCCCGGTCAAACGTCTTGGATGTTTGACAGGTGGTCGCTGATTCCCGAGGCGTCCCTCGCGTGACCTGCACGTGATAAACAAACAGGGGTCTTACCTTTTAGGAGGGCGATGACGTCCGGGGCCCCTTCCGGAGAGCAGGGTCCCGGGGACCCAAAAGGCGGCGCCCGGGGCAGGCCCGGAGGCCACTGTCCCCGGGCCAATGGCGGCGCCCGGGACAAGCCCGAGGGGCACGGTCCCGGGGGCCAAATGGCGGCGCCCGGGACATGCCCGGGGGGCACGGTCCCGGGGACCAAATGGCGGCGCCCGGGACATGCCCGGGGGGCACGGTCCCGGGGACCAAATGGCGGCGCCCGGGGCAGGCACCGGAGGCCACTGTCCCCGGACAAATGGCGGCGCCTGGGACATGCCCGGGGGGCACGGTCCCGGGGGCCAAATGGCGGCGCCCGGGGCAGGCACCGGCGGCCACCGTCCCCGGGCAAATGGCGGCGCCCGGGACATGCCCGGGGGGCATGGTCCCGGGGGCCAAATGGCGGCGCCCGGGGCAGGCACCGGAGGCCACTGTCCCCGGGCAAATGGCGGCGCCCGGGGCAGGCACCAGAGGCCACTGTCCCCGGACAAATGGCGGCGCCCGGGACATGCCCGGGGGGCACGGTCCCGGGGGCCAAATGGCGGCGCCCGGGGCAGGCACCGGCGGCCACCGTCCCCGGGCAAATGGCGGCTCCCGGGACATGCCCGGGGGGCACGGTCCCGGGGGCCAAATGGCGGCGCCCGGGGCAGGCACCGGAGGCCACTTTCCCCGGGCAAATGGCGGCGCCCGGGACATGCCCGGGGGGCACGGTCCCGGGGGCCCAATGGCGGCGCCCGGGGCAGGCACCGGAGGCCACTGTCCCCGGGCAAATGGCGGCGCCCGGGACATGCCCGGGGGGCACGGTCCCGGGGGCCAAATGGCGGCGCCCGGAACATGCCCCGGCGGCACGGTCCCGGCGGCCTAAAAGGCGGCGCCCGGGGCAGGCACCGGAGGCCACTGTCCCCGGGCAATCATGGACTTACCTGGACTTGACCGCGTGGAGATTTCCCCCAACACTTCGTTTCCCGCGCGCAGTTTGAACTTCAACGGTCCAGATTGCTCTGTGGGGTGCCACGTGGCGCCCATCTAGACCACGTCTCGCCCCTATAAATAGGGCCTTGGGGGACCCGGAAGTTCATTCCAAAACCTCAACTGTAGCGAACTCAGCTCTACCGGTAGCCCTCTCCCGGTAGCTCTTTCCGGTAGTTAGCTCCCGGTAGCAGGCGTCCGAAAGTTTTAGTAGTGGCCTCCTGAAAGGTTAGCCACCGAAGAAAGAGAAGAGACTAACCTCATGGCACCCAAGGGTCGAGCAAAAATCACGGAAGTGCCCCCGGAGGAAATCCCTCCGGATTTCCTCTGGGCGTCGGAGTTCACGGCCGAGGACGCCGAGTCCTTGGTCGAAGGCTGCGTCGTCGCGGATGGGGACATCCGAGTCCCCGTGAAGAAAGACGGAGCCCCCCGCCCCAGGCCCAGAGAGGTCGTGGCCTTCGAGGCCTTCCTGGAGGCGGGGCTCCGGCTCCCGGTGCATCCCATGCTCCGGGAGTTTCTGAAGGAGTATGGGGTGGCGCTCAACCACCTCACCCCGAACGTGCTCATCCGGATGGGCCTCTTCATCTGGCTCTAAGAGACGGTGACCGGGCGGGAGCCCACCCTACGCGCCTTCCGGTACTTCTATGAACCGGCGGCATGGAGCTCCCACCTGGTGAAGGGGGGACCCAAGTCCCCCTTTGGTTCGGAGATGGTACAAATGCTGCCGTCCCGGGTGGCCGACTACCCTGCGGCGGCCTCCCGGGACCACTGGGGCGACTGGGTTCGGAGGTGGTTTTACCTCCGGGTCCGGGACGAGGCGGTGGTGTACGCGCCGGAGCCCCCCACCTACAGCCGATCGTCCCCGCCGAAGCCTCCGGTATGGACGGACGAGGAGTTCGAGCTCCTCGGCAGGGTGGTCCTTTCCAAGAAGACCCGCTCAATGCGGCATGCCGCTGAGGAGATGGCTCTCCTCCGGATCTCCCCCTTCTCACGCGGGAAGAGGGGGGTCGGCATGGGCCCGGAACAGCGGCCCCCGGTGAAGCCGGTGAGGCGACGTAAGTTCACTACCTGCATTGCATTTACAAATTTCTGGAAATTTGACTATCTCTTTACCTCTTGCAGTCCGGCCTACCCGGCGGCGCGGGAGAAGGCGGAGAACCTCCTGGGGAGGTACTTCACCGACGAACACGAGCGCGTCGTGCGCCTTGTGGGGGAGGGCCCTCCCCGGAACTTGGTAGCGGCGGCCTACGGGCTAAAGCTGCCGGAGAGGAAGCCTCTCCCCACCCCTGGGTCGCACAAACGGGGGAAGGAAGCGGCCGGGGGCTCGGAGCCCAAGAAGGCCAGGGTCCAAAAGACCCCCGGCACGTCGACGACGCTGGCAGCGACGCTGGTGAAGGCCCGGGACACGACTCCCGGGACCGAGCGCACCCGGGCGGCGGCCTAGGAAGATGCAACACCTCCTCCCCCGAAGGGCCCCGTCGAGGCCCGGGGAAGTAGCAGGCCATTGGCGGGGCTGGGTCCGATTCGGCGGACTACGCCCCGTCGCCACTCCCGGTGGCTATCCTCCCGGCCCTCCCGGCATCCTTGGAGCCGGAGAGGCTGGAGGTGAGATTCGTGGAGGCCTCGCCTCCGCGGGTTTGGCTGGTGGACGAGGGGGGAAGCCCCTCGGTCTACGAGGTTCCCCCGGAGGAGGAGGTCCCGAGGACCTTCCGGCCCAGGGCGGGGAAAGGCCCGATGATTCCCCCCCGGGCGGGGACTCCCGCCGAGAGCTCCTCGGCCACGTCTTCGAGTGGCACTTCCTCGGCGACGAAGACGCCGGTGACGCCGGCCGCGTTACCGGAACTCGAGGTCCGGGGACCCCCCACCGGCCGCGCTGGCGGCACCGGGCGGGAGACCCCTCTGCTTCCCGCGGGGGAGGTCGCCCGCTACTCGGAGGGCCTGCACACCCGGAAGGCGCAGGCCCTCGTCGCGGAAGGGACGCTCCATGAGCATTTCGAGGGGCTTCAGTGCCTCGGGGCCCAGGTAACCCAAGTCGATGACGTCTTCATTTATTTCCTGCACTTGAGATTTTTCTAACTCTATATATTTTGTAGGTGGCAACTGTTACCTGGGGCCTTGAGCAGCGGGTCGCCCGGCTGCTTAAGGAAGCGGAGGGACTGGCCGCGGCCTCCGTAGGGCAGCGTGAGGAGGCCCTCCGAGAACGCGATGAAGCCCTCGCGGAACTGACCCGGGTCCGGGCCCAGGTTCATATTTCTGAGGCTGTCAACGGCCTCCTCCGGGAGGAGGCCAAGGCGAGGGAGGAGGCTCTCCGGGAGCTCGAGGGCTCGAGCGTCCGGGCGGTGGCGGACGCGGGCCGCTCCGTCCGTTCGGCCCTCGAGAGCCTTGGCGTAAGCCTAGGCTCCGGGAGCAAGGAGGTGCCGCCGGCGACCCTCGCGGAGGCTGCCGACGCTCGGGCACGGGGTCGAGCGATCCCCATCATCGCGGCTGCTGCGGGGCTCGTTGAGTTCCGGGGGGTCGGAGCCCGGGCGATCGGGGGCCGCATCCCCCGAAGCTTCCCGGACTCCTTCGAGCCGTCGCGCCGGGAGGTCGAGCAGCTTGCCGGAGGATTCTACGACCGGATCATCTGGGCGAGTGTCGTGACTGCCACGACTGTGACATCACCTGTGAGGAGCCGAGCTCGGTGCAGCTGGTCCCAAAAATCCACTTGACTTCCCAGGATGAGTCAACACAGGAATATATTGAAGCAGCAAAATATTACAGTAGTCATAATTGTATGGCCATCAGGCCTTAGTACAATACGGAGTACAGTGCCTTACAAGGCACAAGGGTACAGCAAAATAGCACATCTAGTCGACGGAAGCTAGGCCCAAAAGCAATCCACAGGAAACAGAGGTTGACAGCAAGACAGCACCACATCAGGGCTCCGAAGGAAACTGCTCATCATCTCCTGGGTCTGCAGCACCTTCAAGATATCCTCCAAGGTCGTAGAACGCTCCATCTATTGATGAGTTGTTGCAAGGGTGAGTACTTACGTACTCAGCAAGTCATAGGGAAGGTAGAGATACATTTACAGTATAAATGACATGAACCTATGCTATTGGGGAAAGAGTGAAGGGTTTTTCTCAAAATACATTTCTTTCTCATTCCTATTCATCTTTCAATCATACTCATGGCTGTAAATAAATCATATTGATAATGATTCATATATCCCATATCCAAGGCGATATAACCTCATATCACATTACTTTTATTCAAGCCTTTCAATCTTATACTCATAGCAGTATCTCATATACTTTAGGGCATAAACCACATGCCTCTTAGTTATCATATGATCTCTATATTATGGTATCACCACGACACGTCAACACATGACAGTGCACGGTAACGCCCCTTATCGTGACAACACATGCCACTTGGGTAATCTTGAACTAACAAGTTTTAGTTTATAAAACAATACTTGTGTCACACCCCGTAGATTTAATCCACCGCGGCATACTCCTAAAACTCGGGAGTACGAAGTATTCGAATACATTTTAAACTCTGCAGAGGTGTACCTCTTTTGAAATCCACATTTTCACTCGACTTTCAAGTCGGGCCAACTCCATGCGACTTATACGCATGTGACAAGGCCGAGATCACACAACGTTTTGCAGTCTAGTATTAACAGCATCCCTGCCCGGTAAATGGACAATCCAGTCCCAAGTACCGTTGTGGGTCTTCCCCACTGCCTTACTTCCTAGCCTGGGTCTATGTTCCCGCAGGACACAGCCTCTTTTGATTACAGTCGCGCACGACTTAATCTGGCGTAGGGCGTCTTCCTTCTTTACACCTTATCCTCTCATAATTTTTCTGATCTCACATCACTCATGGACGAACTGCGTCCCACCAGTTTCCACGCGAGAAACCGGTTCGACAAGCCATGCAGGGAACTGCTAATACCAAGAAAGCTACTAGATTGCGCCTGTCCCATACCAGGTAAGTGGTTGGTACATTTTTCATGCCACTAGACGCACAACACAAGGTTCTAGTCCTTATATGCCAGTGACCAGATCATACCACAAACCATGCACCTTCAGTGCCTGCACATCCAGTGCAGCCAAGCACCTCCAGTGCTACCACCATTCCATACCAAAATACTGGTCACGCTAGGGGTTTTATTTCATGAATATAAATGTACATGATTATACTTTTATTAGTTCGTGGCTTGCTATCTTAACAAGTTCACATTCCTCAAGTATTCAATCTATCACTGCCATAATATCATTGATCTCAACACATGCAATATTAATGAGATATCTACTCATGGAATAGCATAGCAATTCATAAAATATGGGTTTCAATATGATCAAAGTATGACTTGCCTTCCGCGTCGTAAGTATCAGCAGTTGATGACGGTTCAGTGACAAGGTCTTCAATCTCGGGCTCTTGCTCTGAACAGAATCAAACAAGCAAACAGGCATTACAATCAATCCTACTCTTACTAATCCACTACATGCAATGATGCAAGGAGAAAACACTCTGGTGATACAAGATTTGGAAGCGATTTGAGTTTAACTATGGTAATCAGGGTTAAGATTAGTTGTTAAGATTTACAAGGTTCCAAAATATCAGGGTAATGTCAAGGTTGTGACTGGTTCGCCCAAAAACAGCGAATGTCTTTTGGTTGGCATTCGGTTCAAGGCATCGACATAAGGTCGATGGGTGATAGAGGGCTCAACTCAAGTTGTGACAGTAGGGAAAAGTGTAGATCACAACATCAGGAGTCTAAGTGACAAAGTTACTTTCAAAGTGCATGGCTGGAAGTGGGTGAAAAGGCTCAATGCCACTGGCTGATATAGGCTGACAGTGCTCTAGAATGGCATTGACATGGTTTGAACAGTTTCCAGTGGCCAAAGTAGGTTTTGATTCAAGCATATTGTGCACAAGGTAGTGAGGCAGCTATTTGACAAAGTAATTTCTGTTTTACACGACCAGAGGTGGGTGAACAGGGCTAATGCCACTGGCTGACATAGCCTGGCATAGGGTTGACATGGCCAGAAACTAGGGTTAGCCATATCTTTTGATTCAAGGCTCCAAATGATGCATCACTTTGTCTGGTAGTTAGTCATTTGTAACAGGAACAAATGTCTCAATAGGATCTAGGGCAGGAGATGGCCAGAAAGCAATGAAAACCGGCGAAGAACACGGTGGCCGAACTGTTCTCAACAATCTCTGGACGAAACTTTGGCATGGCGATACCTCTTCATCTGGGCCGATCCAGGTGTCGAGCTAGAAGACAAAAATACTCATAGGGTCGAGGCACATCTACTAGACAAGGTGGTTGGGGTTGAAACGACTGGGAACAAAATCCGGCGACCGGAGCTAGGGAAGAAGCCACAAAAATTGGGCATTTCTGTCCTAGGGAAAATGAACTCAAATCCTTGCTTGAGGATGGTCTCTGGGGCATAAGAAAGCTAGGTGTGAAGTCAATTTAACTGGAAAATCACCACAGAAGCTTAACGGCGAGTTCCAGTTTGCATGCAAGGTGCAAAGTTGGGGTTTTTCAGATTTTAGCAAAATTGATGATTCTGGTTGCTTAGATGCGTTCCACACAGTCCACTGATCATGATTGATTACAGGCTCGAGAGCTAAATCGGTTTAGTTAGGGGTTAATTGCTCGCCGGAGTTATCGGGGAAAATCAGCAATTCCCGGCGATGAGGTGCGATAGAGTTCAATTGGCTGCTACTACACAGGTAAGTGGATGAGAGTTACTTACTGGTTGCTTCAATTTGGAGCTCGATGCAGTGGATTGGCCTGGCACTGTGAGCCTCCTCTCGAGCTCGCCGAAGAAGGCGAAGAAGAGAGCGAGGTTAGGAACTTGAGTGGTTCTGCAGTGTGTGTCTTTGAGCTGGGCTGGGATGGCTTTTATAGGCACAGCTGGAAGCTTGCAACGGCTGGAATTGCCTGGAGAATTGAAGCTTGTGAGTCGACGGCGAATTGACCGGCCGGGCGGGACAACAGCGAGGTGACGCGCTCCAGCGGCCGTGCCGGCTTTTGCAGCCTGGCGCGCAGTCCTGGTTGATGCAACGGCGAGTTGATGCTTCCCCCAGGCATGCTTGCAACGTGGTGAAGCTGGGCTGCCGTTGTCGGGCGCGCGCGCAGGAGAGCGAAGGCGCTGCTGGAGGGGTGAAGTGGTTCCACGGTGGCCAATACGAGGCATACACGCGGCAACGAAACAGTGGCTGAGGTGGCAACGCCGGAAATCACCGGCGACGAAGCTGCAGCGGCGGCAACGGCGACGACCAAAATGCCCGCTCGTGGTCGATTGAACGGCCTGGTCGTGCACAGTAGCCCGTGGTCGAACCAGGGACTTATTTGCAAGGATTTTTGATTTGGCTTTGGACTAAATTACAAATCTGGTCTTTGAGAGGTTCAATTTGGAATTTGATTCCATGGCTGAGTATAATATTTCTATTAATACTCATTTAGCTCAAATTTGGAGAAAGTTTGATAAGGTTTGAGGGATTTCACCTATTTTCGAAAATAGGGTAAAATAGATCTGGATTTTGTCGATCTCGAATTCTGGTGATTGGAGAGAGATTTTGAAGTCTGATAAAAAGGGAGATCTGTATCAAATAGCATTTGGGAGGTGTTCCCTGAAGAAATTCTGGAGTTGGAGTTGATTTGCAGATTTTAGCCTTTTCAGGCTTCCAGGTAAATGGAAAAGGACTTCTTCGCAGTGAAATTTGGACTAAACTGCGAAAAGTGTTTAGATGAATTAATCTGGTTCCCAACTTTTTGGAGTTAGTTGAGGATATATCTGGAAACATATTCCAAGAGACACTTGAGTCTGGATAGGGTTAAATCAAGATAACTCAATTATCTAGAAACTGGGGTACTTAGGGTAAATCTGGATTTCCTGTTTTCGAAAACAGAAAGAGACTTAGATACTGGGAGTTAGGGTTAGAATTCAATCTGGCTCCTGAAGACTTTTATCTTCAGAGTAACTGGTAGGTTAAATCTGGATGGTCAGATCTGGATCTGGATCTAGAGAATAGATTTGGAGATTTTTAGGGTTTGGGAGAGATTAGAGTTCAGCTGATCTGGCTACTACTACAGAGATACATGCATGCAGGGTTTTTATGCAAAACTTTTCACCCCCAAAACTAGGGTGTTACAGCGAGATTCCCGGCTCCGGCGCCTCCGGCGGGGGAGGTCCCAGCCCCGGCCTCAGAAGAAGCCCCCCGGGGGGAGGACGCCAACGAAAAAGTATGAGCCTCCCCCCGGGTCTTTAGATGGGAGCCTTTTCTTTTATTAGGACTTTTGATTTCAGTAGCTTCTAAGAAGAAGCCCCGGACACTTGTACAAAAACATTTTGAATGCAATGAAGTTAGAATTTTTTCTAAGTCTTTGAATTGAATGTTTTGTTACCAGGGTTCCCAGGAGGTTGCTCCCGGGCGAAGGTCCGAGAGGGGCTCCCCGGGGGACGCCCAAGCGGCTTTAATCTTGCTAAGCCTTGTCTCCGGGAATCGCGGCGGGGAGAGCGTCCAGGAGCCGATCCGGTTGAGGTGGCGTTCGGAGTGGCACTTGGACAACTTTGACAATCATCTCGCCGAATTGTCCCCTCCGCGACCGGGGTTCCGGATGATACCTCCCCTCCGGATACTCCCACCGGCGGGATACGAGTTCTGGCCCGAAGATGTGCTCTGGGACTCTCAGCGCCGCGTGCGCGCACTGTACCGGGACTTGGCCCGGGAGCTGACGGAGTGCCTCCGGGAGTATTAGGCGTAGGAGCCTTAGGATGTAGAAAATCCCCCGGGTTAGAACCCGGGTTGTATCGTTTCCGAAGCCCACCGGAGGGGGAAGATGTCCTCCGGGTTTGACAGTCAATAAAGCGGTGTTGTTGCTTCTTTCATTGTCTTTTTGTTTCTTCTTCTTGGATGGTCTGGACGACTCCTTTCACAAGAATGAGCTAAGTTTGCTCGTGGGCGGTACGGTCGACACCCGAGGGTTCCTTATCCCCCCCCCCCCCGCCCGCAGTGGGCCGGAGGGTAGCTCCGGGCGCTGTGGGGGTAACCAGGCCCCCAGGATGGAAGTCACCTGTAGCGTAGGAATTTTTCTAAGTTAGAAAATTTTAAAATGAGGTTTCCAAGGAAAGGACCTTCCGGGAGAGAATCGTCCGGTCGCCGTGAGAACGGGGAGCCGGGAATGGGGTCTCTGGGAAGGAAAATGTCCGAGAAATCCGCGACTTCTCCGGGAGACAATCGTCCGGTCACCGTGAAGACGGGGAGCCGGGAATAGTGTCTCCGGGAGGCATTCATCCGGTCGCCGTGAGAACGGGGAGCCGGGAATAAGGTCGCTGGGAACCAATTTTCCGGTCGCCGTGAAAACGGGGAGCCGGGAATAACGTCAACTCCCGGAGGAGGAAGATAGATCCAATCAGGCCGCAAGGGGCCGATCATCCGGTCGCCGTGAAAACGGGGAGACGGGAATAACGTCGACTCCCGGAGGAGGAAGTGCCCGGAGACGGGTCTTGAGTGTTTGGGCAGGGGACTAGTCTTCCCAAAGTGACTCGTTACCGCGGCCACTGTGATCGGGTTGCCGCTTACACCCTCAGTCCACGAGGGCTGATCATAAGCCTCCCTACAGGAGGGACTTGCTGGGCCCGGCCCACTTCCTCACGGAGAGGGCATCCTCGCGGGGAGGGCTTCCTCGCAGGGAGGGCATCCTCACTGGGAGGGCTTCCTCGCGGGGAGGGGCGTCCTCGCGGGGAGGGCATCGCCGCTAGGGGCGGTAATGAGAAAGACCTGCAATGAGACAGTTTGAAAAGCAAGACCTATGTATTGCTAATAAAATGAAGTACAGGGCCCCCCCATGCGAAGTCGCGAAAGGGGAGGAAAATACAGTGTCCCTCCTCCCCCTCCGGCGTGAACGCTCCGGGGGAGGGGACAGGCCCGTAAGGCTAAACATAGAACTTGCGAAGTAAACGCAAGTTCCACGTGCGCTTCAGCTCTTGCTCTTGAAGGTTGGACAGCTTGTAGGCCCCCGAGCCCAAGACCGCGGAGATCCTGTAGGGGCCCTCCTACTTGGGGGAGAGCTTACCCTGGGCCTGGGGGTCCGTCACGCGCTTGAGGACAAGGTCCCCAAGGCGGAAAGCCCTCTCGCGCACGCGCTGATTGTACGCGCGCGCCATCTCTTGCTTGTAGATGGCGTGGCGGAGGAGCGCTCAGTCGCGTTCCTCCTCCACGAGGTCGATCTCCAGGCGCTGGTTGGCCTCGTTGGCCTGGTACGCTGTGGGCGTGGCTCCCTCCAGGAGCTCGACCCGCAGTGACCGGAAGCCGATCTCTAGGGGGGAGGACTGCCTCCGCCCCGTAGACCAGGGAGAAGGGAGTACGCCCCGTTGCCCGGGACGGGGTCATTCGCATGGAGCAGAGGATGCTAGGGAGCTCCTCTGCCCATGCACCCCGCTTAGAAGCGGTTTGCTCGAGTCTCCGGCGCAACCCCTGTAGGATCACGCCGTTGACCCTCTCGACAGCCCCATTGCTCTGGGGATGGGCCACTGAGGCAAAGTGGATGACGAGCCCCAAGCCTTTGCAGAATTCCCAGAAATAAGCCGAGTCGAATTGGGTCCCGTTGTCCACGGTGATTTCCCGGGGGACACCAAAACGACATACGACGTTTTTCCAGAAAAACCGCTGGACGGCCCGGGACGTGTGCTGGCCAAAGGCTCCGCCTCAACCCACTTTGTAAAATAGTCGACTGCGACTACCGCATACTTGTATCCTCCGGGCGCTGTGGGGAAGGGCCCTAAGAGGTCCATCCCCCAGCGCACGAAGGGCCAAGTGATGGGGATTGTCTGCAGCGCTATAGGCGGGAGGTTTGAGCCCTTGGCCATCTTCTGGCATGCCTCGCACGCGGAGACAATGTCTCGCGTGTCGCGCATAACCGTGGGCCAGTAGAAACCCTACCGGAGGGCCTTGGCCGCGATGGCACGCCTGGCTAGGTGAGAACCACAGCTCCCCGCGTGAATGTCTTCGAGAAGTTGAAGTCCCTCCGGCCGGGGGAGGCAGCGCAGGAGGGCGGAAGCCCCCCGCTTGTAGAGCCTCCCCTCCAGTAGGAGATATGCCCGGGCTTTAGCCCGGAGGCGTTTAGCCTCGGTCTCACTAGGTGGGTCCCCCTCCCCCTTGATGAAGGAGATGAGGGGCAAGACGGAGTCCGGATGATCTCGGCGACCTCCGGGACATGAGGTTCGTCGCCTGTGTCCGGGGAGGCCACAGAGGGCTTCGTGATGATTTCCAGAAAAGCCCCCTTGGGGAGCGATTCCTGGGCGCTTGCCGCCCGGGCCAAGGCATCAGCTCGGTCATTGTCCCTCCGCAGGATATGCCGTGCCTCGAGGCCGTTGAAATGCCTCTCCATCTTTCGCACTTCCTGCAAATAAAGACTTAAGTTTGCGTCATGGCACAGGTAAGACTTTTCCATTTGGCAAACTACGAGCTGAGAATCTCCCTTGACTAGGAGGCGCCGGATCCCTAGGGAGCGCACAAGGCGCATCCCGAGGAGCAGAGCCTCGTATTCGGCGACATTGTTGGTTGCGGGGAACTCGAGCCGCGCGGCGTACTCGAGTTCCTTCCCCTCGGGGCTCCGGAGGACTACTCCCGCACCAGCCCCGGCGAGACATAGCGACCCATCGAACATGAGGGTCCAATGATCACTGCGTCGGGGCGGCATAGGGAGATCTTCGTCCCCGGACCCAGAGGCGGGAGTCCACTCTGCGACGAAGTCGGCGAGGACCTGCGACTTGATGGCGGAGCGGCCGTTAAGGGACAGGGAGAAGGGGGCGAGCTCGGCCCCCCACTTCCCGATCCGGCCGGTGGCCTCTTTGTTCCGCAGTACCTCCCCGAGGGGGAGGGACGACGGGACGGTGATGGGGTGCCCCAGGAAGTAATGCCGAAGCTTCCGGGACGCCATGAGGAGGGCGTAGCAGATTTTCTCCATCTCCGTGTACCGAGTTTTGGCCCCTTGGAGGGCCTCACTCACGTAGTACACGGGACGCTGCTGCCCCCCTTGCTCCTTCACCAAGACCGCGCTGACGGCGACTGGGGTCGCGGCGAGGTAGAGGAGCAAGGGTTCTTCCGGAGACGGACTCACGAGCATTGGGGGGCTCGTCAGGTACCTCTTGAGGTCGTTGAAGGCTTCCTGGGCCTCGGGGGTCCAGTGGAGCCCCTCGAGCCCTCGGAGGATCTTGAAGAACTGGAGGCCCCGCTCCCCCGACCGGGAGACAAAGCGGCTGAGTGCGGCTAGGCGGCCGGAGAGCCGCTGGACATCCTTGACGGAGCGCGGTGGGGGCATATCTAGGAACGCCCGGATCTTCTCGGGGTTTGCCTCAATGCCCCGCTGGGACACGAGGAAACCTAGGAGCTTCGCCCCGCGCACCCCGAAGGCACACTTCTTCGGGTTGAGTTTGAGCCCGAACGCGCGGAGGTTGCGGAAGGTTTTAGCCAGGTCGTCGATGTGGGAGGCTGCGCGGGGACACTTGACGACCACGTCGTCTACGTAGACTTCGACATTGCGGCCGACTTGGTCTCTGAAAACCAGCGTCATGAGCCGCTGGAAGGTCGCCCCCGCGTTTTTGAGCCGGAAGGGCATATGGACGTAGCAGAAGGTTCCAAGGGGAGTTATGAAACTCGTCTTTTCCTCGTCCCCTTCCGCCATCCGGACTTGATGGTAGCCCGAGTAGGTGTCTAGGAAGCTCATGAGCTCACACCCCACAGTGGAGTCGACGAGCTGATCAATCCGCGGGAGCAGGAAGTTGTCTTTGGTGCAGGTGCGGTTAACGAGGACAGGGTTCGCCAGCCACTCGGGGTGCAGGACCTCCCGAATGAACCCCGCCTCTCGGAGCCGGGTGATTTCCACCTTGATTGCTTCTTGCCGCTCGAGGGAGAGTTTCCGCAGCTTCTGTTTGACCGGGGGATGACCGGGGGCCACTGCGAGCTTGTGCTCAATGACCTCCCAGGCGACGCCCCGCATGTCTGATGTCTTCCACACAAAAACATCGGAGTTTTCGCGCAGAAAGGCCGCAAGTTGCGCTGCGTGCTCCTCGGGGAGCTCCGCCTCGACCCGGACGGTTTTGTCTTCGTCGCCCAGGGACAGCAGGACCTTCCGGAGGCCCCGTTCCGGACGCGGCTTGAGGAGGGGCCTCCCGAGCGGTGGCGCAGCAGCGTCTAGTTTCGGGGGGGAGCCTCCCCCGGGTGTCTTTATGAGGTTGACGCTTCCGATTGTGGCCGCAGCGCGCTCGTATAGAGCACGGGCCATGTCTTGGTCTCCCCGGACATTGATCACACCATGCGGCCCGGGGATCTTCATGCAGAGGTAGTTTTGATGGGTGGCAGCCCCCAGCCGATTGATTGTAGTCCTCCCCATAATCACGTTGTAGGAGGAGGGGAGATCTACTACGTCGAAGCGGACCAGCTCGGTTCGGTAGTTCTTCGGTGCGCCGAAGGTCATTGGGAGATCTACTTTGCCCACGGGGTGGATCGCCTTCCCCGGGACAAAACCTTGCAGGGACCCTGCCGCGGGCTGCAGGAGCTTTTCATCCACCTGCATCTCTTTGAAGGCCTTAAGGAATAGGACGTCAGCGGAGCTTCCGCCATCCACGAGGATGCGGGCCAGGTGACAGTTGTAGATGGTCACGGAGACAATAAGCGCGTCGTCGTAGGGGAAGCAAATCCCTCGCGCGTCTTCCGCCGTGAAGCTGAGGAGGACGTCCGACCACTTAGGTGGTGGGGACGCGTGTAGCACCCCCACAACCTTGACCTCGCGCGCGTACTCCTTACGCTGGCGCTTAGAGTCCCGCCCGGAGGCGGATCCTCCCACGATGACGTTGATGTGCCGCTGCGAAGTTTGAAAGGGGAGAGCTTCTGAAGGCTCCCCCTCCTGCGCCTGCTCACCCCCCGCGGGAGCGGGAAGGGCCGGAACAGCTGGCCGAGGGAGCAAGGAGGCCGGAGTCCCCCCCTGCCCGCGCTGGTCGAGGAAGTTCGCGAAGTGCTACAGCAGCTGGCTACACTCTCGGGTAGCGTGGGTACTGGACCTATGGAAGCTGCACCACGGTCCTTCCCGCCTTCTCCCCGCGGGGCCCTCCCGGCCGAGCGAGGACTATCCTCCCCCATGGCCCTTTGGTTTGGGGAATGGGCGGTTGCTCCTCAGGGGGTCGCGCGAGCCGCCTCCGCCCTCGTGGACAAAGGTGTCCCGAGGCCGTGGCTCGTTACGCCCACCCTACCTAGGGCGCTTGAGGGGATCCCTGGCCCCCCGGTCGGCGGGGGCGGGAGCCCCCTGGGTCTTCTTCGAGATGTCGTCTTCCTCCACCCGAGCGTACTTTTTGAGTACGTTGAAGAGCTCATCGGTGGAAGAGGGGCAGCTCTGGGAGAGCCTTCGGTGGAGCTCCCCCGGGAGGATGCCGCTTTTACAGGCTTCAATGACCGTAGAGTCGGGCACATGGGCCACTTTGCTCTTCACCTGAGCAAAGCGCTTGAAGAAGCTTCTGATGGTTTCCCCAGTCCTCTGCCGGACAGTGTACAGCTGCGAGGAGTCCAGGGGACGCACGTAGTTCCCCTGGAAGTTGGCACAGAACTCCCGCTGGAGCTGCGAGAAAGACTTGATGGAGCCGGCCTTCAGGTTGTAGAACCAGGAGCGGGCGATGCCGGTGAGGTAGAGGGGGAAGACGTTGCATTGTACCGTCTCGTCCCCCCCGGCCGCGGACATGGCTGTGGAGTAGACCTGCAAAAATTCGTAAGGGTCTGCCTCACCGTTATAGTGCTCGATGCGCGGAGGGCGGTAGGGCCGCGGCCACCGGATGCTGCGAAGTCTTCGGCACAGGGGCTGGTTAGCCCCCTGGACCTCCCGGGGAGAGCCCCGGTCGCTATCTTCTTTCACGGGACCTTCGTTGTCTGATTTTGGAAGCGGTCCGAGAGTTCTGCCAGAGTGGCGGTGGTGACACTTTTCCTCCGGACCGAGATTGAGTTCCCGGACGTCCGGACTCTCCGCCGGAGAGGTTGGCTCTTCAGCGGGTCTCTTCCCCCGACCGGTGCGAGAGCGACGCTCCCCGCGCCCGCGGCCGGGGGGAAATTCTTCCCCGCGCTCTGGTGAATGCATTCGCTCGACCTCCCCCCGGGGGAAACGGACCTATCCCGCTGACGGAGGGAGCTCATGCACTGTAGCTGCCGGCCCGGAGGCTTCCGGGGCCGGCTGGGGGGAGCCCCCTGCGAAGACCCCCGGGACCGGAAAGGGGGAAGCCCCTGTGTTATCCAGGACTGCGGAGGGGGCGCCCACGGCAATGTTTGGAACCGAAGCAGAGGGGGCCCCAGTGGCCACGACCGGAACCAGAAAGGGGGGAGCCCCTGTAACATCCGGAACCGGCGAGGGGGGAGCCCCTGCGGCGACGTCCGGAACCGGGGAGCCCATGCGGGGGGAAGTCCGCTGCGGCACGGGAGCTGCTCTGTCAACCACCCCCGGTGCGGTAAACGCGACGCGGGGGCCGGGACTTGCTCCCGGCGGAGGAAAAACCCCCGGCATAAAGTGGCCTCTCGGCCCCGGAATAGGCCAGGGACGGGGTACCCCCCTGGTGCCACGAAGGGCCCCGGCATGAAGTAACCTCCCGGCACCGGGACGGGCCCGGGTGCCGGGAAGGGTCCGGACGTATATCCCGTAGGGGGAGGGAACCCCCCGGCAGGATCATACTGGGTGGACAAACCCCCAGAGGCCGGAGGGGCCTCCGGGTAACCCATAAACGGGGGCATAGTTCCCGGATATGGGTGCGACGCAAATGTGGGGGCCGGAGGCCGCGTCAACACGCTGAGCAGCTCATCCATAGAGCGCTGGGCGCGGAGCTGGCCCTCCACGAGAGCCTCAAGCAGGGCGTCTCGGGGAGCCGGGGGAGCCGTCGGGGGGAGACTGGTCCCGGCCGAGGTCCCCGCGGTCACCGGGAACGACCTGGAGGTGGAAGAACCTAAGTTAAGAGGAAAAGAGGGAGGCGGTACCTGGGCTAGGTCGCCTCCGGAAGGGACCGCCGGGACAGCGGTGTCCCGGACGGGCGGCGCCGGGTCTTTGAGACCCGGGTCACCGGGAAGGGTGCGAGCCCTTGTTCTTGGGGGAGCCATGGCGTCTTGTCACGAGTCCCCACGGATGGCGCCAACTGCGTGGTATTGCGAATACCCCGGTAGGTTTTGAGAATGATCCTAGTGAAGATTACGCGGCGCGGGTTGACTGGATGACCGGTCCTCCCCTGTCGGACAAGCACAAGAAATGACACACGGATTTATACAGGTTCGGGTCCCGGTGGGGGCCCTAGTCCTGTCGACGCGCTCCCGACCGGAGTCGGCTGGGGAGGCTCTCTCCGGGGGAGAGACTTCCGGAGCACGCCTGTGAGTTTAGCTATTCCAATAAAAGTGATCCGATCCTTTACAACAGAGGGGTACAAGGGCTATTTATAGCCCCAAAAAGAAGCAAAAAAGCCTAAACTACCCCGGAAGCCACCGTCGGATTGAAGGGTAGGACCGTCCTTCTCCCGGTCAAACGCCTTGGATGCTTGACAGGTGGTCGCTGATTCCCGAGGCGCTCCTCGCGTGACCTGCACGTGACAAACAACTTGAGACATTACCTTCAGAAGGGCGACGAGGCCCGGGACGGCGCCGGAGGCCAAGTTCCGGGAGCCAAAAGGCGGCGCCCGGGGAGGGGCCGGAGGCCACGTCCCCGGGCAAATGGCGGCACCCGGGACGGCGCTGAGGCCAGGTCCCGGGGGCCAAATGGCGGCGCCCGGGACGGCGCCGGAGGCCTGGTCCCAGGGGCCAAATGGCAGCGCTCGGGACGGCACCGTAGGTCAGGTCCTGGGGGCCAAATGGCGGCGCCCGGGGAGGGGCCGGAGGCCACGTCCCCGGGAAAATGGCGGCACCCGGGACGGCGCCGGAGGCCAGGTCCCGGGGGCCAAATGGCGGCTCCTGGGGAGGGGCCCGAGGCCACATCCCCGGGCAAATGGCGGCGCCCGGGATGGCGCCAGAGGCCAGGTCCCGAGGGCCAAATGGCGGCGCCCGGGGAGGGGCCCGAGGGCACATCCCCGGGCAAATGGCGGCGCCTGGGACGGCGCTGGAGGCCAGGTCCCGGGGGCCAAATGGCGGCTCCCGGGACAGCGCCGGAGGCCAGGTCCCGGTGGCCAAAAGGCGGCGCCCGGGGAGGGGCCGGAAGCCACGTTCCCGGGCAAATGGCGGCGCCCGGGACGGCGCCGGAGGCCATGTGCCGGGAGCCAAAAGGCGGCGCCCGGGGAGGGGCCGGAGGCCGTCCCAGGGCAAACGTGACGCAACTTACCTGGACTTAGTCCCGCGGAGATTTCCCCCGACACCACCAAGTCTTGGCGTGGTCCTTCATCTTCAAAGGTGCGAACTTCACCTTTTGTGCGCTATTGAACCCTTTCAGGTCAAAGTAGGTC
Source organism: Pharus latifolius (assembly GCA_019359835.1). Classification (NCBI taxonomy): domain Eukaryota; kingdom Viridiplantae; phylum Streptophyta; class Magnoliopsida; order Poales; family Poaceae; genus Pharus; species Pharus latifolius. Next base: position 13,638,727 of record CM033327.1, on the reverse strand, counting down.
TCAAGCTGGTCGATCCAAGAATCCAGCTTCTCGGCATCGACTACCCCATCATATATGGGTATATCAATCTTAGCATCGACCTTAAAAGATCCGACAGCTAAGGAGGTGTTGGCGATGTCGTTGTTCTTATGGTCGCCTTCGTCTTCATCCTTGTCTGCCCTGCGCAAACCTTCACCAGTCTTCTCACCCATAACCTTCCCTACTTCAGGAGGTACAATCATGGCTTGCTGCTTAATCCAAGCAAGCACGGTTTTCATGTCAGTGGAGAGCTTAGCCACTTGTTCGGCTAGGTTAGCTTGAACGGAGGTATCGTCAGACATTGTCGGAGACGCGGCTGTAGGAACCGTCAATTGATCGCCTGGAGTTTTGCCGGAGGTTTTGTAACTTTGGCGAGTCTTCACCATCCACAGGATAGAAAAGTTGCTCTGATACCAACTTGATCCGTTTGAGACCTAGTCTTGGTTTTCGCACTAGGCTCGCCCAGATTCTAATATGCAGAATAACGGGATCTTACTCAGAAATACAAAAACCCAAAGGTTGATTGAAAACACAGCTCAAAGTAATTGCACAACTCTTTATTTCGAAGAGGGCTTTTACACATCGAACGTTAGGCACACTTGCCTACGTCGAAGGAACTATAAGTGTTAAAACTCAAATAAGTTCTATGAATTTTTGATGATCTAAACTAGACCTATTACAAGGTATTTATAGTCCAATCGTATAAGTACGTATCAGACTTAGTTACCTAAACGTATTAGACTCATATAACTAACTAACTAATCCTAAACAGATAAGCTTAGTTATATATATTCGGATAGGATTACAATTCCGAATAGAGAACAAATTCCTTTTCCTGGTCGCGAACCAATCCATGGTCGTGAAACCTTTCCGAACATGGTTAAGGTCGCGAAGCCGTATGCGATCAGGACTTGAAGATCCTCCCGGATCAGACTCAGTCCAATTCGACAAGAGCCCAGTTAATTTTTGACCAGAGCCTCGCCGTGGTCTTTGCACCGTGTTCGCTCACCGCCGGCCAAAACCTTGCTTGCGCCTGAGCCTGTGCTTACTTGTGTTTGCATGTGCGCACGCGTCGCACCTCAGCCATCGCCGTTGCAATGTCGACGACCAACATCTGCTCCCGCACGCGACCGACAACAACCTTTATCAGCAACTTCACGCCACGTTGCCTCGTCGTGCCAGTTTTGTCGCCACCGCTTTGCACCGCCCAGCATCGTTGAGTCCCAATGAGCCGACAATTTGATTAGCACAGAGCCGCCTGCTCACCATCTTGTCGCTGCCGCTGTTTCTTCACCGTTGTCGCACCTGCGCCCGGCCAGCTAAGTCCCTGGCGCTAATTCCTTTGTTGTTCCTTCTTTGTAAGCTTCGTCCTGGTCTATTTAAGCAGCCCAATACTCTGTATCATCTTCACTTCATCAGAATTTACAAAATTGTTATCTCCTCCACCTTCGTCTTCTTCTCCGGTGAGCTCAGCACGAAGGCTCACGGTGCCAGCTTCAGCCACTGCACCATTTGCCAAATTGACACCATCAGTGAGTATCTCTCATCTCCCTTATCATGTGATAGTATCCAATTGAGCTCCGGTGATCTCTAACGCCGGTGATCACCGAAATCCTCTAATGCCATGTTCTAGCAATGCCATCTAAATTAGCCCAAATTTGCTTTTGTGATAATAGGAAAAAATGATCAGTGAACTAATCTTAGCAAGCCTGTAAACGTAGATTTTTAATTCCAGCTTAAATCGAAGTTTTCCCCAAATTTTAGCTCCACCAGTAACTGGCTCATGTCGCTAGGCCACACCGGCGATCCTCCAGCCAAATTGACTTCACAAATAGCTTCCTCGTGTCCTTCTATCACTCTCCAAGCGAGGAATTAACTTCAAACCTTCTGTATCAAAAACGCCCAAATCAGTGCTTTCTTCTCCGGCGCCGATCACCGAAAAAGTGATTACGACCGATCCAGCTTCAACCACCTTGTCCTCTAGATGCGCCTCAATCCCCTGAACACTTTTGTCTTCTATCTCGACATCTAGATCGGCCTAGATTGAAAGTTATAATCTTGCCAAAATTTGTGTCCAGAACTGTTGCAGTGCAATAAGATCACCACAGTTCATCATCGGAATTCTTGCCGTTCGGCCATCTCCAGCCAAGGAACTTGTTATGTATTTTGTTCCTGTTACTCAGGCCTACCTCCTAGACAAAGTTAGCACAGCAGTTGAGCCCTTGAACTGCATTTTATGCTTAGCCCTAGATTTTGACATTGTCAGCCCTATGCCAGAGCTTGTCAGCCAGTGGCATTAGCTCTTTTCACCTCTTTCCAGTTGTACAAATTGAAAATAACCTTGTCCCTTAGACTTGTGGAGTTGTGATCTACATTTTATTCTACTGCCACAAGTTGAGATAATCCCTCTGTCATCCATCGACCCTATGTCGATGCCTTGAACCGAATGTCGACCTAAAGACGTTCGCTGTTTTTGAGCGAACCAGTCACAACCTTGATATCATTCTGATATTTTGAGACATTTAGAACCTTGTAAACTTTTGACAACTAATCTTAACCCTGGTTTCTATAACTTAACCCTAATCGCTTTCCAGAACTCTCGAATCTTGTATCGCCTAAATGTTTCTCATTGCATTATTGCATGTAGTGAATTAGTAAGAGTAGGATTGATTGTAATGCCTGTTTGCTTGCTTGATCTTTGCTCAGAGCCAGAGCCAGAGTTCAAGGACTTCACTGCCGACCTGACATCAACTGCTGTATTTTACGACGCGGAAGGCAAGTCATATTCTTGGACATCTTGAACCTATATTTTAAGAGTTACTATAACATAACCTTGAATATAAATAATATTGCATGTGAAAGAATGAGATTGGTTGAATTATGAATTGGCAGTACTAGGCTGGATGTCTGTGAAATGTGAGATGATCAAATAGTGAGCCATGAATTATTATATATGTACTTATCTATATATATATATTCATGAAATAAAACCCCTAGCCGTGACCAGAATTTTGGTTTGGAATGGTGGTGGCATTGGAGGTGCTTAACTGCAAAGGATGAGCAGGCACTGAAGGTGCAAGGTTTGTAGTATGATCTGGTCACTGGCATATAAGGACTAGAACCTTGTGTTGTGTGTCTAGTGGCATGAAAGATGTGCTAACCGCAAGCCTAGTATGGGACAGGCTTGAACAAGTACTTATGCGGATCGCACATGAAACCCCTGCATGAGATGTGAACTGATGCACGATTTGGACGGAGTGCGGCTCTGTAACATCCCGAGTTTTGGGGTGAAAAGTTTCTTTCTTAAAAATCATGCATGCATATGTCTCTTCTAGATCAGCCAAATCAGCTCCAGCTTTATTCTGTTCTAGCCCTAAAATCTCCAAAATCTATCTTGTGACCCCAAATCAAGATCAGATTGTTCAGATATGATTTATCAGTTATCCTAAACCTAAAAGCCTTCAGAACCCAGATTCAATTCCATCTCTAACTTCCAGATTTATCAACTCCTTTCTGTTTTCGAAAACAGAATATCTTTTACCCTAAGTTTTAGAAATCCAGATTTAATCAAAATCTTGACCAAGTTCAGACCAGATTATTCTTGGATTATGATCAAGGGTATGCCAATACCTTAATCCAAAAAGTTGGCAGCAAGATTTTATCATCTAAACCTTTTTCGCAAATCAGTCCAAGAGTATCGCAGATCAGTCCTTTTTCTAGATTTTCCAGAAGCCAGTGTAACACCCTGTTTTGCCAAACCCTAAAATAGCCAAAATCCACATCTTGACCCCAAACCCTAATCTGCTTCAGCCATTCCCTTCTAAGCGTTGTTCAGAACATTTTTCCCTTCGGGATCACCTCAAAATCCCATCCTAAAACTGAGTTTCGACCCTTGCCGTCTCAGAACCCTAATTACCCTAATTTTACCCTAAACTGCTTTTCCCCAATTTTGTCGAAACCCTTCAGATCTTACCCGATCATACCAAACTTTGGCCGGATAAGTTCTAATAATCTTTTGCAACTTATCTGCGAAATCAGATTTCAGATCGGACCCTCAGATCTCCAAATTTGCAATCAGGCCCAAGTTCTATTCAAATTTTTCCTCACAGATCAGTCCCTGGAGCAAGTTTCAAAAATTGCAGAACGGCCCAAACTTCTTTTCAGGTCCATTCGACCAGCGCCTGGTCGTTGCTTTCGACCAGTGCACTTCGCCGTAGCCGCGCCGTGGTTTTCGCCGCGTTTGCTCGCCGCCGGCCACCGCCTCTTGTCGCCTGTATTGTGAACAGCTGAGCCCCTCCCCCCGCGCGCACGTGCTAGCCACCGTAGCATCGCCTTGCCCAGCGGATAAACGGCCGCGCTCCAGAGCTTTGTTTTCGCGCACGCTCCCGTTGCCGTGGCATTTGCATGGCATTACGTGTCGTTGCTGGAGCTGTGCCGCTGCCTCCGCATCTGCGCCGTCCCAGGTGAAGTTCCAATGCACCCGACAAGGTCAGCAAAGCTGCAGCACCGCCTGAAGCAAATCACGTCGCCGTCGCCGTCGTTGCGCCTGCGCCCGACAAGTTTCTCCCCGGCGCAAGCAACCGCTGTCGTGTTTTCCCTCGCAAGCTCCGTCCCCGTGCCTATTTAAACCCTTCCTGTGCTTTGAGAGCCTCAAGCCTCCAGAAAATCGGCTAAGTCCCAAACTCCACCGTTCTCGCCTTCTTCTCCGGCGAGCCAGTGAGTGAGCTCACAGTGCCAGCCCATCTCGCTGCACCATTCTCCAATCCAAGGCCACCAGCGAGTTCCCCTCTTTCCCCTCTCTGTTTAGTAGCAGCCAATTGCACCAGATCGATCCCCAGCGCCGGCGATCGCCGGAAAGGCCCAATTGCCTTGTTTCCCCAATGCTAACCATTTCATCCCGAATTAGCTCTCGTCCCAGTAGTAGAAATTGATCCTTAGCCATTTCTTAGCAAGCCTGTGGAATCCAAATCACCAATCGTGCTCAAATCGAAGAAATCCCAAACTGGAACCTCAGCCGTTCGCCGGACTTCGGCGCCTAGCTTCTCCGGTCATTCTCCGACCAAATTGACTTCACCAGTAGCTTCTACACTCCACCCTTTAACTCCCTGAGCAAGGAATCGAGTTCAAGAGCCTTGTAGCAAAAACCCCTAGTCTCCAGTGTCGTCTTCTCCAGCGCCGGTCGCCGGAATTCTTTCCCGGCCGATCTAGCCCCTGGAACCTTGTCCCTTAGCTTCGCCTCACCTCCCTGAGCATTTTCTTCCACTAGCTCGACACCTGGATCTGCCTAGATTGTGAGTTATGCCTTTGCCAAACGTTTGTCCAGATCAATGTCTGTGCCGTGTCGCCACCGCAGTTCATCGCCGGATTTGGCCGCCCTCTGGCCACTTTCAGCCCTTATTCCTGTTGAGTATTTTGTTCCTATTAGTAATGCCTACCTCCCAGACAAAGTGTTGCATCAATTGGAGCCCTGGATCAAAAGTTAAGCCATGCCCTAGTTTTTGGCCATATCCAGCACTATGTCAGTGCATGTCAGCCACTGGCATTAGCCTTGTTTGACCCCTCTGGTTGAGCAATGGAAATGTCACTTTGTCCCCTAGATTCCTGGAGTTGTGTTCTACATCTTTCCCTTCTATCACTTCTCCAGAAAACCATCCTAAGATCAGTTTAAAGTTATGCCAAAGCCATGAACCGAATGTCGACCCTTCGACGTTCAATCCTTTTTAGCCGTTTCTTCGACCAGAGCCCTTGTGACCTTGCCCTAACCTTTTCCCCTGCATGCATGACTTATTTACTTAATAATTTCTATGGAAACTATTTTCTGTATGCTTATGGTATGTGTTTGTGTGTTGGTTGATTGCCGTAGAGTCAGATGCTGAAGGAGCGGAAGAAGTCTTTGAAGATCCGTCTGAGTACTTAGACCCAGCATTGCAAGGCAAGCCTCATTCCTTTGATCATGTCTCGCCCAATATTTTCATATGAAGTATATTCACTGTTTCTTACTATGCATGCTTATTTGAGATACAAGTTATGTTTGAATGACATGAGTAGATATTACCTAAAGAATCATGAAACCCCTTTTGTTATTGAACCTTCATATATATGCTTTTGTCACCCTAGGACTCATATACTGAATATCCACATTAAACTTGAAATGGTCAAATACATGAGAAGTTGTAATGAAAACCGTTTTGTCAAGAAAACTGATAAAAGGGATCAGTAGTGAGGATTGGATTGTATGGAGAGGGTGCGGTGCGCACCAGGGAATGTGAATGTTCCTCACTATTGGTTCATAAGGACAAGAACCTTGTGCTGTGTCTCTATGCGAATTGTAAACGTACCAACCACTTGCCTGGTATGGGACAGGCACAACTTAGTAGCTTTTTGGTATTAGCAGTTCCCTGCATGGTTTGTCGATCTGGTTTCTCGCGTGGAAACTGGTGGGCCAAGGTTCGGCCATGAGTGATGTGAGTTCAGAAAAATAATGAGAGGAAAAGGTGTAAAAGAAGGAAGGCGCCCTAGACCTGATTAAGCCGTGAGCGGTTGTAATCTTAAATGGTCGTATGTCTCGCGTGGACATAGACCAAGGCTATGTGTCCTGCGGGAACATAGACCAAAGAGGCTAGGAAGTAAGGCAGTGGGGAAGACCCACAACGGTACTTGAGACTTAACTGTCTATTTACCGGGCGGGGATACTGTTAATACTGAACTGCAAAAGCGTTGTGTGATCTCGGCCTTGTCACATGTGTATAAGTCACATGGAGCTGATCCGACTTGAAAGCCGAGTGAACCAGTGGATTTAAAAAGAGGTACACCTTTGCAAAGTGTAAAAGAAGTATCAGATACTCTGTACTCCCAGGTTCAGGAGTCTTTTCGTCGTGGATGTTATCCATGGGTTATAGCACAAGTAATATTTTGGAATGTTTTCGTAATGCGGTTAACAAAGTAGTGACTCATGGGAGACCACTACATCTAATGTTTTATTGAAAATCTGTTTAATGTTTAAAGTATCATTTTCATGACAAAGTACTGTTTTGCCGAACAAATGACTTGGAAATCTATATATCTCTATCCATATGAAACTAAAACCCCGGAATCATATGTTTCACCCTCATGTAAGTACAATTGCATTAATCCCCGGAATGAGTGTTGCTGAGCACCAAGTGCTCACCCTTGCATTTATATCCAACTGTAGAAGAGGGATTCGGGGATCCCGATTCCTTCAGTTATGAGTACTCAGCTGAAGATGGAAGCACCCCGGACGAGCCCACTTTCTAGAAGGATCATGCACCAAGTCAAGTCAGATGTGGGAGAAGTCCCACCCCGCTGCTGATTGAAGTCAAGCTGTTTGTCGTTGCTTTGTGCTTTATGTTGTGTGTTCGGTACTTGGATACCGATTCTGGTTCTGATAAACTGGTTATTTTCCTAGCAACTCTACTTAGCGCCATTTTCGGTGCTTTGGCTATGTAATATTGGCCATGTTGGCCTGATACTTGTTTAATGATATTACTATGCTTGTGTGGTTTAAGCTCATGTGGCATCATGCTGTATGTAACCTACCTGGGCGGTTACCAAGGTGATCCTCAAATGGGGGTCTCACAGCCAGAAAAGGCAAAATGTTGCAAATCATCCCCAAATTTAAATCTGATTCAGGGAACACCTCCCAAATGCTTTTCAACACAAATTCTTCTTTTATGAGTATCTCAAAATCAAACCCTAAATCTCAAAATTCGAGATCAATAAGATTCAGACTTATTTTACCCTAATCTACTCTGTTTTCAGTTCATATCGAAAATCATCCGAACATCTCAAATTTTATCTTCTATCTGTGCCAAATCATCTGTTGAATCAAGTCTATCAGATCAATGCAACCAATTTCAGGTTTAACCTTCCAAATCTTCAAATTTACAATTCAGTCCAAATCAAGAATTTGAAATCACAAATGAATCCAGATTCGACCAGCAGCTGCTGTGCACGACCAGAGATCGCCGTGGTTTCCTTGCGCCGTGTTTGCTCGCCGCCGGCCAAGCCTCGCCTGAAATTGTGACCGTGCATGCTTGTGCGCACGTGTCCGTGTCCTAGCCTTCGCCGTGGCAACGCCGTGGCAGCACCGACGACAACATTTGCTCCTGTGCGCGACCAGCAACAAGCTTTTGTCAGCAACACCGCGCCACGTTGCTTACTTTGCCAGCCCTTTTCGCCATCGCTTGCTCCCGCACTGCTAAGTCCCAATGAATCGACATGGTGATCAGTTGCAGTCCTGTCGCCGTCGCAATCACCGTCCTTTACTGTGTCTTCGCCGTTGTTGCATCTGCGCCCGGCAAATCAAATCACTGACGCCAATTCCCTTGCTGCTATCTCCTTGCAAGCATCGCCCTCTGGTCTATATAAGCAGCCAACACTTGAGCGATCTTCTCATCACCAGAACTTAATCAAATCTCCAAATTACCTCCGCTGCAGTCATCTTCTCCGGCGAGTCCAGATTGAGGCCTCACGGTGCTAGCTTCACCTGCTGCACCTCTCACCAAATTAACAGCACCAGATGGTATAGCTCATCTCCCTCATCGTGCTGTACCAACTAATTGAATTACCTTGCATCTTATCGCAGGTGATCGCCGGAAAATCCCGATTGCCCTGTTCCGGCAATGTAGGCCAAATTACTTTGAATCAGTTCTCTATCCTGTGAAGAAAGATGATCAGTGAGACATTTCCAGCAATCCTGTGCATCCAGATCTCCAGATTGAGCTTCAATCGAAGCTTTCCCAGATTTGAGTTTCTCCATAAACCTGCGATCGTCGCCAGGCTTCTCCGGCCATCCTCCGGCCAAATTGATCGTGCAGGTAGCTTCATCTTACCCATCTATCACTCCCTGAGCTTGGAATTAAGTTCATTCGACCTGTATCAAAAACCCCCAAATCCCCTATCATCTTCTCAGGCACAGTTCACCGAAAACCTATTCCCGGCCGTTTCAGCTTCTTAAACTTTGTCATTGAAGTGTGCTTCAACCTCCTGAGCATATTTGTCTTCTAGCCCGATCTCTGAAACTGTCCAGATTTTGAGTTATAGCCATGCCAAGATTTTTTCCAGTGGCTTCACTGTGCCGTGTCGCCACCACACTTCTCCTTTGATTTTCATCACCTTCCAGCCATCTTCAGCTTTGGATCCTGTTGAATGATTTGTTCCTGTTATCATTGCCTACCTCCCAGACAAAGTGGTGCATCATTTGGAGCCCTAGATCAAAAGTTATGCCAAGCCCTAGTTTCTAGCCATGTCAAGATCAATGCCAGACTATGTCAGTCATTGGCATTAGCCCTTTTCACTTCCTTCCAGATGTGCATTTTGAGCATAACTTTGTCCCTTAGATTCCTGAGGCTGTGATCTACAATTTCTTCTTCTATCACAACTTGATTTGAGCCCTTGAATTGTATTTGTTGCTAAACCCTAGTTTTTGACACTGTCCCAGTGCATGCCAGCCAATGGCATTGGCCTTGTTTACCCATTTCTGATTGTGCAATTTGAAAGCCACTTTGTCCACTGAATTTGCAGAATTATAATCTACACTTTATTCTACTATCATAACTTGAGATAAGCTTTCTAGTTTTCCTTGAAGTTATGTCAGAGTCTTGATTCGAATGTCAATCTACTAACATTCGCTGTTTTTGATCAAACCAACCACAAAACTGATGTCCTTATTGCAACCTTGAGATCCTAAGAGCATCTAACACCCATTCTTAGCCAATTCCTTGAAACCCTAGAATCTTGACTCAATTCAGCTTGCAATCTCAATTATCTCCAGTATCGTTCAGTCACTCTTGTAAAGCATATCTGCATATAGATCCTAATTCATTTTAATATATAAGTAATATTTGTGTGTATTGTTTGGTTTGTCGCCGAGCAGATCCAGAAACTAAGTTTGAGGACTTCGCTGTTGACCCGTCATCAACTGCTGTTTCTTACGACGCGGAAGGCAAGTCATATCCTTGGTCATCTTGAACCTATATTTTAAATGTTGCTAAAACATAACCTTGAATATAGATAATATTGCATGAGAAAGATTGAGAATGGTTGATTTATGAATTGGCAGTACTAGACTGGTTATCTGTGAAATGTGAAATAAACAAGTTTTGAGCCATGAACTATTATATATATATATATATATATATATACATACTTATATTCATGAAATAAAACCCCTAGCCATGACCAGAAAATGGTATGGATGGTGGTAGCATTGGAGGTGCTAGACTGCAAAGGAATGCAGGCACTGAAGGTGCAAGGTTGTGGATGGTCTAGTCACTGGCATATAAGGACTAGAACCTTGTGTTGTGTGTCTAGTGGCATGAACAACGTGCTAACCGCAAGCCTGGTATGGGACAGGCCTGAACAAGTACTTATGTGGATCACACATAAAACCCCTGCATGAGTTGTGTTGTGATGATTGACATAAGGGACGGTTCCACCACTATCACTGAAGGTGATCTGATATTTGACCCAGCAATGGGAATATGAGTAAGGGTGGGGGTATAGCCCGCCACAACTGTGTTTCGCGAGAGATCCACAGGGTCAGGGGTGAATTGTGAGTGATACATAACAAAAGTTCTTGTTATTTCCACCTTGCCGCTCACAATATGAAGTGAGTCAGGGGTCCAATGATTTTGTTATGATAGGAAAGGCTTGAAAGTGGAATATCTTGCTGGTAAATTGGTACCTCTCTGCAGAGTTAAAAATGTATTCGAATACTCCGAGCTCCCGGGTTTTATAGGAGTCTGCTGCGGTGGATTAAATCCACGGGGTGTAACACAAGTACTATTTTCTAAATAAAATGTGTCAAATCGAGATTACCCAAATGACATGTGTTGTCATGATAAGGAGTGCTGCCGTGGGCTGTCGTGTGTCGACGTGTCGCGGTAGTGCTATAATCTAGTGAACATGAATGATGATGTTATATTATGAAAAGTGCTGCCATGAGATGAGGTATGAAAGTAAAAGATTATTTTATAAACACCCATAATTCTTGACTAGTCTAGGTTCATATCATCACTACTATATGTATCTACTCTTACCTATGACTTGCTAAGTACATAAGTGCTCACCCTTGCAACCTACAAATCAGTAGATGGAGCGTTCAATGATCAAGATGAAGGCATGGAGAACTTCTTGGATCCAGAAGGAGAAGAGTCAGTCCCGCCATTGCCCTGATGTGTTGTTCTGCCGTCCACTTCTCTTTGTGGGTGGGTCACCTATCTTCTACTGTGTAGTTGTTATTTTGCTAAACCATGTATGCCGTGAATGCATTGTAATCTTCTTATGTAATATCAAGGCCAGCAGGCCACACTGCTTAAATATTTTGTAAGTTACTCTGTTGCAATGTGAATATACTCCTGTGCTTGACTTATCCTGGGAAGTCAAGGGTATGTGTATGCTATGCATATATGGGACTAGCTGCAGCGAGCTAGGTCTCTTCAGGAGTAGTCGTAGTCCCAGTTTCGGGGCGCGATAGGCTCCCACACATATCACTGAAGGTGATCATGCACGCTGACCCAGTAATGGGAATATGCATAGGGGTGGAGGTTTGGGTACAACCTGCCACAACTGTGGTTCACGAGAGATCCACAGGGCCATGGTGAATTGTGAATGAAACATAACAAAAGTTCTTATTATCTCAACCTTGCCACTCGCACATGGTTGTGAGGAAGGGTCTAATCATATTGATAGGATCGGCATGAAAGTGGAGTATCTTGCGGGTAAATTGGTACCTCTCTGCAGAGTTAAAAACGTATTCAAATACTCTGAGCTCCCGGGTTTATAGGAGTCTGCTGCGGTGGATTAAATCCACGGGGTGTGACACAAGTATGTTTTCTAAATAAATTTGTTAAGTCAAGATTACCCAAATGACATGTGTTGTCATGATAAGGGGTACTGCCGTGGGCTGTCGTGTGTCAACGTGTCACGGTAGTACTATAATCTAGTGAACAAGAATAGCGATGCTATGTTATGAAAAGTGCTACCATGAGATGAAATGAGGTATGAAAGAAAAGATTATTTTATAAACATCCATAATTCTTGACTAGTCTAGGTTCATATCATCACTACTATATGTATCTACTCTTACCTATGACTTGCTGAGTACGTAAGTGCTCACCCTTGCAACCTACAAATCAGTAGATGGAGCGTTCAATAACCAAGATGAAGGTGTGAAGAATTTCTTGGATCCAGAAGGAGGAGAATCAGTCTCGTCAAAGTCCTGATGTGTGTTATTCTGTCGTCAACTTCTCATTGTGGGAGGGTCATCTATCTTCTGCTGTGTAGATGTTAGTTTGCTAAACCATGTATGCCGCGAAGGCATTGCAATCTCTTTATGTAATATTATGGCCAGCAGGCCACACTGCTTAAATATTTTATAAGTTACTCTGTTGCAATGTAAATATACTCCTGTGCTTGACTTATCCTGGGAAGTCAAGGGTATGCATATATGGGACTAGCTGCAGCGAGCTAGGTCTCCATGGGAGTAGTCGTAGTCCCAGTTTCGGGGCACGACAGATTGTTTCGTTTAGACCTTCGTTCTCCTGATTAGCGGTATCAATTTTTGAGCTTTGCAACTCGATGGTCGCCTGAAGGTGTTCTTTCTCTTCGGAGAGACGGCTTATTTGATCCTCTTGTGTTGTATGAACACAGTCAACATTTACTATAAGTAAAGCTCATATGATGAGAGGATTTCTTCTGATCGGTGGTATACTTACAAGAAAGCCTTGACTACACTTCGCGAAGTTCCTTCTCCAGAGAAGAATATCTCGCAGCTGCGGTCTCTTCTTGATTCTCTCGGTCAGCCATGCTCTTGTGCAAAAAGGCATTTTCTCTGTAGCAAGAAGGACGACCAGTTACGCTTGAACACGGATTCAAGTTAACATGGATAAAGAGCACTATACTTACTATTCTAGCCGAATGATCTTCCGTTGCGCGACCTCAATATGCTTTGCTATAGATGTTGATTTGGTCGCAACCCGAGTCAAGTACTGGAACACGATGAGAAATTGTTCTTGAGACTTGAATTTTCCGGAATTTTTTGCGGATTGGAAAATAAAAAAAAAGAGAAGAGTCGTTCATACCTCTATGTAATCGCCGATCGAAATGTTCTCAACATCAGCGTGAGGTCTAACTTTAGGACTTAGTGTGTCCGCGGCAGGGGCAGCAGAGGATTTTTCCTGTTGTTCCCCCTCTATGACCAGGGTTGCAGTTTCTGTCCCTTGGGATCGGATTTCTTCTGCCATTCCATCTATGATGTCCCGAAGAACCTCTTCGGCCACGGGAATCGGGCTTGGCTCTCCCGCGACCTCTGCAGTGGGTGTACCATGGCTTGTCGAGGTCACCGGGGTACTGGATGCAGCATCCCTGCGCCAACAGCAGATACATTGTAAGGTGAAGAAACCTTCCGTCGATCATATTTAGATGACGATTGGAAAAGTTCTCACTTTATCCGAAACCCCACCACGGTTTGGGTTTCGATGATGTACTCCCAAGAGAGAGGAGCTTGATGGCTGCTCTCGGGGAAGAGTCTTGATCCGTCCTCGTTTTCCTTCTCTTAAAAAGGACGGTATCCTCTTCTCCCTGTATGAACACAATTCAATGGGTGTGTACAGAGAAACAAAAACGTGCAAGAGTGTGAGGATTCTTACCACAGTCGCTCCCTCTATCGAAAGGGGAGGTGTTGCAAGTCCTGAGGCTTCATGAGCTTCAGGCACCGAGGTTCCACCCGAAACCACTGAATTGTCAGTGGATATGGGGCCCACTATAGTCCTTTCTGTCCCTGCGGTCAGGGACAAGATTTCGTCAACCGAAAGGGAAGTCGACCTCTCTAGGATGCTTGTTCCCAGAAGGTCAGTTGTTTTTCTCTTGCGACGAACTAGGGGAATGTCGTCTTCCTCATCCTCGCTCTCTTCTCCCTATACGATGAAGAAGTAATTTTCGCTCGTACTTGGGGTTACAGGAGGTATCGAAAATCTTACTGTAGTATTTTTCACGGTAATGTTTTTCTTTCGCGGAAAAGTTTCTCCCTGGATCTTCTTGGGTTTTTTGGGAGCAGACTCTTCCACCTCATGCTTTGAAGGGGTTCTTCTCACCCTCTTCGCAGTCGGTCTTCCCAAAGGACCAACGTCTTCACTTGGACGCGTTGCCTCGGCAAATTTTCCCAGAAGCTGTATTATTCAACATGTTTTTGGTAATACAAGACAAATGGATGGTTTCCTGCAGGGCTTGTTTGAATGAATTATAACTTTCAGCGTTCTTCCTTAAGATCATCGCCGGCGTTGATCAAGCTCTGGGGGCGTGGCGATCCTTTAGATCCTTCTACAGTGGCATTATACGCCCGAAGTAGGTAGTTTGTCCATTTCTCGATTCCGGACAAGGATAGCGCTGTATTACAAACAAACATGTTGATTAAAAGATATAACGTTATTATAGTCCAGGGTGCTGTCTGCCATGGACTTCACTTCCCAAGCTAGATTTGCCGTTTCACACTGGGGGCTTATCCTATTCTTCACGAAGTCGCGTATGATATCACGCGCTGTCAAGCCTTGTTGGACTAGATGAAGAATAGCTTGGGCTTGCTTCTTTTGTTCTGCGCTCAGAACAGGAAGGGAATCTAACTCATTGGCTTTCTTCGGTCGGGTGTTTGCAAACCATAGTTTGCTCTCCGACGGAGGGGTGCAGTAGAACCATTTATGGTACCACCCACGAACAGAGTCCCGTAGGGGCAGGAATGAATACTCTTTCTTCTCCCGTACACAAAAATACATACACCCAGCGGCATTGGCACTTGTTGACCATGCCGAGAAGTAGAAGCATCGGAAAAGCTCCACGCTTGGAAGCACTCCGACAAAGGCTTCATAAAGATGTTGGAAAATCGCCAAGATAAGGACTGCATTTGGGTGGAGATTCACTAACACCAGCCCGTAGTGGTCCAAGATTCCCCCAGAAACTCGCTTTCTGGGAATCAGAACCCGCAGCGCAGGTATTCCTCGAAGATCACCAATTCGCCCTCTTGGACGATTGGGGTTTCTTGATCTTTCTCTGCTGGCCGCCAGTTGATCAGCAGTCGTGGGGGGAGAATATCTTCTTTTTCTAGTGCCACCAGACTCTCTTCTGTATGGTGGGCGGATCGGCTCCAGGACGCCATTACTATGAAGGATTGAGGAGAAAAGTGGTGACTTTGGAGACGACAAAGACGAGGAATACAAAAGAGGGTTTTGTGCGGCAGGAGGGTCTAAGACAACGAAGGGTTTTTGGCTTCTCCAGTAAGCTACCTCTTCCTTTTATATGTCCGAGACAACCTTTCGCCGAGTATTTTATTTATTTCCCATAATGGGTTTCTTTCCTCTTGAAGCCCGTTATCCCTACCCAGTAATGAATCTGAAATGAAATATATTCTTATCATTTTATTTCGCATTCGGGCGCTATGGTACGGATAAAAATATTTGAAATTCCTAAATCTTTATTATGGGAATAATTCTTTATGACTGTGGAATAAGTTTATAGTCTTTACATTGATCGCAACATAATCCTGTGATCATAACGGATATATGTGATCACGATAGCTATGGTCGCTGTATGGTCAAAAGACTATTTGTTCTGTGATCATTCTGACTGTAGTCTATGGCCTCAATGCTATTCTGAGTTCAGAGAGCTGTTTTCTGATCATTACTCTAGTTCTGATCACAGTCTGCAGTCTTAATGCTATTCTGAGACCGAAGAACCGAGCCAGTTTCGGACAGAAGTTTACTTGATTATTATTTGGTCGCAGAAGCATTCTAGTGTAACTATTTCTCACAGAATGTAAAAGAACCTTAATTTGGATTATAAGTTCTACATAATCCTTTCAAAAAGATCGAGTATGTGAGGAAAAGAAATTCTTTATTTCTGACAATCTTTACATATGAAAGGGACACAGGCGACCAAAGCGTCAACCTGGTCTGATAGCATTTTACAAAGTTCTCCCAAGGACATATTAACATCAGTGGGATCAACACTGGCTGCCCCTAGAGAACTGGCTATGGCTCTAATCCTATGTACATCATCCCGAATCAAAGAAGCGCTATTATTCCTTATTACATCAGAGAGTTCTCGCTGCTGTCGAGCATAGTCCCTCTCCAAGCGGACTTGGCGCGCCTCTTCGCGGAAGTTGTCATAACATTCTGCCAGTTGCAGAATGGCCGAAGACATTTCTTCAGTCTTCTTCTCCAGAGCCTCTTTTTCTTTTTGGACAGTTTGCTCGAGGGAAACACTCTCACCAAAAAGAGGAGGCTGGACTCCAGTAGGCTGATCACTGGGGGCTCCAGAAATTTTGGTCACCTGCAGAACATGTATGCGTTAGTTTTACAAGGTAAAATGACCAGTAGAGAGAATGAAAATAATTACCAATCCTCGCAGTAAGATTGGACGGGAGGATGAAGCGTTTCCTCTAGAAAGTAGATCACCCGACAAAAGTCGAGGACCATCTGGTCGCAGGAGTGCAACATTCCCACCAGAAAATTGATAACCCAACAAAAGTTGGCGATCGCTTGATCGCAATGGAGAAAGCTGAGAAGAAGAAGAAAGCCTTGAAGCAGTGTTATGGATCTCCAAAGGTGGAGATGAGGGTTCGACCTGCCGAGTTGCATGGACAGGAAGAACTACATGGGACAAGGAAGGAGAGTGCAATGATGCATCCCCAATCTTTGCACCCATGAATGAAGCTCCACTGGAGGATCCCTCGTCAACCTTGGGCTTCTTCCTTGGGGGAACCAGCTCCTCAGTCACATGTGAATTCCCAAAAAGCATTTGGAAGCGATCAGCATGTAAAATGACGACTTGAACCAAAAGTTCCAAAAAAACCTTACCTTCTGGAAATCCTGGTTAAGTTCGGGTATCACTTCTTCTTCATCACTCTGAATCTCAATGATGTTCTTGGGGTCTTGATCTGCCATCAGAACGAAGAACTGAGGCTTAGAGGGAGTAACTGGAGAGGAGAAGTTGCTCTGAAAAAAGACTTAGTCGTGGTAAAGAAACTTGTGAGTACAAAGAACTGAAAGGCTCTTCAATTTATAGAGCTCAAAGGCGTCGGTTCATTTCCACACACATCTCGGGTTCTTAAACCACACTTACGGTTGCCATCACGATGAGTCACCTAAGTCATCATTACCAGCTAAGAAAGACTCAAAGTTTTTCTCGGGATATGAACCATCACATGGCGGAACAGTATCAGCTGAAGTTAAAACGTCGGGTTCATAATTCGATGCAAGATAAAAATTTGAAGTAAATACGTTCTTTCATTTTTCTTCAAATTTGGGGGCTAGCTGATGAGGATTATCACCCGAGCTAGTTCAAAGTATTACACGTCTGGTTTAGGACAGAATCAGATTAGATGTATGTCAATAAGTCCGTCGCTATGGTCTCAGATGACCTAGAGGGAGCGGATACAGAGATATTTCATGGTCGCAGCTCCTGAGCGATCATGAGGTCGCAAACAGTGCGCGGTCAAGAAACTCCAAACAGTGCGCGGTCAGTGGGTCGTTGATTATCTGCAACCAGGATAATCAGGGAAGGCCCAACACTTTGAATGGGCATATCCCGAGAATCACGAAGATATTCCCACGTATGAAGACAACTGCCATGAGGTTAACATGTGCAGTTATTCCTTGATTGCACGTGTTAAGCCTGCATGGAAGTTAAGTGCGGTTAACAAAACTGCATCTTAACAATTGTCCAAGGCCGTTTCGTATTGGTGCCCTTTTCTCCAGTATAAAAAGGTAGTCAATGCACATTCTAAAGACAAGTGACAAGTGACTAATTCAGTCAAGCATACAAGCACTACCAGGCATTCACTGAACCTGAAGGCTTAGATATAGTTAGGTAGATACTAACATAGAAGAGATCATCACCTGTGATCTTCTCTTCTACCCCCTTGTACAAACATTTTATTACATATAGTGAAATCACAACAGAACGTAGGGCTATTACTCCCACCATCGAGGGCTTGAACCTATATAAAATCTCTTGTGCCTCTACAGACTTGATTCACCCTACCTTTTCGGAGGAGCACCCTGAAAGGTCCTGCAACTCACAAATTTGCATAAGATCGACTAAGGACCCCAAGTCCAAATCGTCGACACCTATGTAGAACCTGCCGGGGTATTCGCAATACCACGACAAAAGCCGAGTGAAGAAGTGGATTTAAAAAGAGGTACACCTTTGCAAAGTGTAAAAGAAGTATCGGATATTCTGTACTCCCAGGTCATGGAGTCTTATCGTAGTGGATTTTATCCATGTAGTTCAGCACAAGTAATATTTGGAATGCTTTCATAATGTGGGTTATTAAAAGTGATGGCTCATGGGAGACCATTACACATAATGATTTCTATAGTATAACATAAGATTTCAAAGTATTGCTTTTGAAACTAAAAGGTTTTCTTCATAACTTTAGAGTGAAAATCTATTTTATTCTTACATATGAAAAAAAGACCTCATTCCTTGAGAACCCCTCATCCATATACCTGCATTCTCATAACGAGACTTGTTGAGCATCGTGTAAAAACATTCTCACCCTTGTCTTTGCATACAAATTCAGAAGAGGGATTCGTTGGTCCCGATTCCTTTGATTTTGAGTACCAAGAAGAGGAAGGAACCTCATTAGATGATTCGAGCTTCTAGGAGGGTCATGCGCCCAGTGGAGTCCGATGTGGTGAAAGCCCATGCTGAGCCACTGCAGAAGGAGGTGAAGACCTTTGTTGTTGCTTTCTGTGTTGTCCTATGTTTTCGGTACCTTGATACCGACTCTTGTATTGAGAAATTCATTATTTTTATATCAACTTTAATTAGCGTCATCCTTGACATTGTGGTACTCTAATATTGGCCCTCGTGACCTTGTACTTGTTTTAACTATCTGCTTTACTGTTTAAAGTAAACTCTGTTGTTGTGAGCTTGTGATGTACCTTTCTGAGTGCAACCCACCTGGGCGGTGGCCACCGGATTCCTCAAATGAGGGTCCCACAGGAGCCTCCCCGGATTTCGCATTATGTATTCGCTCTACCTCCTCCTGGGTGAAACGAGTCTGATCCAATGGGGGAGCCCTCAAGGGGGCGGTCCCAGGGGAGGAGGGAGCGCATGCGCGTTGGTCGCAGGCCCGGAGGATGCCACCGGCGCGTGGGACTAGCCCGGCACCAGGTGAAGCAGGAGAAGCATCTGATGTCGTGATTGGTATGATCTTAATCCTTTCTGAGCTTTCAGTTACATTGTTTGATCCTAGTGATACCCATTCTTTCATGTCGAAATCATTTGTGCTAAGAAATGAGCTGCTCGTATCAGCACTAGAGTGGCCCGAGGACAAGGCCCCCGGCGCCTCTGCCCTGGGCGCCGCCATTTTCCCGGGAACAAGTCCCCCGGTGCCTCCGTCCCGGGCGCCGCCATTTTCCCGGGGACAAGGCCCCTGGTAAGCCCTGTCCTGGGAGCCACCATTGGCCCTGGCACTAGGCCCCCGGCGCTGCCATTTGCTCTGGGACAAGGCCCCCAATGCTTCCGTCCCGGGCACTGCCACTTGCCCGGGGACAAGGCCCCCAGTGACCCCTGTCCCGGGCACCGCCAATGGCCCGGGGACAACGTCCCCCGATGCCTCTGTCCCGGGCGCCGCCATTTGCCTGGGGACAAGGCCCGCGGTGAACACTATCCCGGACGCCACCATTGGCCCGGGCATTAGGCCCCCGATGCCTCTGTCCCGGGCGCCGCTGCCGGGTGCCACAATTTGCCCGGGGATAAGGCCCCCGGTGACCCCTGTCTCGATCGCCGCCATTGGCCCAGGGACAAGGCTCCCGATAACCCCCGTCCCGGGCACTACCATTTGCTCAGGGATAAGGCCCTTGGTGCCTCCGTCTAGGGCGCCGCCATTGGCCCGGGTACTAGGCCCCCGTTGACCCCCGTCACGACCGCCGCCATTGGCCCTGGCATTAGGACCCCGGTGCCTCTGTCTCGGGTGCTGCCATTTTCCCGGGGACAAGGCCCCCGGGACCCCTGTCCCGGGCGCCGTCATTTGACCGAGGACAAGGCCCCCAGTGACCCCTGTCCCGGGTGCCGCCATTGGCCCAGGCACTAGGCCCCCGGCGCCTTTGTCCCGGGCGCCGCCATTTGCCTGGGGACAGGGCCCCCGGTGCCTCCGTCCCGGGCGCCGCCACTTGCCCGGGGACAAGGCCCCCAGGGACCCCTGTCCCGGGCGCCGCCATTGGCCCGAGGAGAAGGCCCCCGGTCCTCTGCCCCGGGCACCACCATTTGCCCGGGGACAAGGCCCCCGATGCCTCCGTCCCGGGCGCCACCATTTTCTAGGGGACAAGGCCCTCGGTGACCCCTGTCCTGGGCACCACTATTGGTCCTGGCACTAGGCCCCCGACGCCTCTATCCCAGGTGCCACCAATTGCCTAGGGACAAGGCCCATGGTGCCTCCATCCCAGGCGCTGCCACTTGCCCGGGGACAAGGCCCCCGGTGACCCTTGTCCCGGGCGCCGCCATTGGCCCAGGGACAAAGCCCCCTCGCCTCTGTCCTGGGCGCCACCATTGGCCCGGGGACAGGGCCCCCGGCGCCTCTGTCCCGGGCACTGCCATTTGCCTGCGGACAAGGCCCCTGGTGCCTCCATCCCGGGCGCCGCCATTTGGCCCCCGTGACCCCCTTCGTGGGCGCAGCCATTAGCCCGGGGACAAGGCCCCTGGTGACCCCCGTCCCGGGCAGTGTCACGTGGGGATCACGCGAGAAGTGTCTCGAGAACCGGCGAGGACACTTGTCAAGCATCCAATCCCCTCAGTCGGGAGAAGGACGTCAGTGCCCTCTAATCCAACAGCTGCGGCCGAGGTAGTTTAGTCTTTTTGTATCTTTTGGGCCTATATAAGCCCTTGTATCCCTCTATAGTAACGGAGAACAACTCATTTTTGACATCAATAAACAAAAATGAACAGGCGTGCTCAGGAGCACTCTCCCCATGAGAGAACTCCCCTAACCAACCCTTGTTGGGAGCACGTCGACAAGACTAGGGTCTCCACTGAGACCTGAACCTGTATTAATCTTTGCGTCACTTGCTGTGTCTGTATGACAGGAGAGGACCAATCACTCGGTCAGCTTGTGTCACCTTTGTTTAGCTAGGAACCTCCACAAAACCTGCCGAGGTATTCGCGATACCACGACAGGCATAATAAGTTTGATTAAGTCCAGAAGATCTTGGACTACTACATGATCTCTGTTTGTGGTCGCGGGCGACCATGAAAAGGCACAAACATATAACGTGGGTAATAATCTCCGTCATCTAGCCCCCCATATGAAACAAAAAGGTTATTTTAATTGAATGGTCGTTTCGGCTTCTCAAAAAGGCACCTTTTCATTTCAGATTCTAACAAAGCCCAAGAAAACCTGTGGGTGTGTGTCACGCCCATCATGAGAAGCATTAAATGAAATGAAAAGGATCTCTATCGTTGATAAAAGGCTATCTTTTATAGGATGCAAACCACAACTGAGAACTCAAAAAACCCTCCTTTGAGACTTAGCATCCTTAGCCTCCATGCTTTCTTTCTTCAAACTCTTTCTTTTTCCCCAATCTTGATTCAATGGCTTCCTGGACCCGTTCTCACCACCACACTATTGGGAACATGTTGGCCTTGGAAAGGGGGGTTACCTCCCCTCAAGGTCACTGATCCCATGCTGCACTACCATGGATGAAGAACAAAGTTCCGTTGTGCAACCTTGCGAGATGGTGCTCTTTGAAGACTTCTTGTGCTGGGGGTTTCACCTTCCGGAGAGCGATTTCTTCCGGAGTGTTCTCGCACAATACGATCTGGAGTTGGTAAGCCTCAACCCCAACTCCATTTTGATTCTTGCTATTTTTCAGCACTTGTGTGAGGCATATATTGGGGTTTTGCCCAGCATATCTCTCTTTCGCCAATATTATTTCTTGGCGTGGTCAAAAAGATCCAATGTTACAGGTGTCTCTACTTCCGTCTCTGGGAGAAGAAGGACTACTCGTATCTCCTCCTCTGTGATTCCGTCCATGGATGGTATCAACGGTGGTTCTACTAATTGTCTCCCAGCGAGAGCCATCTCTAGTTCGAGAATTGTCGACTAGAGAAACGCGGAGGCAAAGATTCTACTCCTCCCCTAGACGACGAGTAGAAAAGGCAAGCCTAGGTAATCCAATACCTGGCAAATGAGGGCTTGACTGCTCGCGATGTGATCCAGAACTTTGTGAAGAACCAAATCAGCCCTTTGAGGAAGAGGGAACACCCTGCCTGGGAGGTCAGTGTTATGGAAGACTTCACCGTAGACTATGTGCCGAGTAATGGCCAAACTATGGAAACCAGTACAACCTTTGAATCTGTTGATTTAATTGAAGTGAATTCTTTTAAACAATCTTGGTTGTTCTTTTTTCTTCAACAGTCTTGCCTCTTTTTGAAGTGATCAGGAGGACAAATTATCTCCTAAAAGCATATAACACGGCCACCAAAGGTGATGCCATTGCGCCAAGGCTGGAGAGCATGGTTGGCAACACAGATGACTTTGCTCAGGCGTGTCAAAAGGTATTTCTCTTTCGATTGATCTATTTACATCTGTGATCTGGGAGGATCTCAAGTGGAATACATAATAGATTTGATCTCTTTTTGGCCGGCTGAAGTCCGATACAAAACGCATAACTGAGTCTGATATGACTATTTAATCGGTTCAACTCTAATACAAATTAGCTTGTCGAGTCTGATATGTTCTCAAGTGATCAGACTATAAATATCTTGCAATAGGATAGATAGATTATCCAACTAAGATCTAACTCATAGTTTGATCGTCAAATCAGATATAGAACTCATAGACATAGATCGACGTAGATCAAGTGTCATCAATGTTTGACGTGTACAAGTTCTTTATAATTAAAAGGTCTTGTTCCTTTTTATTTCTGTGTTCGAACTTCGAGTTTTGGTAATTCTATATAACATCCGTATATCACATCTGATTGAGTATAGCCGAATCTGGTCTATATCTCAATCGGATCAAGTTGGTATCAGAGCAACTATCTTGTCCTGTGGATGGTGAAGACTCGCCAGGTGTCGGGGGAAATCTCCGCGGGACTAAGTCCAGGTAAGTACCGTCACGTTTGCCATAGGACGGCCCCCGGCCCCTCCCCGGGCACCGCCTTTTGGCTCCCGGGACATGGCCTCCGGCGCCGTCCCGGGCGCCGCCATTTGCCCAGGAATGTGGCTTCCGGCGCCGTCCCGGGCACCGCCATTTGGCCCCCGGGACCTGGCCTCCGGCGCCGTCCCGGGCTCCACCATTTGCCCGGGGATGTGGCCTCCGGCCCGTCCTCAGGCGCCGCCATTTGGCCCCCGGGACCTGGCCTCCGGCGCCGTCCCGGGCGCCGCCATTTGCCCGGGGACGTGGCTCGGGCCCCCCCCCGGGCGCCGCCATTTGACCCCCGGGACCTAGCCTCCGGCGCCGTCCCGGGCGCCGCCATTTGCCCGGGGACGCGGCTTCCGGCCCCTCCCTGGGCGCCGCCATTTGGCCCCCGGGACGTGGCCTCCAGCGCCGTCCCGGGCGCCGCCATTTGGCCCCCGGGACCTGGCCTCCGGCGCCATCCTGGGCACCGCCATTTGGCCCCCGGGGACGTGGCCTCCGGCCCCTCCCCGGGCGCCGCCTTTTGGCTCCCGGAACTTGGCCTCCGGCGCTGTCCTGGGCCTCGTCGCCCTTCTGAAGGTAAAGTCTCGAGTTGTTTGTCACGTGCAGGTCACGCGAGGAGCGCCTCGGGAATCAGCGACCACCTGTCAAGCATCCAAGGCGTTTGACCGGGAGAAGGACGGTTGATCCGTTTGAGACCTAGTCTTGGTTTTCGCACTAGGCTCGCCCAGATTCTAATATGCGGAATAACGGGATCTTACTCGGAAATACCGAAACCCAAAGTAATTGCACAACTCTTTATTTCAAAGAGGGCTTTACATGTCGAACGTTAGACACACTTGTCTACGTCGAAGGAACTATAAGTCTCTAAAACTCAAATAAGTTCTATGACTCTTCGATTGAATTCGATTGATCTAAACTAGATCTATTACAAGGTATTTATAGTCCAATCGTATGAGTACGTATTAGACTTAGAGACCTAAACGTATTAGACTCATATAACTAATCCTAAACAGATAAGCTTAGTTATACACATTCGGATCGGATTACAATTCCGAACAGGGAACGAATTCCTTTTCCTGGTCGCGGACCAATCCATGGTCGCGGACTCATCCAGGTCGCGAATCCTTTCCGAACACGGTTAAGGTCGCGAAGCCGTATGCGATCAGGACTTGGTCGCGAAGCCACATGCGATCAGGACTTGGTCGCGAATCCGTATGCGATCAGGACTTGGAGATCCTCCCGGATCATGACTCCCTTGTTGAGAAGGAGCCAAC
The DNA here is from genome assembly GCA_019359835.1 of Pharus latifolius. Classification (NCBI taxonomy): domain Eukaryota; kingdom Viridiplantae; phylum Streptophyta; class Magnoliopsida; order Poales; family Poaceae; genus Pharus; species Pharus latifolius. The sequence goes on along the minus strand of CM033327.1, from coordinate 13,614,277 downwards.
CCCCGTTGCGACCTCTCGATCAAACTGGAGATGTGGAAATTGGGCTTGTCCATCTTCTTTGGTGTACCACTTTGCCGCACGTGCTCGGTGATCTTTCCAACCGATTCGAAAAGTCTCCTTGGTGCCACTGCGGGTGGTAGTCACCTTCCTCTCCAGAATCACATCTTCACGTAAAGGTTCGTCTCGTTGATAGACCAAGTATTCAACAGATGGTACTATAGTATCTGGCTCATCATCCAGCATTGAAGGCTCGAAGACTTTGAATCCTTCCCAAGGTCGCATACCTTTCCAATGTCGCAAACCTTTTCATGGTCGCAAATCTGTTGCGAACGCGACCTGAGATCCTCCCGGATCATGACTCCCCTGTTGAGAAGGAGCCAACACCCGTTGGTGACCAACCATGATGACGTAGAGAACGACTGGGAGTTTTGGAACGAACACACGATGAGCAATGCTACAATCGTCGGATCGAATGTATGGATAGGCGCTCATGGAGCTTAGCACCTCCGTCATGGATTGTGGCCTTGGCCACTCGCGGATAGCCTTCCCCTCGTCGAGGTTAATAGTATCACCGATCCCAAAGCTAGGATTGCGAATTTTGAATAGTGGCGCCGTAGAGACAAGTTGCATGTCATTTTCAACTAGTCGTTGTGGTGATCGACGATATACCTCTGCGAACAGCACGTTGTTTTCTGCAGGCAAGCTCGCCAAACAACCATCATTTTCCATACTCGATGTATCACAATCCCCTTGGCTAACTGGACGCATCACGCTCAGCACACACTTTGAGCATGCATTGACAATCCGTTTTGCCTGATTTGCTGTCAACAAGTCCTTGGTGTCGACGTGGTCGTTTTTGCTGATGATAAATTTTGTCCCATCCTTTGTGAGGTCGTAGTCTTGAGCTCTTCGGTGGTAATGGGCGTCACGATCGTACAAGAACGGACTTCAAAATCACTTGGCAAATATCGATGGGGATGACATCGCATTGAACCTCGTCGATGTAACGAGCAGATATTGCAAACTTTAGAGTACACTGACTCTTGATTTGCTGATTCACGTTAGAAGTGAACCATCCCAGAGGATATGGTCGAGGATGTTGAGTCGTCTGCAAACCAAGTCATCGAACCAGCCCGGAGGAGACCAAATTCTTTTGGCTTCCGGGGTCGAAGATGGCTGCGACCACCTCGTGCTTCACCTGTATGTTAACAGTGAACAATTCCTCTGGCGGGTTGTGGTCAATTGATGAACCCGAACCTTTCTCCTTCGGCATTGCCATTAGAGACAAGGTCGTGTCCGCCTTTTCAACCGAATCCAACTGGATAATTTCCTCTGCGAGCGGAATAGAAGTAACCTTAGCTGTTCGTGTGCTTGGTTCATCCCTTCTTTTTCTTTCTAGTCGCAGTTCAGGATGAAGGTTATAACACTTCTCTTTTGTGTGCCCAGCAACATGACAATGCTCACAAGTGTTACCCGTATCGTGGGTACCCTCTCCAGAGTTTGTCGTATTTGAAATCTCCCTCAAGTTCTTATCGTTGCGGGTCTTATTCTTCTTCTCAATCGCCAAAGCAGTCGTACTCGCGGTCGAGATGTCTTGAACTCTGAACAAACTTAGCTCAGTATTGATCAATTTCTGAAGTCCAGATGTGTACTTCCGAAATACCTGAGGATCGGACAGTGAGATGCCGATGACCATTGCTTGTCGCCGAAACTCCGTCGTATAGTCTTGGACAGTCTGGTCGCGCCGTTGATACAATCTGTGCCAACGTTCCCATCTCTCCTCAAGGTAACCCGTTGGATAAAATTCTTGTCGCATAAGTCGTTTGAATTGACCCCACGCAAGATCGTCAGCTTCACCACTAGTGACAAGGGCCTTCCACCATATCTTGGCGTGGTCCTTCATCTTCAAAGGTGCAAATTTGACCTTTTGAGCGCTACTGAACCCTTTCAGGTCAAAGTAGGTCTCAAGCTGGTCGATCCAAGAATCCAGCTTCTCGGCATCGATCACCCCATCATATATGGGTATATCAATCTTAGCGTCGACTTTAAAAGATCTGACAGCTAAGGAGGTGTTGCCGAGGTCGTCGGTCTTGTGGTCGCCTTCGTCTTCATCTTCGTCTACCTTGCGCAAGTCTTCACCAGTCTTCGCACCTATACCCTTCCTTACTTTAGGAGGTACAATCATGGCCTGCTGCTTAATCCAAGCAAGCACGGTTTCCATGTCGGTGGAGAACTTAGCCACTTGTTCGGCTAGGTTAGCTTGAACGGAGGTATCGCCAGACATTGTCGGAGACGTGGCTGTAGGAACCGTCATTTTATCGCTTGGAGTTTCGCCGGCGGTTTTGTAACCCTGGCGAGTCTTTACCATCCACAGGATAGGAAATTTGCTCTGATACCAACTTGATCCGTTTGAGACCTAGTCTTGGTTTTCAAACTAGGCTCGCCCAGATTCTAATATGCGGAATAACGGGATCTTACTCGGAAATACCGAAACCCAAAGTAATTGCACAACTCTTTATTTCAAAGAGGGCTTTACACGTCGAACGTTAGACACACTTGTCTACGTCGAAGGAACTATAAGTGTCTAAAACTCAAATAAGTTCTATGACTCTTCGATTGAATTCGATTGATCTAAACTAGACCTATTACAAGGTATTTATAGTCCAATCGTATGAGTACGTATCAGACTTAGAGACCTAAACGTATTAGACTCATATAACTAATCCTAAACAGATAAGCTTAGTTATACACATTCGGATCGGATTGCAATTCCGAACAGGGAACGAATTCCTTTTCCTGGTCGCGGACCAATCCATGGTCGTGGACTCATCCAGGTCGCGAATCCTTTCCGAACACGGTTAAGGTCGCGAAGCCGTATGCGATCAGGACTTGGTCGCGAAGCCGCATGCGATCAGGACTTGGTCGCGAATCCGTATGCGATCAGGACTTGGAGATACTCCCGGATCAACGGTCCTACCCTTCAATCCGACGGTGGCTTCCGGGGTAGTTTAGGCTTTTTGCTTCTTTTTGGGGTGATCCGGGAAGATCTCCAAGTCCTGATCGCATACGGCTTCGCGACCAAGTCCTGATCGCATACGGCTTCGCGACCTTAACCGTGTTCGGAAAGGATTCGCGACCTGGATGAGTCCGCGACCATGGATTGGTTCGCGACCAGGAAAAGGAATTCGTTCCCTGTTCGGAATTGTAATCCGATCCGAATGTGTATAACTAAGCTTATCTGTTTAGGACTAGTTATATGAGTCTAATACGTTTAGGTCTCTAAGTCTGATACGTACTCATACGATTGGACTATAAATACCTTGTAATAGGTCTAGTTTAGATCATCGAACTCAATCGAAGAGTCATAGAACTTATTTGAGTTTTAGACACTTATAGTTCCTTCGACGTAGGCAAGTGTGCCTAACGTTCGACGTGTAAAGCCCTCTTTGAAATAAAGAGTTGTGCAATTACTTTGGGTTTCGGTATTTCCGAGTAAGATCCCGTTATTCCGCATATTAGAATCTGGGTGAGCCTAGTGCGAAAACCAAGACTAGGTCTCAAACGGATCAAGTTGGTATCAGAGCAACTTTCCTATCCTATGGATGGTGAAGACTCGCCAGGGTTACAAAACTTCCGGCGAAGTTCCAGGCGATCAATTGACGGTTCCTACAGCCGCGTCTCCGACAATGTCTGACGATACCTCCGTTCAAGCTTACCTAGCCGAACAAGTGGCTAAGCTCTCCACCGACATGGAAACCGTGCTTGCTTGGATTAAGCAGCAGGCCATGATTGTACCTCCTGAAGTAGGAAAGGTTATGGGTGAGAAGACTGGTGAAGACTTGCGCAGGGCAGACGAAGATGAAGACGAAGGCGATCACAAGACCGACGACCTCGCCAACACCTCCTTAGCTGTCGGATCTTTTAAGGTCGACGCTAAGATTGATATACCCATATATGATGGGGTGATCGATGCCGAGAAGCTGGATTCTTGGATCGATCAGCTTGAGACCTACTTTGACCTGAAAGGGTTCAGTAGCGCTCAAAAGGTCAAATTTGCACCTTTGAAGATGAAGGACCACGCCAAGATATGGTGGAAGGCCCTTGTCACCAGTGGTGAAGCTGACGATCTTGCGTGGGGTCAATTCAAACGACTTATGCGACAAGAATTTTATCCAATGGGTTACCTTGAGGAGAGATGGGAACATTGGCACAGATTGTATCAACGGCGCGACCAGACTGTCCAAGACTATACGACAGAGTTTCGGCGACAAGAAATGGTCATCGGCATCTCATTGTCCGATCCTCAGGTATTTCGGAAGTACACATCTGGACTTCAGAAATCGATCAGTACTGAGCTAAGTCTGTTCAGAGTTCAAGACATCTTGACCGCGAGTACGACTGCTTTGGCGATTGAGAAGAAGAATAAGACCCGCAACGATAAGAACTTGAGGGAGATTTCAACCACGACAAACTCCGGAGAGGGTACCCACGATACGGGTAACACTTGTGAGCATTGTCATATTGCTGGGCACACAAAAGAGAAGTGTTATAAACTTCATCCTGAACTGCGACCAGAAAGAAAAAGGAGGGATGAACCAAGCACACAAACAGCTATGGTTACTTCTATTCCGCTCGCAGAGGAAATTATCCAGTTGGATTCGGTTGAAAAGGCGGACACGACCTTGTCTCTAATGGCAATGCCGAAGGAGAAAGGTTCGGGTTCATCAATTGACCACAACCCGATAGAGGAATTGTTCACTGTTAACATACAGGTGAAGCACGAGGTGGTCGCAGCCATCTTCGACCCCGGAAGCCAAAAGAATTTGGTCTCCTCCGGGCTAGTTCGACGACTTGGTTTGCAGACGACTCAACATCCTCGACCGTATCCTCTGGGATGGTTCACTTCTGACGTGATTCAGCAGATCAAGAGTCAATGTACTCTAAAGTTTGCAATATCTGCTCGTTACATCGACGAGGTTCAATGCGATGTCATCCCCATCGATATTTGCCAAGTGATTTTTGGAAGTCCGTTCTTGTACGATCGTGATGCCCATTACCACCGAAGAGCTCAAGACTACGACCTCACAAAGGATGGGATGAAATTTATCATCAGCAAAAATGACCACGTCGACACCAAGGACTTGTTGACAGCAAATCAGGCAAAATGGATTGTCAATGCATGCTCAAAGTGTGTGCTGAGCGTGATGCGTCCAGTTAGCCAAGGGGATTGTGATACATCGAGTATGGAAAATGATGGTCGTCTGGCGAGCTTGCCTGCAGAAAACAACGTGCTGTTCGCAGAGATATATCGTCGATCACCACAACGACTAGTTGAAAACGACATGCAACTTGTCTCTACGGCGCCACTATTGAAAATTCGCAATCCTAGCTTTGGGATCGGTGATAGTATTAACCTCGACAAGGGGAAGGCTATCCGCGAGTGGCCAAGGCCACAATCCATGACGAAGGTGCTAAGCTCCATGAGCGCCTATCCATACATTCGATCCGACGATTGTAGCATTGCTCATCGTGTGTTCGTTCCAAAACTCCCAGTCGATCTCTACGTCATCACGGTTGGTCACCAACGGGTGTTGGCTCCTTCTCAATAGGGGAGTCATGATCCGAGAGGATCTCAGGTCGCGTTCGGAACGGATTTGCGACCACAAAAAGGTTTGCGACATTGGAAAGGTTTGCGACGTTGGGAAGGATTCAAAGTCTTCGAGCCTTCAATGCTGGATGATGAGCCAGATACTATAGTACCATCTGTTGAAGACTTGGTCTATCAACGAGACAAACCTCTACGTGAAGATTTGATTCTAGAAAAGAAGGTGACTACCACCCGCAGTGGCACCAAGGAGACTTTTCGAATCGGTCGGAAAAATCAACGAGCATGTGCGGCAAAGTGGTACACCAAAGAAGATGGACAAGCCCAATTTCCACATCTCCAGTTTGATCGAGAGGTCGCAACAGGGGTTGGCTCCTTCTCAACAAGGGAGTCATGATCCGGGAGGATCTCCAAGTCCTAATCGCATACGGCTTCACGACCAAGTCCTGATCACATACGGCTTCGCGGCCTTAACCGTGTTTGGAAAGGATTCGCGACCTGGATGAGTCCGCGACCATGGATTGGTTCGCGACCAGGGAAAGGAATTCGTTCCCTGTTCGGAATTGTAATCCGATCCGAATGTGTATAAATAAGCTTATCTGTTTAGGATTAGTTATATGAGTCTAATACGTTTACGTCTCTAAGTCTGATACGTACTCATACGATTGGACTATAAATACCTTGTAATAGGTCTAGTTTAGATCATCGAACTCAATCGAAGAGTCATAGAACTTATTTGAGTTTTAGACACTTATAGTTCCTTCGACGTAGGCAAGTGTGCCTAACGTTCGACGTGTAAAGCCCTCTTTGAAATAAAGAGTTGTGCAATTACTTTGGGTTTCGGTATTTCCGAGAAAGATCCCGTTATTCCGCATATTAGAATCTGGGCGAGCCTAGTGCGAAAACCAAGACTAGGTCTCAAACGGATCATGGGGCTATAAATAGCCCTTGTACCCCTCTGTTGTAAAGGATCGGATCACTTTTATTGGAATAGCTAAACTCACAGGCGTGCTCCGGAAGCCTCTCCCCCGGAGAGAGCCTCCCCAGCCGACTCTGGTAGGGAGCGCGTCGACAGGACTAGGGCCCCCACCGGGACCCGAACCTGTATAAACCCTCGTGTCATTTCTTGTGCTTGTCTGGCGGGGGAGGACCGGTCATCCGGTTAACCCGCGCCGCGTAATCTTCGCTAGGATCATTCTCAAAACCTGCCGGGGTATTCGCAATACCACGACAGTTGGCGCCGTCCGTGGGGACCCGTGACAAGACGCCATGGCTCCCCCAAGAACGAGGGCTCGCACCCTTCCCGGTGACGCCGGTCTCGTAGACCCGGCGCCGCCCATCCGGGACACCGCTGTCCCGGCGCTTCTGTCCGGAGGCGGCCTGGCCTAGGTACCGCCTCCTTCCCTTCCTCTTAACTTAGGTGCTTCCACCAGCAGGTCGTTCCCGGTGACCGCGGGGACCTCGGCCGGGACCAGTCTCCCCCCGACGGCTCCCCCGGTTCCCCGGGACGCCCTGCTCGAGGCTCTCGTGGAGGGGCAGCTCCGCGCCCAGCGCTCTATGGATGAGCTGCTCAGCGTGTTAGCGCGGCCTCCGTGTGGGACCCTCATTTGAGGATTCCAGTGGCAACCACCCAGGTGGATTGCACTCAGAAAAGGCACATTGCAGCTTACAACAACAAGATGCATTATATAAAAATGCGAGTAGTTAAAAACAAGCGCTGATCACAAGGACCAACATTACAATAACTTAGCGCCGAAATGACGCATTTAATTGTTAATACAAATTAAGGAGTTTTCGACACAAAGGTCGGCACAAAATAAAACAGCAATGATAAACAAAAGGGCTTCATAAGTCTTCTTTCTCTGCAGCGGCGGTATTGCATGGGCCTTCTCCACATCGAACTCCACTTTGGTACATAACCCTTTAACCGGATGGGTCCTCAGTTTCTTCTTCTTGTTCCACATTGGGTTCAAGACCATAAGATTCGGGGACGGCGAATCCTTCCACTAAATTTGTTTGTAAAAGCAAGGGTGAGCACATCGTCCACATGGTGCTCAACAAGTCCCAAGTAACAATGCATGTATATATAGATGAGGGGGAAATTTCTCAAAAAACAACTCTTTGGCTCTGTGTATAAATATATAATAGATTTTCACATGCAGCTTTGAAGAAAGGTCTTTATTTTTGAAAGCGAGGCTTTTAAAATCCGAAGCTAGATTTTCAGAAATGTTGTGTGTGGCGGTCTTTCATGAGTCACCACTTTACTCAGATTTTGTGAAAAACTTCCAAAAGCTACTTGTGCTGCATCGACGTGAATAGAATTCACAGCGCGCAGACTCCATGACCTGGGAGCTCAGAGTATCCGATACTTTTTGAACTTTGCAAAGGTGTACCACCTTAATCCACCAATCATTCGGCTTTCAAGTCGGATCAGCTTCATGCGACTTTTACGCATGTGACAAGGCCGAGATGACACACCAATTTACAGTCCTAGTATTAACTATTTCCCTGCCCGGTAAATAGACAGTTAAGTCTCAAGTACCGTTGTGGGTCCTCCCCACTGCCTTACTTCCTAGCCTGGGTCTATGCTCTCGCAAGACACATAGCCTCTCTTGATTACAGTCGCGCACGACTTAATCTGGCATAGGGCGTCTTCCTTCTTTCCACCTTTTCCTCTCATGATTTTTCTGAACTCACATCACTCATGGCCTTCTGTGGCCCACCAGTTCTCGCAAGAAATAGGATCGACAACCATTACAGGGAAAAGCTAACACTAAAGAAAGCTACTAAGTTGCGCCCGTCCCATAAACAGGCAGGTGGTTGGTACGTTTTTCATGCCGCATAGAAGCACAACACAAGGTTCTAGTCCTTATGAATCTCTAGTGAGGAGTCTTTCACATTCCCAGTGCGCACACAGCACCATCCAATCAAACCATCCTCACTATCGATTCCAATCACATTTTCTTTCACAAAAAGGGGTTTTGAACATGCTTTTCTCATATGTGACCATTCAACATTTATCATATAATCATCGAGCATAGCATAGCCTAAGCATGATATTCTAGGGTAACAAGGGTGCAGGGATATTCAATGTCAAAAGGGGCTTTACAATCATTTAGGTCATATCTAGTCATTTTATTGAAACATAATTCTTATTTGAATCTAAGGCATGCATATACTGGAAAACAATTAACATACTTCATTTCAAAATAGTAGGTGAGACATGATCAAGGGTTTGAGACTTGCCTTGCAGTGACGGGTCTAGCTGCTCAAATGAATCTTCGGGGATCTCCTCTGCTCCTTCAACATCTGGTTCCACGACGGGTACAAACAACACATACATACTATATAAGCACACAAGCACTAGAAAATAATACGTAAATACATCATGCATGCAGGGGAATTGGTTTAGACAAGGTCACTTGACATTGGTCGAAGAGATGGGTTCAAAGGGCTTGAATGTCGAAGGGCTGACATTCGACTCATGGCTTGACATTGCCCTAAATCGGTTCTAGGTTTGTTTTCTGGAGATGTGATAGTAGGGAATGTTGTAGAACATGGCTCAAAAGGCTTAGTGGACAAAGTGGCATTTCAATTGCTCAAAAGAAACAAGTCTAAATCATCCAATGCCACAGGTGGACATGCACTGACATAGTGTTAGACATGGCCAGAAACTAGGGCATTGCATAACTTTTGACTCAGAGCTCCAATTGATGCACAACTTTGTCTGGGGTTTAGGCATTGATAACAGCTACAAAACTCTCAACAGGCTCAAGGGCTGAAAGTGGCCAGAGTGTGGCCAAATCCGGTGAGCAAACACGGTGGCCTGGACATGAACTGAGCCATTGGACAGCAACTTTGGCATGGCTATAACTTTTGATTCAGGTCGATTCAGAGGTCGGGCTAGTAGACAAAATTGCTCAGAGGGTTGAGATCTATCTAAGTGACAAGGTGAGCGAGGCTAGATCGGCCGGGGATAAATTCCGGCGACCGGCGCTGGAGAAGACAACCTCTAGATTGGGCGTTTCTGTTTCAAAGGGTTTGAGCTCGACTCCTTGCTCAGGGAGTGAGAGGGTGAGGTGAGGGATCTATTTGCGGGGTTAAATCGGCCGGAGAGTGGCCGGAGAAGCTTGGCGACGAGGACCAGCTCACTGGTGGCGCGCAAACCTCGGAAAGGCCATGATCTCTGCTTAAATTTGAAATCTAAGCTTGCAGGCTTGCTCAATTGGGTGCACTGGTCAATTCCTATCACTGGCACGAAGGTTAATTCGGGCTAAATCGTTAGGCATTGCGGGAACAGGGGTTTTTTAGTTTTCCGGTGATTGCCGGCATTGAGGTGCGCCGGAGACCAATTAATGGCTACGGTACGAAGAGAGAGGTGTAGGGAGCTTACTGGTGGCGTTGGTTTGGAGGAAGAAGCTTCGGGCGAAGCTGGCGCCGTGAGCTCCAGAAACGACTCGCCGGAGAAGATGAGCTTCGCGGCGGCGCTGAGGGCTCGGTTGCTCTCTGGTGCTAAGGCTAAAGCAAATAAGCTGTGGGGTGGTGCGAGGTACTGCTGGGCAAGGGAGGGGGCTTATATAGCCGCGGGTGAGGCTCTCGGGAGAAGCAGCAATCGCCGGGGAGATCTTCTTCTGACGCCGGGACGGTCATCGATGCACTTCGGGACGCGGCGGGGCTCTGCCAGAGACGGTGAATCGCGGAAACAGGATTTGGTCAGGGGGTGGTGGCGATGATCTTCGGGATGGCGGCCAAGTGGCATGAAGCTCCTGGCAGCAGCAGCAGCAGCAGCACGCGCGCGCGCGGGGAAAAACACGGCACGGTGGGGTTGAAGCGTTCCACGGTGGCGGTACAGTAGTGCACGGTTGGTGGCTACGTGGCCGTGAGGTGGCAACGCAGCGAACTTCGCCGGCGACGAGTTAACGGCGCGGCAATTTGGCGGTTGCTGGTTGAAAACTTCACAGGGACCTGGTTGCGAACTTTGGACCTATTTGCAATGATTTGGACTGATCTGTGAAGGTTTTGGCTCGGGAGTTTGGGCCTAATTGCAATTCTGAAGATCTGAAGGGCTGATTTGAATTCTGATTTTGCAGATGAGTGCTACTAAATGTCTTGGACTCATCTAGCAGGAAAAATGATGAAATCCGATAACATCTGGTGGTTTTGACAAAAATTGAAAACAGGGTAAAACAGGGTAATTAGGGTTTGAACTTTTGTCGAGGCTGAACTAGGGTTTTGGTCGAGATTCTGGGATTCTTCCAGAAGGGAAAAATGTTCAGAAAAATGAAAGAAAGGTTATCACTTGATCAGATCTGGATTTTGAGGTGATCTGGGACTTTTAGCCTTTTTGGGTTTTCTGAAATTTCTGAAAAGGACTAAATTGAAACACCTTTGGACTGAAATGTGAAAATGATATGGGGAAACAAGTTTAGCAGCCAACTTTTTAGGTTAAGGTAGTGGCATACCTAAGATCAAGATAGGGTTAAAATATCAGGGTTTCCAAAGAAGGTATGCTGATTCGTAAGCAGAAAAGATAGCCAAAAACTGGGGTGTTACACTCCGGCCCCCACATTTGCGTCACACCCGTATCCGGGGAACATGCCCCTGTTTATGGGCTACCCGGCGGCCCCTCCGGCCTCCGGGGGTTTGTCCGCCCCGTATGATCCTGCTGGGGGGTTCCCTCCCCCTGCGGGATATACGCCCGGACACTTCCCGGCACCCGGGCCCGTCCCGGTGCCGGGAGGTTACTTCATGCAGGGGCCCTTCGTGGCACCAGGGGGGTACCCCGTCCCTGGCCTATTCCCGGGGCCAGGAGCCCACTTTATGCCGGGAGTTTTTCCTCCGCCGGGAACCAGTCCCGGCCCCCGCGTCGCGTTTATCGCGCAGGGGGCGGTTGACAGAGTGGCTCCCGTGCCGCAGCGGACTTCCCCCCGCATGGGCTCCCCGGTTCCGGACGTCGCCGCGGGGGCTCCCCCCTCGCCGGTTCCGGATGTTACAGGGGCTCCCCCCTTTCCGGTTCCGGTCGTTGCCACTGGGGCCCCCTCCACTTCGGTTCCAAGCGTCGCCGTGGGCGCCCCCTCCCCGGTTCCGGATAACATAGGGGCTTCCCCCTTTCCGGTCCCGGGGGTCTTCACAGGGGGCTCCCCCCAGCCGGCCCCTGAAGCCTCCGGGCCGGTAGCTACAGTGCATGAGCTCCCTCCCTCGGCGGGACAGGTCCGTTTCGCCCGGGGGGAGGTCGAGCGAATGCATTCACCAGAGCGCGGGGAAGAACTTCCCCCCGGCCGCAGGCGCGGGGAGCCTCACTCTCGCACCGGTCGGGGGAAGAGACCCGCTGAAGAGCCAACCTCTCCGGCGGAGAGCCCGGACGTCCGAGAACTCAGTCCCGGTCCGGAGGAAAAGCGTCGCCACCGCCATTCTGGCGGACCTCTCAGACCGCTTCCAGACTCAGACAACGAAGGTCCCGTGAAAGAAGATAGCGACCGGGGCTCTCCCCGGGAGGTGCAGGGGGCTAACCAGCCCCTGTGCCAAAGACTTCGCAGCATCCGGTGGCAGCGGCCCTACCGCCCTCCGCACATCGAGCACTACAATGGTAAGGCAGACCCTTACGAATTCGTGCAGGTCTACTCCACAGCCATCTCCGCGGCCGGGGGGGACGAGACGGTACAGTGCAACGTCTTCCCCCTCTACCTCACCGGCATTGCCCGCTCCTAGTTCTACAACCTGAAGGCTGGCTCCATCAAGTCTTTCACGCAGCTCAAGTGGGAGTTCTGTGCCAACTTCCAGGGGAACTACGTGCGTCCCCTGGACTCCTCGCAGCTGTACACTGTCCGGCAGAGGACTGGGGAAACCATCAGAAGCTTCTTCAAGCGCTTTGCTCTGGTGAAGAGCAAACTGGCCCACGTCCCCGACTCTACGGTCATCGAAGCCTGCAAAAGCGGCATCCTTCTGGTGGAGCTCCACCGAAGGCTCTCCCGGAGCTGCCCCTCTTCCGCTGACGAGCTCTTCAACGTACTCGAAAAGTACGCTCGGGCGGAGGAAGACTACAATCAACCGGCTGGGGGCTGCCACCCATCAAAACTACCTCTGCATGAAGATCCCCGGGCCGCATGGTGTGATCAATGTCCGGGGAGACCAAGACATGGCCCGTGCTCTATACGAGCGCGTTGCGGCCACAATCGGAAGCGTCAACCTCATAAAGACGCCCGGGGGGGAGGCTTCTCCCCCGGAACTAGACGCCGCTGCGCCACCGCCCAGGAGGCCCCTCCTCAAACCGCGTCCGGAAATGGGCCTCCGGAAGGTCCTGCTGTCCCCGGGCAATGAAGACAAAACCGTCCGAATCGGGGCGGAGCTCCCCGAGGAGCATGCAGCACAACTTGCAGCTTTTCTGCGCGAAAACTCCGATGTTTTTGCGTGGAAGCCTTCGTACATGCGGGGCGTCGCACGGGAGGTCATTGAGCACAAGCTCGCAGTGGCCCCCGGTCACCCCCCGGTCAAACAGAAGCTGCGGAAACTCTCCCTCGAGCGCCAAGAGGCAATCAAGGTGGAGATCACCCGGCTCCGAGAGGCGGGGTTCATTCGGGAGGTCTTGCACCCCGAGTGGCTCGCGAACCCCGTCCTCGTCAAGAAATCAACCGGCAGGTGGCGAATGTGCGTGGACTTCACCGACCTTAACCGCGCCTGCCCCAAAGACAACTTCCCGCTCCCGCGGATTGATCAGATCATCGACTCCACTGCGGGGTGCGAGCTCATGAGCTTCCTAGACGCCTACTTGGGCTACCATCAAGTTCGGATGGCGGAAGGGGACGAGGAAAAGACGAGTTTCATAACTCCCCTCGGAACCTTCTGCTACGTCCATATGCCCTTCGGGCTCAAAAACGCGGGGGCGACCTTCCAGCGCCTCATGATGCTGGTTTTCAGAAACCAAGTCGGCCGCAATGTCGAAGTCTACGTAGACGACGCGGTCGTTAAGAGTCCCCGCGTAGCCTCCCACATCGACGACCTGGCTGAAACCTTCCGCAACCTCCGCGCGTTCGGGCTCAAACTCAACCCGGAGAAGTGTGCCTTCGGGGTGCGTGGGGGGAAGCTCCTAGGTTTCCTCGTGTCCCAGCGGGGCATGGAGGCAAACCCCGAGAAGATCCGAGCTTTCCTAGATATGCCCCCGCCGCGCTCCGTCAAGGATGTCCAGTGGCTCTCCGGCCGCCTAGCCGCGCTAAGCCGCTTCGTCTCCCGGTCGGGGGAGCGGGGCCTCCAATTCTTCAAGATCCTCCGGGGGCTCGAGGGGTTCCGCTGGACCCCCGAGGCCCAGGAAGCCTTCAACGACCTCAAGAAGTACCTCACGAGCCCTCCAATGCTCGTGAGTCCGTCTCCAGAAGAGCCCTTGCTCCTGTACCTTGCCGCGACCCCTGTCGCCATTAGCGTGGTCTTGGTGAAGGAGCAAGGGGGGCAGCAGCGTCCCGTGTACTACGTGAGTGAGTCCCTCCAAGGGGCCAAAACTCGGTACACGGAGGTGGAGAAAATCTGCTACGCCCTCCTCATGGCGTCCCGGAAGCTTCGGCATTACTTCCTGGGGCACCCCATCACCGTCCCGTCGTCCCTCCCCCTCGGGGAGGTACTGCGGAACAAAGAAGCCACTGGCCGGATCGGGAAGTGGGGGGCCGAGCTCGCCCCCTTCTCCCTGTCCCTTACCGGCCGCTCCGCCATCAAGTAGCAGGTCCTCGCCGACTTCGTCGCAGAGTGGACTCCCGCCTCTGGGTCCGGGGACGAAGATCTCCCTGTGCCGCCCCGACGCAGAGATCATTGGACCCTCATGTTCGATGGGTCGCTGCGTCTCGCCGGGGCTGGTGCGGGGGTAGTCCCCCGGAGCCCCGAGGGGAAGGAACTCGAGTACGCAGCGCGGTTCGAGTTCCCCGCAACCAACAACGTCGCCGAATACGAGGCTTTGCTCCTCGGGATGCGCCTCGCGCGCTCCCTGGGGATCCGACGCCTCCTAGTCAAGGGAGATTCTCAGCTCGTAGTTTGCCAAATGGACAAGTCTTACCTGTGCCATGACGCAAACTTAAGTCTTTATTTGCAGGAAGTGCGAAAGATGGAGAGGCATTTCGACGGCCTCGAGGCCCGGCATATCCCGCGGAGGGACAATGACCGGGCCGATGCCTTGGCCCGTGCGGCAAGCGCCCGGGAATCGCTCCCCAAGGGGGCCTTTCTGGAAATCATCATGAAGCCCTCGGTGGCCTCCCCGGACACGGGCGACGATCCTCATGTCCCGGAGGTCGCCGAGATCATCCGGACATGGACCCCCTCATCTCCTTCATCAAGGGGGAGGGGGACCCTCCAAGTGAGACCGAGGCTAAACGCCTCCGGGCTAAAGCCCGGGCATATCTCCTGCTGGAGGGGAGGCTCTACAAGCGGGGGGCTTCCGCTCTCCTGTGCTGCCTCCCCCGGCCGGAGGGACTTCAACTTCTCGAAGACATTCACGCGGGGAGCTGTGGTTCTCACCTAGCCGCGACCCCCGTCGCCATCAGCTTCTTCGATGAGTTCGGGTCCAATGACTTGCCTTTCTCCTGGCTCGTCCCAATGTAGTGGAGTTCTGCACTTGCGCCCATACAAAGCTTCAAAGGGTGCCATTTGCAGACTAGCTTGGTAACTGTTATTATAAGTAAATTCCGCAAATGGTAAGCACTTTTCCCAAGAGGTTCCATAATCTAAGATGCAAGCTCTGAGAAGGTCTTCCAAGATTTGATTTACACGTTCAGTCTGTCCTCCTGTTTGTGGATGATATGCAGTGCTACACTGCAGTTGGGTCCCCAAAGCTTCGTGGAGTCGGTTCCAGAATTTGGATGTGAATTGTGTTCCTCGATCTGAAACGATCTTCTTCGGGATACCATGCAGTGTCACTATTTGCTGCAGGTATAGCTCCGCTAATTTGTTGCCATTATACGTTTTCTTGACTGGTATAAAATGAGCAACTTTCGTGAGTCTGTCCACAATGACCCATATGGAATCATATCCCCCCTATGTTCTGGGAAGTCCTATGATAAAATCCATACCAATCTCTTCCCATTTCCAGGTTGGCACTGGTAAGGGTTGCAGCTTTCCGGCTATCTTCTGATGATCGGCCTTAATCCTTTGGCAAGTGTCACATCTTGCGACATATTCCGCGATTTCCCTCTTCATTCCATTCCACCAGAATTGCGTCTTCAGATCCTTGTACATCTTGGTGTTTCCAAGGTGTAGTGAATATGGGGTTTTATGGGCTTCGAAAAGAATTAATTCTTTGAGGTCTGTATTTCGCGGTACGCAAATCCTTCCCCGATACCATACGATTCCTTGATGATCTTCAGTGAATTCCTGGGTTTTTCCTGATCTGATGTGGCTCTTGATCTTATGTATCTCCTCATCTTCTTTCTGAGCTTCCTCAATCTGCTTTTGGAGTTGAGACTCCACAGTCAATGTAGCTAACATCCCAGATGGCACTATGGTTACTTCAAGATTCTGAAATTCCTGCTGTAAGCACGGGTTTTTGGGTGTAGCTTCTCGTAGGGTATAAGCCTTTCTGATCAAGGCATCTGCCACTACGTTGGCTTTCCCTGGATGGTAGAGTATGCTGAGGTCGTAGTCCTTGATCAGCTCGAGCCATCGGCGCTGACGCATATTGAGCTCCGTCTGTGTGATGAAGATATACTTGAGGCTTTTATGATCTGTAAAGATCTCACACTTATGTCCAATGAGATAATGCCGCCATATCTTTAAAGCGTGTACCACTGCTGCTAACTCCAAATCATGAGTCGGATAATTTGCCTCATGTGGTCTCCATTGACGTGAAGCATAAGCTACTACTCGACCTTGCTGCATTAACACACAGCCTATTCCTTGCTTTGAAGCATCACAGTAAACTACAAAATCTTCTTTGCTGTCTGGTAATGTGAGGACCGGTGTTGTTGTCAATTTCTGCTTCAGCTTCTGAAAACTTTCTTCACACTTGATGGTCCATTCAAATGCAACGTCCTTCTTTAGCAGGTTCGTAAGAGGTTTGGCTATCTGGGAAAATCCTTCAATGAATCTCCTATAATAACCTGCTAATCCCAAGAAACTTCTAATCTCTGAAACTGAGGTAGGTTGCTTCCACTCCTTGATTGCGGAGATTTTAGCTGAATCCACTGAAATTCCTTCTGCTGTCAACACATGTCCAAGAAATGAAATTCTTGACATCCAAAATTCACATTTATCAAACTTGGCATAAAATTGCCTTTCTCGTAGCCTTCCCAAGACTAGGTGTAAATGTTGCTCATGCTCTTCCGTACTCTTGGAATATATCAGAATGTCATCTATGAATACTATGACAAACTTGTCAAGATAATCCATAAATGCACTGTTCATGATGTTCATGAAAGCTGCCGGAGCATTGGTTAATCCAAAGGGCACTACTGTGAATTCATATAGCCCGTATCTTGTAGTGAAGGCAGTCTTCGGTATATCTCCCTTCTTGATTTTCAGCTGATGATATCCAGATTTCAAATCTATCTTGGAAAATACTTTGGCTCCTCGAAGTTGGTCGAACAAGTCATCAATTCTTGGTAATGGGTACTTGTTCTTAATAGTGACTTCATTCAAAGCTCGGTAATCTACACACATCCGTAAAGTTCCGTCTTTCTTCCTTACAAACAAAACTGGGGCTCCCCAAGGTGAAGCACTGGGTCGGATAAATCCTTTACCCTCCAGTTCCTCTAACTGATTTTTCAACTCTTCCAAGTCCGTTACCGGCATCCTATATGGTCTCTTAGCTATAGGTGCCGCTCCTGGTTTAAGCTCAATGGTAAACTCTATCTCCCTGTCAGGTGGCATCCCTGGGAGTTCTTCTGTGAATACATCCGGGTATTCCTGTACTGTGGGCACTTGATCCAAGCATACTTCCTGAAGTGCATGGACTGACCCTTGCAATTTTTCTACCGATGATCTTTCCGCATGGAATAGGACTTCCTTCCCTTGGTTACTAACAAGGCTTAGAGTTTTCTTCTCACAATCCACTAGACCTTTATGCTGAGATAACCAATCCATTCCTATTATAATGTCTAGGCCTTGCAGTTCTAGGACTAATAGATTAGCCCAGAACTCTACCCCATCTATTTTGAAGGTTATATGACGACAAGCTGAATATACAGGCAGCTTAGCTCCTGGGGTCTGTATAGTCATAGAGTACTCTAGAGGTACCATAGGTATTCCCACTTTAAATGCAAAATCTTCTGATATGAATGAGTTTGTAGCTCCAGGATCAAACAGTATTAAAGCAGATGCAGACTGGATCAAGAATCTACCTAGGAGAATGTCAGAGGCATTGTCTGCTTCTTGAAGGGAGGTGAAGTTCAGTCGGCCTCCTCGGCCTGCCATTTGTCTTCCTCCTCGCCCTCGTCCTCGCCCTGCTACATTTCCCCCTCTGTTGGGCAAACCTCGTCTGGGGCTCTGCAATGGTGGTGAAGCTGTGGTTCTAGATGCCATCGCTTGTGTTCCAGCTTGCGATCTTGCTATCGCCATTGGGAGTTGGATCCACGGGCAACTGTCTTTGCGGTATCCCATCTGTCCGCAATGATAGCATTGAGTCCTTGTTTGAGGGCAATCCCGTTGATAGTGTGCTCCTCTGCAGTTGGGGCATGTCGGCGTGAATGGTGGTCTTGACGCCGGGTAGGGCGGACGAAAAATTGGAGATGTTGGAGCCTTTCCCCTAGATGAGCTGGCTGGCGGTCACGACTGTTGCATCATCTTCCTCTTCCGATTTTCTTCCCCGAGGCCTCGCTTTTCTTCTATCTTTAATACTCGATTCACCAGGGTCTGGAATTCTGTGAACTCATGGGAGGCAATCTGATACTGCAAATAGTACTGAAGTCCCTCGGTGAAGCGTTCAATCTTCTTATCTTCCGTGTCGATGTCGTTGGACGCATACCGAGCTAAATGGTGGAATTGGTGCAGATACTCAGTGACAGTCCGGTTCCCTTGAGTCAAGTTCCGGAATTCCCGGCGTTTGGCTGCCATGACGCCTGTAGGGATATGGAATTTTCGGAACTGATCCTTAAATTCCTTCCAAGTGATGTTGTCTTTGTCCAAGTGTGCTTCTTGATAATTCATCCACCAAGCAGCTGCTGCTCCAGTGAGTTGGTGTGATCCGAATAACACCTTCTCTCGATCATTGCAACGAACAGTGTCCAGTTTCCTTTCAATGTCCCGCAGCCAGTCGTCTGCGACGATTGGGTCGGTCGCACTTGCGAAGGTTGGCAGTCTCGTCTTCTGGAAGTCTGAGAGTCGAGTTCCGATGGCAGTACCTTCAGCAGTCCCTGGCAATTTCTGAATGACTTGAGCTAGCAACTGGGTATGTGCCGCTTGGGCTTCTTCGCGGCTCCTCTCCATTGAAAGAAGAATTTCCTGGAGACTTGGTGAGTCTTCTTGTGGTGGTAGTGAGCTCTGCGATCCTGGATGAGGTGTGGATCCTCTTCGTGGTGTAACTGGGTCTTGGCCCTCTTGGTCATCTTGGGTCCTTCTCCTTGTGTGAACCATTCTGATCTTCTAAAGAGAGAAGCAGACAGGTCTAACTAACTAGAGAGAGAACTAGGGTACTAATGCAAAAATTAATGCAACTATTTTAATGCACAAACACTTAGGCTTCTAGCCATAGTAAACAAGTTAACCATTGCGAAAGCAACAGCAGGGCACAAAAGCTAGCAAGAGCACCCACCTGCTCTATCTACACTACCCTTTCCCGGCTAATCCTCCACGACGGTCGACTAACTACTCGAACAGGGTTCTTCCCAACTAGGCTATGTGCCGTAGCAACGTAGCCCAGCTCCTGAGAAGATCCATAAAAGCAGAAAGCGCTCTCGACACCTTACTGAATTTTTAGAAGAAGCCACGTAAGACTTTGAAATCAAAAATTTTAGAAGCTACAAGGCTCCCTTTTTCAAAAATAAGGTTGTAGAAAATAGTTTTTAGATAAATTACGCCTTCCTGGCGAGCCAATCCCTAAGGGTACCGTCCTACAGTCAAGGTCTGTGCTGCTCTGATACCACTTTTCTTGTGTCACGCCTGCCACGACTGTGACATCACCTGTGAGGAGCCCAGCTCGGTGCAGCTGGTCCCATAAACCACTTGACTTCCCAGGATGAGTCAAGCACAGGATTACATTGCAGCAGCAAAATAGTACAATAGTCATAGTTGTATGGCCATCAGGCCTTAGTACAAAACGAGGTACAGTGCCTTACAAGGCACAAGGGTCTAACAAAATAACACATCTAGTCGGCGGAAGTTAGGCCCAAAAGCAATCCACAGGAACAGAGGTTGACAGCAGACAGCACCACATCAGGGCTCCGAAGGGAACTGCTCATCATCTCCTGGGTCCGCAGCATCTTCAGGGCATTCTCCAAGGTCGTAGAACGCTCCATCTATTGAGGAGTTGTTGCAAGGGTAAGTACTTATGTACTCAGCAAGTCATAGGGGAGGTAGAGATATAGTTACAGTATAAATGACATGAGCCTATGCTATTGGGGAAAGAGTGAAGGGTTTTTCCCAAAATACATTTCTTTCTCAATTCTTACTCAACTTCTGATCATACCCATGGCAGTAAATAAATCAAATTGATGGTGATACATATATCCCATATCCAAGGCGATATAATCTCATATCACACTACTCTTATTCAAGTCTTTCAATCATATACTCATAGCAGTATTTCATAACTTAGGGCATAAACCACATGCCTCTTAATTATCATATGATCTCTATATTATGGTATTACCGCGACACGTCAACACATGACAGCCCACGGCAACGCCCCTTATCATGACAACACATGCCACTTGGGTAATCTTGAGCTAACAAATTTTAGTTTATAAAACAATACTTGTGTCATACCCCATGGATTTAATCCACCGCGGCATACTCCTAAAACTCGGGAGCACGAAGTATTCGAATACATTTTTAAACTCTGCAGAGATGTACCTCTTTTTAAATCCACTTTTTCACTCGACTTCCAAGTCGGGCCAACTCCATGCGACTTATACGCATGTGACAAGGCCGAGATCACACAACGTTTTTGCAGTCTAGTATTAACAGTATCCCTGCCCGGTAAATGGACAATACCGTCCCAAGTACCGTTGTGGGTCCTCCCTACTGCCTTACTTCCTAGCCTGGGTCTATGTTCCCGCAGGACACATAACCTCTTTTGATTACAGTCGCGCACGACTTAATCTGGCATAGGGCGTCTTCCTTCTTTACACCTTATCCTCTCATAATTTTTTTCTGATCTCACATCACTCATGGACGAACTGCGTCCCACCAGTTTCCACGCGAGAAACCGGATCGACAAGCCATGCAGGGAACTGATAATACTAAGAAAGCTACTAGGTTGCGCCTGTCCCATACCAGGTAAGTGGTTGGTACGTTTTTCATGCCACTAGACGCATAACACAAGGTTCTAGTCCTTACATGCCAGTGACCAGATCATACCACAAACCATGCACCTTCAGTGCCTACACCTTCAGTGCAGCCAAGCACCTCCAGTGCTACCACCATTCCATACCAAAATACTGGTCACGGCTAGGGGTTCTATTTCATGAATATAAATGTACATGTTTATACTTTTATTAGTTCGTGGCTTACTATCTTATCAAGTTCACATTCCTCAAGTATTCAATCTATCACTGCCATAATATCATTGATCTCAACACATGCAATATTAATGAGATATCTACTCATGGAATAGCATAGCAATTCATAAAATATAGGTTCAATATGATCAAAGTATGACTTGCCTTCCGCGTCGTAAGTATCAGCAGTTGATGATGGTTCAGCGACAAGATCTTCAACCCTGGACTCTTGCTCTAAACAAGATCAAACAAGCAAACAGGCATTACAATTCATTCTATTCTTACTAATTCACTACATGCAAAGATGCAAGGAGAAAATACTCTGGGAGAACAAGGTTTAGAAGCGATTAGAGTTAAACTATGGGAATCAGGGTTAAGATTAGTTGTTTAAGGTTTACAAGGTTCCAAAATATCAGGGTAATATCAAGGTGGTGACTGGTTCGCCCAAAAACAGCGAATGTCTTTAGGTTGGCATTCGGTTCAAGGCATCGACATAAGGTCGATGGGTGATAGAGGGCTCAACTCAAGTTGTGACAGTAGAGAAAAGTGTAGATCACAACATCAGGAGTCTAAGGGACAAAGTTATTTCCAAAGTTCATGGCTGGAAGTGGGTGAAAAGGCTCAATGCCATTGGCTGACATAGGCTGACAGTGCTCTAGGATGGCATTGACATGGTTTGAGCAGTTTCCAGTGGCCAAAGTGGGTTTTGATCCAAGCATATGGTGCACAAGGTAGTGAGACAACTATTTGACAAAGTAGTTTCTGTTTTACATGACCAGAGGTGGGTGAACAGGGCTAATGCCACTGGCTGACATAGCCTGGCATAGGCTTGACACGGCCAGAAACTAGGGTTAGCCATATCTTTTGACTCAGGGCTCCAAATGATGCACCACTTTGTCTGGTGGTTAGGCATTTGTAACAGGAACAAATGTCTCAACAGGACCTAGGGTAGGAGATGGCTGGAAAGTGATGAAAACCGGCAAAGAAGTTGACTGGCCTGGAGCACATGTAATATGAACAGTACAGCAAACTAGGGCATAGCTATATCTCACAATCTAGGCCGAATTAGAAGTCGTGATAGAAGACAAAGTTGCTCAGAATGGTCCAAACATCTAGATGGCAAGGTTTCTAGGGCTGGATTGGCTGGATTTAGGAGATATTGGCTGGAGAAAAGATTAACTCAAACCTGATTTGGGCATTTCTGATTTAAAGTGATTGAACTCAATTCCTTGCTTGTGGAGGGTCTCTGGGGCATAAGAATGCTACTGGTGAAGTTGGATTGGCTAGAGATGCACCAGAAAAGCTTAAACAGCAAGCTCAGTTCACAAGCAAAGTTCCAATTTGGGGTTTTTCATATTTCAGCAAATCTGTCGATTTTGGTTGCTTAGGGATGTTAAGCAAGGTCTAGTGAGCATATTTGATTACTAGCTCGAAGGTTGAATCGATCTGGTTGAGGATTAATTGCTCATCGGAGTTCTAGATGAAACACGGCGATTGCCGGCGACAGAGAGCATTTTAAACTAAATTACAAGCTTGGGAAGTATGAGGGAGATGAGAGACGCTCACTGGGGGTGCTGGATTGAAGAGGGAGGCAGTGGAGAAGCTTGGCGCCGAAGCTCTTTCTTGCTGCTCACCGGAGAAGAAGAAGACACGGTGGAGTGTGGCGATTTCTGGTGCTTTGCTGTGTGGTGAAGTTGGCTAAGTCCTGAGGGTTATTTATAGGCGATTTGGGGAGGCTGCAACGGCTGGAAATGCACGGGGAAGTGAAGCTGGCTGGAGGTGACAACTTGGCTAAATCCCGGCGAAGTGACGGCCTGCAGCTGGATTAGGGGCTTTAACCTACTGCTCTGGTGGAGGTGAAGGCGAATTGATGTTGGGCTTCGGCATGGACTCCACGTGGCCGGGTTTTCCTGTCTGAAACGTCGCCGGTGGCGTGCACAATCGGGGAGGATCAGCTGGCCGGTGCTGGAGAAGGCAATCCACAGTGGCGAACAGGAACCTACCACGTGGCGACGAGGCAGCGGCTAAGATGGCTGTGCTGATGATCAACGGCTAGGAGTTCACGGGCGTAGCAACGGTCGAAGAAATCAACTGACCGTGTACTGTAGCTGCAGGTCGAAGCAAAACAGCAGCAGCGCGTGCTCGAAGACGATGGTCCCGCGCTCGCGTGCTGGATCCAGGTCGTGGTCGAAGTCCAAGGCAACAGCTCGTGGTCGATTGTAACAGGCGCGGTCGAAGACAGGAGGTGGTCGCAACTTGGTGCTGTGGTCGAAGTCGAGCTGAGTGAACCGTAGCCCGTGGTCGAACCAGGGGCCTGGTTGTGATGATTTTTGATGGGTTTTGGACTAATTTGCAAATCTGGTCTTTGAGAGGTTTAATTTGAGATTTGATTTCATGGACGAGTATAATATTTCTATTAATACCCATTTAGCTCAAATCTGGAGAAAGTTTGATAAGATTTGAGGGATTTCACCTATTTTCGAAAATAGGGTAAAATAGATCCGGATTTTGTCGATCTCAAATTCTGGTAGTTGGGGTGAGATTTTGAAGTCTGGACAGAAGGGAAATCTGTATCAAATAGCATTTGGGAGGTGTTCCCTGAAGAAATTCTGAGGTTGGAGTTGATTCGTGGATTTTAGCCTTTTTAGGCTTCCAGGTAAACAGAAAAGGACCTATTCGCAGTAAAATTTGGACTAAACTGCGAAAAGTGTTTAGATGAATTAATCTGGCTCCCAACTTTTTGAAGTGAGTTGAGGATGAACCTAGGAACATATTCCAGGGGTTACTTGAGTCTGGGTAAGGTTAAATCAGGATAACTCAATTACCTAGAAACTGGGGTACTTAGGGTAAATCTGAATTTTCCTGTTTTCGAAAACAGAGAGAGGCTTAGGTACTGAGAGTTAGGGTCAGAATTTGATCTGGCTCCTGAAGACTTTTATCTTCAGGGTAACTGGTAGGTTAAATCTGGATGGTCAGATCTTGATCTGGATCTAGAGAATAGATTTGGAGATTTTTAGGGTTTGGGAGAGATTAGAGTTCAGCTGATCTGGCTACTACTACAGAGATACATGCATGCAGGGTTTTTATGCAAAACTTTTCACCCCCAAAACTAGGGTGTTACACACGGCGACCGGACAATTGTCTCCCAGAGAAGTCACGGATCTCTCGGACATTTTCTTCCCGGAGCCCCTATTCCCGGCTCCCCGTTCTCACGGCGACCGGACGATTGTCTCCTAGGAAGCTCGACTCCGGAAATCTCATCAGGTTTTTCGTGGATGTTTCTTCCACAAGGGGCCTTATTCCCGGCTCCCCGTTCTCACGGCGACCGGACGCTTGTCTCCCGGAAGGTCTTTTCCCAAGAAAGCTCGTTTTAAAATTTTCTAACTTAGAAAAATTCCTATGCTACAGGTGACTTCCATCCCGGGGGCCTTGTTACCCCCACAGCGCGCAGAGCTATCCTCCGGCCTGCAGTGGGTGGGGGGGATAAGGAACCCCCGGGTGTCGACCGTACCGCCCACGAGCAAACTTAGCTCATTCTCGTGAAAAGGAGTCGTCCGGACCATCCAAGAAGAAGAAACAAAAAGACAATGAAAGAAGCAAGAACACCGCTTTATTGATTGTGAAACCCAGAGGACATCTTCCCCCTCCGGTGGGCTTCAAAAATGATACAACCCAGGTTCTAACCCGGGGGATTCTCTACGCCCTAAGGCTCCTACGCCTAATACTCTCGGAGGCTCTCCGCTAGCTCCCGGGTCAAGTCCCGGTACAATGCTTGCACGCGGCGCCGAGCGTCCCGAAGCACATCTTCGGCCCAGAACTCGTATCCCGCTGGTGGAAGTATCCGGAGGGGAGGTATCATCCGGAACCCCGGTCATGGAGGGGACAATTCGGCGCGATGATTGTCAAAGTTGTCCAAATGCCACTCCGGACGCCACCTCAACCGGATCGGCTCCTGGACGCTATCCCCGCCGCGATTCCCAGAGACAAGGCTTAGCAAGATTAAAGCCGCTTGGGCGTCCCCCGGGGAGCCCCTTCCGGACCTTCGCTCGGGAGCAACCTCCCGGGAACCCTGGGAACAACATTCAATTCAAAGACTTAGAAAAAATTCTAACTTCATTGCATTCAAAATGTTTTTGTACAAGTGTCCGGGGCTTCTTCTAAGAAGCTACCGGAATCAAAAGTCCTAACAAAACAAAAGGCTCCTATCTAAAGACCCGGGGGGAGGCTCATACTTTTTCGTTGGCGTCCTCCCCCGGGTAGCTTCTTCCAAGGCCGGGGTTGGGACATCCCCCGCCGGAGGCGCCGGAGCCGGGAATCTCGCCCGGATGATCCGGTCGTAGAATCCTCCGGCAAGCTGCTCGACCTCCCGGCGCGACGGCTCGAAGTAGTCCGGGAAGCTTCGGGGGATGCAGCCCCCGATCGCCCGGGCGCCGACCCCCCGGAACTCGACGAGCCCCGCAGCAGCCGCGACAATGGGGATCGCCCGGCCCCACGCCCGAGCGTCGGCAGCCTCCGGAATGGCGGAGACCTGTGCGTTGAGAAAACGCACAGCCTCTGCGAGGGTCACCGGCGGCACCTCCTTGCGCCCGGAGCCGAGGCTTACGCCAAGGCTCTCGAGGGCCGAACGGACGGAGCGGCCCGCGTCCGCCACCGCCCGGACGCTCGAGCCCTCGAGCTCCCGGAGCACCTCCTCCCTCGCCTTGGCCTCCCCCCGGAGGCGGCCGTTGACAGCCTCGGAAATATGAACCTGGGCCCGGACCCGGGTCAGTTCCGCGAGGGCTTCGTCGCGTTCCCGGAGGGCCTCCTCACGCTGCCCTACGGAGGCCGCGACCCGGCCCTCCGCTTCCTTAAGCAACCGGGCGACCCGCTGCTCAAGACCCCAGGTAACAGCTGCCACCTACAAAATATATAGAGTTAGAAAAATCTCAAAGTGCAGGAGATGAATGAAGACGTCATCGACTCGGGTTACCTGGGCCCTGAGGGACTGAAGCCCCTGGAAACGCTCGTGGAGCGTTCCCTCCGCAACGAAGGCCTGCACCTTCCGGGTGTGCAGGCCCTCCGCGTAGTGGGCGACTTCCCCCGCGGGAAGCAGAGGGGCCTCTCGCCCGGCGCCGGCGTCGCGGCCGATGGGGGGTCCCCGGACCTGTGAGTCCGGTAACGCGGCCGGTGTCACCGGCGTCTTCGTGGCCGAGGAGGTCTCCTCCGAAGACATCGCTGAGGAGCTTTGGGCGGGGGTCCCTGCCCGGGGGGGGATCACAGACCTTTTCCCTCCCCGGGCCGGAAGGTCCTTGGGGCCTCCTCCTCCGGAGGAACCTCGTAGACCGAGGGGCTCCCCCCTCGTCCACCGGCCAAACCCGCGGAGGCAAGGCCTCCGCGAATCTCACCTCCAGCCTCTCCGGCTCCAAAGAAGCCGGAAGAGGGAGGAGGGGCTCCACCGAGGGTGGCGACGGGGCGTAGTTCGCCGAGTCGGACGCCGCCCCGCCCGTGGCTGCCTCCTTCCCCCGAGCCTCGATGGGGCTCTTCGGGGGAGGAGGTGTTGCTCCCTTCCGGGCCGGTGCCCAGACACCTTTGGTCCCGGGGGTCTCGTCCCGGGGCTTCGCCGGTGTCGCCGCCGGCGTCGACGCCGGCGTCGACGATGGCCCGGGGGTCTTTTGGACCCTGGCCTTCTTGTGTTCCGAGCCCCCGGTCGCATCCTTCCCCCGTTTGTGCGATGGGCCGGGGTCGGGAGAGGCTTCCTCTCCGGCAGCTTTAGCCCGTAGGCCGCCGCTACCAAGTTCCGGGGAGGGCCCTCCCCCACGAGGCGCACGACGCGCTCGTGCTCGTCGGTGAAGTACCTCCCCAGGAGGTTCTCCACCTTCTCCCGCGGAGCCGGGTACAGCCGGACTACAAGAGGTAAAGAGTTAGTCAAATTCCCAGAAACTTGTAAATGCAATGCAGGTAGTGGACTTACGTCGAGTCACCGGTTTGACCGGGGGCCGCTGCTCGGGGCCCATGCCGATCCCCCTCTTCCCGCCTGTGAAGGGGGAGATCCGGAGGAGAGCCATCTCCTCGGCCACATCCCGCATTGAGCGGGTCTTCTTGGAAAGGACCACCCGGCCGAGGAGCTCGAACTCCTCGTCCGTCCACACCGGCGGCTTTGGCGCGGACGATCGGCTGTAGGTGGGGGGCTCCGGGGCGTACACCACCGCCTCGTCCCGGACCCGGAGGTAAAACCACCTCTGGACCCAGTCACCCCAGTGGTCCCGGGAGGCCACCGCTGGGTAGTCGGCCACCCGGGACGGCAGCATTTGTACCATGACCGAACCAAAGGGGGACTTGGGTCCCCACTTCACCAGGTGGGAGCTCCGTGCCACCGGTTCGTAGAAGTACCGGAAGGCGCGAAGGGTGGGCTCCCGCCCGGTCGCCGTCTCGTAGAGCCAGATGAAGAGGCCCATCCGGACGAGCACGTTCGGGGTGAGGTGGTTGAGCGCCACCCCATACTCCTTCAGAAACTCCCGGAGCATGGGATGCACCGAGAGCCAGAGCCCCGCCTCCAGGAAGGCCTCGAAGGCCACGACCTCTCCGGGCCTGGGGTGGGGGGCTCCATCTTTCTTCATGGGGACTCGGATGTGTTGAATCTTGAGCCCCGATTAGGATTTTGGTGATTAATGACACCCGTTAGATTTGCGACTAATCTATGTATGTAAGACACAGGTAAATCAAAGGAGAAAGCATCAAGAAAAGACAAAGCAAGGTTATCAAGACTCCGTGAAGCGAAAACGACGAAAATCTCGACAAAAGTACAAATACCTAAACCTAGCGTCTTCTTGTTTTGAAATTTTCTAGGTTAGATGGTCGTACTATTAAGAGGGGTCTTAGCACAAGTATCTTGATCAACCTTGAAGTTCTTAGAAGCATATTTGCATTTGCTTTTGCCCCAAATCAAAAGCTGAGTAAAAAATTCAGAAGTTAGGTTTCAGTTTGTACTGGCCGGACAGTGTCTGAAGTGACCGGACAATGTCCGGCCAATACAAACAATCTCAGTACTTTGCAAACACGCGCAACAGAGACAAATCCATTTGTCCGGGACATCTGTCCGGTGAAGGCCGGACATTGTCCGAAGTGACCGGACAATGTCCGGCCAGTACAAATGTTCGCAGTTTAGTGATTTGAGACAAATACATTTGTCCGGAGGATTTGTCCGAAGTGACCGGACATTGTCCGAAATGACCGGACAATGTCCGGCCAATACAAAATCCTGGCTAGTGTTAGGGCCATGTTAACAGAGACAAATCTATTTGTCCGGACATTTTGTCCGGACAAATCCTATATGTCCGGCCTATACAAAAATCTGGAGTATATTATGTTGAGTGTTAACAGAGACAAATACATCTGTCCGGACATTTTGTCCGGACAAATGTATCTGTCCGGCGTGTACACTTCATTTTCAACAAGGGTGTTAACAGAGACAATTGCATCTGTCCGGACATTTTGTCCGGACAAATACATCTGTCCGGCCTTCACATTTTGTTTCAAACGGCTACTGACACTCGCAATTCACGTGAATAACGGTCAAAATTTTTGTACTGACCGGACATTGTCCGAAGTGGCCGGACAATGTCCGGCCAGTACAATTTTCGCCCAATCTTCTTGATTTCGACCGTTTTTGTTGAGAGTATAAATAGATCACTGTTGTAGATGTCAAGTACACACGAAATACACTTCATAAACCCTGAGCAACAGTGTGCAAGCTCTCACACATCCATTCTCTAGCAATTAGAGTCAAAACTTGAGAATTCTTGAGTGCTAGTTGAGTGAATTTGGTTCCAAGCCTTGTTGCATTTGCATTGTGTTCATCAAGCTTTGAGGTTGATCAAGCAAGGTGCTAAGGCTTATTACTCTTGGTGATTGCCGTCACCTAGACGACCCGGGAGGTCCGGCGATCTCTCCATCGACGGTGTGTCGGAGAGGCCCGGCGAGTGGTTGTAAAGGCTTGGAGCTCGCCTATCCGGAGTGGAGAAGGGCTACCTCTAGTGGAATCGAAGCTTAAGCTCAAGTGAAGAGCGCTTCAACGAGGATTAGTGGAAATCGGCAAATTTCCGAGACCTCGGGAAAAACTTGATTTCTTCGGTTATCTCTACTACTTGCTTAATTTCCATTGTGATTGAATTGTTGCTAGTAGTATCATAGAAATCGCTAAATCTGAATTGAATTAGTTTTCCATACCCTTAGAATATTTGCTATTGCAAACTTAGGTTGTTAAACCCTAATTTAGAAGAAAATTTTAAAACCGCCTATTCACCCCCCCTCTAGTCGGCATCTTTCGATCAACAGGATGTCCCCGTCCGTGATGACGCAGCGTTCAACCAAGGACTCGACGTCCTCGGCCGTGAACTCTGACTCCCAGAGGAAATTCGGAGGGATTTCCTCCGGGGGCACTTCCGTGGTCTTTGCTCGACCCTTGGGTGCCATGAGGTTAGTCTCTTCTTTTTCTTCGGTGGCTAACCTTTCAGGAGGCTACTACTAAAACTTCCGGACGCCTGCTACCGGGAGCTAACTACCGGAAAGAGCTACCGGGAGAGCTGAGTTCGCTACGGTTGAGGTTTTGGAATAAAATTCCGGGTCCCCCAAGGCCCTATTTATAGGGGCAAGACGTGGTCTAGATGGGCGCTACGTGGCACCCCGCGGAGCAATCTGGACCATTGAAGTTCAAACTACGCGCGGGAAACGAAGGGACGGGCGCGCGAATCGAGGCGTCGGTTCGAACCACGCGCGCATTTATGGCGAAACGGCGCGGCCTTAAGCGCGGGGCACGGAAACCGAAGCGCCGCGGCTCCGGTGACTTCGTCCGGAGATTTTCCCGGTAACATATGCCATACCCACCGGGGGCTCAAGCTTCATCCCCGGGGGGCATGGGGGGCTGCTGTCGGGGGAAATCTCCACGGGACTAAGTCCAGGTAAGTTGCATCACGTTTGCACTGGGATGGCCCCTGGCCCCTCCCCGGGCGCCCCCTTTTGGCTCCCGGGACATGGCCTCTGGCGCCGTCCCGGGCGCCGCCATTTGCCCGGGAACGTGGCTTCCGGCCCCTCCCCGGGAGCCGCCATTTGGCCCCCGGGACCTGGCCTCCGGCGCCGTCCCGGGCGCCGCCATTTGCCCAGGGACGTGGCCTCCGGCCCCTCCCCGGGCGCCGCCATTTGCCCAGGGAAGTGGCCTCCGGCCCCTCCCGGGGCGCCGCCATTTAGCCCCCGGGACCTGGCCTCCGGCGCCGTCCCGGGCGCCACCATTTGCCCGGGGACGTGGCCTCCGGCCCCTCCTCGGGCGCCGCCATTTGGCCCCCGGGACCTGGCCTCCGGCGCCGTCCCGGGCGCCGCCATTTGCCCAGGGACGTGGCTCGGGCCCCTCTCCGGGCGCCTCCATTTGGCCCCCGGGACGTGGCCTCCAGCGCCGTCCCGGGCGCCGCCATTTGGCCCCCGGGACCTGGCCTCCGGCGCCGTCCCGGGCACCGCCATTTGGCCCCCGGGGACGTGGCCTCCGGCCCCTCCCCGGGCGCCGCCTTTTGGCTCCCAGAACTTGGCCTCCGGCGCCGTCCCGGGCCTCGTCGCCCTTCTGAAGGTAAAGTCTCGAGTTGTTTGTCACGTGCAGGTCACGCGAGGAGCGCCTCGGGAATCAGCGACCACCCGTCAAGCATCTAAGGCGTTTGACCGGGAGAAGGACGGTCCTACCCTTCAATCCGACGGTGGCTTCCAGGGTAGTTTAGGCTTTTTGCTTCTTTTTGGGGCTATAAATAGCCCTTGTACCCCTCTGTTGTAAAGGATCGGATCACTTTTATTGGAATAGCTAAACTCACAGGCGTGCTCCGGAAGCCTCTCCCCCGGAGAGAGCCTCCCCAGTCGACTCTGGTCGGGAGCGCGTCGACAGGACTAGGGCCCCCCCCGGGACCCGAACCTGTATAAACCCTCGTGTCATTTCTTGTGCTTGTCCGGCGGGGGAGGACCGGTGATCTGGTTAACCCGCGCTGCGTAATCTTCGCTAGGATCATTCTCAAAACCTGCCGGGGTATTCGCAATACCACGACACCAGGGTTACAAACCTCTGGCGAAATTCCACAAGAACCTATTACAACAGAAGGCGAACATTCGACGAGCTAACCTGGCCGAACAAGTGCCCAACTCTCCGCCAACATGGATACCGTGCTTGCTTGGATCAAGCAATAGGCCATGGCCATGCCTCCTGAAGTTGATGCTTCAAAGGAGAAGGCAACTGGTGTGAAGATTAAGGAAAGCTCGTGCAGGCCAGATGAAGATGAAGACGAAGGCGACTACAAGGCTGACGACCTCGCCAACACATCCTTAGCTGTCGGATCTTTTAAGGTCGAGGCTAAGGTTGACATACCCATATATGATGGGGGTGATCGATGCCGAGAAGTTGGATTCTTGGATTGATCATCTTGAGGCCTACTTTGACCTACGAGGTTTCAATAGCGCTCAAAGGTGAAGTTTGCACCTTTGAAAATGAAGGACCACACCAAGACATGGTGGAAGGAACTTACCGCCAGTGGGGAAGCAAATGACCTCACGTGGGGACAATTCAAGGAACTCTTGCGACAAGAGTTTTACTCGATGGGTTATCTCGAGGAGAGATGGAATCGTTGGCATAGATTGTACGAACAGCGCAACCAATCCATCCAGGATTATACGACGGAGTTTCAGAGACAAGAAATGGTCATTGGCATCTCACTCTATGATCCTCAAGTGTTCTGAAAATATACATATGGACTTCAAAAATCGATCAATGCTGAGCTAAGCCTGTCATCATGACTGCGAGCACGACTGCCATGGCGATCAAGAAGAAGATCAAATCCCACAATGACAAGAACACAAAGGAGAATTCGACATCATCAAAAGGAAAGTTGAGTCCGAAGAGAAGTACACTGAAATATGGTACGAGCATCTCTTGTGAACATTGTCATATTGCTGTGCACACAAAGGATAAGTGCTATAAGCTCCATCCTGAGCTTCGACCAAGAGAAACGGACCAGGGAAAAGAACAGCTACACCTACTATAGCTCCACCCGAAGAAGGAGTTGTCCGAGTGAATTCAGTCGATGAGGCGGATACGACCTTGTCTCTGATGGCAATGCCGAAGGAGAAAGGTAAGGATTCACCTGACGACCATCACTCAACAGAGGAGTTGTTCACTATCAACATCCAGGTGAAGCACGAAGTGGTCGCAGCAATATTCAATCCCAGAAGTCAGAAGAATTTGGTTTTCGCTGGACTAATTCGTCGACTTGGGTTGAAGACCACCACACACCCATGACCGTATCCCCTGGGTTGGTTTACGTCCGACGTGAACCAATATATTACGAGTTAGCGTATCCCCAGCTGCCACGACCGGAACTGGGAAGGGGGCATGCCCTGTAACACCTGGAACCGGCGAGGGGGGAGCCCCCGTGGCGGCGTCCGGAACCGGGGAGCCCATGCGGGGGGCAGTCCGCTGCGGCACGGGGGCTGCCCTGTTGTCGCGCCCCGAAACTGGGACAACAACTACTCCTGTAGAGACCTAGCTCGCTGCAGCTAGTCCCTTATATGCATAGCATACACATACCCTTGACTTCCCAGGATAAGTCAAGCACAGGAGTATATCATATTGCAACAGAGTCACTTACAAAATATTTAAGCAGTGTGGCCTGCTGGCCTTAATATTACATAAGAAGATTACAATGCCTTCACGGCATACATGGTTTAGCAAAATAACATCTACACAGCAGAAGGTAGGTGACCCACCCACAAAGAGAAGTGGACGGCAGAACAACACACATCAGGGAAATGACGGGACTGACGCTCCTCCGTCTGGATCCATGAAGTACTCCATGCCTTCGTCTTGGTTGTAGAATGCTCCGTCTACTGAATTGTAAGTTGCAAGAGTGAGCACTTTCGTACTCAGCAAGTCATAGGTAAGAGTAGATACATATAGTAGAGATGATATGAACCTAGACTAGTCAAGAATTATGGATGTTTGTAAAATAATCTTTCTCTTTCCTGGCTCAACTCATGGCAGCACCTTTCTATAATATAATATCGTCATTCATGTTCACTAAATTATAGCACTACCGCGACACGTCAACACATGACCGCCCACGGCAGCACTCCTCATCATGACAACACATGTCATTTGGGTAATCTTGATTTAATATATTTTATTTAGAAAATAATACTTGTGTCACACCCCGTGGATTTAATCCACCGCAGCAGACTCCTAAGACTCGGGAGCACGAAGTATTCGAATACATTTTTAACTCTGCAGAGAGGTACCAATTTACCCGCAAGATATTCCACTTTCAAGCCCATCCTATCAGAATGATTGGACCCCTGACTCACTTCATACTGTGAGTGGCAAGGTGGAGATAACAGGAACTTTTGTTATGTTTCACTTACAATTCACCCCTGACCCTGCAGTTTTCTTCACACAAACCGCAGTTGTGGCGGGCTATACCCCCACCCATAAGCCTCTTCCCATTACTGGGTCAACGTGCTTGATCAAATCACATTCAGTGATACGTGGAGGAGCTGAACCCCGTGAGTTTAGTGTATTACTTTCCATCTCATGCAGGGGTTTCATGTACGATTCACATAAGTACTTGTTCAGGCCTGTCCCATACCAGGCTTGCGGTTAGCACGTTTGTTCATGCCACTAGACGCACAACACAAGGTTCTAGTCCTTATATGCCAGTGACCAGACCATCCACAACCCTGCACCTTCAGTGCCTGCACATCCTTTGCAGTCTAGCACCTCCAGTGCTACCACCATTCCATACCATTTCCTGGTCACGGCTAGGGTTTTATTTCATGAATATAAGTATATAAACATATAATAGTTCATGGCTCAAAACTTGTTTATTTCACATTTCACAGATAACCAGTCCAGTACTGCCAATTCATAAATCAACCATTTCCAATCTTTCTCATGCAATATTATCTATATTCAAGGTTATGTTATAGCAACTCTTAAAATATAGGTTCGAGATGACCAAGAATATGACTTGCCTTCCGCGTCGTAAAATACAGCAGTTGATGTCGGGTCAACAGTGAAGTCCTCGAACTGGGGCTCTTGATCTGCTCTCCAATCAAACAAATAACCAATAATCACAATCTTTTCAATACATTATTATACTATATGCAATAATGCAAAGATGAAGTCTTGATGATTCTGAGATGATTAGGTTAGAAATTGATTAGGATTAGGTTAGTTGTTGAAGGTTTACAAGGTTCCAAATGTCTCAAAATATCAGAATGGTATCAAGGTTGCGACTGGTTCGCTCAAAAACAGCGAACGTCTTTAGGTCGACATTCGGTTCAAGGCATCGACATAGGGTCGATGGATGATAGAGGGGTTATCTCAACTTGTGGCAGTAGAATAAAATGTAGAGCACAACTCCACAAGTCTAAGGGACAAGGTTATTTCTAGTTTACACAACTGAAAGGAGGTGAAAAGAGCTAATGCCACTGGCTGACATGCTCTGGCATTGATCTTGACATGGCCAGAAACTAGGGCTTGCCATATCTTTTGATCTAGAGCTCCAAATGATGCACCACTTTGTCTGGGAGATAGGCATTGATAACAGGAACAAATCATTCAACAGAATCCAAGGCTGAAAATGGCTGGAAAATGATGAAAACCAGCGTAGAAGTTGACTGGCCTGGAGTACCTGCAGCACAAACAGTGCAGCAACTAGGGCATAGCCATAACTCCTGTTCTAGGCCGAATTAGGGGTCGTGGTAGAAGACAAAGTTGCTCAAAATGGTCCAAAACATCTAGATGGCAAGGTGGTTTGAGTTGGAGTGGCTGAATTTAGATGATATTGGCTGGAGGAAGGATGAACTCAATCCTGATTTGGGTATTTCTGTTCTAGAGCAATTGAACTCGAGTCCTTGCTTGAGGAGGGTCTTTGGGGCATAACAAAGCTAGGTGTGAAGTCAATTTGACTGGACAATCACCACAGAAGCTTAACGGCGAGTCCCAGTTTGCGTGCACGGTGTAAATTTGGGGTTTTCCAAGTTTTAGCAAAATTGGTGATTCTGGTTGCTTAGATGTGTTCCACACAGTCCACTGATCATGTTTGGTCATAGGCTCGAGTGCTAATTTGGTTTAGTTAGGGATTAATTGCTCGCCGGAGGTTTTTGGGGAAACCGGCGATCACCGGCGACAGAAGGCAAGAGAACTCGATTCCAAGCTTAGATACACTCAAGAGGGGATGGGAAACTTACTGGGAGGCTTGGATTGCTGAGGGGATCAACGGGTGAGGCTGGCACCGAGAGCTCCGAAAATGGCTCGCCGGGGAAGAAGATTTCACCGCGGAGCTGCGAGCTTAGGTGGTTTCTGGCGCTGGGTGAAGATGCAATGGCTACAGAAGGCTTTATATAGGCACGGGCGAGGCAAAAGGGCCGACAATTTGGAGTGTTGCTGCCACGAGGTGACTTCGAAGCGACGGGACGGGGTGGTGATGGCGAGGCGACTGACGGCGCGGCGTTGCAGCTTTGCAGCTGGACGGTGCAGGTGCAGGCGACGAAGGCAACGGCGAGGAGACATCTAGCTCGAGCATGGCTGCGACGTGTCGAGCGTTCTCTGCGGTGCTGCGCTGCTGCAGCTAGCGCGCGCGCTGTGCGCGGGGAAAACTGGCAGCGATTGCGCGGTTGAGGTGGCTTCCACGGTGGCGAACGGCGAAGGCACACATGGCGGCAGGGGCACAGGCGACTGCCACGGCGGAGTGAGCACGGCAGCTGGTCGAGATCGCGCACAGGAGGGTCTCTGGTCGTGCGCAACTGGTCGAACAGGGACTGGAAAAGAAGGCTCGGGCTGATTTGCAATTTTGAAACTTGCTCCAGGGACTGATCTGCGAGGAAAAGTTTGAATAGGAAAAGGATCTGATTGCAAATCTGGAGATCTGGAGGGCTGATCTGAAATCTGATTTCAGGAATGAGTTGCATAAGATTAATGGAACTCATCTAGCCACAGTTTGACAAGATCGGGCAAGATCTGCAGGGTTTCGACAAAAGTGGGGAAAACGACTTTAGGGTAAAACAGGGTAATTAGGGTTTCAAAAACGGCGAGGGTCGAAACTTAGGTTTAGGGCAGGATTTGGAAATTCTTCCAGAAGGGAAAAATGTTTAAAATAGTGAATGGGAGATATTCACTGAATCAGATCAAAGTTTGGAGGTGATTTGCAACATTTTGCCTTTTCAGGCTTCTGGAAAATCTAGAAAAGGACTGATCTGCGATAAGAGTCTAGATGATGAAATCTTGCTGCCAACTTTGGAGTTAGTTGAGGATATACCTAGGAACATATTCCAGTGGATACTTGAGTCTGGATAGGGTTAAATCAAGATAACTCAATTATCTGGAAACTGGGGTACTTAGGGTAAATCTGTATTTCCTATTTTCGAAAACAGAAAGAGACTTAGATACTGGGAGTTAGGGTTAGAATTCAATCTGGCTCCTGAAGACTTTTAGGTTTAGGTTAACTGATAGATCAAATCTGGCAAGTCAGATCTTGACTTGGGGTCACAGGATAGATTTTGGAGATTTAGGGCTAGAATAGAATAAAGCTGAGGCTGATTTAGTTGATCTAGAAGAGACATATGCATGCATGACTTTTAAGAAAGAAACTTTTCACCCCAAAACTCAGGATGTTACACCTGTCAACCGCCCCCGGTGTGGCAAACGCGACGCGGGGGGCGGGACCGACTCCCGGCGCAGGGTAAACCCCCGGCGAAAACTGGGCTCCCGGCCCCGGGAATAGGCCGGGGACGGGGTACCCCCCTGGCGACATGAAGGGCCCCGCCATGAAGTAACCTCCCGGTACCGGGACGGGCCCGGGTGCTGGGAAGGGTCCAGACGTATATCCCGCAGGGGGAGGGAACCCCCCGGCAGGATCATACGGGGCGGACAACCCCCCCGAGGCCGGAGGGGCCGCCGGGTAACCCATAAACGGGGGCATGTTCCCCGGATATGGATGCGAAGCAAATGTGGGGGCCGGAGGCCGCGCCAACACGCTAAGGAGCTCGTCCATAGAGCGCTGGGCGCAGAGCTGGCCTTCCACGAGAACTTCGAGCAGGGCGTCCCGGGGAGCCGGGGGAGCCGTCGGGGGGACGCTTTTCCCGGCCGAGGTCCCCGCGGTCACCGAGAACGACCTGGAGGTGGAAACACCTAAGTTAAGAGAAAAGGAGGGAGGCGGTACCTGCGCCAGGTCGCCTCCGGAAGGGATCGCCGGGACAGCAGTGTCCCGGACGGACGGCGCCAGGTCTCCGAGACCCGGATCA
Organism: Pharus latifolius; assembly: GCA_019359835.1. NCBI lineage: Eukaryota > Viridiplantae > Streptophyta > Magnoliopsida > Poales > Poaceae > Pharus > Pharus latifolius. The sequence continues at coordinate 13,576,750 of CM033327.1, read as the reverse complement.
CCGGGAAGGGTGCGAGCCCTTGTTCTTGGGGGAGCCATGGCGTCTTGTCACGAGTCCCCACGGACGGCGCCAACTGTCGTGGTATTGCGAATACCCCGGCAGGTTTTGAGAGTGATCCTAGCGAAGATTATGCGGCGCGGGTTGACCGGATGACCGGTCCTCCCCCGCCGGACAAGCACAAAGAAAGACACACGGGTTTATACAGGTTCGGGTCCCGGTGGGGGCCCTAGTCCTGTCGACGCGCTCCCGACCGGAGTCGGTTGGGGAGGCTCTCTCCGGAGGAGAGGCTTCCGGAGCACGTTGTGAGTTTAGCTATTCCAATAAAATGAACTCATCTTTACAATAGAGGGGTGCAAGGGCTATTTATAGCCCCGAAAAGCAGCAAAAAACCTAAACTACCCCGGAAGCCACCGTCGGATTGAAGGGCAGGACCGTCCTTCTCCCGATCAAACGCCTTGGATGCTTGACAGGTTGCCGCTAGTTCCCGAGGCGCTCCTCGCGTGACCTGCACGTGATAAACAGTTCGAGACTTTACCTTTAAGGAGGGCGATGAGGCCCGGGAGGGCACCGGAGGCCGCGTCCCGGGAACCAAAAGGCGGCGCCCGGGGAGGCCCCAGAGCCCACGTCCCCGGGCAAAAGGCGGCGCCCGGGAGGGCACCGGAGGCCACGTCCCCAGGCAAAAGGCAGCGCCCGGGGAGGCCTCGGAGGCCACGTCCCCGAGCAAAAGGCGGCGCCCGGGAGGGCACCGGAGGGCACGTCCCGGGAGCCAAAAGGCGGTTGACAAAGCAGCCCCCGCGCCGCAGCGGACTTCCCCCCGCATGGGCTCCCCGGTTCCGGATGTCGCCGCGACGGCTCCCCCTTCGCCGGTTCCGGGTGTTACAGGGCCTGCCCCCTTCCCGGTTCCGGTCGTGGCCACTGGGGCCCCCTCCCCTTCGGTTCCAGGCGTCACCGCGGGCGCCCCCTCCCCGGTTCCGGACAATACAGGGGCTTCCCCCTTTCTGGTCCCGGGGGTCATCGTAGGGGGCCCCCCCAACCTGCTCCGGAAGCCTCCGGGCCGGCAGCTACAGCACACGAGCTCCCTCCCTCGGCGGGACAGGTCCGTGTCGCCCCAGGGGAGGTCGAGCGAATGCGTTCACCAGAGAGCGGGGAAGAACTTCGCCCCGACTGCGGGCGCGGGGAGCCTCGCTCTCGCACCAGCCGGGGGAAGAGACCCGCTGAAGAGCCAACCTCTCCGGCGGAGAGCCCGGACGTTCGGGAACTCAGTCCTGGTCCGGAGGAAAAGCGTAGCTATCGCCATTCTGGCGGACCTCTCGGACCGCTTCCTGACACAGACAACGAAGGTCCCGTGAAAGAAGACAGCGACCGGGGCTCTCCCCGGGAAGTGCAGGGGGCCAACCAGCCCCTGTGCCAATGACTTCGCAGCATCCGGTGGCCGCGGCCTTACCGCCCTCCGCACATCGAACACTATAACAGTGAGGCAGACCCTTACGAGTTTGTGCCGGTCTACTCCACTGCCATCTCCGCGGCCGGGGGGGACGAGACAGTACAGTGCAACGTCTTCCCCCTCTACCTCTCTGGCATTGCCCGCTCCTGGTTCTACAACCTGAGGGCCGGCTCCATCAAGTCTTTTTCGCAGCTCAACCGGGAGTTCTGTGCCAACTTCCAAGGGAACTACGTGCGTCCCCTGGACTCCTCGCAGCTATACACTGTCCGGCAGAGGACTGGGGAAACCATCAGAAGCTTCTTCAAGCGCTTTGCTCCGGTGAAAAGCAAAGTGGCCCATGTCCCCGACTCTACGGTCATCGAAGCCTGCAAAAGCGGCATCCTCCCGGGGGAGCTCCATCGAAGGCTCTCCCGGAGCTGCCCCTCTTCCGCCGACGAGCTCTTCAACGTGCTCGAAAAGTACGCTCGGGCGGAGGAAGACGACATCTGGAAGAAGACCCAGGGGGCTCCCGCCCCCGTCGACCGGGGGGCCAGGGATCCCCCCAAACGCCCCAGGCAGGGGGGGCGTAGCGAGCCACGGCCTCGGGACGCTTTTGTCCTCGAGGGCGGAGGCGGCTCGCGCGACCCCCCGAGGGCCAACCGCCCCTTCCCCAAACCGAAGGGCCATGGGGTAGGACAATCTTCGCGCGGTCGGGAAGGCCCCGCGGGGAGAAGGCGGGAAGGACCGTGGTGCAGCTTCCACAGGTCCAGTACCCACGCTACCCGAGATTGTAGCCAGCTGCTGCAGCACTTCGCGGACTTCCTCGACCAGCGCGGGCAGGGGGGACTCCGTCCTCCTTACCCCCTTGGCCAGCTGTTCCAGCCCTTCCCGCTCCCTCGGGGGGTCAGCAGACGCAGGAGGGGGAGCCTTCAGAAACTCTCCCCTTTCAAACTTCACAGCGGCATGTCAACGTCATCGTGGGAGGATCTGCCTCTGGGCGGGACTCTAAGCGCCAGCGTAAGGAGTACGCGCGTGAGGTCAAGGTTGTGGGGGTGTTGCACACGGCCCCGCCACAAAAGTGGTCGGACGTCCCCCTCACTTTCACGGCAGAAGACGCGCGGGGGGTTCGCTTCCCCCACGACGACGCGCTCATTGTCTCCGCAACCATCTACAACTGCCATCTGGCCTGTATCCTGTTGGACGGCGGGAGCTCTACCGATGTCCTATTCCTGAAGGCCTTCAAAGAAATGCAAGTGGATGAGAAGCTCCTGCAGCCCGCTGTCGGGCCCCTGCAAGGTTTTGTCCCGGGGAAGGCGATCCACCCCGTGGGCAAAGTAGATCTTCCAATGACCTTCGGCACCCCGGAGAACTACCGGACCGAGTTGGTCCGCTTCGACGTAGTAGACCTCCCCGCCTCCTACAATGCGATTATGGGGAGGACGACAATTAACCGGCTGGGGGCTGCCACCCATCAAAACTATCTCTGCATGAAGATCCCCGGGCCGCATGGTGTGATCAACGTCCGGGGAGACCAAGACATGGCCCGTGCTCTATATGAGCGCGCTGCGGCCACAATCGGAAGCGTCAACCTCATAAAGACGCCCGGGGGGAGGCTTCTCCCCCAGAACTAGACGCCGCTGCGCCACCGCCCGGGAGGCCCCTCCTCAAGCCGCGTCCGGAAGGGGGCCTCCGGAAGGTCCTGCTGTCCCTGGGCAACGAAGACAAAACCGTCCGGATCGGGGCGGAGCTCCCCGAGGAGCACGCAGCGCAACTTGCGGCTTTTCTGCGCGAAAACTCTGATGTTTTTGCGTGGAAGCCTTCGGACATGCGGGGCATCGCCCGGGAGGTCATTGAGCACAAGCTCGCAGTGGCCCCCGGTCACCCCCCGGTCAAACAGAAGCTGTGGAAACTCTCCCTCGAGCGCCAAGATGCAATCAAGGCGGAAATCGCGCGGCTCCGAGAGGCGGGGTTCATTCGGGAGGTCCTGCACCCCGAGTGGCTCGCGAACCCCGTCCTCGTCAAGAAATCAATAGGCAGGTGGCGGATGTGCGTGGACTTCACCGACCTTAACCGCGCCTGCCCCAAAGACAACTTCCCGCTCCCGCGAATTGATCAGCTCGTCGACTCCACTGCGGGGTGCGAGCTCATGAGCTTCCTAGACGCCTACTCGGGCTACCATCAAGTCCGGATGGCGGAGGGGGGCGAGGAAAAGACGAGTTTTATTACTCCCCTCGGAACCTTCTGCTACATCCATATGCCCTTCGGGCTCAAAACGCGGGGGCAACCTTCCAGCGCCTCATGACGTTGGTTTTCAAAGAGCAAGTCGGCCGCAATGTTGAAGTCTACGTAGACGACGCGGTGGTCAAGAGTCCCCGCGCAGCCTCCCACATCGACGACCTGGCTGAAACCTTCCGCAACCTCCGCGCGTTCGGGCTCAAACTCAACCCGGAGAAGTGCGCCTTCGGGATGCGCGGGGGGAAGGTCCTAGGTTTCCTCGTGTCCCAGCGGGGCATTGAGGCAAACCCCGAGGAGATCGGGGAGTTCCTAGATATGCCCCCACCGCGCTCCATCAAGGATGTCCAGCGGCTCTCCGGCCGCCTAGCCGCACTCAGCCGCTTTGTCTCCCGGTCGGGGGAGCGGGGCCTCCAGTTCTTCAAGATCCTCCGAGGGCTCGAGGGGTTCCACTGGACCCCCGAGGCCCAGGAAGCCTTCAACGACCTCAAGAGGTACCTCACGAGCCCCGCAATGCTCGTGAGTCCGTCTCCGGAAGAACCCTTGCTCCTCTACCTCGCCGCGACCCCAGTCGCCGTCAGCGCGGTCTTGGTGAAGGAGCAAGGGGGGCAGCAGCGTCCCGGGTACTACGTGAGTGAGGCCCTCCAAGGGGCCAAAACTCGGTACACGGAGATGGAGAAAATCTGCTACGCCCTCCTCATGGTGTCCCAGAAGCTTCGGCATTACTTCCTGGGGCACCCCATCACCGTCCCGTCGTCCCTCCCCCTCGGGGAGGTACTGCGGAACAAAGAAGCCACCGGCCGGTTCGGGAAATGGGGGGCCGAGCTCGCCCCCTTCTCCCTGTCCCTTACCGGCCGCTCTGCCATCAAGTCGCAGGTCCTCGCCGACTTCGTCGCAGAGTGGACTCCCGCCTCTGGGTCCGGGGACGAAGATCTCCCTGTGCCACCCCGACGCAGTGATCATTGGACCCTTATGTTCGATGGGTCGCTGTGTCTCGCCGGGGCTGGTGCGGGAGTAGTCCTCCGGAGCCCCGAGGGGAAGGAACTCGAGTACGCCGCGCGGCTCGAGTTCCCCGCAACCAACAACGTCGCCGAATACGAGGCTTTGCTCCTCGGGATGCGCCTCGCGCGCTCCTTGGGGATCCGGCGCCTCCTAGTCAAGGGAGATTCTCAGCTCGTAGTTTGCCAAGTGGACAAGTCTTACCTGTGCCATGACGCAAACTTAAGTCATTATTTGCAGGAAGTGCGAAAGATGGAGAGGCATTTCGACGGCCTCGAGGCCCGGCATATCCCACGTAGGGACAATGACTGGGCCGACAGCTTGGCCCGGGCGGCAAGCGCCTGGGAATCGCTCCCCAAGGGGGCTTTCCTGGAAATCATCACGAAGCCCTCGGTGGCCTCCCCGGACACGGGCGACGAGCCTCATGTCCCGGAGGTCGCCGAGATCACCCGGACTCCATCTTGGATGGACCCCCTCATCTCCTTCATCAAGGGGGAGGGGGACCCTCCTAGTGAGACCAAGGCTAAACGCCTCCGGGCTAAAGCTCGGGCATATCTCCTGCTGGAGGGGAGGCTCTACAAGTGGGGGGCTTCCGCCCTCCTGCGCTGCCTCCCCAGGCCGGAGGGACTCCAACTTCTCGAAGACATCCACGTGGGGAGCTGTGGTTCTCACCTAGCCCCGCGTGCCATCGCGGCCAAGGCCCTCTGGCAGGGCTTCTACTGGCCCACGGTCATACGCAACGCGCGAGACCTTGTCTCCGCGTGCGAGGCATGCCAGAAGATGGCCAAGGGCTCGAACCTCCCCCCTATAGCGCTGCAGACAATCCCCATCACTTGGCCCTTTGTGCGCTGGGGGATGGACCTCTTAGGGCCCTTCCCCCCAGCGCCCAGGGGATACAAGTATGCGGTAGTCGCAGTCGACTATTTTACAAAGTGGGTTGAGGCGGAGCCTTTGGCCATCATCACGTCCCGGGCCGTTCAGCGGTTTTTCTGGAAAAACGCCGTATGTCGTTTTGGTGTCCCCCGGGAAATCACCGTGGACAATGGGACCCAATTCGACTCGGCTTATTTCCGGGAATTCTGTGAAGGCCTGGGGCTCGTCATCCACTTCGCCTTGGTGGCCCATCCCCGGAGCAATGGGGCTGTCGAGAGGGTCAACGGCGTGATCCTACAGGGGTTGCGCCGGAGACTCGAGCAAACCGCTTCTAAGCGGGGTGCATGGGCAGAGGAGCTCCCTAGCATCCTCTGCTCCATGAGCACAACCCCGTCCCGGGCGACGGGGCGTACTCCCTTCTCCCTGGTCTACGGGGCGGAGGCAGTCCTCCCCCCGGAGATCGGCTTCCGGTCACTGCGGGTCGAGCTCCTGGAGGGAGCCACGCCCGCAGCGTACCAGGCCAACGAGGCCAACCAGCGCCTGGAGATCGACCTCGTGGAGGAGGAACGCGACCGAGCGCTCCTCCGCCACACCATCTACGAGCAAGAGATGGCGCGCGCATACAATCAGCGCGTGCGCAAGAAAGCTTTCCGCCTTGCGGACCTTGTCCTCAAGTGCGTGACGGACCCCCAGGCCCAAGGTAAGCTCTCCCCCAAGTGGGAGGGCCCCTACAGGATCTCCGCGGTCCTGGGCTCGGGGGCCTACAAGCTCTCCAACCTTCAAGAGCAGGAGCGGAAGCACACGTGGAACTTGCGTTTACTTCGCAAGTTCTATGTTTAGCCTTACGGGCCTGTCCCCTCCCCCGGAGCGTTCACGCCGGAGGGGGAGGAGGGACACTGTATTTTCCTCCCCTTTCACTGCTTCGCAGGGGGAGGCCCTGTACTTCATTTTATTAGCAATACATAGGTCTTGCTTTTCAAACTGTCTCATTGCAGGTCTCTCTCATTACCGCCCCTAGCGGCGATGCCCTCCCCGCGAGGATGCCCTCCCCCCGAGGAAGTGGGCCAGGCCCAACAAGTCCCTACAACGGGAGTCTCACTCTCGTAGGGCGGCTTACGATCAGCCCCGTGGACTGAGGGTGTAAGCGGCAACCCGGTCACAGTGGCCGTGGTAACGAGTCACTTTGGGAGACTAGTCCCCTGCCCAAAAACTCAAGACCCGTCTTCGGGCACTTCCTCCTCCGGGAGTAGACGCTCTCCCCAGTGGGACGTCTAATGGCCTTCTTGGATCTATCTTCCTCCTCCGTGAGTCGACGTTATTCCCGGCTCACCGTTTTCACGGCGACCGGATGATCGGCCCCTTGTGGCCTTCTTGGATCTATCTTCCTCCTCCGGGAGTCGACGTTATTCCCGGCTCCCCGTTTTCACGGCGACCGGATGATCGGCCCCTTGTGGCCTTCTTGGATCTATCTTCCTCCTCTGGGAGTCGACGCTATTCCTGGCTCCCCGTTTTCACGGCGACCGAACGATTGGTCCCTGGTGACCTTATTCCCGGTTCCCCGTTCTCACGGCGATCGGATGAATGCCTCCCGGAGACCTTATTTCCGGCTCCCCGTCTTCACGGCGACCGGACGATTGTCTCCCGGAGAAGTCACGGATTTCTCGGACATTTCCTTCCCCGAAGACCCTATTCCCGGCTCCCCGTTCTCACGGCGATCGGACGATTGTCTCCCGGAAGGTCTTCTCCTTGAAAACCTTGTTTTAAAATTTTCTAACTTAGAAAATTTCCTATGCTACAGGTGACTTCCATCCCGGGGGCCTTGTCACCCCCACAGCGCGCGGAGCTATTCTCCGGCCCGCTGTGGGCGGGGGGGATAAGGAACCCCCGGGTGTCGACCGCACCGCCCACGAGGAAACTTAACTCATCGTTGTTAAGATGAGTCATCCGGACCATCCAAGAAGAAGAAAATAAAGAGGCAATGATAGGAAACAACAACAGCTTTATTGATTCTCAAACCCGGAGGACATCTTCCCCCTCCGGTGGGCTTCGGAAATGATACAACCCGGGTTCTAACCCGGGGGATCCTCTAAGCCCTAAGGTTCCTATGCCTAATACTCCCGGAGGCTCTCCACTAGCTCCCGGGTCAAGTCCCGGTACAATGCCCGTACGCAGCGCCGAGCGTCCCGGAGCACATCTTCAGGCCAGAACTCGTATCCCGCCAGTGGAAGTATCCGGAGGGGAGGGATCATCCGGAGCCCCGGTCGCGGAGGGGACAGTTCGGCACGATGATTATCAAAGTTGTCCAAGTGCCACTCCGGACGCCACCTCAACCGGATCGGCTCCCGGACACTATCCTCGCCGCAATTTCCGGAGACAAGGCTTAGCAAGATCAAAGCCGCTTGGGCGTCCCCCGGGGAGCCCCTCCCGGACCTTCGCCCGGGAGCAACCTCCCGGGAACCCTGGTAACAGTCAATTCAATTCAAAGACTTAGAAAAAATTCTAACTTCATTGCATTCAAAATGTTTCTGTACAAGTGTCCGGGGCTTCTTCTAAGAAGCTACCGGAATCAAAAAGTCCTAAAACAAAAAAGGGCCCTAGCTAAGACCCGGGGGAGGCTCATACATGTTCGTTGGCGTCCTCCCCCCGGGGGGCTTCTTCCAAGGCCGGGGCTGGGACGTCTCCCGCCGGAGGCGCCGGAGCCGGGAACCACGCCCGGATGATCCGGTCGTAGAACCGTCCGGCAAGCTGCTCGACCTCCCGACGCGAAGGCTCGAAGGAGTCCGAGAAGCTTCGGGGGATGCGGCCCCCGATCGCCCGGGCGCCGACCCCCGGAATTCGACGAGCCCCGCAGCGGCCGCGACGACAGGGATCGCGCGGCCCCGCGCCCGAACGTCGGCAGCCTCCGGGATGGCGGAGACCTGTGCATTGAGAAAACACACAGCCTCCGCGAGGGTCGCCGGCGGCACCTCCCTGCTCCCGGAGCCTAGGCTTACGCCAAGGCCCTCGAGGGCCGACCGGACGAAGCGGCCCGCGTCCGCCACCGCCCGGACGCTCGAGCTCTCGAGCTCCCGAGCTCCCGGAGCACCTCCTCCCTCGCCTTGGCCTCCTCTCGGAGGCGGCCGTTGACGACCTCAGAAATATGGACCTGGGCCCGGACCCGGGTCAATTCCGCGAGGGCTTCATCGCGTTCCCGGAGGGCCTCCTCGCGCTGCCCTACGGAGGCCGCGGCCCGGCCCTCCGCCTCCTTAAGCAGCCGGGCAACCCGCTGCTCAAGGTCCCAGGTAACAGCTGCCACCTACAAAATATATAGAGTTAGAAAAATTTCAAAGTGCAAGGGATGAATGAAGACGTTATCGACTCGGGTTACCTGGGCCCCGAGGGACTGAAGCCCCTCGAAACGCTCATGGAGCGTCCCTTCCGCGACGAAGGCCTGCACCTTCCGGGTATGCAGGCCCTCCGAGTAGCGGGCGACCTCCCTCACGGGAAGCAGAGGGTTCTCCCGCCCGGCGCCGCCAGCGCGGCCGGTGGGGGGTCCCCGGACCTCAAGGTCCGGTAACGCGGCCGGCGTCACCGGCGTCTTCGTCGACGCGGAAGTGCCCCCCGAAGACGTGGCCGAGGAGCTCTCGGCGGGAGCCCCCGCCCAGGGGGGGAACCATCAGGCCTTTCCCTGCCTCGGGCCAGAAGGTCCTCGGGGCCTCCTCCTCCGGAGGAACCTCGTAGACCGAGGGGCTCCCCCCCTCGTCCACCGGCCAAACCCGCGGAGGCGAGGCCGCCGCGAATCTCACCTCCAGCCTCTCCGGCTCCAAAGAGGCCGGAAGGGGCAGGTGGGGCTCCACAAAGAGCGGCGACGGGGCGTAGTTCGCTGAGTCGGACGCCGCCCCGCCCGCGGTCACCTCCTTCGCCTGCGCCTCGACGGGGCCCTTCGGGGGAGGAGGTGTTGCTCCCTTCCGGGCCGGTGCCCGGGCACGCTCGCTCCCGGGGGTCTCGTCCTGGGGCTTCACCAGTGTCGCCGCCGGCGTCGTCGATGGGCCGGGGGTCTTTTGAACCCGGGCCTTCTTGGGCTCCGAGCCCTCGGCCGCCTCCTTCCCCCGTTTGTGCGACCCGGGGGTGGGGAGAGGCTTCCTCTCCGGCAGCTTTAGCCCGAAGGCCGCCGCTACCAAGTTCTTGGGAGGGCCCTCCCCCACGGCGCGCACGACGCGCTCGTGCTCATCGGCGAAGTACCTCCCCAGGAGGTTCTCCGCCTTCTCCCGCGCCGCCGGGTACGGCCAGACTGCAAGAGGTAAAGAGTTAGTTAAATTTTTGAAAATTCGTAAGTACAATGCAGCAGGTTCCCGGAGCTTAGGTCGCGTCACCGGCTTCACCAGGGGACGCTGCTCGGGGCCCATGCCGATCCCCCTCTTCCTACCGGTGAAGGGGGAGATCCGGAGGAGAGCCATCTCCTCGGCGGCGTCCCGCATCGAGCGGGTCTTCTTGGAGAGGATCACCTTGCCGAGGAGCTTGAACTCCTCATCCGTCCACACCGGAGGCTTCCGTGCGGACGACCGGCTGTAGGTGGGAGGCTCCGGGGCGTACACCACCGCCTCGTCCTGGACCCGGAGGTAAAACCACCTCCGGACCCAGTCCCCCCAGTGGTCCCGAGAGGCCGCCGCCGGGTAGTCGATCACCCGGGACGGCAACATCTGGACCATCACCGAACCGAAGGGGGACTTGGGCCCCCCTTCACCAGGTGGGAGGTCCGCGCCGCTGGCTCGTAGAAGTACCGGAAGGTGCGAAGGTGGGCTCCCGCCCGATCGCTGTCTCGTAGAGCCAGATGAAGAGGCCCATTCGGACGAGCGCGTTCGGGGTGAGGTGGTTGAGAGCCACCCCATACTCCTTCAAAAACTCCCGGAGCATGGGATGCACCGGGAGCCGGAGCCCCGCCTCCAGGAAGGCCTCGAAGGCCACGACCTCTCCGGGCCTGGGGCGGGGGGCTCCGTCCTTCTTCACGGGGACTCGGATGTCCCCATCCGCGACGACGCATCTTTCGACCAAGGACTCGGCGTCCTCGGCCGTGAACTCCGACGCCCAGAGGAAATCCGAAGGGATTTCCTCCGGGGGCACTTCCGTGGTCTTCGCCCGACCCTTGGGTGCCATGAGGTTAGTCTTCTTTTTCGGTGCCTAACCTTGCAGGAGGATACTATTAAAAACTCCCGGACGTCTGCTACTGGAAAGGGCTACCGGAAAGAGCTACCGGGAGAGGGCTACCGGGAGAGCAAAAATCACTGAGGCTGAAAATTTGGAATGAGCTTCCGGGCCCCCCAAGGTCCTATTTATAGGGGCGGGACGTGGTCTAGATCCACGCCACGTGGCAACCGCGGGTCAATCTGGACCGTAGAAGTTCAAACCGTGCGCGGGAAACGAAGGGACGGGCGCGTGAATCAAGGCGCCGGTTCGAACCGCGCGCGCATTTATGGTGAAACGGCGCGGTCTTAAGCGTGGGGCACGGAAACCGAAGCATCGCGGCTCCGGTGACTTGGCCCGGAGATCTTCCCGGTGACGTGTGCCATACCCACTGGGGACTCGAGCATCGTCCCCGGCGTGCATGGGGGGCTGCTGTCGGGTGAAATCTCCGCGGGACTAAGTCCAGGTAAGTTGTGTCACGATTGCCCGGGGACCTGGCCTCCGGGACCTCCCCGGGCGCCGCCTTTTGACCCCCGGGACGTGGCCTCCGGTGCCCTCCCAGGCGCCACCATTTGGCTCCCGGGACGCGGCCTGGACATCCATTCTCCGTAAAGTACTCATTCACCCCAAACAGAGTCCGTACATGGCCTGGACATCCATTTGAAGTTGGCGTGGTCCTGGATGGCCGAATCGGGCTCGCATATGACTTGGGCTTCATCTTGGGCTTGTCTTGGAGCGTGGACGACTTGGGATTCTTCTTGGGATTGTCTTGGAGCGTCGTGGTATGCTGGACCTTCAGTGTAGATGGCTTGACAAACTTGACCTATGGATTCATGCCGACTTGATGTTCTTCATGGTCTTCGGGTGATGGAGTGGGAGGAGTGGAAGGAGCGGTGTTCGTATCTGTGTTGGTGATGTCCTCATCAACACGCTTGACAATCATACTCATGTACTTGTCTGAAATTTGAGCGCCTAATTGCTCCACCTCATGTTCATCCCCATATTCTTCACCTGCGGGGTCAGCTGCAACCAACACAAGTTCATCCTCAATATCACTAGCCGAAGTGTACTAACCATCTTCCTTCACAATGAGAGCTCACTGTCGATGATTGGAACCCGGGGGTCCCTCTGTCGATCTTATGAAAAGAAGAATGTTAGAAATAAAGGAGCCAATCAGACAAATTCTCAAGGTGTTCAAAGTATCTATGAATCTAAGACACGGGAAAGAGTTATCTAGGTTGGGGCCCTCTTAAAAGAGTAATGACCCTACGTCCTATGTATTTAACTATGTAGGAAAAAGAGTTATAGAGAGGTTGTTACAAGGTGTGTGAGCTAGCTAATCCTATCTTTGCTAAGCCTAGTCTTCTCTCTGTCATCGATTGTCCCCCGATCCTTCCCTTCAAGGCCTTCTTATACCTGCCGAAGAATTTGTCGGTTATCCTCCTGAAGGCATGTCCCCACGTTTACCCATAACCGCCCCAAAGTGGTAGTTGTGAGGTCGTGGGTACATGATGGTTGCCGTAGATCAGGGGTATGTGGCAGTTTGGCAGTCTTGACTCGGTCGTCGTGGAACTGCCTTACCATCCTAACCTCCTTCGACGGTTACCTTGTCAGGGACTTATGAGTATCTTGGGATTAATCATAAGGATCATGATAAGGTAATGGTAATGGATGATCACGTACGGCTGTGACCACAGTAGCGAGATCGCACATTGTATCTGCGAGAGAGTCCGGTCATAGGGAGGTATCTCTACGACCATGCTATTCTTGGGTACAGCATAAGACATGGGTTTTATGGTATTTAGGTGTCTTGAATTTGCGCAAAATAAGTATGATTTTTAAGTTATATCCAGAATGCCCTTGGATTACCTGATATCCCTCTTTCTAGCCCTTGGCGACCATAGGGAGGACCTGCGGCCATGGCCATGGGCAACCATGGGAGCTCAAAAATGGCTAACAATCCTCGTCACTCGCTGACTTGGACAATCACGCATCATGTGTCCAAATCCTTTGCAACGATGGCATTGCACATCACGTGTACGACCTGTGGAAGCAACTAAAGAAGCACTCTTTGTAGGAGCTTGCACCGTGGATGACTTGCTTCCTTCTAGAACATGTGAAGGAGTGGAAGTAGTGGCAGCAGGGTGTCCACGGTTGGAGGATGGAGGTACACGGCCCGAAGTGGAAGATGGTGCCCTTGCTTGCACCTGGTTGGGCTGTGAGGAAGAAGAGCCTCCAAAATTCCCTCTCATCCTGGATTGTCGTTTCTGTACTGCCCTTTCAGCTTTACAAGCAAGATGGAACAAATGAGTTATAGAATTGTAATCTTTATAATCAAGAATGTCCTGAATCTCATGGTTTAGACCTCCTAAGAATCTAGCCATCTTAGCATCTTCAGTTTCTTCTAATCCACAACGCAACAATCCAATTTGTAGTTCTTGAAATTATTCCTCAACAGACTTACTTCCTTGTCTTAAGCGTTGCAGATTATTAAGCAAATCACGTGCATAGTATGAAGGGACAAATCTAGCTCTCATCAATGTTTCAATACAGTCCAAGTCCTAGGTACGTTGTTTCGGGTTCTACAAGCCTCTCTCCACCAAATGGATGCAAAATCAGTGAACTCACTAGTAACAGCTCTGACCTTCCTATCCTCAAGGAAATCATACCATGTGAATTTTTGATCTACTACTAGTTCCCAATCAAGATAAACATCAAGGTCATATTTTCCAGCAAAGGAAGGCATTGTAAACTTAATTTTACCTAAAGCATCATCACGGACATCTCGCTGATTTCTTATCATACCTTGTCGATTGTGACGAAGTCGACGGTGATCACGATCATTGTGAACACTGAAGCCACCATCCACCTCTGTATCAGCAGCATAATTATTCGCTTCCTCTTCTTCCTCCTCGTCTGCCCAAGAATGAGCAGGAGAGGGGATGTGGCCAGCAAGAGGGATCCTTCCCCTTTGCTCACCATTGCCCGCGGCTGGAGCAAGGGGTGGTCATTGCTCGAGGCGCTCCGTGAGTGTATTATGCATGGCTTGAGTGTTTAACAAACACTCAAAGTATTGCACGATTCCCTTCATGCGAGGTGTGAGGAGTCCTCCTGAACCCTCAGGCTCAGAAAGGTGTTCATTGTCATTCTTGTATGAACCTGCCATGGTCAGTAGTAAACTAGAAAATTCACAAGTATATGCATTCTCCTATCAACTACTAGTGCTGGAAAGTCACACCGCTCTCAAGCTCTTATCATGCTCTTAAAAGGTCTTACCAATAACAGCAGGCCGTGCAACAGGTGGCTGGTTCGTGATAATTCGATTCAAGTGATGAGTAAAGCGATTGCAAGGGTCGATTCGACGTGACCTGAATGGTTAGTTTGGTAGAGCTTGGTAGGATATGTATTTGGTAGCAAGGAGAAACTATCAGTTAATCTCAACCAAGGATGGTAGGATACATAATTGAATTTTTGTTCGTATCTAGCACTTAGTCTAAGTTGCTGATCAACCAAGGATGGGTGATAGTCTATTGCAAGTGTATAGTAGTGGTTACAGGTGGTAGACACAAGATAACTCAATGATATGCAATTTGGAACTTGAAAGCACAAAGATCAGACCTAATTTGGAAACTGCAGATTTCTATCCATGTGACAGCAAGTCGGTATTTTGATCGTATCTTTTTTTCAAGTGCTTCTTTTGCAATGATTTTTTTCACTGTTTCTAGATGGCTTTTTGTACAAACTTTTCTTTGGGCCCACGTTCTGAAAACCGACAGACATATTAGCACAAAAATCACAAGTGTGCACTATTGCAGATTTCTGAATAGAAACTAGGTCATACTCCTGACCACACACCTTTTTACTTCCTTGAAAATTTACAGGCAGATGGGAAATTGAGTTATGAATCTACTGGTTTTGGTTTCACTCAAAAAGGATCAAAGAATCAAAAGTTATGAAACTTTTGGTGGTGGCTACAGAAAAGGGATCCTTCTTGCTGAGATTGGAAATTAGGGTTTGGGCTGTAATGGACAGATTTTGATGTGGGGATTGTTTTTGGGGCTTTTCAAAACTATGACCAGCAATGAGACAGTGCTAAAATGGACGCAAATTCAATTTAGCAAACCAAAATTAACAAATTGAAGGGACAAACGGGTTTGGACAACGGAAAACAAATCTTTTTGTTTTGAAGGGCAAATTTTCTAGACTATAGGAAAAACAAAATCAATCTACTAAACTAAGATACAGAAATTCTCACTAGACAACCTTGGCTCTGATACCAACTAATGTAAGATTGGCCCGATCTTCCGATGAGAATGATAACTTCAATTTGATGGTTGATGACTTTGACGATGCGGCTACCAACTGAACACAACGGGACGCCAAGCAATAGCTAAACCACCACACAGAGTTGTTTTGAACCGTGCCAAGAACGCGGTTGACTTGACCACAAAGATCACTTCCCTGCGAGTAACCGAAGAGCAAGCAAGAACAAGGAAAAACAATCTAAGATTGCAACTAGGCCTAAATCACTCAAAAGTTGAGGTTCTGTAACTTGATTCAATTGGTCGACCAACACAAGAGAAATCGAGGTAGTTTCACACACGAGAAAAACTAAACTAAACAAAACCTAAGGAAGCAACAAGAAGTTTGGGCAAATATATAAGAAGGGGAGGCAGCCAGGGTGGCACGCAACCCTAGACATGATACATGGGCCTTGGGCCCGAAGTGGAGGCGACGCAACACCTAAGAATCCAAGACTGGTTCTGTTTGCCGACTTGTTTTGATGATTTCGGCTGACTCAGGACACATTTGGAGATGGGGCCATATCTGTTGGAAAGAGGACGAAGTAAGCTTTCGATCAAGTCCTCACACATCCCAAACGGACTCTGTATACAACTTCTATGCTCATTTGAAGGCAGACTACTCCTGGTGGCCAAACTAGACTCCAACACGTACACAACTTGGAGCTTGGCTTGACTTGGTGAAGAATTGCTTCCTTACAGATCCATGCCATGGTTCCTAAGTAGAAGAACATCATTAATGATGCAACCCGAGGAACGAACTCACCTGATAATTCAACTGTCGCGCACGTGCTCATGTAATTGGCCCAAGTCCTTGCGTAGGAGGTGATGGTGGTGAAGTGGTGTGTGTATCCATAACAGTGATGTCCACATCATTTAATTGCTACTCAGGACGTGAAATAGAGATCGAATGCTGCAAGTTCGACTGCCCATTTCACAACTTGACCCATTACTTCCTGGTTACAGAGAATGTCCCCTAGGGGAAAGGATGAGGGCACAATAATCTTATGCGCTTGAAAGTAATGTCGCAGCTTCCTTGGAGCCATTTAGAGAGCGTAAAGTAACTTTTGGACCTCAGGGTACGCTCCTTCGGTCCATTTAGCACATCGCTTATATAATAAACTGGTCATTGCACTCCTTCCCTCTCTTTGACCAAAACAGCGCTGACCACGTGAGGGGTAGCAACCAAATAGATGAGTCATGATTCTCCCAAAGTTGGGGAAACTAGTATTGGAGAACTGACTAAATATGCTTTCACTTCCTGTCGTGGTATTGCGAATACCACGGCAGGTTTTGAGAATGATCCTAGCGAAGATTACGCGGCGCGGGTTGACCGGATGACCGGTCCTCCCCCGCCGGGCAAGCACAAAAAATGACACACGGGTTTATACAGGTTCGGGTCCCGGTGGGGGCCCTAGTCCTGTCGACGCGCTCCCATCCGGAGTCGGCTGGGGAGGCTCTCTCCGGGGGAGAGGCTTCCGGAGCACGTCTGTGAGTTTAGCTATTCCAATAAAAGAGAACCGATCCTTTACAACAGAGGGGTACAAGGGCTATTTATAGCCCCAAAAAGAAGCAAAAAACCTAAACTACCCCGGAAGCCACCGTCGGATTGAAGGGTAGGACCGTCCTTGTCCCGGTCAAACGCCTTGGATGCTTGACAGGTGGTCGCTAGTTCCCGAGGCGCTCCTCGCGTGACCTGCACGTGATAAACAGTTCGAGGCTTTACCTTTAGAAGGGCGATGAGGCCCGGGACGGCGCCAGAGGCCATGTCCCGGGGGCCAAAAGGCGGCGCCCGGGGAGGCCACGGAGGCCACGTCCCCGGGCCAATGGCGGCGTCCGGGACAGCACCGGAGGCCACGTCCCGGGAGCCAAAAGGCGGCGCCCAGGAGGGCACCGGAGGCCACGTCCCAGGGGCCAAAAGGCAGCGCCCGGGGAGGGGGCCGGAGGCCACATCCCCGGGCAAGTGGCGGCGCCTGGGGAGGGGCCGGAGGCCACGTCCCCGGGCAAATGGCGGCGCCCGGGATGGCACCGGAGGCCACGTCCCGGGGGCCGAAAGGCGGCGCCCGGGAGGGCACCGGCGGCCACGTCCCGGGGGCCAAAAGGCGGCGCCCGGGGAGGGGGCCGGAGGCCACGTCCCCGGGCAAATGGCGGCACCCGGGACGGCACCGGAGGCCACGTGTAACATCCCAAATTTTGCCATCTCTTTAGCTTGCCAGTCAGCATATCTTCATTAGATTCTCAGATGTCTCAACCCCATTTTTGATCCTTATCTCAGAATTATGATCTCAGGTGTGCCACCACCTTAATTTAAAAAGTTGGAAGATAAACTCCGCCTTTCAGACCATTTTCACTTTTTAGTTCAAAAGTATCGCAGATCAGTTCTTTTCAGATTTGTCAGAAGCCCAAAAAGACCAAAAGTCTCAGATCACCTTCGAACTCCAATCTGATTCAGTGAATATCTCCCATTCACTATTCTAAACATTTTTCCCTTCTGGAAGAATTCCAAAAGATCAACCGAATCCCAAGTTTCAGCCTCGCCAAAGTTTCAAACCCTAATTACCCTGTTTACCCTAATTACCCTATTTTCGATTTTTGTCAAAACCACCAGATCTTATCGGCTTTCACCGTTTTTCCTGCTGGATGAGTACAAGAGATTTAGTAGCACTCATCTGCAAAACCAGAACTCAGATCAGCCCTTTAGATCTCCATATTTGCAAATAGGCCCAAATACCCGAGTTAAAATCCTTACAAATTGGTCCAGATCCCTTGCAGCTCAGTCCAAACCTTGTAACCAGGCCCTTGTGCCATTTTCGACCACGACCAGAGCTGCAGCACCGTTGCGACCAGAGCCTCGCCACTTTGCCTCGCCGCAAACCTCGCCGCCGACGAAGTCTCCCCCGCAGCCACCACCGCAGCCACGTAGAGCCACTTGTGCGCAACCGTGCCGCCACCGTGGAGCCACCGTAGCCGCGCCTGTGCCGTTATTCTCCCGCGCGCGCGCGTGCTCCAGCAGTAGCAAAGCAACGCCACGTTGCAGCCATGCCGAAGCCAGTGATCTCGTCGCCCTGCTCCAGCCCGATTTCGCGTGATTCTTCTTCTCTGGCTCAGTCCTTGCCGCGTCCCGACGTCGTCTCGAAGCTTTCTCCGGTGTCAGCCACGAATCCCGCCCGATTTGCATCAACTCCTGAGAGCTCAGCGCATCGCCTATATAAGCACCCCCCTTGCCCAGCATTACTTCGCACCACCCCGCAGCTGCATTAATTCAGCCCTAGCACCAGAGAGCAGCAACTTCCCCAACGCCGCCGTGAACAGTTTCTTCCCCGGCGAGCCACCGCAGGAGCTCACGATGCCAGCCTCAACCACAGCTCCCTTCTTCAATCCAAGACCACCAGTAAGCTTCTCCCATCCCCCTCTCCGTACCATAGCATCCAATTGGCCCCCGGCGAACCCTAACGCCGGCGATCGTCGGAAAAGCTCAAATGCCCTGTTTCTTCAATGTTACTCGATTCGATCCGAATTAATCCTCGTGCCAGTGGTAAAAGATGTTCAGTGCAACCTTTGAGCAAGCCTACTAACTTGGATTTCAAAATTGAGCTGAGATTGTAGCTTTTCCGCAGTTTGCGCGCCACCAGTAAACTGGTCCTCGCCGCCAAGCCACTCCGGCCATTCTCCGGCCAAATTAACCCCACCAGTAGTCTTCACACCTCACCCTCTCACTCCCTGAGCAAAGAATCGAGCTCAAAGTCTTTAGATCGAAAAGCCCCAATCTCCAGTGTCGTCTTCTCCAGCGCCGGTCGTCGGAATTTCTCCCCGGCCGATCTAGCCCCGCACACTTTGTCCCTTAGATAGACTCCAGTACCCTGAGCAACATTGTCTACTAGCTCGACTTCTGAATCAACCTGAATCAAAAGATATTCCAATGCCAAGATTACTGTCCAGTAGTTCAGGCCACCGTGTTTACTCGCTTGATTTGGCCACCCTCCGGCCACTTTCTGCCCTTAAGCCTATTGAGAGTTTTGTTCCTGTTGCCAAGGCCTAACCCCCAGACAAAGTGGTTCATCAATTGGAGCCCTGAGTCAAAAGTTATGCAATGCCCTAGTTCCTATCCATATACAGCACTATGCCAGTGCATGTCCAGCAGTGGCATTAGATGGTTTAGACCTGTTACACTTGAGCAATTGAAATGCCACCTTGTCCATTAGATTCCTGGAGTTGTTCTCTACAACTTTCTCTACTGCCACTTCTCCAGAAAACCTACCTAAGACCAACTTATAGCTATGTCAATCCGTGGACCGAATGTCAGCCTTTCGACATTCAACCCCCTTTCGAGCCCATCTCTTCAATCAACATCCAAGCGACTTTGTCCAAACCTTTCCCCTGCATTCATGATATATTTTACGTATCATTTCCCATAAAGACTATGTTCTGTATGCTTATATAGTGTATGTGTGTATTATCTGTATCCGCCGTGGAACCAGACATTGAAGGAGCGGAAGAAATCTTCGAAGAATTACCCAAGTAACTAGACCCAACATTGCAAGGCAAGTCTCAAACCCTTGATCATGTCTAGCCTATTATTTTGAAATGAAGTATGTTATCTGTTTTCAAGTATATGCATGCCTTAGGTTCAAATAAGAACTATGTTTCAATAAAATGATTAGGTATGACCTGAACGATTGTAAAGCCCCTTTTGACATTGAATACCCCTGCACCCTTGTTACCCTAGAATATCATGCTTAGGTTATGCTATGCCCAAGATTATATGATAAATGTTGAATGGTCACATATGAGAAAAGCATGCTCAAAACCCCTTTTGTGAAAGAAAGTATGATTGGAATCGATAGTGAGGATGGTTTGAGTGGATGGTGCTGTGTGCGCACTGGGAATGTGAAAGACTCCTCACTAGAGATTCATAAGGACTAGAACCTTGTGTTGTGCTTCTATGCGGCATGAAAAATGTACCAACCACTTGCCTGTTTATGGGACGGGCGCAACTTAGTAGCTTTCTTTAGTATTAGCTTTTCCCTGCAATGGTTGTCGATCCAGTGTCTTGCGAGAACTGGTGGGCCGCAGAAGGCCATGAGTGATGTGAGTTCAGAAAAATCATGAGAGGAAAAGGTGGAAAGAAGGAAGACGCCCTATGCCAGATTAAGTCGTGCGCGACTGTAATCAAGAGAGGCTATGTGTCTTGCGAGAACATAGACCCAGGCTAGGAAGTAAGGCAGT
This sequence comes from Pharus latifolius, assembly GCA_019359835.1. NCBI lineage: Eukaryota > Viridiplantae > Streptophyta > Magnoliopsida > Poales > Poaceae > Pharus > Pharus latifolius. Next base: position 13,556,536 of record CM033327.1, on the reverse strand, counting down.
GGGGAGGACCCACAACGGTACTTGAGACTTGACTGTCTATTTACCGGGCAGGGAATAGTTAATGCTAGGACTGTAAACTGTTGTGTCACTTCGGCCTTGTCACATGCGTAAAAGTCGCCTGGAGTTGGCCTGACTTGAAAGCTGAGTGATTGGTGGATTAAGGTGGTACACCTTTGCAAAGTTTTAAAAGTATCGGATACTCTGAGCTCCCAGGTTATGGAGTCTGCGCGCTGTGGATTCTATTCACGTCGATGCAGCACAAGTAGCTTTTGGAAAGTTTTTCACAAAATCTGAGTAAAGTGGTGACTCATGGAAGACCGCCACACACAACATTTTCTGAAAATCTAGCTTAGGATTTTAAAAGCCTCGCTTTTGAAAACAAAAACCTTCTCTTCAAGATAAGAGTGAAAATATACTCTATTGCTATATATATATAAAACCAAGACCCTTTTCCTTGAAAACCCCTCATTTATATATCTGCATTTTCGTAACGAGACTTGCTGAGCATTGTGTAAAAACATGCTCACCCTTTCCTTTACAAACAAATTCAGAAGAAAAGATTCAAGGATCCCGATTCCTTTAACCTTGAGCACCGAGAAGGAGGAAGGAACCTGTCCAGACGATTTGAGCTTCTAGGAGGGTCATGCGCCAAGTTGAGTTCGATGTGGTGAAGGCCCGAGCCAAACCGCTGCAGAAGGAAATGAAGACCTTCGTCATTGCTTTCGTAGTATTGTTTTTGATTCTTGATTTATGCAAAACTCTCTACTTTGTATCAACTTTAATAAATGCCATTCTTGGCTTTATGATAATGTAATACTGGTCCTCGTGACCTTGTACTCATTCTATCTATTTGACTTATTGTTTAAAGTGAATCCTGTTGTTGTGAGCTTGTGATGTACCTTTCTGTGTGCAATCCACCTGGGCGGTTGTCATTGGAATCCTCAAATGAGGGTCCCACAAAATCTGGTATCAGAGCAAAAGGCTCGACTGTAGGACGTGACCCTTCTATAGACATTGGCGTTCCTAGAACAGAATCGTTAGAGTATTTGATTAAAATCTATTTGCGAAAACCTAATTTGTCTAAGAAAAATATATTATGTGGTTATTCTTTTTGGTTATTTGAAAAAGCTTTAAACATTATTTCCAACTTTTAGGTGTTTTTGCGTTATGTCCCCTTAGATAGTTTCCATGTCTCTCTTGTGGTCTACGAAATCCCAGAACGTGGAATTGGACCTGATGGACGCAGATGAAGATCAAGAGGACTCAGAAGAGGTAGAGCCTTACGATTCTTCCAATGCCGACGTGTGATCCCTGACTTTCCCTAGTTTAACCTTTTGTGCCTAACCACAACAGACGTTAGATCTTTTGTGTAGAAGTTGCTTGTCTTGATGTGTGTTGGTTGCTAAATATTCCTATAAGCCGTAGAGGCAAAACTATGTATTTTATAAAAATTTAGTTTATGAAAAACATCTTGCACTTCCCAATCCCTGTCTCACGGATTGATCTCAGTTTTCCACTTGTACCCTATCTGCGTTTCCCTCCGAGTCAGCAATCATTTCTTTGACCACCTATTAGAGCAGTTTGGTTAACAATAGAGGAAGATCTCATGATAGAAAACTCGAGGAAGATACCAGTAACATGAGGATTACATCTGGAAACAGAAACTGTACCAACCGCAATCAACCCGGATCGTCATCTGTTATGCCACAGGGAGGAAACGTCAATGATGTGCAGATTTGAATAGAGCAAAATAGACAGCAGGCAATGTCAGTGCAGAACCAGATCTTAGAGCATTCTAATCCAATCCAATCCCCTAGAGCTAGAGTGCCAATCAAATCCATCTGAAGAAATATTGCCTTTTGTATCGGCAACCTAGAATTCCTGGCAAATTTGCTAGTTCTGAATCTTCAAGAGCTAGACATTATTCTTGGAATAGGCCGGCTAGCAAAACACAGAGGCCAGATAGATTGTGAGAAGAAGACCGAAAGAGAACAAGTCACATTCTGCGCAGAAAGGAAAAGGAAAGAAAAGAAAAGAAAAAGGAAAAGAAGAAGAAAAGAAAAGAAAAGAAAAGGAAAAGAGGAAAATAAAGATCTATACTAATCAACCGTATGGACAGCTTGAACAGTGTTGAAGAGATCAAAGTAGAGGATGTCTCAGTAGTCAACGAGTACCCGTAAGTTTTCCTGAAAGAATCCCCTGGAATGCCACCAGACTGAAGTATAGAGTTTGCCGTCAAGTTGGAACCTCAATCAGCCCCATACGCAAGGAAACTTGCAGGTATAACGAATCAAGAATAGAAAGAGATGAGAAAGCAAGTGGAAGAATTGGAGAAAAAGGATTCATCAGAACAAGTTCTTTATCTTGGGGAACCTCAAATGCAAATGCAAATGCAAATGCAATACAATGCAAATGAAATGCAATCAAATGCAATGCAATGCAACGCAATGAAATGCAATGCAATACTGTTTTTGGATAATGAACCCCAACGTAATGTTGTTCGCCAAGAAGAAAGTAGTCTGCGACTTTGTATCAACTACAGGAAGTTGAATGATATAACAATCAAAAACAAGTACCCTCTACCAAGGATCGATGATCTCTTTGATTAACTTAGAGGAGCGACAATAATTTCAAGGATCAACTTGAGATCCAGTTATCAACAACTGAAAATTAGAGAAAAGGGATATCCTAAAGACTATATTCATGACAAGATACGGTTTCCGTGCCCCACGCTTAAGGCCGCGCCATTTCGTCATAAATGCGCGTGCGGTTCGAACCAACGCCTCGATTCACGCGCCCGTCCCTTCGTTTCCTGCGCGCGGTTTGAACTTCTACGGTCCAGATTGATCCGCGGGTGCCACGTGGCGCGCATCTAGGCCACGTCCCGCCCCTATAATAGGACCTTGGGGGGGCCCGGAAGCTCATTCCAAATTTTTGCTCTCCCGGTAGCCCTCTCCCGGTAGCTCTTTCCGGTAGTAGACGTCTGGGAGTTTTTGTAGTAGCCTCCTGAAAGGTTAGCCACCGAACAAAAAAGAAGACTAACCTCATGGCACCCAAGGGTCGAGCAAAGACCACGGAGGTGCCCCCGGAGGAAATCCCTCCGGATTTCCTCTGGGCGTCGAAGTTCACGGCCGAGGACACCGAGTCCTTGGTCGAGCGCTGCGTCGTAGCGGACGGGGACATCCGAGTCCCTGTGAAGAAAGACGGAGCCCCCCGCCCCAGGCCTAGAGAGGTCGTGGCCTTCGAGGCCTTCCTGGAGGCGGGGCTCCGGCTCCCGGTGCATCCCATGCTCCAAATGTTGCCGTCCCAGGTGATCGACTACCCGGCGGCGGCCTCCCGGGACCACTGGGGGGACTGGGTCCGGAGGTGGTTTTACCTCTGGGTCCGGGACGAGGCAGTGGTGTACGCCCCGGAGCCCCCCACCTACAGCCGGTCGTCCGCGCCGAAGCCTCCGGTGTGGACGGACGAGGAGTTCGAGCATTACTTCCTGGGGCACCCCATCACCGTCGTGGAGGGTTAGCCGGGAAAGGGTAGTATAGATTGAGCAGGTGGATGCTCTTGCTAGCTTTTGTGCTCCGCCGTTGCTTTCGAAATGGTTAACTTGTTTACTATGGCTAGAAGCCTAAGTGTTTTGTGCATTAAATAGTTGCATTAATTTCCGCATTAGTGCCCTAGTTCTCTCTTAGTTAGTTAGACCTATCTGCCTTTCTTCAGAAGAACCAGTATGGTGTACACGAAGAGAAGATCGCAAGGTAGTCAAGAGGACAGGGAGCAAGCTTCGCCCAGGGAAGACCCTGCAAGGGGAGGACTTTCATCTCAACAAAGACCCCAGGAATCAAACCTTTCTCAGGAAGATCAGCCGACCCTCCAAGAAATTCTTCTCTCCATGGAAAAGAGCAGGCAGGAGGCACAAGCTGCCCACACCCAGTTGTTGGCCCAGATCATTCAAAAGATGCCAGGAGGGACATCTGAAGGAACTGCTGTTGGAACCCGGCTATCGGATTTTCAGAAGACCCGACCACCAACATTTGCTAGTGCAACTGATCCCATCATCGCCGATGATTGGCTCAGGGACATCGAGAGGAAGTTGGATACAGTTCGTTGTAACGACCGAGAAAAAGTTTTATTCGGATCACACCAACTTACAGGAGCAGCAGCCGCATGGTGGATAAACTATCAAGAGGCTCACCCTGACAAGGATAACATATCCTGGACGGAATTTAAAGAACAATTCCGGAAATTTCATGTACCCATCGGTGTCATAGCCGCCAAACGCCGAGAGTTCCGAAACTTGGTACAAGGGAGCCAGACCGTTACGGGATATCTGCACCGATTCAGCCATCTAGCTCGCTACGCGCCAGGAGACATCGACACGGAAGACAAAAAGATTGAGCGCTTCACCGAAGGACTTCAGCACTATTTGCAGTACCAGATTGCCTCCCACGAATTTTCAGAGTTCCAAACCTTAGTCAATCGGGTATTGAAGGTGGAAGAAAAGAGGAGCATAGGAGAAGAAAGTCGGAAAAGGAAGATGCTACAGCAAGCACGACCGCCAGCCAACCCAACCAGGGGAAGAGTCCCAACATCCCCCAATTTCCGACCAGTCTACCAAGCACCAAGATCACCAGCAACACCGTCATGTCCAAGCTGCAAAGGAACTCACTACCAAAGGGACTGCCCTCATGCTAGAACTCAGTGTTTTCACTGTGGGCAGTATGGGCACCGCAAAGACAGCTGTCCTTGGATTCAGCTCCCAACGTCAATAGCAAGATCGCAAGCTGGAACACCGACGATGACACCCAGAACCACAGCTTCACCACCATTGCAGAGCCCCAGAGGAAGTTCACCCAACAGAGGAGGAACCATAGCAGGCCGAGAACGAGGACGAGGAAGAGGACAAATGTCAGGCCGAGGAGGCCGATTAAACTTCACCTCTCTTCAAGAAGCAAACAACGCCACCAACATTCTCCTAGGTAGATTCTTGATCCAGTTTGCATATGCTTTAATACTGTTGATCCTGGAGCTACAAATTCATTCATATCAGAAGATTTTGCATTTAAAGTGGGAATAAATATAGTACCTCTAGAGTACTCTATGGTTATACAGACCCCAGGAGCTAAGCTGCCTGTATATTCAGCTTGCCATCATATGTAACCTTCAGAGTAGAAGGGGAAGAGTTTATGGCTAGCCTATTAGTCCTAAAACTGCAAGGCCTAGATATTATATTGGGAATGGATTGGTTATCCCAACATAAAAGTCTAGTGGATTGTGAGAGGAAAACTCTGAGCCTTGTTAGTAACCAGGGAAGGAAAGTCTTGTTTCATCTGGACAAGTCGTGAGTCGAGAAACCACAAGGGTCTACTCAAGCACTTTAGAAGATATGCTTGGATCAATTGCCCATAGTACAGGAATACTCGGACGTATTCCCAGAAGAACTCCCAGGGATGCCACCTGATAGGGAGAAAAAGTTTACCATTGAGCTTAAACCAGGAGCGGCACCTATAGCTAAGAGATCATATAGGATGCCAGTAGCAGACTTAGAGGAGTTGAAAAGTCAGCTAGAGGAACTGGAGAGTAAAGGATTTACTGACCTAGTGCTTTACCTTGAGGAGCCCCAATGCTGTTTGTAGAGAAGAAAGATGGAGCTCTAAGAATGTGCGTGGATTCCCAAGCGCTGAATGAGGTGACCATTAAAGACAAGTATCCACTGCCAAGGAATGATGAACTATTCGACCAACTTCGAGGAGCCAGAATATTCTCCAAGATAGCCCAAAAGCCCGACTATCACCAACTAGAAATCAGGAAGAAGGACATAACCAAGACTGCTTTCACTACAAGATACGGGCTGTACGAGTTTACTGCAGCCTTCATGATTATCTTGAGCAACACATTCATGGATCATCTCGATAAGTTGTCATTGTGCTCATAGACGACACCCTCATCTACTCCAGAAGTCCAGAGGAACATAAGCGGCACTTGCACAAAGACTTGAGAAGACCAAGAGAGTGCAAGTCCTATGCCAAATCCGACAAGTGCGAATTTTGGATGACGAAGATTGCATTTCTTGGCCATGTTTTGACAGAAAAAGGAATTTTAGTGGACTCGGCCAAGATCGCTGTGATCAAGGAATGGAAGCAACCTACCAGCGTGTCAGAGATCAGAAGCTTTTGGGATTAGCAGGTTACTATCAGAGATTTTTTGGAGGATCTTCTCAGATTGCTAAATCCCTTACCAATCGGTTTAGGAAGGAAGTCACATTCGAATGGACCGCCAAGTGCGAGGAAAGTTTCCAGAAACTTAAGGAAAAATTAACAACCACACTAGTCCTCACATTGCCAGATAGTAAGGATGACTTCGAAGTGTTCTGTGATGCTTTGAAGACTAAGCATAGGCTGTGTGTTGATACAAAAAGGCCAAGTGGTAGCTTATGCTTCACGACAGCTAAAGCTGCATAAGGAAAACTACCCTATTCATAACTTGGAGTTAGCAGTGGTAGTACATGCCTTGAGGATACGACAACATTACTTGCTTGGGAATAAGTGTGAAATCTACACGGATCATAAGAATTGCAAGTATATTTTCACCCAGGAAAAACTCAACATGCGCCCACATCGTTGGCTAGAGCTAATCAAGGACAATGACCTCAGCATTCTCTACCACCCAAGAAAAGCCAATGTGGTAGCAGATGCTTTGAGTAGAAAGGCCTACACTTTACAAGAAGTTGTGTTGAATAACCCACACTTACAGCAAGAATTGCAAGGACTAGAGATAGAAGTGGTACCGTCAGGAAGGTCAGCCACTCTCATAGTAATATCCCGACTCAAGGAACAAATAGAGAGTGCTCAAAAGGAAAATAAAGAGATCTGCAAGATCAAGAGCCGAATCAGGTTAGGTAAGGCTCGGGATTTTTCTAAGGACGAACATGGAATTGTATGGTAACAAGGAAGGATCTGTGTACCTCAAAGCGCAGACCTCAAGGAGTTGATTCTGCGTGAAGCTCATAAAACACCATACTCAATACACCCTGGTAACATCAAAATGTATCAGGACTTGAAAACTCGATTTTGGTAGGTCGATATTGCGGCATACATTATAAAAGGTGACACGTGCCATAGGATCAAGGCCGACCCTCAGAAGATAGTCTCAGATCGTGGAAGTCAGTTTACATCAAAGTTTTGGGACTTCATGGGAAAAATGCTTACCATTTGCAGAATTTACCTATAACCACAGTTATCAGGCTAGCACCATTTGGAAGCTTTATATGAACATAAGTGCAGAACCCCATTACATTGGAACGAGTCAGGAGGAAGGAACGTATCGGACCATTCAAGATACTCAAGAAAAAGAGGAGAAGTGTCCTATAAACTGGAACTACCATCAGAACTCGGAGGAGTACATGATGTGTTCCATGTCCCTCAACTTCGGAAATGCCTGGAAGAACCCGCGGACTGGGTAGAAACTCTTGGTATTTCATCGCAGAAGAACCTCACCTACCTTGAGCAACCACTCCGGATTGTAGCCAGAGATGAGCGTCAACTTCATAGAAAGAAGATCAAGCTGTGCAAAGTTCAATGGAAAAAGGGGAAGATTTGCTTCAGACCTATCCCCATCTTTTCTCTTCTCTAGGTAAATCTCGGGGCGAGATTTCTTTAAGGAGGGTAGGCTTGTAACACCCTGGTTTTGGGGGTGAAAAGTTTTTGCATAAAATCCTGCATGCATGTATCCCTGTAGCAGTAGCCAGATCAGCTGAACCCTAATCTCTCCCAAACCCTAAAAATCTCCAAATCTATTCTCTAGATCCAGATCAAGATCTGACCATCCAGATTTAACCTACCAGTTATTCTGAAGATAAAAGTCTTCAGGAGCCAGATTGAATTCTAACCCTAACTCCCAGTATCTAAGTCTCTTTCTGTTTTCGAAAACAGGAAATTCAGATTTACCCTAAGTACCCCAGATCCCAGATAACTGAGTTATCATGGTTTAACCCTATCCAGACTCATGTATCTTTTGGAATATGTTCCTAGGTATACCCTCAACTTACTCCAAAAAGTTGGGAGCCAGATTGTTTCATCTAAACACTTTTCGCAGTTTAGTCCAAATTTTACTGCGAATAAGTCCTTTTCTGTTTACCTGGAAGCCTGAAAAGGCTAAAACTCACAAATCAACTCCAACCTCAAAATTTCTTCAGGGAACACCTCCCAAATACTATTTGATACAGATTTCCCTTCTGTCCAGACTTCAAAATCTCACCCCAACTACCAGAATTCGAGATCGACAAAATCCAGATCTATTTTACCCTAATTTTACCCTATTTTCGAAAATAGGTGAAATCCCTCAAACCTTATCAAATTTTCTCCAGATTTGAGCTAAATGAGTATTAATAGAAATATTATACTCATCCATGAAATCAAATTCCAGATTAAACCTCTCTAAGACCAGAATTACAAATCAGTCCACTTTTCAACAGGAACTCTTACACTTATGCCCCTGGATCGACCAGCCCCTCAGTTCACGACCGGATCAACTGATTTCGACTTCGACCAGAAGCTGTCTTCGACCAGCTACTGTTGCTTCGACCTCGAGCTACTGCCATCGACCACGACCTGGTCCCAGTGCACGATCACGGCCACAGCTCATGCGACCATGTGCACCACTGCAGCCCCATCGACTTCGACCTCGCCAGCTGCTACAGTAGCCGTAGTCGTTGAAGCCAGCCCGTGGTCGCCATCTTCACCAGCTGAACAGCGCCACGTGTGCGAGCACTGTTGGCTACTGTGGATCTTCCCCGGCGCAACTCACAGCCATTGTTTTCTCCCGTTTGCACGCCACCGGCAACGGCTACAGCAGGAAAGCATAGCCACGTGGAGAACTCGCCGCGGCCAGCCATCAGTTCACCTTCCCATCACCTGTAAAGCCTTCACGGCCGCTGAACCAAGTCGTTTCGCCGCCTGTCTTCGCCGTGAAGTCGCATCCCGTCTTTTCCTTGCCGGCTACAACTCCCCGAGCACTTCTAGCCGTTGCAACACCTTTGAATCCTCTATAAATAGTCCCTGGTCTCAGTGAAACACCACACACCCACCAGAAACACCTCAGTTCTCAAACTCGCCGTCTTCTTCTTCTTCTCCGGTGAGCAGCAAAGGGAGCTTCGGTGCTAGCTTCAACCACTGCTTCCTTCTTCAATCCAACACCCCAGTGAGCTTCCCTCATCCCCCTCATGCTTCTCGAGCTTGGAATTTAGTCTAAATACCCTCAGTCGCCGGCAATTTCAATTTTACTCCAGTAGCTCCGGCGAGCAATTAATTTCATTCCAGAACGAATTGATCTTCGAGCCAGTAGTGGAAGATGCTTAGAATAGCTCACTTAAGACCCCTGAGCTATTGTTTTGAACAAATTCGTTGTAAAACAAAAACCCCCAATTTCCAACCATGAACATGAACTTGTACTTGCTGATTTAGCTTCTCTGTTGAGCAATCTGTTAATCTAACTTCACCATGCATTTCTAGTACCCTGAGGACCATACTCAAGCAAGGAATTGAGTTCAATCACTTTAAATCAGAAAATGCCCAAATCAGATTTTAGTTCATCTTTTCTCCAGCCAGTATCTTCCAAATCCAGCCGATCTAGCCCTAACCACTTTGCCATTTAGATGTTTTGGACCATTTTGAGCAACTTTGTCTTCTATCACGACTTCTAATTCGGCCTAGATTGTGAGATATAGCCATGCCCTAGTTGGCTGTACTGTTTATGTTGCATGTGCTCCAGGCCAGTCAACTTCCTTGCCAGTTTTCATCACTTTCCGGCCATCTCCTGCCCTAGATCCTGTTGAGACATTTGTTCCTGTTACAAATGCCTAACTACCAGACAAAGTGGTGCATCATTTGGAGCCCTAGATCAAAAGATATGGCAAACCCTAGTTTCTGGCCATGTCAACTCTATGTCAAACTATGCCAGTCAGTGGCATTAGCCCTGTTCACCCACCTCTGGTCATGCAAACCAAAAATTACCTGGTCAAACAGTTGCTTCACTACCTTGTGCATCATATGCTTGAATCAAAACCCATTTTGGCTACTAGAAACTGTTCAAACCATGTCAATGCCATTCTTGGGCATTGTCAGCCTATGTCAGCCAATGGCATTGGGCCATTTTGACCCCTTCTGGGTATGCAAACTGAACATAACTTTGTCCCCTAGACTCCTGATGTTGTGATCTACATTTTATTCTACTATCACAACTTGAGTTGAGCCCTCTATCATCCATCGACCCTATGTCGATGCCTTGAACCGAATGTCGACCTAAAGGCGTTCGCTGTTTTTGAGCGAACCAGCAGCAGCCTTGATATCATTCTGATATTTTGGAACATTTGGAACCTTGTAAACCCTTGACAACTAATCTTAACCTTGGTTTCCATAGTTTAACCCTAATCGCTTCCAAATCTTGTATCGCCTAAGTGTTTCTCCTTGCATTATCGCATATAGTGGAATAGTAAGAGTAGGATTGATTGTAATGCCTGTTTGCTTGTTTGATCCTTGTTCAGAGCAAGAGTCCGAGTTCAAAGACTTCGTCGCAGACCCGACATCAACTGCTGTTCCTTACGACGCGGAAGGCAAGTCATATTCTTGAACATCTTGAACCTATATTTTATGAATTGCTAGAATATACATTGATTATAAAATAATAATATTGCATGAGAAAGATTGAGAATAGTTGAATTATGAAATGGCAGCATCAGGCTGATGCCTGTGAAATGCGAATTGATCAAATAATGAGCCATGAACTAATATATTATGTATATTTATATTCATGAAATAAAACCCCTAGCCGTGACCAGTATTTTGGTATGGAATGGTGGTAGCACTGGAGGTGCTTGGCTGCACTGGTTGTGCGGGCACTGAAGGTGCATGGATTGTGGTATGATCTGGTCACTGGCATATAAGGACCTAGAACCTTGTGTTGTGCGTCTAGTGGCATGATTAACGTGCTGACCGCAAGCCTGGTATGGGACAGGCCTGAACAAGTAGTATGTGGATCACACATGAAACCCCTATATGACGAACTCACGATTAACACGGGGTGCGCTCCAACACATATCACAGGATGTGATCATGCACGCTGACCCTGAGGGGAAGACGCCAATTAGTGGGGGTTGTGAAACCCTGCCACAACTGTGGTTTGCGTGAAGAAAACCACGGGGTCTGGGGTGAATTGTGTGTGAAACATGGCAAAAGTTCTTGTTATCTCCACCTTGCCGCTCACAGTATGAAGTGAATTAGGGGTCCAATCCTTGTGATAGGAAGGGCATGAAAGTGGATATATCTTGCGGGTAAATTGGTACCCCTCTGCAGAGTTAAAAATGTATTCGAATACTTCGTGCTCCCGAGTTTTAGGAGTATGCCGCGGTGGATTGAATCCACGGGGTGTGACACAAGTATTGTTTTTATAAATTAAAATTTGTTAGTTCAAGATTACCCAAATGACATGCGTTGTCATGATAAGGGGTGCTGCCGTGGGCTGTCATGTGTTGACGTGTCGCGGTAGTACCATAATTTAGTGATCATGTGATATCTAAGAGGCATGTGGATTGTGCCCTAAGTATATGAAATGCTGCCATGAGCATGAGATTTGAAAAGCTTGGAAGAAAAGTATTTATGGAAAAACCCTCTCACCTCTTTTCCCTCAATAGCATAGGATCATGACATCTCTACTATATATATCTCTACTCTTACCTATGACTTGCTGAGTACGTAAGTGCTCACCCTTGCAACTTATCAACAATAGATGGAGTGCTACAATACCAAGACGAAGGCTTGGAAGATTTCGTGGATCCAGAAGGAAGAGAGCCAGTTCTGCCAGAACCCTGAAGTGTGCTGTTCTGCCGTCAACTTCTTACGACTGTGGGGGTTTCGCCTAGCTTCCGCCGAGTAGTTGTCTTTTGTTTTAATTAGACCATTTGTGCCGTGAAGGCATTGTATTACTCTTGTTGTACCAGGCCAGCAGGCCATACTGTTATCAATGATATTTTGTAAGTTACTCTGCTGCAATGAACTCCTGTGCTTGACTTATCCTGGGAAGTCAATGGTATGTATGTATGAGGCCAGCTGCAGCGAGCTAGGTCTCCACAGGAGTAGTCGTGGTACCCTGTGCGGGGCGCGACAGACAATGATCGCGTCGTCGTGGGGGAAGCGAACCCCCCGCGCGTCTTCTGCCGTGAAGGTGAGGGGGACGTCCGACCACTTTGGTGGCGGGGACGTCGTGGGGGAAGTCTTCGGCACAGGGGCTGGTTAGCCCCCTGCACTTCCCGGGGAGAGCCCCAGTCGCTGTCTTCTTTCACGGGACCTTCGTTGTCTGAGTCTGGAAGCAGTCTGAGAGGTCCGCCAGAATGGCGGTGGCGACGCTTTTCCTCCAGACCGGGACTGAGTTCCCGGACGTCCGGGCTCTCCGCCGGAGAGGTTGGCTCTTCAGCGGGTCTCTTCCCCCAGCCGGTGCGAGAGCGAGGCTCCCCGCGCCCACGGCCGGGGGGAAGTTCCTCCCCGCGCTCTAGTGAACGCATTCGCTCGACCTCCCCTGGGGCAAAACGGACCTGTCCCGCCGAGGGAGGGAGCTCATGCGCTGTAGCTGCCGGCTCGGAGGCTTACGGATGCGGTTGGGGGGAGCCCCCTGCGCCGGCCCCCGGGACCAGAAAGGGGGAAGCCCCTGTATTATCCGGAACCGGGGAGGGGGCGCTCACGGCAACCGTTGGAACCGAAGTGGAGGGTGCCCCGGTGGCCACGACCGGAACCGGGAAGGGGCCAGGCCCTGTAACACCCGGAACCGGCAAGGGGGGAGCCCCCGCGGCGACGTCCGGAACCGGGGAGCCCATGCGGGGGGAAGTCCGCTGCGACACGGGGGCTGCTCTGTCAACCGCCCCAGGTGAGGTAAATGCGGCGTAGGGTAAACCCCCGGCATGAAGTTGGCTCCCGGCCCCGGGAATAGGCCACGAACGGGGTACGCCCCTGGTGCCACGAAGGGCCCCGGCATGAAATAACCCCCCGGCACCGGGACGGGCCCGGGTGCCGGGAGGGGTCCAGACGTAAATCCCGCAGGGGGAGGGAACCCCCCGGCAGGATCGTAAGGGGCAGACAACCCCCCGGAGGCCGGAGGGGCCGCCGGGTAGCCCATAAACGGGGGCATGTTCCCCGGATACGGGTGTGACGCAAATGTGGGGGCCGGGGGCCGCGCCAACACGCTAAGGAGCTCGTCCATAGAGCGCTGAGCGCGGAGCTGGCCTTTCATGAGAGCTTCGAGCAGGGCATCCCGGGGAGCTGGGGGAGCGGTCGGGGGGAGACTGGTCCCGGCCGAGGTCTCCGCGGTCACCGGGAACGACCTGGAGGTGGAAGCACCTAAGTTAAGAGGAAAAGAGGGAGGCGGTACCTGGGCCAGGTCGCCTCCGGAAGGGACCGCCGGGACAGCAGCGTCCTGGGCGGACGGCGCCGGGTCTCCGAGACCCGGGTCACCGGGAAGGGTGCGAGCCCTTGTTCTTGGGGGAGCCATGGCGTCTTGTCACGAGTCCCCACGGTCGGCGCCAACTGTTGTGGTATTGCGAATACCCCGGCAGGTTTTGAGAATGATCCTAGCGAAGATTACGCGGCGCGGGTTGACCGGATGACCGGTCCTCCCCCGCCGGGCAAGCACAAAAAATGACACACGGGTTTATACAGGTTCGGGTCCCGGTGGGGGCCCTAGTCCTGTCGACACGCTCCCGACCGGAGTCGGCTGGGGAGGCTCTCTCCGGGGGAGAGGCTTCCGGAGCACGTCTGTGAGTTTAGCTATTCCAATAAAAGAGAACCGATCCTTTACAACAGAGGGGTACAAGGGCTATTTATAGCCCCAAAAAGAAGCAAAAAAACTAAACTACCCCGGAAGCCACCGTCGGATTGAAGGGTAGGACCGTCCTTCTCCCGGTCAAACACCTTGGATGCTTGACAGGTGGTCGCTAGTTCCCGAGGAGCTCCTCGCGTGACCTGCACGTGATAAACAGTTCGAGGCTTTACCTTTAGAAGGGCGATGAGGCCCGGGACGGCGCCGGAGGCCACGTCCCGGGGGCCAAAAGGCGGCGCCCGGGGAGGCCCCGGAGGCCACGTCCCCGGGCCAATGGCGGCGTCCGGGACGGCACCGGAGGCCACGTCCCGGGAGCCAAAAGGCGGCGCTCGGGAGGGCACCGGAGGCCACGTCCCGGGGGCCAAAAGGCGGCGCCCGGGGAGGGGGCTGGAGGCCACATCCCCGGGCAAGTGGCGGCGCCCGGGGAGGGGCCGGAGGCCACGTCCCCGGGCAACTGGCGGCGCCCGGGACGGCACCGGAGGCCACGTCCCGGGGGCCGAAAGGTGGCGCACGGGAGGGCACCGGAGGCCACGTCCCGGGGGCCAAAAGGCGGCGCCTGGGGAGGGGGCCGGAGGCCACGTCCACGGGCAAGTGGCGGCGCCCGGGGAGGGGCCGGAGGCCACGTCCCCAGGCAAATGGCGGCGCCCGGGACGGCACCGGAGGCCACGTCCCGGGGGCCGAAAGGCGGCGCCCGGGAGGGCACCGGAGGCCACATCCCGAGGGCCCAAAGGCGGCGCCCGGGGAGGGGGCCGGAGGCCACGTCCCCGGGCAAGTGGCGGCGGCCGGGGAGGGGCCGGAGGCCACGTCCTCGGGCAAATGGCGGCGGCCGGGACGACACCGGAGGCCACGTCCCGGGGGCCGAAAGGCGGCGCCCGGGAGGGCACCGGAGGCCACGTCCCGGGGGCCCAAAGGCGGTGCCCGGGGAGGGGGCCGGAGGCCACGTCACCGGGGAAGTGGCAGCGCCCGGGGAGGGGCCGGAGGCCACGTCCCCGGGCAAATGGCGGCGCCCGGGACGGCACCGGAGGCCACGTCCCGGGAGCCAAAAGGCGGCGCCCGGGAGGCATCGGAGACCGCGTCCCGGGGGCCAAAAGGCCGCGCCCGGGGAGGCCCCGGAGGCCACGTCCCCGGGCCAATGGCGGCACAAGGGGAGGGACCGGAAGCCACATCCCCGAGCGAGCGTGGCGCAACTTACCTGGACTTAGCCCCGCGGAGATTTCCCCCGACACTTCCTAAATGGCTTTTTCGACTTTATCTGACCACTGGAAACCATTGTGCTTACACAGTACCTTAAAGAAAGGCAATACACTCTCGCCTAACCTCGAAATAAAATGACTTAAAGCTGCCATTCGACTAGTTAGGCTTTGTGCCTCCTTCGTGATCGAAGGTGGTCACAATTGCTCAATGGTCCAATTTTTTTGGAGATTAACCTCAATGCCCTGTGAACAAACAAGGAAACCCAAAAGTTTACCAGAAGAAACTCCAAAGGAGTAATTTTCGGGATTCAACTTTATTCCATGTTTATTCAGTTTATAGAAAATTTCAACCAAATCATCTACATGACTAGAGATTTTACCAATTTTGACAACTAGATCATCAACATAAGCTTCTAAGTTACGCCCTAATTGAGATTAAAAAGTTTTCTGCATCAAGTGTTGTCATGTAGAACCAGTATTCTTGAGCCCAAATGGCATTTTGACATAGCAGTATGTGCCAAATGGTGTGATGAATGCAGTTTTCTCTTCATCTGCCATGCTAATTTGATGGTACCTTGAGTAGGCATCCAGGAAGCTCATCAATTCGCAATCTGCTATTGAGTCAACCAACTGGTTGATGCGGGGAAGGGGAAATCATCCTTCGGGTAGGCAGCATTGAGATTGGTGTAATGACGCACATGCGCCACTTACCATTAGATTTTATAACCATGACTGGGTTGGCAAGCCATTCAGAATGGTCAACTTCGTGAATAAAGCCAGCCTTTTGAATTTTGTCTAACTCTGAATGGATGGCCTCTCTTTGATCAGAGGCAAAGCGTCTGAACTTTTGCTTTATTGGTTTGCTGTCCAGGCTAAATTACTAGCCTATGCTCGATCACTTCCCTTGGGACTCCATGCATGTCAGATGGTTTCCATGCAAACATATCTTGACGAGGATTATCACCCAAGCTAGTTACTTATTTATTATATCATGTTCAAGACAATTTCGGATGTGATATATGAACTTGTTCCCTAGAAACCACTATGGTCACAGAGGATAGCTTCACCGTATACCAAAAGGTCGTGGGTACAAAATCATTCTATGGTCGTAGTACTTGTGCAATCATGAGGTCGCAAGCTATGCACGACCATAAGGTCACAGGCTATGCACGACCAAGATGACTTGAGTGTGTTTGAGCCTTTCCAGACACGTTCCCAAGTCTGAAGATAACTTCTCCCACGTGTGAAGACAACCACCAAGAGGTTAGGATCTGCAGTTTTCTATAACGGCATGTGTTAATCGGCAAAGGGATTAGTGTGGTTATACAAACTATACTATGGCAACCATCCAAAACTGCTTCACATTGGCATCCTTTCATCCGATATAAAAGGATGGCAGATGTATGAAGATGAGGATGAAGAACGGAAGAAGAAGACGCCATAGGCAACAATAGATAGAAGTACCGAGGGAGATTGATTAGCCTCTATAACAATCTCTCCTACCTGTAAATTCTCTTATACATAGTGAAAACCACAACAGGACATAGGGCTATTACTCAATCCTTTTTGAGCGCCTGAACTTGTATAATTCTCTAGGTCCTTGGCTTGTACTTGTCTTAACTTACCTGAGGACACCCTAAAAAGTCTCACACTTAACTAACAAATCTGCATAAGATCGACTAAGGACCCTGAGTCAAAATCATCGACAGCTGACACCCACAGTGGGGCCTTTCTCAAGGTGTTTCCTTTCATCAGGAGTTTTGATAAGTCATGTCTGGGGCGTCTGATTCTGAGAAAGAGTTCGATTTCGATGATTATGCCCATATTCGGATGCCCTCACGTGACGATCCCTTTCCTATGGAAGAGATTGATCGTGAGGATGTTTTTGAGGAACGTCCTGAGGATGCATCTTCTCCGACCTTGGTCATGTCTATCGACCAAGACACAGAGAAGATAGAACAGACGCCTCATGTGATACCTGCCACATTGGAGGCTGAATATGTTCCACAACACATCGCTTCAGAGGATGTGGATGATGGTAACCTGGAGCTTAGTACTGGGAGGTTTGACCCGGACAACCTCTAGTCTCTCTTTGATTTCGAATCTGATTCAGAATAGACAGGGATGTTTTCTCCCTCTACGACCTCAGTCCCCCTTGAATTTGTTGTATGATCTGAGGAAACTCCTAAGCAGCAAATTGCTAGGAAGAACAAGAACGCAGGCAAAGGGAGGAACAGGAACGAAAACAAATGGGGGATCAGGATTGCGAGCAACGAGAGAACAAGATTCGCAGGGCTACTAAGGAAACTCTGCACCTTGCACAATCTCGTTATGATGCCCGCTCCTAGCACTTCCCGTCATCCGCATGGTCACAGGTGCGACCAAACACCTTCTTCAGCCCTAGATTATCCGTCGATGGTTGAAGAAACGGTGACACCTGCGGCGTCTAGGAGGAGCACACAAGATTGAATTTTTGTTATCGCAGATACCCTGCGTAATCCTCCTCCTAACATCGAAAATGCGGATAGGCCAACTTTTTCTAACATCCTGGAGGACACGCTTGATGAAGTTGCATCAGCCCGCTCTACGATTTGCTCCCATGAGAGAGATTACTGTCACTCTATTCATGGTAGGCGCAATCGATTGCCATCAGGATCAGTTCGGCATGATAAGGTCAGGCGTGTTGGAAGTTCCCGTGATCGAGATCGCATACCAGTCCATTCTCACCTAGGTCCGCGTCGTGTATCTCTTCAAGATGTTATCGCCTGGGACCATGTCGAAGGTCGCGGAGTTCTCCACAATTCCTATGTCGGTTGTAAAGCTTTCTCACCAGGCCTCCGTGCTGTGATCTGGCCAGATAAGTTTAAACCAGGAACGATCGAGAGATTCGATGGAACTCAGAACCCATCTGAGTTTCTTCAAATCTACATCACTGCCATTCAAGCGGCAGGTGGAGATGAATGCGTCATGGAAAATTATTTGGCAATGGTTCTTGAAGGACCATTGAGAACCTAGTTGTTTAATCAACCAGAGGGATCGATCTACAATTGAGAAATGTTATGATATGCAATACTCAACAGTTTCCAAAATTGTTACTAGAAGCCTGGCAAGGAGGATGATCTTCATCGCCTACGCCAAACTTCTACATAAACTATTCGGCAATTCGTCAAAAGATTTGTTGGAGTGAGAAATACCATTCCAAACATTTTTGAAAACTCCGTTATTATGGCATTCAAACATGTAGTACGATATCGGAGGTTCACCGAAGATTAACTCATTCATCCACCCCGGAAGGTGGCCGACCTTCTCGACATGGCTGACCGCTATTCTGATGCGGCCAAGGTCGTGGAATGGAATAGAATGGTGGATAAGGGGAATTTTTCACCTCAACCAGGTCTCAAGGATGACAAAAAGGATGATTCTAGCAAGAAACCTAAATCATCAAGCGGGAAATCCAAGAAGTCCAAAAAGAATCATGCTGGACAGTACCGAGATGTCACCATCGCCAAAAAGCCGGCACCAAGGAAAGGTAACAAGTTTTCATTTAAAAGTAAAACTCCTTCCGGTGGCCACAATAGCGACCAGCCGAGAAAACAAACTAACCCACAGCGAAACAAGAAGTGGTGTCCATTCCATAATTCTTCAGGACACGATCTCAAGAATTGTAACAATTGGTTGAAGTAATTGGATGATTTCTATCTAGAAATTGGACCTATGCCGACCATACCACAAAAGGATCAGGCCTGTGGGGTTAGAGACGCTGATGGAGATGAAGAGATGTCTTACCAGGTACCCCAAATCATGTTAATATTATTTTTGGTGGTTCCTCTTCTTATGCTTCTAAGAGTCAATTCAAAACTTTTTACTGCGATGTAAATAAAGTTGAGACTCCCCTCGGTGAGCCTCAATATCCTCGTTGGTCGAAAACTCCTTTGACCTTTGATCACGCTAATTGTCCCAAGTGGCTCACGTAGCCATTGCGTCTTCCTTTGGTCGTCACCCCCATAAGCAGCAATGCTAGGGTTGAAAGAGTTCTGATCGATGGAGGCAGTTCCTTGGACCTTTTATTGGTCAAGGCACTGGACGAGATGCAAATTCCTCGTTCGAAGATTAAACCCATAATTCATCCATTTTATGGGATAATTCCTGGTCCCTCTATGATTTCGATGGGATAGATTGTGTTACCAGTAACATTGGGAGAACCAGACAACTTCTGAACAGAATTGATTACCTTTGATGTAATTGATTGCGATTCGGCGTATAACGCTATTTTTGGCAGCCCAACTCTTGCTAAGTTCATGGCGGCGACGCATTATGCTTATCAATGCGCCAAGTTGCTGGGCCCCAAAGGCGTTATTTCGGTCTGAGGCAGCAGGAACATGGCAGTTACTTGTGATCGGCTATCTCTGGAGTTAGTAGATCAGCTTCCCCTTCGGGATTGGATCAGGTCTGGACGACAAATAGGAACTCGAGCTCATTACTTTCCTCCGGGCTAACGCAGATGTGTTTGCGAGGAAACCATCCGACATGCCTGGAGTCCCAAGGGAGGTAATTGAGCATAGGCTAGCGATTCGGCCTGGACAGCGACCAATAAAGCAAAAGCTCAGACGCTTTGTTGTTGACTGACAACAAGCCATCCGTTCAGAGTTGGACAAACTCCAGAAAGCAGGATTATTTGTGTAGTTGAACATCCTGAATGGCTTGTGAACCCGGTCATGGTCCAAAAATCAAATGGTAAGTGGTGCATGTGCATCGATTACACCAACCTAAACAGTGCCTACCCGAAGGATGATTTCCCCTTCCTCGCATCGATCCGTTGGTCGATTCTACAGCGGGTTGCGAATTGATGAGCTTCTTGGATGCTTACTCAGGGTATCATCAAATTAGCACGGCGGAAAAAGATGAAGAGAAAACTGCGTTCATCACACCATTTGGCACCTACTGCTATGTCAGAATGCCATTTGGTCTCAAGAACGCTGGTTCCACGTACCAGTGCCTAATGCAAAAGACCTTTCTTTCCCAGTTGGGACATAATCTAGATGCTTACATCAATGACTTGGTTGTAAAGAGCATAAAAAGCTCTAGTCAATTAGATGATCTTGCTAAAACCATTTGTAATTTGAACAAACACGGAATAAAGTTGAATACTGAAAAGTGCTCCTTCGGGGATTCTTCTGGAAAAATTTTGGGTTTCCTTGTTTGTTCGAGAGGAATTGAGGTCAATCATGAGAAAATTAGGGCCGTTGAGCAAATGAGGTCTCCTTCGACCATGAAGGATGTCCAGTGCCTAACAGGTCGCATGGCGCCTTTAAGCCATTTCATATCGCGACTACGCAAATGAGGATTGCCTTTCTTTAAGGCTCTTCGCAAGCACAAAGATTTTACCTGGTCGGATGAAGCCGAAAAAGCCTTTCAAGAGGTCAAAACATAGTTGTCTAGTCCGCCAGTGCTGGTCTCTCAAAATTTCAGGGAGCCACTACTCCTTTACTTGGCGACCACCCCTCACACGGTCAGCGCAGTTCTGGTCACGGAGAGAGAAGGTGTACAGCAACCAATCTATTATGTAAGTGTACAGCAACCAATCTATTATGTAAGTGAAGTGCTTCGTGGTCCAAAGGAACGTTATCCTGAGGTCCAGAAGCTACTTTACGCACTTCAGATGGCTTCCCGTAAGCTATGATATTACTTTCAAGCACACAAAATTACTGTGCCTTCATCCTTCCCATTGGGAGATATTATCCGAAATCCAGAGAAAACTGATCGCATTGCGAAGTGGACAGTGGAACTTGGAGCATTTGACATCCATTTCACCCCTTGCATAGCAGTTAAATCTCAAATTCTTGTGGACTTTGTAGTCGAATGGACTAATCCCGACCCTCCTATGCAAGAATCTAAAGATTTACAATGCACCGACCATTGGACGATGTATTTTGATGGCTCTCGTAGTTTTCAACACTCGGGGCTGGAGTGGTCTTAATCACGCCTCAGGGCGACCAACTCAAGTATGTCATTCAATTACACTCTGTTCCGACCAACAATGTAGCAGAGTTTGAAGGTCTTATTGCAGGGTTTCGAGCAGCTAAATTCCTTTGTCGTGGTATTAAGAATACCCCGGCAGGTTTTGAAGACGATCCTAGCGGAGATCACGCAGCGCGGGTTGACCGGGTGACCGGTCCTCCCCCGCCGGACAAACACAAGAATAGACACGAGGATTTATACAGGTTCGGGTCCCAGTGGGGGCCCTAGTCCTGTCGACGCGCTCCCGACCGGAGTCGGCTTGGGAGGCTCTCTCCGGGGGAGAGGCTTCCGGAGCACGTCTGTGAGATTAGCTATTCCAAATAATAATGAGCTGATCCTTTACAACAGAGGGGTACAAGGGCTATTTATAGCCCCAAAAAGAAGCAAAAAACCTAAACTACCCCGGGAGCCACCGTCGGATTGAAGGGTAGGACCGTCCTTCTCCCGGTCAAACGTCTTGGATGCTTGACAGGTGGTCGCTGATTCCCGAGGCGTCCCTCGCGTGACCTGCACGTGATAAACAAACAGGGGTCTTACCTTTTAGGAGGGCGATGACGTCCGGGACCCCTTCCGGAGAGCAGGGTCCCGGGGACCCAAAAGGCGGCGCCCGGGACATGCCCGAGGGGCACGGCCCCGGGGGCCAAATGGCGGCGCCCGGGACATGCCCGGGGGGCACGGTCCCGGGTGCCAAATGGCGGCAGCCGGGACATGCCCGGGGGGCACGGTCCCGGGGGCGAAATGTCGGCGGCCGGGACAGGCACCGGAGGCCACTGTCCCCGGGCCAATGGCGGCGCCCGGGACATGCCCGGGGGGCACGGTCCCGGGGGCCAAATGGCGGCGCCCGGGACATGCCCGGGGGGCACGGTCCCGGGGACCAAATGGCGGCGCCCGGGGCAGGCACCGGAGGCCACTGTCCCCGGGCGAATGGCGGCGCCCGGGACATGCCCGGGGGGCACGGTCCCGGGGACCAAATGGCGGCGCCCGGGGCAGGCACCGGAGGCCACTGTCCCGGGCCAATGGCGGCGCCCGGGACATGCCCGGGGACCAAATGGCGGCGCCCGGGGCAGGCACCGGAGGCCACTGTCCCCGGGCAATCATGGACTTACCTGGACTTGACCGCGTGGAGATTTCCCCCAACAGCAGCCCCCCATGCCCTCCGGGGACGAAGCTTGAGCCCCCGGAGGGAATGGTTACGGTACCGGGAAAATCTCCGGACGAAAACTCCAGACGAAAATCACTGGAGCCCCGGCGACGCTTCGGTTTCCGTGCCGGGCGCTTTATGGCCGCGCCGTTCTCGCAATAAATGCACGCGGGGTTCGAAACGGCGTCTCGATTTACGCGCCTGTCCCTTCGCTTCCCGCGCACGATTTGAATTTCAGTGGTCCAGATTGCCCCGATGGGGCCACGTGGCGCGCATCTAGATCACAGCCGGCCTCTATAAATAGGGCCTTAGGGGGCCCCGGAAGCTCATTCCAAATCTTCAACTCCAGCTTCAGCTCTCCCGGTAGCGCTCTTCCGGTAGCTTCTCCGGTAGCCTTCTCCGGTACCGAGCGTCCGGGAGTTGTTGACTTAGCCACCTGAAAACTTAGCCACCCCAAAGAAAAAAGAAAACTGACCTAATGGCGCCCAAAGGTCGAGCGAAGACCACGGAGGTGCCCCCGGAGGAAATCCCCGTGGATTTCCTTTGGGCCTCCGAGTTCTCAGCCTCGGACGCGGAGTCCCTGGTGAAGAAGGGCGTCGTTGAAGAGGGGGACATCCGGGTCCCCCTAAAGAAGGACGGAGCCCCCCGCCCCAGGCCCGGAGAGGTCGTGGCCTTCGAGGCCTTCCTCGAGGCGGGGCTCCGGCTCCCGGTGCATCCGATGCTCCGGGAGTTTCTCAAAGAGTACGGGGTGGCTCTCAACCACCTCACCCCGAACGCGCTCGTCCGTATGGGCCTTTTTATATGGCTCTACGAGACAGCGACCGGGCGGGAGCCCACCCTCCGCGCCTTCCGGTACTTCTATGAACCGGCGGCGCGGAGCTCCCACCTGGTGAAGGGAGGACCGAAGTCCCCCTTCGGCTCGGTGATGGTCCAAATGCTGCCCTCCCGGGTGGCGGACTTCCCGGCGGCGGCCTCCCGGGACCACTGGGGGGACTGGCTCTGGAGGTGGTTCTACCTCCGGGTCCGGGACGAGGCGGTGGTCTACGCCCCGGAGCCTCCCACCTACAGCCGATCATCCGCACCGAAGCCGCCGGTGTGGACGGACGAGGAGTTCGAGCTCCTCGGGAAGGTGGTGTTGGCGAAGAAGGCCCGCTCGATGCGGGACGCCGCGGAGGAGCTGGCGCTCCTGCGGCTTTCCCCCTTCTCACGCGGGGGAAGGGGGATCGGCATGGGCCCGGAGCAGCGGCCTCTGGTCAAGCCGGTGACGCGGCGTAAGTCCCCTGCATTTTTGTACTTGCAGTTTTTTATGAGAAATTGACTAACTTTTTACCTCTTGCAGTGCGCCCGTACCCGGCGGCGAGGGACAAGGCGGAGCACCTCCTGGGGAGGTACTTCGCCGACGAACACGAGCGCATCGTGCGCCTCGTGGGGGAGGGGCCTCCCCGGAACCTGGTGGCCGAGGCCTACGGGCTAAGGCTTCCGGAGAGGAAGCCCCATCCCACCCCCGGCTCTCATAAGCGGGGGAAGGATGCGGCCGGGGGCTCAGAGCCCAAAAGGCCCCGGGTCCAGAAGACCCCCGCCCCGACGATGACGCCGGCGACGACGCCGGTGAGGGCCCGGGACGCGGCTCCCGGAGCCGAACATGCCCGGGCGGCGCCCCGGGCAGAGGCGACGCCTCCGCCCCCGGAGGGCCCCGTCGAGGCCCGGGGGAAGGAGGTTGTTACCGGCGGTGCGGGGTCCGATTCCGCGGATTACGCCCCGTCGCCAGTTCGTGTGACGCTTCTCTCGCCTCTCCCGGCGGCATTGGCGCCGGAGAGGCTAGAGGTGAGGTTTTCGGAGGCGGCGCCTCCGTGCCTCTGGCCGGTCGATGAGGAGGGGGGAAGCCCCTCAGTCTTCGAGGTCCCCCCGGAGCAGGAGGCTCCGAGGGCCCTCCGGCCTGGGGCGGGGAAAGGCCCGATGATCCCCCCCCGAGCGGAGAACCCCGCCCGATCTTCGTCTTCGTCTTCGGAGGAAACTTCGTCGACAAAGACGCCGGCGACGCCGGCCGTGCTCCCGGATGCCAAGGTCCGGGGACACTCTCCCGGCCGCGACAGGAGGGCCGGGCAAGATACCTCCCTTCTTCCCGCGGGGGAGGTGGCCCGCTACGCGGAGGGCCTGCACAACCGGAAGGTGCAGGCCTTCGTAGCAGGAGGAACGCTCCACGAGCGTTTTGAGGGGCTCGAGTCCCTCGGGGCCCAGGTAACTCGAGCTCTCAACACCTCGTCTTTTTTTCCTGCACTCGAGAATTTTCTAACTCTTTACGTATTTTGTAGGTAGCGACTGTTACCTGGGGCCTTGAGCAGCGGGTCACCCGGCTGCTCAAGGAGGCGGAGAGGCGGGCCGCGGCCTGCGTTGAGCAGCGGGAGGCGGCCCTCCGGGAGCGGGACGAAGCTCTTGATGAGCTGTCCCGGGCCCGGGCGCAGGTGCACCTGTCGGAGGGCGCCTACATCCGCCTCCGGGAGGAGGCCAAGGTGCGGGAGAAGGCGCTCCGGGAGCTCGAGAGCTCCAGCGTCCGGGCGCTGTCGGACGCGGGCCGCTCCGTCCGCTCGACCTTGGAAAGCCTTGGCGTTAGCCTGGGCTCCGGGAGCGGCCCGGAGGTGCCCCCGGCGACCCTCGCGGAGGCTGTGCGTTTTCTTAACGCACAAGTCTCCGCGATCCCGGACGCTGCGGACGTCCGGGCACGGGGCCGGGCGATCCCCGTCATCGCGGCCGCCGCGGGGCTCGTTGACTACCGTGGGGTCGGCGCCCGGGCGATCGGGGGGCGCATCCCTCGGAGCTTCCCGGAGGCCTTCGAGCCAACGCGCCGGGAGGTGGAGCTGCTGGCGGAGGGGTTCTACGACCGGATCATCCGGACGAGGTTCCCGACACCGGCGCCTCCGGCCGCGGATGCCCCTGCCCCGGCCACGGAGGAAGCTCCCCAGGGGGAGGACCCCAATGCTAAAGTATGAGCCTCCCCCGGGTCTTTAGCTAGGGTCCCTTTTTATTTTGTTAGACATTTTGATTCCGGTAGCTTCTTAGGAGAAGCCCCGGGCACTTGTACAAAAACATTTTGCAATGAAACATATTTGAAATTTTTCTAAGTCTTTGCAATGAAATGTTACCAGGGTTCCCGGGGGGTTACTCCCGGGCAACGGTCCGGGAGAGGCTCTCTGGGGGACGCCCAAGCGGCTTTGATTTTGTTGAGCCTTGTCTCCGGGGAGCGCGACGGGGGTACTGCCCGGGAGCCTGTCCGGTTGAGGTGGCGCCCGGAGTGGCACTTAGATAATTTTGACAACAGCCGTGCTGAATTAACCCCCCCACGCCCGAAGGCCCAGATGATACCTCCCCTCCGGATACTTCCGCCGGCTGGGTACGAGTTTTGGCCCGAAGACGTACTTCGGGATTCTCAGCGTCGCGTCCGGGCGCTGTACCGAGACCTGACCCGGGAGCTGAGGGAGCGCCTCCGGGAGCTTTAGGCGTAGGGGCCTTAGGCTCGTAGAAAATCCCCCGGGTTAGGACCCGGGTTGTATCATTTCCGAAACCCACCGGAGGGGGAAGATGTCCTCCGGGTTTGTTGATCAATAAAGCGCGTTGTTTCCTTTTATTGCCTCTTTATTTTCTTGTTGGATGGTCTGGACGACTCATCTTAACAAGGATGAGCTAAGTTTCTTCGTGGGTGACCCGGGGGCCCCCTGTCCCCCCCCGCCCACAGCGGGCGGGAGGAGGCCTCCGCGTGCTGTGGGGGTAACAGGGTCCCCGGGGGGAGCATAACCTGTAGAAATATTTTCTAAGTTAGAAAATTGAAAAAACAGGATTTCCGAGGGAGGGACCTTCCGGGGTGCCCAGGGGCACCGGGAGAGGTTCATCCGGCCGCCGGGAGAGCGGGGAACCGGGAACAAGGCGCGGAAGGGGCTCATGAAAAGCCGATAAGACCTCCGGAGGGGAGCTTCCCGGGACTTCGTCCGATCGCCGTGAGAACGGGGAACCGGGAATAATGCTTTCGAGAGATAATCATCCGGTCGTCGTGAGAATGGGGAGCTGGGAATAACGTCGACTCCCGGAGGAGGAAGATAGATCCAATCAAGCCGCAAGGGGCTGACCTTCCGGTCGCCGTGAGAACGGGGAGCCGGGAATAACGTCGACTCCCGGAGGAGGAAGATAGATCCAATCAAGCCGCAAGGGGCTGACCTTCCGGTCGCCGTGAGAACGGGGAGCCGGGAATAACGTCGACTCCCGGAGGAGGAAGATAGATCCAATCAAGCCGCAAGGGGCTGATCTTCCGGTCGCCATGAGAACGGGGAGCCGGGAATAACGTCGACTCCCGGACGAGGAAGATAGATCCAATCAAGCCGCAAGGGGCTGATCTTCCGGTCGCCGTGAGAACGGGGAGCCGGGAATAACGTCGACTCCCGGAGGAGGAAGATAGATCCAATCAAGCCGCAAGGGGCTGATCTTCCGGTCGCCGTGAGAACGGGGAGCCGGGAATAACGTCGACTCCAGGAGGAGGAAATGCCCGAAGACAGGACTTGAGTGTTTGGGTAGGGGACTAATCTCCCAAAGTGACTCGTTACCGCGGCCGCTGGGGACCGGGTTGCCGCTTACACCCTCAGTCCACGAGGGCTGCTCGTAAGCCGCCCTTCAGGAGGGACTTGCTGGGGCAGGGCCCACTTCCTCACGGAGAGGGCATCCTCGCGGGGAGGGCTTCCTCACGGGGAGGGCATCTTCACGGGAAAGGCATCCTCGCGGGGAGGGCGTCCTCGCGGGGAGGGCATCACCACTAGGGGCAGTAAACAAGAACAACCTGCAGTGAGACAGTTGAAGAACAAAGGCTATGCATTGATTAACAAAATATACAAAGCCCCCCGTGCGAAACCGCGAAAAAGGGGGGGGGGAAAGGGGAGCTACAGTGTCCCTCTTCCCCCTCCGGGGGAGGGGACAGGCCCGTAAGGCTAGACGTAGAACTTGCGAAGTGAACGCAAGTTCCAGGTGTGCTTCAGCTCCTGCTCTTGAAGGTTGGAGAGCTTGTAGGCCCCCGAGCCTAGGACAGCGGAGATCCTGTAGGGGCCCTCCCACTTGGGGGAGAGCTTACCCTGGGCTTGGGGGTCTGTGACGCGCTTGAGGACAAGGTCCCCAAGGCGGAAAGCTTTCTCGCGCACGCGCTGGTTGTATGCGCGCGACATCTCGCGCTCGTAGATGGCGTGGCGGAGGAGCGCTCGGTCGCGTTCCTCCTCCACGAGGTCGATTTCCAGCCGCCGGTTGTCTTCGTTGGCCCGGTAGGCTGCGGTCGTGGCTCCGTTCAGGAGCTCGACCCGCAGCGACCGGAAGCCGATCTCCGGGGGGAGGACTGCCTCCGCCCCGTAGACTAGGGAGAAGGGAGCACGCCCTGTGGCCCGGGACGGGGTCGTGCGCATCGAGCAGAGGATGCTAGGGAGCTCCTCTGCCCACGCGCCCCGCTTGGAAGCAGTTTGTTCGAGTCTCCGGCGTAACCCCTGTAGGATTATGCCATTGACCCTCTCGACGGCCCCGTTGCTTTGAGGATGGGCCACTGAGGCGAAGTGGATGACGATCCCCAGGCCTTCGCAGAATTCCCGGAAATAAGCCGAGTCGAATTGGGTCCCGTTGTCCACGGTGATTTCCCGGGGGACACCAAAACGACAAACGACGTTTTTCCAGAAAAACCGCTGAACGACCCGGGAGGTGATGCTAGCCAAGGGCTCCGCCTCAACCCACTTTGTGAAGTAGTCGACCGCGACTACCGCATACTTGTATCCTCCGGGCGCTGGGGGGAAGGGCCCTAAGAGGTCCATCCCCCAGCGCACGAAGGGCCAAGTGATGGGGATAGTCCACAGCGCCATCGGGGGGAGATTCGAGCCCTTGGCCATCTTCTGGCATGCTTCGCACGCGGAGACAAGGTCTCACGCGTCGCGCATGACCGTAGGCCAGTAGAAGCCCTGCCGGAGGGCCTTGGCGGCGATGGCACGCGGGGCTAGGTGAGAACCACAGCTCCCCGCATGAATGTTTTCCAATAGTTGAAGTCCCTCCGACCGGGGGAGGCAGCGCAGGAGGGCTGAAGCCCCCCGCTTGTAGAGCCTTCCCTCCAGTAGGAGATATGCCCGGGCTTTGGCCCGGAGGCGCTTAGCCTCGGTCTCGTGGGGAGGGTCCCCCTCTCCCTTGATGAAGGAGATGAGGGGGTCCATCCAAGATGAAGGCCGGACGATCTCGGCGACCTCCGGGATTGGAGGCTCGGGGCCTGCATCCGGGGAGGCCACCGAGGGCTTCATGATGATTTCCAGGAAGGCCCCCCTGGGGAGCGTTTCCCGGGCGCTTGCCGCCCGTGCCAAGGCATCGGCCCGGTCATTCTCCCTCCTCGGGATATGCCGGGCCTCAAGGCGGTCGAAGTGCTTCTCCATCTTCCGTACTTCCTGCAAGTAAAGACTTAGATTTGCGTCATGGCACAGGTAAGACTTGTCCATTTGGCAGACAACAAGCTGAGAGTCTCCCTTCACTAGGAGGCGCCGGATCCCCAGGGAGCGCGCAAGGCGCATCCCGAGGAGCAGAGCCTCGTATTCGGCGACGTTGTTGGTTGCAGGGAACTCGAGCCGCGCGGCGTACTCGAGCTCCCTTCCCTCGGGGCTCCGGAGGACTACCCCCGCGCCAGCCCCGGCGAGACACAGCGACCCATCGAACAGCAGGGTCCAATGGTCACTGCGTCGGGGCGGCACAGGGAGATCTTCGTCCCCGGACCCAGAGGCGGGAGTCCATTCTGCGACGAAGTCGACGAGGACCTGCGACTTGATTGCGGAGCGGCCGGTAAGGTACAGGGAGAAGGGGGCTAGCTCGGCCCCCCACTTCCCAATCTGGCCGGTAAGGGACAGGGAGAAGGGGGCTAGCTCGTCCCCCTCGGCCATCCGGACTTGATGGTATCCCGAGTAGGCGTCTAGGAAGCTCATCAGCTCGCACCCTGCGGTGGAGTCAACGAGCTGGTCGATCCGCGGGAGCGAGAAGTTATCTTTGGGGCAGGCGCGGTTAAGGTCGGTGAAGTCCACGCACATGCGCCACTTGCCACTTGATTTCTTGACGAGGACGGGGTTTGCCAGCCACTCGGGGTGCAACACTTCCCGGATGAACCCCGCCTCTCGGAGCCGGGCTATCTCCGTCTTGATGGCTTCTTGACGTTCGAGGGAGAGCTTCCTCAACTTCTGCTTGATAGGGGGGTGACCGGGGGTTACCGCGAGCTTGTGTTCAATAACCTCCCG
This sequence comes from Pharus latifolius, assembly GCA_019359835.1. Lineage (NCBI taxonomy): Eukaryota > Viridiplantae > Streptophyta > Magnoliopsida > Poales > Poaceae > Pharus > Pharus latifolius. The sequence continues at coordinate 13,527,056 of CM033327.1, read as the reverse complement.
GGCGACGCCCCGCATGTCCGAAGGCTTCCACGCAAAAACATCGGAGTTTTCGCGCAGAAAGGCTGCGAGTTGTGCTGCATGGTCTTGGGGGAGCTCTGCCCCGATTTGGACAGTTTTGTCCCTGCTGCCCGGGGACAGCGGGACCTTCCGGAGGCCCCTTCCGGACGCGGCTTGAGGAGGGGCCTCCCAGGGGATGGCGCAGCGACGTCTACGTCCGGGGGGGGAGCCTCCCCCCCGGGTGCCTTGATCAGATTGACGCTTCCTATTGTGGCAGCAGCTCGCTCGTATAGAGCACGGGCCATGTCTTGATCCCCCCGGACGTTGATCACGCCATGCGGCCCGGGGATTTTCATGCACAGGTAGTTTTGGTGGGTGGCAGCCCCCATCCGATTGATCGTAGTCCTCCCCATAATCACATTGTAGGAGGAGGGGAGGTCCACTACGTCGAAGCGGACTAGCTCGGTCCGGTAGTTCTCCGGGGTGCCAAAGGTGATCGGGAGATCTACCTTACCCACGGGGTGGATCGCCTTCCCCGGGACAAACCCTTGCAGAGGCCCTGCCGCTGGTTGCAGGAGCTTCTCATCCACCTGCATTTCCTTGAAGGTTTTGAGGAACAGGACGTCGGCGGAGCTCCCGCCGTCCATGAGGATGCGGGCCAAGTGGCAGTTGTAGATTGTCGCGGAGACAATGAGCGCGTCGTCGTGGGGGAAGCGAACCCCTCGCACGTCTTCCGCCGTAAAGGTGAGGGGGACGTCCGACCACTTGGGCGGCACGGACGCGTGTAGCACCCCCACTACCTTAACTTCTCGCGCGTACTCCTTGCGCTGGCGCTTGGAATCCCGCCCGGAGGCGGACCCCCCTACGATAACGTTGATGCGGCGCTGAGAAGTTTGAAAGGGGAGAGCGTCTGAAGGCTCCCCCTCCTGCACTTGCTGCCCCCCCGCGGGAGCGGGAAGGGCCGGAACAGCTGGCCGAGGGGGCAAGGAGGCCGAAGTCCCCCCCCCTGCGCGCGCTGGTCGAGGAACACCGCGAAGTGCTGCAGCAGCTGGTGGCAATCTCGGGTGGCGTGGGGACTGGACCCGTGGAAGCTGCACCACGGTCCTTCCCGGCTTCTCCCCGCGGGGCCTTCGCGGCCGCGCGAAGACTGTCCTCCCCCATGGCCTCTCGGCTTGGGAAAGGGGCGGTTGCCCTTTGGGGGGTCGCGCGAGCCGCCTCCGCCCTCGAGGACAAAAGTGTCCCGAGGACGTGGTTCGCTACGGCCCCCCTGCCTGGGGCGCCTGGGGGGATCCCGGGCCCCCCGCTCGGCGGGGGCAGGAGCCCCCTGGGTCTTCTTCCAGATGTCGTCTTCCTCCGCGCGAGCGTACTTTTCGAGTACGTTGAAGAGCTCGTCGGCGGAGGAGGGGCAGCTTCGAGAGAGTCTTCAGTGGAGTTCCCCCGGGAGGATCCCACTTTTGCAGGCTTCGATCACTGTGGAGTCCGGGACGTGGGCCACTTTGCTTTTTACTTGGGCAAAGCGCCTGAAAAAGCTTCTGATGGTCTCCCCGGTTCTCTGGCGCACTGTGTATAGCTGTGAAGAATCCAGGGGACGTACGTAATTTCCCTGAAAGTTGGCGCAGAACTCCCGCTTCAGCTGCGAGAAAGACTTGATGGAGCCCGCCTTCAGATTGTAAAACCAGGAGCGGGCAATGCCGGTGAGGTAGAGGGGGAAGACGTTGCATTGGACGCTCTCGTCCCCCCCCCCCCCCCGCCGCGGAGATGGCTGTGGAGTAGATCTGCACGAACTCGTAAGGGTCCGCTTCGCCATTATAATGTTCGATGTGCGGGGGACGGTAGGGCCGCGGCCATCGGATGCTGCGGAGTCTTCGACATAGAGGCTGGTTCGCCCCCTGCACCTCCCGGGGGGAGCCCCAGTCACTGTCTCCTTTAACGGGGGACGCCCCCTCGTTATCCGAGTCAGGTAGCGGCCCAAGAGGGCCGCCAGAGTGGTGGTGACGACGCTTCTCTTCCGGGCCGGGACTGATTTCCCGGACGTCCGGGCTTCCCTCCGGGGAGGATGGTTCTTCGGCGGGTCTCTTCCCCTGACCGGTGCGAGAGCGAGGCTCCCTGCGACAACGACCGGGGGGAAGCTCTTCCCCGCGGCTGGGAGAATGCATTCGCTTGACCTCCCCCCGGGAGAAACGGACCTGCTTCGCCGGGGGAGGGAGCTCCTGCACTGTAGCAGCCGGCCCGGAAGCTACCGGGGCCTGCTGGGGGGAGCCCCCTGCGACGGCCCCCGGGACCGGAAAGGGGGGAGCCCCTGCACCATCCGGAACCGGGGAGGGGGCGCCCGGGGCGGCGTTTGGATCCGAAGAGGGGGCCCTTGCGGCAACGACCGGGACCGGAAAGGGGGAAGCCCCTGCGACATCCGGAACCGGTGGCGGGTGAGCCCCCTCGGCGACGTCCGGGGTTGGGGAGCCAATGCGGGGGGAAATTCGCTGAGGCACGGGAGCTGCTCTGTCGACCGGCCCCGGTGCGGTAAACGCGACGCGAGGGGCGGGACTGGCTCCCGGCGTAGGAATAACCCCCGGCATGAAATGACCCCTCAGCCCCAGAAGCGGGCCGGGGACGGGGTACCCCCCTGGTGCCACGAAGGGCCCGGGCACGAAATAGCCTCCCGGCAGCGGGACAGGCCCGGGTGCCGAGAAGTGTCCGGAAGTATATCCCGCGGGGGCAGGGAACCCCCCAGCGGGATCATACGGGGTAGACAGCCCCCCTGACGCCGGAGGGGCCGCTGGGTATCCCATGAACGGGGGCATGATCCCCGGACACGGGTGCGGCGGAAATGTGGGGGCCGAGGGCCGCGCCAGCACACTAAGGAGCTCGTCCATAGAGAGCTGGGCGCGGAGCTGGCCCTCTACGAGAGCCTCCAGCAGGGCGTCCCGGGGAGCCGGGGGGGCCGTCGGGGGGAAACTTGTCCCGGCCGAGGTCCCCGCGGCCTCCGGGAGCGACCCGGAGGTGGAGGCACCTAGATTGAGAGGAAAGATGGGAGGCGGTACCTGGGAATGGACGCCTCCGGACGGAAGCGCCGGAACAGCAATGTCCCGGACGGGCGGCGCCAGGTCGCCAGGACCGGCGTCACCGGGAAGGGCGCGGGCCCTTGTTCTCGGAGGAGCCATGGTGATTCGTCACAGGTCCCCACGGACGGCGCCAACTGTCGTGGTATTAAGAATACCCCGGCAGGTTTTGAAGACGATCCTAGCGGAGATCACGCAGCGCGGGTTGACCGGGTGACCGGTCCTCCCCCGCCGGACAAACACAAGAATAAACACGAGGATTTATACAGGTTCGGGTCCCAGTGGGGGCCCTAGTCCCGTCGACGCGCTCCCGACCGGAGTCGGCTTGGGAGGCTCTCTCCGGGGGAGAGGCTTCCGGAGCACGTCTGTGAGATTAGCTATTCCAAATAATAATGAGCTGATCCTTTACAACCCAGGGGGCCAAATGGCGGCGCCCGGGACATGCCCGGGGGGCACGGTCCCGGGGGCCAAATGGCGGCGGCCGGGACATGCCCGGGGGGCACGGTCCCGGGGACCAAATGGCGGCGCCCGGGACATGCCCGGGGGGCACGGTCCCGGGGGCGAAATGTCGGCGGCCGGGACAGGCATCGGAGGCCACTGTGCCCGGGCCAATGGCAGCGAACGGGACATGCCCGAGGGGCATGGTCCCGGGGGCCAAATGGCGGCGCCCGGGACATGCCCGGGGGGCACGGTCCCGGGGACCAAATGGCGGCGCCCGGGGCAGGCACCGGAGGCCACTGTCCCCGGGCGAATGGCGGCGCCCGGGACATGCCCGGGGGGCACGGTCCCGGGGACCAAATGGCGGCGCCCGGTGCAGGCACCGGAGGCCACCGTCCCCGGGCGAATGGCGGCGCCCGGGACATGCCCGGGGGGCACGGTCCCGGGGACCAAATGGCGGCGCCCGGGGCAGGCACCGGAGGCCACTGTCCCCGGGCGAATGGCGGCACCCGGGACATGCCCGGGGGGTACGGTCCCGGGGACCAAATGGCGGCGCCCGAGACAGGCACCGGAGGCCACTGTCCCCGGGCAATCATGGACTTACCTGGACTTGACCGCGTGGAGATTTCCCCCAACATCCTTGGAGTCCGTCGATTAGTGGTGAGGGTGATGAGGACATCATACCTTCAGATACGCGCATTAAACCGGCCCTTGAAGGTCCCATAACAAGAGCTCGAGCACTGCTACTTCATCAACAGGTGAACTCGCTCCTAAGCGAATCGCATTGTATTTTGGAGGATGGATTGCTATTTAATGATGCTATTATACTTAGGAATCATGGAGAGGATCACCGCAGGCATGGAGACCAGCAAGGAAGCAAAGGAGGCCAACAACCACGTCGAATTCGAGTTGGAGGTGAAGCCCATCTGCAAGGAAGCAAAGGAGGCCAACAACCACGTCGAATTTGAGTTGGAGTTGAAGCCCATCCCGTCACCAATTCGAAGTTCGAGTCCACCTCGGAATCCAGGAGCAGTCTGCACTAAAATCGTCGCCCAGGACGCATACGGACTCCGTTTTCGATGTTTTATATACCGTTGGAAAGCTAAGGAGATAAGCTTTCCAATGGAACTGCTCCCACATCAAAATTCCACCGAAGCCAATGGAAATTGTCGAAACAAGTCAGCGTCCAGAATCTGTCAGGGTGCTGTGCCACCGTCTTTGCGCCGTTGGCCCATGTACCTCGTTGGAGCCCATTAGGGCGCGTCCAGGGTTCCTTGGCCGACCCTAACACCTTATATTCAGTAGCCGTCATCCGAGTTAGGGGGTTTTGCTTAGATTATTCTGTCTTCGAACAGTTTCGCCGCTTGATCGGTTTGTGAGACCCCAACTTGTGAGATTAATCATTCATATTTGCAATTCAGTTTGCTTTCTTCCGTGTTCTTGCTTGTGTTCTCGATTCGCAGCAGGGATAAGCCTTCTTGGTGAGGTCAATCATGCTCACGCGAGATTGATAACCAACGGAGTAGTGGTGTTGCGATTGCGGGGTTCAAATCGTGCCTGATTTGAAGCCGGATCATTCTACGTCGAAGCTCCACCAATCGATCTATCATGTACCTTTCGGAAGATCGGGCACCCAGTGTCACATCAGAGGGGAGACTCACAGCTAGTCGTAAACCAGGTAAACAAGGAGTACAGCACCTCCGATGAGACAATGGCTCATTACTTGGGGGAAGTGAGGAAATTGGAAAAATGCTTCAGTCATTTCGAAGTCCAATATATCCCGCGAAAGGATAACATACTCACAGACCAATTATCAAAAATTGGGTCCTCACGCACATCCGCTCCAGCAGGAGTGTTCGTCGAACACTTTAAACACCCCTCGATCATGGCTTTGGTCGAGGATGACTTGGTGATAGTTCATGTCACCAACCTTGGACATGAAGAAGATTGGACCCGACCATTGCAGATCGATCTCGAACATGAGACCTTGCCCAAGGATGAAACCAAAAGTGATCGGTTAGTTCGAAAGGCTCATCTATATAAAATATTGATGGAATTTTGTATGGAATGGGTACTCAAGGAGTATTCATGCGCTATATATCTCAAGACGAAGGTAAATCTCTCTTGAAGGAAATTCATGATGGTGTGTGTGGTTAACACGCCTCTTATCGAACACTGGTCGGAAAAGCTTTCCGACAAGGTTTTTATTGGCCTTCAGCACTTGATGATGCCAATATTTGGTCAAAACACGCCCACAGTGTCAGTTTCATGCAAGGCAAGTTCATCAGCCTACATATGCCTTACAAACTATTCCTCTAACATGACCTTTTGCAGTCTGGGCAATAGACATCGTGGGTCCTATGCCTGCCGCGCCCCGAGACTGGGACAACGACTACTCCTGTAGAGACCTAGCTCGCTGCAGCTAGTCCCAAACTACAAACCTTTGACTTCCCAGGATGAGTCAAACACAGGAGTATATTACATTGCAACAGAGTACTCACAAAATATTAAGCAGTGTGGCCTGCTGGCCTTAATATTACATAAGAGGATTACAATGCCTACAAGGCATTCAGGGTTTAGTAAAATATTTAACTACGCAGCAGAAGATAGGTGACCCTCCCACAAAAGAAGTTGACCGCAGAACAACACACTTCAGGGTTCTGGCGGAACTGATTCTCCTCCTTCCGGATCCACGTAGTGCTTCGTGCCATCATCTTGATCAAGGTAGGCTCCATCTATTGAGTTGAATGTTGCAAGGGTGAGCACTTACGTACTCAGCAAGTCATAGGTAAGAGTAAGTACATATAGTATTGATGATATGAACCTAGACTAGTCAAGAATTATGGATATTTGTAAAATAGTCTTTTCCTTTCTCATCTCATCTTATGGCAGCACTCTTCATAAAGTAACATCATCATTCATGTTCACTAGATTATAGCACTACCGCGACACGTCGACACACGACAGCCCACGGCAGCACTCCTTATCATGACAACACATGTCATTTGGGTAATCTTGATTTAACATATTTTATTTAGAAAATAGTACTTGTGTCACACCCCGTGGATTTAATCCACCGCAGCAGACTCCTATAAACCCGGGAGCTCGGAGTATTCGAATACATTTTTAACTCTGCAGAGAGGTACCAATTTACCCGCAAGATATTCCACTTTCAAACCTTTCCTATCATAACAAAATGATTGGACCCCTGACTCACTTCATACTGTGAGCGGCAAGGTGGAAATAACAAGAACTTTTATTATGTTTTACTCACAATTCACCCCCGACCCTGTGGCTCTCAGCGAGGCACAGTTGTGGCAGGTTGTATCCAAACCTCCACCCCTTTGCTTATTCCCATTACTGGGTCAGCGTGCTTGATCACCTTCAGTGATATGTGTGGGAGCCGCGCTCCGTGTTTATCGTGCATCACTACACATCTCATGCAGGGGTTTCATGTGCGATCCACATAATTACTTGTTCAGGCCTGTCCCATACCAGGCTTGCGGTTAGCACGTTGTTCATGCCACTAGACGCACAACACAAGGTTCTAGTCCTTATATGCCAATGACCAGACCATCCACAACCCTGCACCTTCAGTGCCTGCATTCCTTTGCAGTCTAGCACCTCCAGTGCTACAGCCATCCATACCATTTTTCTGGTCACGGCTAGGGGTTTTATTTCATGAATATAAGTATATAAATACATATAATAATTCATGGCTCAAAACTTGTTTATTTCACATTTCACAGATAACCATTCTAGTACTGCCAATTGATAAATCAACTATTCTCGATCATTCACATGCAATATTGCCTATATTCAAGGTTATATTATAGCAACATTTAAAATATAGGTTCAAGATGACCAAGAATATGACTTGCCTTCCGCGTCGTAAAATACAGCAGTCGACGTCGGATCCGCAGTGAAGTCCTCGAACTCGGGCTCTTGATCTGCTCTCCAATCAAACAAACAACCAATAATCATAATCTTTTCAATACATTATTATACTATATGCAATGATGCAACGATGAAGTCTTGATGATTCTGAAATGATTGGGTTTAGAGGTTGATTAGGGTTAAGTTAAGGAAACCAATGTTAAAATTAGCTGACAAAGGTTTACAAGGTTCCAAATGTCTCAAAATATCAGAATGATATCAAGGTTGCGACTGGTTTGCTCAAAAACAGCGAACGTCTTTAGGTCGACATTCGGTTCAAAGCATCGACATAAGGTCGATGAATGATAGGGGGGTTATCTCAACTTGTGGTAGTAGAAGAAAATGTAGATCACAACTCTATAAATTCAGTGGACAAAGTGGATTTCAATTCACACAACCAGAAGTGGGTAAACAAGGCCAATGCCATTGGCTGGCATGCACTGGAATAGTGTCAAAATCTAGAGTTTAGCATAACATGCATTTCAAGGGCTCAATTCAAGTTGTGATAGAAGAAGAAAATGTAGATCACAACTTCTGGAATCTAAGGGACAAAGTTATGCTCAAGATGCACATCTGGAAGGCAGTGAAAAGGGCTAATGCCACTGACTGACATAGCCTGGCATAGAGCTGACAATGCCAAAAACTAGGGCTTAGCATAACTTTTGATCTGGAGCTCCAAATGATGCACCACTTTGTCTGGGAGGTAGGCTTGAGTAACAGGAACAATTAAGTCAACAGGATCTAGGGCAAGAAATGGCTGGAAATCAAGAAATTTGATGATGAACAGAGATGAACTGGCTGCACTGGGGCAATTCTGGACAGAAACTTGGCAAAGCAATATCTTCCAATCTAGGCCGATCTAAGCGACGGGCTAGAAGACAAAAGTGCTCAGGAGACTAGGGCACATCTAAATGACAAGGTTTCGAGGGCTGAAATGGCCGGACTCACTTTTCCGATCATCGGCGCCGGAGAAGAGACACTGCCAGTTGGGGGTTTCTGCTACAGGCCGAGAGAACTAAATTCCTTGCTTGGAGAGCATCTAGGAGGTATAGGGAAACTTCTGGTAACATCAAATTGACCGGAGGATCACCGGAGAAGCCTGGCGACGATCGCCGGTTTCTGGTGAAGCTCGATTTAGGGAAAAGCTTCGATTCTTGTTTAAATTCGAAATCCAACTTCACAGGCTTGCTTGATTTGGCTCACTGATCGATTTGCTTCACAGGTTCAAGGGCTAATTCGAATTGAATCGGGCTGCATTGCCGAAACAGGGCAATCGGGAATTCCGGCGATCACCGGCGACTAGATGCAATGTAAACCAATTAGATGGTACAGCACGATGAGGGAGGCGAGGGGAACTTACTAGTGCTGTCAATTTGGTGGTTGGGGCTGCGGTTGAGGCTGTCACCGTGAGGCCTCGAACTGGTCTCGCCGGAGAAGAAGACTAAGACAGAAAATCTGAGACGTGGGTGATTTCCAGTGAGGTTTGAGGGAGCTGCTGAGCACAGGGATGCTTAAATAGGCCAGGCGAAGCAAGCAAGAAAGAGACAACGAAGTAATTGGCAGCCGGTGACTTGACTGGTTGCGTGCTGGAGCAACAGCGGCGAAGACACAACGAAGAACGGTGATGCGACGGCGACAAGCTTGCAGTTGATCACAGTGTCGCATCATCGGGACCTGGCAAAGTTGTAGCAAGCGGTGGCGACAACACTGGCGCGGCAAAGCGACGTGGCGAGGAGTTGCTGACAAAAAGCCGTTGATCGCGCGCGGGAGCAGCGCTGGTCGTCGACGTAGCAGCGGCCTTGCCACGGCACTAGCTGGAGTGGGGACACGTGCGCACCGGCATGCACGGTCACGAGCGCAGGCGAAGCCTCACCGGCGATGAGCAACCACGGCGCACAAGCACGGCGGTCCCTGGTCGAATGCTGCTGTTGACCTGGTCGAAAACAGCTAAGTCCTCTGGTCGAATTTGGACTGAACTGCAGTTTCAAATCTTGAATTTTGGACTGAATTGTAAATCTGGAATTCTGGAAGGTTTAAATTGAATTTGTTTTCACTAATCTGGCAGATTATATTCAACAGGTTAATTGGCAATGATAATTGATAAAATCTGGTACATTTGAATAGTTTTTGATACAAACTGAAAATAGGGTAATTTAGGGTAAATTAGATTTGAGTTTTGTTGACTTCGAATTCTGGCATTTAGGGTTCGATTTTGATATCTGCACAGAAGAGAAACTTGTGGCAAATAGCAATTAGGAAAGATCTGCTGAAGAAATTCTGAATTTAGAGTTAATCTGGAGATTTTAGTCTTTTTAGGTTTTCAGATATCAGATAAGGACTAATTTGCGATAAGTCTTGGACTGATTTGTGAAAAGAGTCTAGATGGTGAAATATGGCTGTCAACTTTTTATATTAAGGTATTGACACACCCATGATCATATTCCAGAAATAATCTGGTCTGAACTTGGTCAAATTTTAGGTTAAATCTGTATTTCTGAAACTTCGGGTATTTGGGTAATATAAGGTATTTCTGTTTTCGAAAATAGAAGAAGTTAATAAATCTGGGAGTTAGAGATAGAATTGGATCTAGGTTCTGAAGACTTTTAAATTCAGAGTAACTGATAGATCACATCTGAACAATATGATCTTGATTTGAGGTCACAGGATAGATTTTGGAAATTTTAGGGCTTGAGATAGATACTGATCTGGTTATTACTACAGATACATGCATGCATGCTATTGATGAAAAAGGAAATTTTCACCCCTAACTCAGGGCGTTACAATGCCCCAAGCGGTCAACGGATACAAGTTCTTATTCGTAGCCATTGACATGTTTACCAAGTGGATTGAAGCTGAACCACTCCACAACGTTATCGCCACTGCGGCGAAGAAATTCTTTCATAAGAATATTGTCACACGATTTGGTGTTCTGTCATGGTATTGCGAATACCCCGGCATGTTTTGAGAATGATCCTAGCAAAGATTACGTGGCGCGGGTTGACCGGATGACCGGTCCTCCCCCGCCGGACAAGCACAAGAAATGACACGAGGGTTTATACAGGTTCGGGTCCGGTGGGGGCCCTAGTCCTGTCAACGCGCTCCCGACCGGAGTCGGCTGGGGAGGCTCTCTCTGGGGGGAGAGGCTTCCGGAGCACGTCTGTGAGTTTAGCTATTCCAATAAAAGTGATCCGATCCTTACAACAGAGGGGTACAAGGGCTATTTATAGCCCCAAAAAGAAGCAAAAAACCTAAACTACCCCGGAAGCCACCGTCGAATTGAAGGGTAGGACCGTCCTTCTTCCGGTCAAACGCCTTGGATGCTTCACAGGTGGTCGCTAGTTCCCGAGGCGCTCCTCGCGTGACCTGCACGTGACAAACAATTTGAGACTTTACCTTTAGGAGGGCGATGAGGCCCGGGCAGGCCCCGGAGGCCACGTCCCCGGGCAAATGGCGGCGCCCAGGACGACGCCGGAGGCCAGGTCCCGGGGGCCCAATGGCGGCGCCCGGGACGGCTCTGGAAGCCGGGTCCCGGGGGCCAAATGGCGGCGCCCGGGGAGGCCCCGGAGGCCACGTCCCCGGGCAAATGGCGGCACCCGGGACGGCGCCGGAGGCCAAGTCCCGGGGGCCAAATGGCGGCACTCGGGGAGGGCCCGGAGGCCACGTCCCCGGGCAAATGGTGGCGCCCGGGACGGCGTCGGAAGCCGGGTCCCGGGGGCCAAATGGCGGCGCCCGGGACGGCGCCGGAGGCCCGGTCCCTGGGGCCAAATGGCGGCGCCCGGGGAGGCCCCGGAGGCCATGTCCCCGGGCAATCGTGACGCAACTTACCTGGGCTTAGTCCCGCAGAGATTTCCCCCGACAGCAGCCCCCCATGCACGCCTGGGACGATGCTCGAGTCCCCGGTGGGTATGGCACACGTCACCGGCAAGATCTCCGGACCAAGTCACCGGAACTGTGGCGCTTCGGTTTTCATGCCCCGCGCTTAAGGCCGCGCCGTTTCGCCATAAATGCGCGCGCGGTTCCAACCGGCGTCTCGATTCACGCGCCCGTCCCTTCATTTCCCGCGCACGGTTTGAACTTCCACGGTCCAGATTGATCCGCGGGTGCCACGTGGCGTGCATCTAGACCACGTCCCGCCCCTATAAATAGGGCCTTGGGGGGCCCGGAAGCTCATTCCAAACTTTCAGCTTTAGCGATTTTCGCTCTCCCGGTAGCCCTCTCCAAGTAACTCTTTCCGGTAGTTAGCTCCCGGTAGCAGACGTCCGGAAATTTTAGTAGTAGCCTCCTGCAAGGTTAGCCACTGAAAAAAAGAAGACTAACCTCCTGGCACCCAAGGGTCGAGCGAAGAGCACGGAAGTGCCCCCGGAGGAAATCCCTCTGGATTTCCTCTGGGCGTCGGAGTTCACGGCCGAGGACGCTGAGTCCTTGGTCGAAAGATGCATCGTCGCGGACGGGGACATCCGAGTCCCCGTGAAGAAGGACGGAGCCCCCCGCCCCAGGCCCGGAGAGGTCATGGCCTTCGAGGCCTTCCTGGAGGCGGGGCTCCGGCTCCCGGTGCATCCCATGCTCCGGGAGTTCTTGAAGGAGTACGGGGTGGCACTCAACCACCTCACCCCGAACGCGCTCATCCGGATGGGCCTCTTCATCTGGCTCTACGAGACAGCGACCGGGCGGGAGCCCACCCTTCGCGCCTTCCGGTAATTCTACGAACCGGCGGCACGGACCTCCCACCTGGTGAAGGGGGGCCCCAAGTCCCCCTTCGGTTCGGTGATGGTCCAAATGTTGCCATCCCGGGTGATCGACTACCCGGCGGCGGCCTCCCGGGACCACTGGGGCGACTGGGTCCGGAGGTGGTTTTACCTCCGGGTCCGGGACGAGGCGGTGGTGTGCGCCCCAGAGCCCCCCACCTACAGCCGGTCGTCCGCACCGAAGCCTCCGGTGTGGACGGACGAGGAGTTCGAGCTCCTCGGCAAGGTGATCCTCTCCAAGAAGACCCGCTCAATGCGGGACGCGGCCGAGGAGATGGCTCTCCTCCGGATCTCCCCCTTCTCGCGCGGGAAGAGGGGAGTCGGCATGGGCCCGGAACAGCGGCCCCCGGTGAAGCCGGTGACGCGACGTAAGCTCTGGGAACCTGCTGCATTGTATTTACGAATTTTCGAAATTTTAACTAACTCTTTACCTCTTGCAGTCCGGCCGTACCCGGCGGCGCGGGAGAAGGCAGAGAACCTCCTGGGGAGGTACTTCGCCGATGAGCACGAGCACGTCGTGCGCGCCGTGGGGGAGGGCCCTCCCCGGAACTTGTTAGCGGCAGCCTACGGGCTAAAGCTGCCGGAGAGGAAGCCTCTCCCCACCCCCGGGTCGCACAAACGGGGGAAGGAAGCGGCTGGGGGCTCGGAGCCCAAGAAGGCCAGGGTCCAAAAGACCCCTGGCCCATCGACGACGCCGGCGGCGACACCGGCGAAGCCCCGGGACGAGACCCCCGGGAGCGAGCGTGCCCGGGCACCGGCCCGGAAGGAAGCAACACCTCCTCCCCCGAAGGGCCCCGTCGAGGCCCGGGGGAAGGAGGCGACTGCGGAGGGGCGGCCCGCGGCCTCTGTGGGGTAGCGCGAGAAGGCCCTCCGGGAGCGTGATGAGGCCCTCGCCGAATTGACCCGGGTCCGGGCCCAGGTCCATATCTCCGAGGCTGTCAACGGCCGCCTCCGGGAGGAGGCCAAGGCGAGGGAGGAGGCGCTCCGGGAGCTCGAGGGCTCGAGCGTCCGGGCGGTGGCGGACGCGGGCCGCTCCGTCCGGTCGGCCCTCGAGAGCCTTGGCGTAAGCCTAGGCTCCGAGAGCAGGGAGGTGCCGCCGGCGACCCTCGCGGAGGCTGTGCGTTTTCTCAACGCACAGGTCTTCGCCATCCCGGAGGCTGCCGACGTTCGGGCACGGGGCCGGGCGATCGGGGGCCGCATCCCCCGGTGCTTCCCGGACTCCTTCGAGCCGTCGCACCGGGAGATCGAGCAGCTCGCGGGAGGATTCTACGACCGGCTCATCCGGGCGAGATTCCCGGCTCCGGCGCCTCCGGCGGGGGACGTCCCAGCCCCGGCCTTGGAAGGAGCCCCCCGGGGGGAGGACGCCAACGAACATGTATGAGCCTCCCCCCGGGCCTTAGCTAGGGCCCTTTTTTGTTTTGTTAGGACTTTTGATTCCGGTAGCTTCTTAGAAGAAGCCCCGGACACTTGTACAGAAACATTTTGAATGCAATGAAGTTAGAATTTTTTTTAAGTCTTTGAATTGAATATTGCTACCAGGGTTCCCGGCAGGTTACTCCCGAGCGAAGGTCCGGGAGGGGCTCCCCGGGGGACGCCCAAGCGGCTTTAATCTTGCTAAGCCTTGTCTCCGGGAATCGTGGCGGGGATAGTGTCCGGGAGCCGATCCGGTTGAGGTGGCGTCCGGAGTGGCACTTGGACAATTTTGATAATCATCGTGCCGAATTGTCCCCTCTGCGACTGGGGTTCCGGATGATAGCTCCCCTCCGGATACTTCCACCGGCGGGATACGAGTTCTGGCCTGAAGATGTGCTCCGGGACGCTCGGCGCCGCATACGGGCATTATACCGGGACTTGACCCGGGAGCTAGCGGAGAGCCTCCGGGAGTATTAGGCGTAGGAGCCTTAGGGCGTAGAGAATCCCCCGGGTTAGAACCCGGGTTGTACCGTTTCCGAAGCCCACCGGAGAAGGAAGATGTCCTCCGGGTTTGCCAATCAATAAAGCTGTGTTGTTGCTTCTTGTTTCATTGTTTCTTTATTTTCTTCTTCTTGGATGGTCCGGACGACTCATCTTAACAAGGATGAGCTAAGTTTGCTCGTGGGCGGTGCGGTCGACACCCGGGGGTTCCTTATCCCCCCCGCCCACAGCGGGCCGGAGGATAGCTCCGTGCGCTGTGGGGGTAACAAGGCCCCTGGGATGAAAGTCACCTGTAGCAAAGGAAATTTTCTAAGTTAGAGAATTTTAAAACGAGGTTTTCAAGGAGAAGACCTTCCGCAAGGGGCCGATCATCCGGTCGCCGTGAAAATGGGGAGCCGGGAATAACGTCGACTCCCGTAGGAGGAAGATAGATCCATGAAGGCCATTAGACGTCCCACCGGGGAGAGCGTCTACTCCCGGAGGAGGAAGTGCCCGAAGACGGGTCTTGAGTGTTTGGGCAGGGGACTAGTCTCCCAAAGTGACTCGTTACCGCGGCCACTGTGACCGGGTTGCCGCTTACACCCTCAGTCCACGAGGGCTGATTGTAAGCCGCCCTACGGGAGTGGGACTCCCGTTGTAGGGACTTGTTGGGCCTGGCCCACTTCCTCACGGGGAGGGCATCCTCACGAGGAGGGCATCCTCGCGGGGAGGGCATCCTCGCAGAGGGCTTCCTCGCGGGGAGGGCATCGCCGCTAGGGGCGGTAATGAGAAAGACCTGTAGTGAGACAGTTTGAAAAACAAGACCTATGTATTGCTAATAAAATGAAGTATAGGACCTCCCCCTGTGAAGTCGCGAAAGGGGAAGAAAATACAGTGTCCCTCCTCCCCCTCCGGCGTGAACGCTCCGGGGGAGGGGACAGGCCCGTAAGGCTAAACATAGAACTTGCGAAGTAAACGCAAGTTCCACGTGTGCTTCAGCTCCTGCTCTTGAAGGTTGGAGAGCTTGTAGGCCCCCGAGCCCAGGACCGCGGAGATCCTGTAGGGGCCCTCCCACTTGGGGGAGAGCTTACCCTGGGCCTGGGGGTCCGTCACACCCTTGAGGACAAGGTCCCCAAGGCGGAAAGCCCTCTCGCGCACGCGCTGATTGTACGCGCGCGCCATTTCTTGCTCGTAGATGGCATGGCGGAGGAGCGCTCGGTCGCGTTCCTCCTCCACGAGGTCGATCTCCAGACGCTGGTTGGCCTCGTTGGCCCGGTACGCTGCGGGCGTAGCTCCCTCCAGGAGCTCGACCCGCAGTGACCGAAAGCCGATCTCCGGGGGGAGGACTGCCTCCGCCCCGTAGACCAGGGAGAAGGGAGTACGCCCCGTCGCCCGGGACGGGGTCATGCGCATGGAGCAGAGGATGCTAGGGAGCTCCTCCGCCCATGCACCCCGCTTAGAAGCGGTTTGCTCGAGTCTCCAGCGCAACCCCTGTAGGATCACGCCGTTGACCCTCTCGACAGCCCCATTGCTCCGGGGATGGGCCACCGAGTCGAAGTGGATGACGAGCCCCAGGCCTTCGCAGAATTCCCGGAAATAAGCCGAGTCGAATTGGGTCCCGTTGTCCACAGTGATTTCCCGTGGGACACCAAAACGTCATACGACGTTTTTCCAGAAAAACCGCTGAACGGCCCGGGACGTGATGCTGGCCAAAGGCTCCGCCTCAACCCACTTTGTAAAATAGTCGACTGCGACTACCGCATACTTGTATCCCCCAGGCGCTGGGGGGAAGGGCCCTAGGAGGTCCATCCCCCAGCGCACAAAGGGCCAAGTAATGGGGATCGTCTGCAGCGCTATAGGGGGGAGGTTCGAGCCCTTGGCCATCTTCTGGCATGCCTCGCACGCGGAGACAAGGTCTCGCGCGTCGCGCATGACCGTGGGCCAGTAGAAGCCCTGCCGGAGGGCCTTGGCCGCGATGGCACGCGGGGCTAGGTGAGAACCACAGCTCCCCGCGTGGATGTCTTCGAGAAGTTGAAGCCCCTCCGGCCGGGGGAGGCAGCACAGGAGGGCAGAAGCCCCCCGCTTGTAGAGCTTCCCCTCCAGCAGGAGATATGCCCGGGCTTTAGCCCGGAGACGTTTAGCCTCGGTCCAACTGGGAGGGTCCCCCTCCCCCTTGATGAAGGAGATGAGGGGGTCCATCCAGGACGGAGTCTGGATGATCTCGGTGACCTCTGGGACATGAGGCTAGTCGCCCGTGTCCGGGGAGGCCACCGAGGGCTTCGTGATGATCTCCAGGAAAGCCCCCTTGGGGAGCAATTCCCGGGCGCTTGCCGCCCGGGCCAAGGCGTCGGCCCGGTCATTGTCTCTCCGTGGGATATGCCGGGCCTCGAGGCCGTCGAAATGCCTCTCCATCTTCCGCACTTCCTACAAATAAAGACTTAAGTTTGCATCATGGCACAGGTAAGACTTGTCCATTTGGCAAACAACGAGCTGAGAATCTCCCTTGACTAGGAGGCGCCGGATCCCAAGGGAGCGTGCGAGGCGCATCCCGTGGAGCAAAGCCTCGTACTCAGTGATGTTGTTGGTTGCGGGGAACTCGAGTCGCGCGGCGTACTCGAGTTCCTTCCCCTCGTGGCTCTGGAGGACTACTCCCGCACCAGCCCCGGCGAGACACAGCGACCCATCAAACATGAGAGTCCAATGATCACTGCGTCGGGGCGGCACAAGGAGATCTTCGTCCCCGGACCCTGAGGCGGGAGTCCACTCTGCGACGAAGTCGGCGAGGACCTGTGACTTGATGGCGGAACGGCCGGTAAGGGACAGGGAGAAGGGGGCGAGCTCGGCCCCCCACTTCCCGATCCGGCCGGTGGCTTCCTTGTTCCGCAGTACCTCCCCGAGGGGGAGGGACGACGGGACGGTGATGGGGTGCCCCAGGAAGTAATGCCGAAGCTTCCGGGACGCCATGAGGAGGGCATAGCAGATTTTCTCCATCTCCGTGTACCGAGTTTTGGCCCCTTGGAGGGCCTCACTCACGTAGTACACGGGACGTTGCTGCCCGCCTTGCTCATTCACCAAGACCGCGCGGACGGCGACAGGGGTCGCGGCGAGGTAGAGGAGCAAGGGCTCTTCCGGAGACGGACTCATGAGCATTAGGGGGCTCGTGAGGTACTTCTTGAGGTCGTCGAACGCCTCCTGGGCCTCGGGGGTCCAGCGGAACCCCTCGAGCCCTCGGAGGATCTTGAAGAACTGGAGGCCCCGCTCCCCCGACCGGGAGACAAAGCGGCTGAGTGCGGCTAGGCGGCCGGAGAGCCGCTGGACATCCTTGACGGAGCGCGGCGGGGGCATATCTAGGAACGCCCGGATCTTCTCAGGGTTTGCCTCAATGCCCCGCTGGGACACGAGGAAACCTAGGAGCTTCCCCCCGCGCACCCCGAAGGCTCACTTCTCCGGGTTGAGTTTGAGCCCGAACGCGCGGAGGTTGCGGAAGGTTTCAGCCATGTCGTCGACGTGAGAGGCTGTGCGGGGACTGTTGACGACCGCATCGTCTTCGTAGACTTCGACATTGCGGCTGACTTGGCTTCTGAAGACCAGAGTCATGAGGCGCTGGAAGGTTGCCCCCGCGTTCTTGAGCCCGAAGGGCATATGGACGTAGCAGAAGGTTCCGAGGGGAGTAATAAAACTCGTCTTTTCCTTGTCCCCCTCCGCCATCCGGACTTGATGGTAGCCCGAGTAGGCGTCTAGGAAGCTCATGAGCTCGCACCCCGCAGTGGAGTCGACGAGCTGATCAATCCGCGGGAGCGGGAAGTTGTCTTTGGGGCAGGCGCGGTTAAGGTCGGTGAAGTCCACGCACATCCGCCACCTGCCAGTAGATTTCTTAAGGAGGACGGGGTTCGCGAGCCACTCGGGGTGCAGGACCTCCCGAATGAACCTCGCCTCTCGGAGCCAGGTGATCTCCGCCTTGATTGCCTCTTGGCGCTCGAGGGAGAGTTTTCGCAGCTTCTGTTTGACCGGGGGGTGACCGGGGGCCACTGTGAGCTTGTGCTCAATGACCTCCCGGGTGACGCCCCGCATGTCCGAAGGCTTCCATGCAAAAACATCGGAGTTTTCACGCAGAAAAGCCGCAAGTTGGGCTACGTGCTCCTCGGGGAGCTCCGCCCCGATCCGGACGGTTTTGTCTTCGTTGCCCGGGGACAGCAGGAACTTACGGAGGCCCCCTTCCGGACGCGGCTTGAGGAGGGGCCTCCCGGGCGGGGGCGCAGCAGCATCTAGTTCCGGGGGAGAAGCCTCCCCCCCAGGCGTCTTTATGAGGTTGACGCTTCCGATTGTGGCCGCAGCGCGCTCATATAGAGCACGGGCCATGTCTTGGTCTCCCCGGACGTTGATCACACCTTGCGGCCTGGGGATCTTCATGCAGAGATAGTTTTGATGGGTGGCAGCCCCCAGCCGGTTGATTGTCGTCCTCCCCATAATCGCATTGTAGGAGGAGGGGAGGTCCACTACATCGAAGCGGACCAGCTCGGTCCGGTAGTTCTCCGCGGTGCCGAAGGTCATTGGAAGATCTACTTTGCCCACGGGGTGGATCGCCTTCCCCGGGACAAAACCTTGCAGGGGCCCGGCAGCGGGCTGCAGGAGCTTCTCATCCACCTGCATTTCTTTGGAGGCCTTCAGGAATAGGACATCGGCGGAGCTCCCGCCGTCCACCAGGATACGGGCCAGATGGCAGTTGTAGATGGTCGCGGAGACAATGAGCGCGTCGTCGTGGGGGAAGCGAACCCCCCGCGCATCTTCTGCCGTGAAGGTGAGGGGGACGTCCGACCACTTAGGTGGCGGGGACGCGTGTAGCACCCCCACAACCTTGACCTCGCGTGCGTACTCCTTACGCTGGCGCTTAGAGTCCCGCCCGGAGGCGGATCCTCCCACGATGACGTTGATGTGCCGCTGCGAAGTTTGAAAGGGGAGAGCTTCTGAAGGCTCCCCATCCTGCGTCTGCTGACCCCCCGCGGGAGCGGGAAGGGCCGGAACAGCTGGCCGAGGGGGCAAGGAGGCCGGAGTCCCCCCCCCCCCCCCGCCCGCGCTGGTCGAGGAAGTCCGCGAATTACTGTAGCAGCTGGCTACAATCTCGGGTAGCGTGGGTACTGGACCTGTGGAAGCTGCACCACGGTCCTTCCTGCCTTCTCCCCGCGGGGCCTTCCCGGCCGCGCGAAGACTGTCCTCCCCCATGGCCCTTCGGTTTGGGGAAGGGGCGGTTGGCTCACGGGGGGTCGCGCGAGCCGCCTCCGCCCTCGAGGGCAAAGGTGTCCCGAGGCCGTGGCTCGCTACGCCCCCCCTCCTGGGGCGTTTGGGGGGATCCCTGGCCCCCCGGTTGACGGGGGCGGGAGCCCCCTGGGTCTTCTTCCAAATGTCGTCTTCCTCCGCCCGAGCGTACTTTTCGAGCACGTTGAAGAGCTCGTCGGCGAAAGAGGGGCAGCTCCAGGAGAGCCTTCGGTGGAGCTCCCCAGGGAGGATGCCGCTTTTGCAGGCTTCAATGACCGTAGAGTCGGGGACATGGGCCACTTTGCTTTTCACCCGAGCAAAGCGCTTGAAGAAGCTTCTGATGGTTTCCCCAGTCCTCTGCCGGACAGTGTACAACTGCGAGGAGTCCAGGGGACGCATGTAGTTCCCTTGGAAGTTGGCACAGAACTCCCGCTTGAGCTGCGAGAAAGACTTGATGGAGCCCGCCTTCAGGTTGTAGAACCAGGAGCGGGCAATGCCGGAGAGGTAGAGGGGGAACACGTTGCACTGTACCGTCTCGTCCCCCCCGACCGCGGAGATGGCTGTGGAGTAGACCTGCACAAACTCGTAAGGGTCTGCCTCACCGTTATAGTGCTCGATGTGCGGAGGGCGGTAGGGCCGCGGCCACCTGATGCTGCGAAGTCTTCGGCACAGGGGCTGGTTGGCCCCCTGCACTTCCCGGGGAGAGCCCCGGTCACTGTCTGCTTTCACAGGACCTTCGTTGTCTGAGTCTGGAAGCGGTCCGAGAGGTCCGCCAGAATGGCGGTGGCGACGCATTTCCTCCGGACCGGGACTGAGTTCCCAGACGTCCGGGCTCTCCGCCGGAGAGGTTGGCTCTTCAGCGGGTGTCTTCCCCCGGCCGGTGCGAGAGCGAGGCTCCCCGCCCCCGCGGCCGGGGGGAAGTTCTTCCCCGCGCTCTGGTGAACGCATTCGCTCGACCTCCCCCCGGGCGAAACGGACCTATCCCGCCGAGGGAGGGAGCTCATGCGCTGTAGCTGCCGGCCCGGAGGCTTCCGGAGCCGGTTGGGGGGAGCCCCCTGCGACGACCCCCGGGACCAGAAAGGTTGAAGCCCCTGTATTATCCGGAACCGGGGAGGGGGCGCCCACGGCGACGCCTAGAATCGAAGTGGAGGGGGCCCCAGTGCCCCCAACTGGAACCGGGAAGGGGGGAGCCCCTGTAACACCCGGAACCGGCGAGGGGGGAGCCCCCGCGGCGATGTCCGGAACTGGGGAGCCCATGCGGGGGGAAGTTCGCTGAGGCACAGGAGCTGCTCTGTCAACTGCCCCCGGTGCGGTAAACGCGACGCGGGGGGCGGGACTGGCTCCCGGCGTAGGGAAAACCCCCGGCATGAAGTGGGCTCCCGGCCCCGGGAATAGGCCAGGGACAGGGTACCCCCCTGGCGCCACGAAGGGCCCCGGCATGAAGTAACCTCCCGGCACCGGGACGGGCCCGGGTGCCGGGAAAGGTCCGGACGTATATCCCGCAGGGGGAGGGAACCCCCCGGTAGGATCATACGGGGCGGACAACCCCCCGGAGGCCGGAGGGGCCGCCGAGTAACCCATAAACGGGGGCATGTTCCCCGGATACGGGTGTGACACAAATGTGGGGGCCGGAGGCTGCGCCAACACGCTAAGGAGTTCGTCCATAGAGCGCTGAGCACGGAGCTGGCCTTCCACGAGAGCTTCGAGCAGGGCGTCCCGGGAGCCGGGGGAGCCATCGGAGGGAGACTGGTCCCGGCCGAGGTCCCCGCGGTCACCGGGAACGACCTGGAGGTGGAAAGGGTGAGCACGTTGTCCACACGGTGCTCAACAAGTCTCAATTTAAGAATGCAGGTATATAGATGAGGGGGCATTCTCAAGGAATAGGCTCTTTGGTTTATAGATAAGAATAGAATATATTTTCACTCTAATGTTTTGAAGAAAGGTTTCAATTTCAAAAGCGAGACTTTAAAAATCCTACACTAGGTTTTAGAAAATGTTATGCGTAGCAGTCTTTGATGAGTCACCTCTTTAATCAATATTATGAGAATCTTTCAAACTCTACTTGTGTTGCATCGACGTGGATAGAATCCACCGCGCATAGACTCTAGAACCTGGGAGCTCAGAGTATCCAATACTTTTTATAACTTTGCAAAGGTGTACCACTTTAATCCACTTCATCACTCAACTTTCAAGTCGGTACCTCTCTATGCGACTTTTACACATGTGAGAAGGCCGAGATCACACAATAGTTTGCAATCCTAGCATTAATAATTCCCTGCCCGGTAAATACACAATTCAGTGCTTATTACCATTGTGGAGCACACCCCGCAGCCAATTCTACCTAGCCTTGGTCTATGGTCCCGTGAGACACATAGCCTGTGGATCCAACTGCGCACGACTCAGAATCCAGGCCTAGGGCACCTTCCTTCCAACATCTTGATTCACTCATTATCTCTCGCAACTCACAGCCTTTTGTGGTCCACCAGTTTCCCTCGAGAAACAGGACCGACAACCATTGCAGGGAAAAGCTAATACCGAGAAAACTACTATGTTGCACCCATCCCATACCGGGGAAGTGGTTAGTATGTTTTTCATGCCGCATAGAAGTACGACACAAGGTTCTTGTCCTTATGAACCGTTAGTGAGGAACAAACCACATTCCCATTGCGCACACAGCACCAACCATACAAACCATCCTCACTACCGATTCCAACTTATTCTTTCACAAAAGGGGTTTTAAGCACTCATTTCATATGGATGACCATATAGCATTTAGTACATACATTCAGGCATAAGCATAATTTAAGCATAAAACCCCTTTTGTGCTTAAAACATGGGATATACGATCATGAAGGGCTTTACAAGAAGTTAGGTCATATCTATTCATATTCTTTCAACATAGCATTTAAGTTGAAGATAAAGCATGCGTATTCTTAAAACAATAAATAACCTAATTTACATAAAATACTGGGAGAAACATGATCAAGGAGAAAGAGGCTTACCTTGCAACGCGGGGTCTGACTGCTCTAAGGGGTCTTCAAAGACTTCTTCTGCTCCTTCGACTTCTAGCTCTACTCTCGCAAGCAATTAACAATACAATATATAAGCATACAGAAATTACTTAACATATAAAGTATAAATGCACATGCAAGCGAGGTAATCTGGTTGGAGATAATCTTGAGAGGGAGAAGATACTCAGGGTTTGGCTCAGACACACGAATGTCTATTGGTTCGCATTCGATTCGCGGCCTAGCAATGTCGAAGAATGGCATAGGGTTGATTTGGAACTTCCAAAAGGTCAAGATGAGCACAAATTGGAGCATTAGGTGCCAATTACAATAAGGTGGCTAATTGACAAAATGGTTTTTGCATAAAGGTCTAGGAAATTTGGGAAATTGTAGCTAGGCTCCTCGCACAGGAAAAATCATATGCCATTGCACTGCCGAGTCTAGGGCTTGCGTGTCTAGACGATCCAAACATGCGTTGCTTGGCCAAATTTGTCAATCACGTAGGCGGGATAGAAAGGGTGCTACTGACAAGATTAATTGGACAGTGGTGGCTTGACGGCGGCGAACAGCGAGGTTGAAGCCGTCGGCCACTAGAACCAAAGACAAGCTATAGTGACAGAGTGCAGGGGTTAACGAATCTCGAAATTGATTGAGGGGTTTTGTTCTTGGAGTGATGCTGAAGGTGCTGGAGCGAGGAATTTGGTTGCAGTGGAGGTTTGAGGCTCTCCAGCGCTAACACATGTGCGGCAAGCGGGAGCAACGGACACATGCACTGGCGAAGGTTGGGCCTCAACGGCGGCAAGGAATCGCAGCAGGGCTGGGCAAAACGGTTTTGGACTGAAATGTGATTTCTAAAACTTGATTTGGACTGATTTGTAAATTCAGTGAAATATTTGGCAAGTACTAAATTTGATTTCACTGATGTGGCTCAAATAACTCAACGAATAGATTAGCAAAGATGGATGATAGAATCTGGGGTTTCTGATCAGGTGTTGAACGAAAATGAAAACAGGGTAATTAGGGTATTTAAAATCTGAATTTTGTCGAAATCAAAAATCTGGCGTCTAAAGTGAGATTTCAAGATCCTCACAAAAGAAGATTTTGAATTGAATAGAAAATGGGAGATATTCCTTGAATCAGATCGAGATTTGAAGCTAATATGTGGCTTTTAGCCTTTTGGGGCTTTTGGAAAATCTTAAAAAGGATCAATTTGTAATACTTTTGGACTGCATTGCGAAAATGGTCTGAATGATGGAGTTCTGCTGCCAACTTTTTGAATTGTGGTAGTGGCATACCCTGGATCATGATCCTGAGATAATTGATCTAGACCAAGTCAAGGTTTGGGGATTCTTCTACATTTCACCTGAGACGTGGTCGAGACATCCGAGGAATTCAAAACAGATGCACTGACTGGCATACTAAAGAGTAGCAAAAATATGGGGTGTTATACGTGTATTCATAGTAGTGATGTCCTCATCAATAAGTGTTAAATTCGTAGCATTTTTACCCTAAGTTTGCTACTGAAAATGTGTGAAATCATGCTAAAAACTCCTTTGATGTGAAATTTTATGCGTAATTTTATATTATTTTTACAAATTGCTTTCATGGCTATGTTTACCATGTTTCAAGGACCAAACCTACTAAATTTGAGAAGATTTCGACTTCGTTTGGGCCAAATTCGACCAAGATATCAAAACTGGATAGCAAAAGAACCCTGATCGAATATTACTCGGGCAAAAAAACTTGGCCGAACACAATCATGCGAGGAGAAACCCTAATCAAACACGTCTGGATGAAAAGGAGCTATACTCAAACACAAGCACGTGGTCGAAAAGAGTCCCAGTCAAATACGAACACCTGGTCGAAAATGAGTCCTAATTGAATCCAGTCATGACACGTGTTTGGCTAGGAACACATCACGTGTCCCTGGTCGTGTTCGTTTCAGTTTCGACGGCTTTAACTGGTTAGATTTGGTTGGTTTTGATCAGGTTTGACCAGGACTGGTTGGATTTGGTTGGTTTTGGTCGAATTTGATCAAAACTGGTCGAATCTAGTCGGTTTTGACTTAGATTTGTCCGTTCTTGTGCCGTTTGAAGCCAAACTTCATCTCCTGCACATCAAGGAGTTATTTTTGGGCACGTTATCCCATGTATTATAAATAGAGAAGTTTTTGGCTCAATTAGACATCTCTTTTTACATGCTTTTTAGATAGTTGTTCTTAGTAAAGCCCCCTTCTCTATTTTTCCTACTTTTGTAAGCCGGCAAAGACAGTCAATTCAATTTTCAAGCAATCAAGTAAGTTTTCATTTATTTCTTATTATTATTTCTACATTCTTGTGGCTTTTTGCGAGTAGATCCCTTCTAGAGTTAGGGATGACCTAATCCGGAAGGTGTAATTCTTCCTCAGTCTTGATCTCAAGTTTTTGAGTTATTTCCTGATGTTTTCTTCCTCTAAACCCTAAATTTTTGTTTTGGCAACAAACGTAACAGTTGAGCCTTCGCAAGAATTTAGGGGAGTTCTTGAGTCCTTAGTACTTTGACGCGGGGTCCTGAACAGGAGAGAGGCTCTCGCCAAACGTAACAGTGGAAGTGATCCTCTGACCGTTGTACTAGCAACCATACTAGCAACTTGATTGTCTTAAAAAATGATTGCAATTAATTTGCAATCCTCAGACTTTGGATAGAATTACACTGGATGGTTTGGGACTCCCAAAACCCTAAATTTTCATTCCTTCTTTACAAACCCTAGATTTCATCCTTACTCTTTACTGCTTTAAAACCCTAGATTGATAGTTTTAGTAGTATATTTAGTTGTAGAAAAACAAACCCCTAACTCATTTAGACTTAATCAGTGATCCATTAAACTAGAAAGACAAATATGCATGTTCCTCGTGGAATTCGACCCTCAAGTGCTCAACATTCAACCGTTCACTTGTGGTTATTACACAATCACACTGTTTTAGGTGTGATCACGAGGGCCTACCAAGAATTGCATTGTATGCTAAATCAAAATCAATTACATCAAAAGAAACCAATTCTGTTAAAAAATTCTCTAGTTCTCCGAGCGTTACCGGTAGTACAATTTCACCGATAGGAGTATACGAAGGACCAAGGATGATCCCAAAAAATGGGTGAACCACAGGTTTAATTCTTGAATGAGGGATTTGCATCTCGTCAAGTGCTTTTACAAAGAGCAAGTCGAGAGAACTTCCTCCATTGACTAGGACTCTGCCCACTTTCGTATTGCTAATAGTGGGAGATATGACCAGAGGAAGTCACTGTGGTTGCGACAATCCCTTGGGGAAATCTTCCTAGCTAAAGGCCAAGGACATCTCTGACTAGCAGGGGTATTGAGGTTCTCCTGGGGGACCTTCAATATTATTAACCTCTCGGTGAACAGATTTAAAGTGACACTTAGAGACATAGGACAAAGAACCACCAAAAATAATATTAATATGATTATTTGGTACCTGATATGGTATGTCCTCGTCTCCATTAACGTCCTTATCACCGCTCGGTTGCCTTTTTTCTGGTATGGTGGACATCGGTGCATTACATTGGTAGAATTGTTCCATGCGCTTTAACCATGCTCAGCAATTCTTGAGATCACGTCCCGAAACATCATGTATTGGACACCACCTCTTCTTTCCCTGCGAGTTACTCTAGTCTTTTGCGTGGTCGCTGTTGCGTCCACCAGAACGAGGTTTCTTATTCTTCTATGGAACCTTATTACCTTTATCCTGTGATCGCTTTTCCATGTTTGTGACCTCCGGAGAGCAGTTTGCTCCATCCTTTTTCTCCTTTTTGTTCTTCCCGCCCATGGATGATCCAAACTTCTTGTTAGAATTTTCTTTTCTTTTAGAGTCTAGGCCAGGTTGGGGTGGTAAACCACACATGTCAACCATCCTATTCCATTCTACTGCTTCAGTGGTGTCGAAATAGTGATCTGCCATGTCGAAAAGTTCTGAAACCGATCTTGGCGAGTGAATACTGAGATCCTCCGTGAATCTTCAATATCGAACACCGTGTTTAAAGGCTTTGATTACCGAATTATCAAAGATGTTGGGGATAGTATTTCTTACCCCCACAAACCTTTTCACAAACTGTCGGAGAGTCTCACCTGAGGTCTAGCATAAACGATGAAGATCATCTTCCTTGCCAGGCTTTTCGTATCAATTTTGGAAATTGCTAAGGATAGCATTACATAGCATTTCCCAATTGTAGATGAATCCCTCTGGCTGGTTGAAAAGCCAAGTTCATGCTGGACCTTCAAGGACCATTGGCAAATAATTTTCCATTACTTTTTCATTTTCGCTTGCCGCCTGGATAGCAGTGACATAGATTTGGAGAAATTCGGATGGGTTTTGCGTCCCATCAAATCGTTCGATCATTCCTGGCTTAAATTTGTTAGGCCAGACTACTGCTCGCAATCCCGGCGAAAAGGTCATGCAACCAACATATGTAATATGAAGTTGTCAATCATCGCAACTATTTCCATGGTCGCGGGAAGAGTGAGCATGAGGAACCTCACGGCGGGGTCCCAAGCAGGAGCGTACCTACTCATGGTCGCGGTCGCAGGAACATTCAGTCCTTTGGACTTTGTCATGACCACGACTGGTTGGTATAATGATAAGTGCTAACTCGGTAGCACTTTTACTGTCGCGCCCCCGCTTTGGGGACAACAACTACTCCCGTGGAGATCCAGCTCACTGCAGCTGATCCCATATATACCAGTGACTTCCCAGAATAAGTCAAGCACAGGAGTATATTTACATCACAACAGAGTAACTTACAAAATATTTAAGCAGTGTGGCCTGTTGGCCTTAATACAACATAAAGAGATTACAATTCCTTCGCGGCATAAAAGGTTTAGCAAAATAACAACTACACAGCGGAAGATTAAGTGAACCCCCACAGCAAGAAGTTGACGGCAGAACAACAGACATCAGGGTTTTGGCGGAACTGGCTCTCCTCCTTATGGATCCACGAAGTTCTCCACGCCTTCATCTTGATCATGGAACGCTCCATCTATTGGATTTCAGGTTGCAAGGGTGAGTACTTATGTACTCAGCAAGTCATAGGTAAGAGTATATACATATAGTAGCGATGATATGAACCTATGCTAGTAAAGAAGAGTGGTTGGTTGTAAAATAGTCTTTTCCTTTATATCTCATCTCATCTCATCTCATGGCAGTATTTTTCATAGCATAACATTGCTATCCATGTTCACTATTTATAGCACTACCGCAACACGTCGACACACGACAGCCCACGGTAGCACCCCTTATCATGACAACACATGTCATTTGGGTAATCTTGACTTATCAAATTTTATTTAGAAAACATACTTGCACCACACCCCGTGGATTTAATCCACCGTAGCAGGCTCCTATAAACCCGGGAGCTCGGAGTATTCAAATATGTTTTTAACTCTGCAAAGAGGTACCAATTTACCTGCAAGATATTCCACTTTCATGCCCATCCTATCAACATGATTAGACGCTTCCTCACTCCATAGTGTGAGTGGCAAGGTGGAGATAACAAGAACTTTTGTTATGTTTCACTCACAATTCACCCCTGACCCTGTGGTTTTCACCCAAACCACAGTTGTGGCGGGCTATACCCCCACCCCATACTGCATCTTCCCATTACTGGGTCAATGTGCATCATCACATCCAGTGATATGTGTAGGAGCCACACTTCGTGCTAATCGTGCATCACATTCCATCTAATGCAGGGGTTTCATGTGTGATCCGCATACTTACTTGTTCAGGCCTGTCCCATACCAGGCTTGCGGTTAGCACTTTTTCATGCCACTAGACGCACAACACAAGGTTCTAGTCCTTATATGCCAGTGACCAGACCATCCACAGCCACGCACATCTAGTGCTCGCACATCCAGTGCCACCACCATTCCATACCAAATTCTGGTCATGGCTAGGGGTTTTATTTCATGAATATACATAAATACGCATATAATAGTTCATGGCTCATTACTTGATTACTTCACATTTCACAAGCATCCAGCCTAATATTGCCATTTCATATCTCAATCATTCTTCCACATGCAATACTAAATATATTCAAGGTTATATTGTAACAACTCTTAAAATATAGGTTCAAGATGTTCAAGAATATGACTTGCCTTCCGTGTCATAAAAATCAGCAATTGATGACGGGTCAACAGCGAAGTCCTCGAACTTAGCTTCTGGATCTGCTCAACGACAAACAAACACACAATAATTACTAACTATATTAAAATGTTTTATGATTTGCATGCAAATATGCTGAACTATGCTGAAAATGATTGAGACTGCAAACTGAACTAAGTCGAGATTCTAGGGTTTCAAAGAATATCGGCTAAGATTGAGTACTGGAGGTTACAAGAGCTTCAAGGCATCAATATTGACATAGGGTTCACGGCTGGTTTGCTCAAATACAGCGAATGTCAGTCGATTGACATTCGATTCAGTCTCTCTGACAAGGCTTTAGAGAACTCAAAATGGCTTATTTCAAGTTGTGGTAGTAGAAGAAAATGTAGAACATAGCTTCAAAAGTTTAGTAGACAAAGTGGATTCCAAATTGTATAACTAGAAGTAGTTGAACTGGCCCAATGCCATCGGCTGACATGGGCTAACATAGGCTTGACAATGTCAAGAAGTGGCATTGACAAGGTTTGGATAGTTCCCAGTGGTCAAAAAGGGGTTTGATTCAAGCATATGGTGAATAATGCAGTAAGGTAGCTATTTGACACAGTGGTTTTCACAGGAAAGTCCAAGAAGTCAAAGATTTTGCAAAAACACCCCTAGACACAGTGAACTGAATGTCTCTGCACTGTCAAAAACTAGGGCTTTGGTGATTCAATCGATTTAGGGCTTGATTGCTTCGCCAACTATGTCTAGGAGGTAGCGAAGACAACAGGGACTCATTGGAGGTGGTTTCAGGAGCTGAGGTGGCCAGATGGCGATGAACATGACGAGGAAGTATGGTGGTGACACGGCACAGTACAGCTTCTATACAGATTCTTGGCGTGGTTCAAACTTGTGATTTTTTGCAGAACCAAAAATCGGGGTAGTAGAGAGATGTGCTCAGGAGATTGAGGCGAAGGTGCTGGACAAGGTGGCGTCGCCTGCGGTGGCCGGAGACGAATTCTGGTGAACTTCGCCGGAGAAGAAGGCACTGGATTTGGGCAAACTTGATACACGACTCTGGAGGTCGATTGCTCGCTGTGAGAGCAATAGGGAAGTGAGGGGAAACCTCAGGTAGGATTAATTTGGTCGGGGAATCGATGATGCGGCCTGGCAACGTGAGCCAGTCATCAGTGGCGCGCAAAAACTGGAAAAGCTTCGATCCAAGCTCAATTTTGAAATCTAAAGGCACAGGTTTGCTAGGATGGGGCTATTGATCATAATACCCTACTAACAGGTGAGATAATTCGGGCTAAATTGATCAGCATTGCCGAAACAGGGAGATTGGGAATTCCGGTGATCACCGGCACTAGAGTCCGCCGGAGTTCAATTAAATGTTACAGCATGGAGAGGAAGGAGGGAGGTACTCACTAGTCGAGTTAATTTGAAGATTGGTGCAATAGATTTGGCTGGCACCGTGCTTCTCCTTGCTGGCTTGCTGGAGACGAAGATGAAGACGAGCTGGTTTGAGATTTAGGTGCGTTTGAGTATGGACTGAAGATGTAGCTGGGTTCTGGTATGTTTAAATAGTGGAGGCTGATGCTCTCGAGAATTAAAGTGGCTGGATTGACGCTGAAGTGACCGGGCGAGGTGGTGACAAGGGTGAGGTGGTGACAACGGCGAAGAAACAACTACAGTGACGGGACGGCAACAGCGGCTCTACTCCTACTCACATTGTCGGCTCGTTGGAACTTGGCGCTAGGCGGTGCAAAGCGGTGGCGACAAAGTTGGCACGGCGAAGCGACGTGGCGTGAAGTTGCTAACAAAAGCGCTGCTGCGGTTGCTGCTGGTCGCACCCACGCGCGGTTGCTGGTTGCTGGCGCTGCCACGGCGACAACGCAGGCGTGGACACGTGCGCACATGCAAGCACAGCTGAGCACGGGCACAGGCGAGGACGAACTAGCCGGCGATGAGTAAGCACGGTGAAACGCACGACGAGGCGAGGTACTGGTCACTGGTTGAAAAGGCTAGGGAGCTCTAGTCAAATCTAGACTGAATTGCAATTACAGGAAGTTTGGTTTTGGACTGATCTGTAAAATCTGAGATTTAAGTGATTAGTGCTGATTTTGATTTCAAAATTCTGGCAAACTTTGTTCAGCAAATGATTTGGCAAAGATGGATGATAAAATTTGGAACATTAGAATAGCTTTTGAATGAAAATGATAAAAGGATATTTAGGGTATTTGAATCTGAATTTTGTTAAAACTGAAATTCTGAGACTTAGGGTGAGATTCTTGCAGAAGAAGATTTTGTATTAAATAGCATTTGGAAGGTGTTCCCTGAAACAAATTTAAGTTGGAGTTGATTTGCAGTTTTTAGCCTTTTCAAGCTTCTGGAAAATCTGGAAAAAGACTAAACTGCGATACTATTTGGACTGATTTGTGAAAAGGGTCTAGATGATGGAATCTGGTTGCCAACTTTTGGATTAAGGTATTGGCGCACTCATGATCATAATCCAAGGATTATTTGGTCTGGATTAGGTCAAGATTTGATTAAATCAGGGTTCAAAGTATTTAGGGTAATTAGGATATTAATTAAATTTCTGTTTTTGAAAACAAAAAGGGATAGACAAATCTGGGAGTTAGAGATGGAATTGAATCTGGCTTCTGAAGACTTTTATACTCAGGATAGATGATAAGTCATATCTAGAAAGACAGATCTTGATTTGGGTTCACAAGGAAGATTTTGGGATTTTAGGGCTTAAGATAGAATAAGTCTGGGCTGATTTGGCTGATCTTGAACAGACATATGCATGCATGACTTTTTATGCAAAAGAATTTTCACCCCAAACCCAGGGTGTTACATTTACCCAGGTTTAGTATTAAAAACATGCAAAATCATACTTAAAACTCCTTTGATGCGACATTTTATGTGTAAAATTTGATTATTTTCACAAATTGCTTTCACGATTGTGTTCATCATGTTTCAGAGTTCAAACCTGCCAAATTTGAGACAATTTTGACCACATTTGAGCCTCAAACGAGCAAGAAAATGAACTGGACAAGAAAGACTCCTAGTCGAGGACTACACGAGTGAAACTCTTAGTCAAACACGTTTTGGCAGGTAAAAACTTTATTTGTATGCATCTAGGCAAAAAGGGCTCCTGTTCGAACACGTCACGACGCGTGTGTGGCCGCGATTGTGCCACGTGTCCCGGTCGTGATCGAATCGGTTTCCTCGACTCTAAAATTGTCGGTTTTGATCGTATTGGATCAAAACTGGTCGTAATTGGGCTGTTTTGAAGCGGGTTTGCCCAGGACTGGTCGTTTGTGAGCCATTTTGATCTGGTTTCGACTCAAATTGTTTAGGTTTGGTTTGTTTTACTTGAATCTGTTCGGTTTTAGTCGTATTGGATCAAAACTTGTCGATTTTAACTCAGATTTATCCATTCTTGCACTGTTTGAAGCCAAACTTCATCGCCTGCACGTCAAGGAGTTATTTTTGGATACATTTACCTATGTACTATAAATAGAGAAGCTTTTGGCTCAATTAGATATGCTTTTTCTTAGGTTTAGAAGCCATTAGGGCTTAGTTTTTAGTCTAGTTTTCTTAGAAGGCCCCTTTCTCTATTTTTATTGCTTTTGTAAGCCAGCAAGGATGGCAATTTCAATTCTCAAGCAATCAAGTAAGTTTTTATTTAATTCTTATTCTTATTTCTGCATTATTATGGCTTTTAGTGAGTAAATCCTGATGAGGACATCCTTCGCATCAACGATCGATTAGAAGAACTCTGCTCTCGATCAAAAGAACTCTGCGCATAATCAGCATTGCTCAAGGTCGCAACACTGCTCATGGTCGCAGCCGATCAAGCCTGAAGACACATAGTCGCAACCTGAGGACCATCCAGTCTGCCGATCAAGCATAATTGTTCAGCGACTTCAACCAAGTGCCAATTTTAGTAAAAATGTCCAAGTAGGTCATGTGAGCACTTGCTGGAAAGGTAATCGAAAGAACTTTCCAACGCATCAAGAATAATCAAATTCTGACATCGTATGCAACCAGGAGACCCAAAACAATGGCAAGTGCACAAGAGGGAAGAGTCCTGTTCGGATCCGTGAAAAGTAGCCTCGGGATTTTCTTTTTATAGTTTGTTAGGATTCTATTATGTTTCAAATTAGTTTAGAATTCTGGTTTTAAATATTCTATCTTTTGTAAATACCACCCTCTATAAAAGAGAGGCATGGTCATAGTTTTGAGACAACCACGAATTGAATACACAAATATTTTCAGAGAAGCTTTTGCTCTTGTTCTAGGGTTTGTGCTCATAAGCCGCCACCTAGAATTGGGAGTTATTCTCTTTGCCATTGTTCTTGTAATTTCTTCGTTGATTGCAGGAACAGTGCGTCTAATTTTGCGTGGTCAAGTAGACAACGATCAAAGCGTGTGGTTGGGCGAATTCTTTTGTCGCAGGTTGCTGTATTGACAGTGGTTGGCGCCATCGGTTCGTCAGGTTACACAAATCAACGAGTTATCAACGATCCTACGTCGTGAAGATTGGGCACCCCGTATCAGATCCCCTCTAGGGTTAGAGATGACCTAATCCTGAAGGCATAATTCCTCCTTGGTCTTTATTTCAAGTTTTGGAGTAATTTCTCGATGTTTTCTTCCTTCAAAACCTAATTTCTTGTTTTGACAACAGACATAACAATTGAGTCTTAACAAGAAATTAGGGGAGTTCTTGAATCTTTAGCGTTTTGACGCGGGATCCTAAACAGGAGAGAGGCTCTCACCAAACGTGACAGTGGAAGTGATCCTCTGATTGTTAACCCAGTGCCCCAAACTGGAAACTTAATTTTTCTTGGAAAACAATTGAAATTACATACAACTATTGGACCTTGGATAGAATTATGCCGGATGGTTATGGAACTCCCAAAACCTTACATTCACTACTACAGAAATGCTATTCACTATCGGTTCAAAATCAAATCTACTATCTGTTCTCTTACCGCTAGTGATCGGCACGATAGAAGAAACGTAGCACACCCCTATCGGTTAAAAACCGATAGTAAAATACCTACACCTCCAACGTTTAGTAATCGCTATCGACAATTCTACTATCGGCTCAATGATCTCAACTGATAGTGATGTTATATTTCTTGTAACGGTTATTCACTAGAAACCGATAGTAATGTATAGTTTTTTCTATCGGTTAAAACTCGACACGGTTAGTACCACAACTTTCTTCTATCAGTTGTAGGATATGAACTGATAGTATTACAAAGGATCATTAACAGATACAGTGATACAGTGATACACTAATACAGCAGATTTAATTTATTCACAAATACACTAATACAAAGATATACACATGCATTGGACACATTGAATTTATTCACATATTGAGTTTATTCACAAATACACCAATGAATTTATTCACATATTGAGTTTATTCGCAAATACACCAATCAACACATTCAATATATATTACACAAGTCATTTACAATCGGTCGTTGATAGCCACTTCTTCCATCACATATTGGGCCCAAATTGTTCGCAGCTCCTTCAATTGAGGCAACTCATATTGCTCTTTCAACATGGCGCTCTGCATGCGTGTATGAAATTAGGAACGTACTAGACATCCAATGTTCCACTTTGAGTCAGGAAAAATGGTTACCTTAGGGAATTGGGCAAAGTTTCTCCTGATCAGGTCATACATAAATCTCATGACATAGAAGCCACATTCCCACGATTGTGGCTGCTGATGGCACTGGGATAATTGCATATGCAAAGACATAAACCCACATTAACTCGAAAGAACTAATTAAGCTTAAATTAAAAGACTCATCATGAATAGTTCCATCCGTATTAATTACCTCATATTCTTTCCAAGAAATTGTTGTGCCCTTCGACGCGTCATGCCTCCCTCCAGCAGTAACATAATTTTTGAAAGCCCTGTATTTAATTTAGCATTGCCAGTTAATATGTTATCATTAATGAGCTAGTCAGAGAAAAATTTAAAACAACTGTGTTACTTACGTGTCTATGTGCCACGTGAGGGTGAAAACATGCATCACCCTGTCGCTCATCGAATCGAGGTAATAGACCTCATTCATCCATGGGCAAATGACGGCGAGGACCCAGTGGCCCCTACATTGCATATATAAGTGAACCATTTCATACATATGTTAGGCGTAACATACAAGAATGAGTTAAATTAGTAGGAAATGCACTAACCTTTGGTGGTACGGCGCAAGAATGAACTCTCGATCCTACTGCGCTAGTAGTGCCCTTGATACGTATTCCTCCGCATGTGCTTGGTCGTGCTCTAGCATCGTGAGGCTTATTTTGTCTGGGTCGAGGAAACCCACCTTGTCACATGCCCTCATCGATGCTAGCCTATACATGCACCTGGATGCAAAGTAGACATTAGTAAGTAGTGCATACAAAGTGATTAGATTTATGAAATGAACTGTGATAACTTCACACAACAGCAAACTCATAGGACTCCAGTCCGTATGATGGACATATCAAGCTCCTGCCAGTTGAGGAGGTCGAACAAATCCTCGTGGGCCACTGATATGCTCCCTGCCTCACAGTGAAAATGACCTGGCCTGAAGTGAACTAAGAAGTTGATGTGGTGCCTAGACTGGGTCAGGTACCACTCGTGGAGACTTTTGGTTATTTGATCCATATTGCGCAGAAGGTACTCCGACACGAGTGGGAACCCATTCTTGAACGTACCCGGCTGGCTTTGTTTGGCCTTGCCTTTGGCCTTGTCTTTGGCTTTGCCCTTGCCTTTGGGCGGGAAGCGAGTGTATACCTTCAAAGGTTGGGGCGCGATGCCGCCGGCCTCATTTGATGGTGAAGGGTTTGAGGCCGTCGGAGGAGGCATGTGGGCCGAAGGAGCTCCGTCATGCGTTGTGCTGGGGGTGGTGTCCTCAAGAAGTGAGCTGGTATCCATTGTCCACTTTAAGTTACGAACGCATAAGTTAAATTTTGCAAATTGAGTATATTAACTGAGTTGTAAGCTAGAATGGCTAGGGTTTACCTCCTGTAGTCTAACACCCTTCTTGGGCCACTGTATGTACGAGCCCAATGCCTAGCCAATTGTCCGCATTTCGTCCGTTGGGACAAGCAATGGAAAAGATCTATAGCCCAGGAGGGCCATGTCCACCTGTACCTTTGCGAATCCAGGCTCCAGATGTACGCAGTGGATCCGGACATCCTCCCAAGACTGATATACGACCCCATTTGCAACCACTACAGGTTTGTCACCTATGTTAATCAATAGGCTACAGCTCTCTGGCTTCTGCAATTTGCAACAATTATAACAGGTTAGCGAAACAGTTCTAACGTAACGGGAGTGGCATCAACTGAACTGCATATATAGCTCAAGAGTTGCAATACCTCAATCAGGTCCACCGGATCCACGTGAACCTTCGAGCCGCAACTACTCGGCCTAGCAACGTCGACCTCGGCAGCTGGATCTAAACCCTTGGACTGCACAACTCGGCTGAGGCGTTCATATTTCTCGTTCATTTGAGCGAACATGTCCGCGAATTGTGCAGTCACATCTGACCGTATCTTCTAAGACAGCTCCGATTCCCTTTCCTTCCAGCTGCGAGCCTTCTTCGCCTTTTGCCTGGGCTCCGAGAAGCCTTCCTTCCATGGCACCACACCCCCCACGGTTCGCGTCCGCCCTGGATGCTTTTTGTTCCCTAGAGCCCGGGTAAGGATGTCGTTCTCCCTATGGGGAGTGAACAATCCCTCGGTCGCCTCCTTCGAGCGAGAGATCTGTTACATTCAGAGCTCTCCATTGTGAGGAAAAAATATATACAAACTTGTGCGCACACTAGTGATCATAGTTTTTTCTACCACACTCTATGATTCCAACCAGGAAGTTAGCCAACTTACAATTCGCTGCACGACCTCGACGTCCCTGGGGTTTGGGAACTCCACAGTCCCCGTGGACGACACGGTCCCTCTGGCCAACCACCAGCGCTTGCATCGCGGATCGCGGATCTCGGAGAGCAGTAGGTCAGGGGAGTCGACGAAATTTGACGCCTCATCTTCAGCCTTCTTCCACTGCTCCTCCTTCCCCGCATAGCCGCGAGAGCCGAGCCGGTGCGGGTGGTCGTTCCTCCTCTGGATTGCCTTGTTCTTCTCGCTAAGGGCCTTCGTACCAGAAACAAGAAAATTAATGCACCGCTGGTTACGGCATACAACGGAGTAACCAAGCAAAGGAACCATACATACCTTGAACTCAGGGGTCCCTTCTGTTGGGTGAATTGCTCCCATACCTCATTCGTTATGAAGGGGTACTTCTCGCATGGAGATTTGCCTTTAGCGAGGAAGGTACTGACGAGGACGCTCTTGAAGGTTTTCCACGTGTTGTTCAAGCAAGCTATCTTGGGACCATCGTCGGGGATGTTCCACTTGGCCTGTTTCAAATGGTGCATATAAGCAGGACTTACCTAATCTCTGGGATAAACCAAGGGAATGTGATTACTCAAGAGTTCAATGATTTTGATTAATTTTACCTTCACTTCCTCCCACAGCCTATCCCTCTCGTCGGCCTTAACGTCCTTCCAGCTCTGGACGGTGATCTTCACCCTTTCCTTCGCCAACAAACCAACATAGGCAGCGTACTGGCCGGCGTTCTTCCCGATCGGTCTCCCGAACTGGTTGAACTCACATGAAAGATCCGCGCGTTTGGCCAAACGGCACAACATCGTCTCCCGAGGCAGCGTCATCTACGTTCGCCCTTGCCGAATCACTACTATCAGCCGAGGAAGATGCCAACATGGCTTTACCTAAAATTCCATGAACAGACCATCAATTGATATGAAGAAAGGTACATGACAAAGTTCATAATTAAAATGGAATGGCAATGATGAACCACCTCTTTTTGTTAAAATGTCAAATTTTCATTCAAAAGGCCAAAAATCATCAATTCCTATCAACATGGTCTTCAAAATAGATTTATAAACTCAATTTGCAAAAGGTTGTCGAACTTCAACCTTCTTGCTTAACATAAAGATCATTTGATAACTCTTGATTGTAAAATTAATCCTATTTGGAAAAAAATTTCAGAAAAATATATTTCATGCAATGAAAATCATTTCTGTAAATTTTAATTTCAAATGTATTTGATTTGAGCAATAGTTGATTCTTTTTACAAATGAAATATGAACTCTGCAAAATTCAGACTTTTCAATGTACTATCGGTTGACAATAACAAACCGATATGACATACTATATTTCCTATTGGTTTGACAATTAAAACCGATAGTACTCAAGTTTGTATTCAGGAAAATATATAAGATTAGCAGTGCAAACTATGCTAGTCTCTCTGCAGGAACATAAAGAATCATGGCTTTGTGATAAAAATTTAAATGAACCAAAATTTCAGATGAAAATTAGAAAATGGGAAATAATTAATAGAAAATTCAGATTAGCAGTGCAAACTATGACATACTCTATTTCCTATCCGTTTGACAATTAAAACTGATAGTACTTAAGTTTGTATTCAGGAAAATATATAAAATTAGCAGTGCAAACTATGCTAGTCTCTCTACAGAAATATAAAGAATCATGGCTTTGCGATAAAAATTTAAATGAACCAAAATTTGAGATGAAAATTAAAAAATGCAAAATAATTAACAAAAAATTCAGATTAGCAGTGCAAACTATGACATACTCTATTTCCTATCTGTTTGACAATTAAAACCGATAGTACTCAAGCTTGTATTCAGGAAAATATATAAGATTAGCAGTGCAAACTATGCTAGTCTCTCTGCAGGAACATAAAGTCTGTAAAAATTTAAATGAACCAAAATTTCAGATGAAAATTAGAAAATGGGAAATAATTAACAGAAAATTCAGATTATGGTCTTTACTATCGGTTCTAAATAAGAAACCGATAGTGGACGACACTGTACGATAAATTGCTAGTGATTTTCATCAAGTTTGTAATTCTCATAGCTATCAAGTTTGTAATTCATGCACTTTTCATCTAGTTTTATATTTGTAATCCATTGAACCACATATGAACTATTGCATATATATTTAAGAAATTGACGCGAGCGGTTTGGTCAAGAACACTTACGGTCTTTCGTAGAGTGGCCTACGATGGCGCGATGTAGTGGCCGGAGGAGGTGGAGAACCCAATTGCGATCGGCAATGGTGGCGCAAAGGGCGAAAAAGCGAACGTCGGGGAGGCTAGGGTTTTCCGCGCGCGAGTATTTGGAATGTGATCAGTTGCACCGGAGGAAAAATTGTGCGAGGTTAACCTAATATATGAATCTTTACTATCGTTCATAATCACCAAACCGATAGTAAATACAATGGAAGTTAGGGTTTGGAGTGTTGGTATTGTTCACTATCGGTTTTATGATTATTAACCGATAGTAAATTAAGAACAGGGTCTCATAACACAATATGAATTACTATCGGTTATGAACAATAAACCGATAGTAGATCTTAATTTCATATCGGTTTGGAAATTCAAACTGATAGTAGAATACAATGTTATTGACCCTAAAGGATTTCCTTGAGAACAATTACAGATGATCTCAGTACATCATTTTGCACTTGTAAAGACACCTGAAACCCCATGCAAATGACTTCCAATAATTTTGAAATAAATTAACAGTAAAAACCAATCATGGAACATAAGGAATCATGCATATAGAAACTTTCTTCGAATAGCCAATCATGATGGAGATATCAAAATGACAAACCAGCCAAAAACCACGAGGAATCTGAACTTTGCAGTTTTCATATTGATTTGTGAAAAGAATCAATTATTGCTCAAATTAACTCCAATTGAAATGAAAATTTACAGAAAAGATTTTCATTGCATGAAATATATTTTTCTGAAAAAATTTTCCAAATAGGATTTTACAATCAAGAGTTATGTTCAAATGATTGGTCTTGATTGTAAAATCCTAAAGGGTTTTCCTAAGAACAATTACAGATGGGTCTCAGTACATCATTTTGCACTTGTAAAGACACCAGAAACTCCATGCAAATGATTTCCAATAATTTTGAAATAAATTAACATAAAGACAAATCATGGAATAAAAATTTGCAGTTTTCATATTGATTTGTGAAAAGAATCAATTATTGCTCAATCAACTCCAATGGAAATGAAAATTTGCAGAAATGATTCTCAATGCATCACGTATGTTTTCCCAAAGAATTTTGAAAAATGATTTAAAGAATTCTTCGATTAAAGATCCAAGTAATATACGTCACTTACGTATTGCAA
The DNA here is from genome assembly GCA_019359835.1 of Pharus latifolius. Lineage (NCBI taxonomy): Eukaryota > Viridiplantae > Streptophyta > Magnoliopsida > Poales > Poaceae > Pharus > Pharus latifolius. The sequence continues at coordinate 13,487,330 of CM033327.1, read as the reverse complement.
ATTAGTCAAGAATGGTTGTCCACCCATAATCCTTCTTCGTGGTCGTCACGCAGGTAACTTGTTTCGTCAATATCTTCGGTAGGGACAGATTGAAGAATTCTGTCGTGGTATTGCGAATACCCCGGCAGGTTTTGAGAATGATCCTAGCGAAGATTACTCGGCGCGGGTTGACCGGATGACCGGTCCTCCCCCACCGGACAAGCACAAAAAATGACACATGAGTTTATATAGGTTCGGGTCCCGGTGGGGGCACTAGTCCTGTCGACGCGCTCCCGACCGGAGTCGGCTGGGGAGGCTCTCTCCGGGGGAGAGGCTTCTGGAGCACGTCTGTGAGTTTAGCTATTCCAATAAAAGAACCGATCCCCCACAACAGAGGGGTACAAGGGCTATTTATAGCCCCAAAAAGCAGCAAAAAACCTAAACTACCCCGGAAGCCACCGTCGGATTGAAGGGTAGGACCGTCCTTCTCCCGGTCAAATGCCCTGGATGCTTGACAGGTGGTCGCTAGTTCCCGAGGCGCCCCTCGCGTGACCTGCACGTGATAAATAGTTCAAGACTTTACCTTTAGGAGGGCGATGAGTCCCGGGACAGCGCCGGAGGCTACGTCCCCGGACAAATGGCGGCGCCCAGGACGGCACCGGAGGCCATGCCCCGGGAGCCAAAAGGCGGCGCCCGGGGAGGCCCCGGAGGCCGCGTCCCGGGAGCCGAAAGGCTGCGCCCGGGGAGGCCCCGGAGGCCACGTCCCCAGGCAAATGGCGGCGCCCGGGAGGGCACCGGAGGCCCCGTCCCGGGAGCCCAAACGCGGCGCCCGGGGAGGCCCCGGAGGCCATGTGTCGCGCCCCCAAACTGGGACAACGACTACTCCTGTAAAGACCTAGCTCGCTGCAGCTAGTCCCAAACCACAAACCTTTGACTTCCTAGGATGAGCCAAACACAGGAGTATATTACATTGCAACAGAGTACTCACAAAATATTTAGCACTGTGGCCTACTGGCCTTAATATTACATAAAGAGGATTACAATGCCTACAAGGCATTCAGGGTTTAGCAAAATATTTAACTACGCAGCAGAAGATAGGTGACCCTCCCACAAAAGAAGTTGACGGCAGAACAACACACTTCAGGGTTATGGCGGAACTGATTCTCCTCCTTCTGGATCCACGTAGTACTCCGTGCCATCATCTTGATCAAAGTAGGCTCCATCTAATGAGTTGAATATTGCAAGGGTGAGCACTTACGTACTCAGCAAGTCATAGGTAAGAGTAGATACATATAGTAGTGATGATATGAACCTAGACTAGTCAAGAATTATGGATATTTGTAAAATAATCTTTTCCTTTCTCATCTCATCTTATGGTAGCACTTTTCATAATATAACATCACCATTTATGTTCACTAGATTATAGCACTACCGCGACACGTCGACACACGACAGCCCACGGCAACACTCCTTATCATGACAACACATGTCATTTGGGTAATCTTGATTAAACATATTTTATTTAGAAAATAGTACTTGTGTCACACCCCGTGGATTTAATCCACCGCAGCAGACTCCTATAAACCCGGGAGCTCAGAGTATTCGAATACATTTCTAACTCTGCAGAGAGGTACCAATTTACCCGCAAGATATTCCACTTTCAAACCTTTCCTATCATAACAAAATGATTGGACCCCTGACTCACTTCATACTGTGAGCGGCAAGGTGGAAATAACAAGAACTTTTGTTATGTTTTACTCACAGTTCACCCCCGACCTTGTGGCTCTCAGCGAGGCACAGTTGTGGCAGGTTGTATCCAAACCTCCACCCCTTTGCTTATTCCCATTACTGGGTCAGCGTGCTTGATCACCTTCAGTGATATGTGTGGGAGCCGCGCTCCGTGTTTATCGTGCATCACTACACATCTCATGCAGGGGTTTCATGTGCGATCCACATAATTACTTGTTCAGGCCTGTCCCATACCAGGCTTGCGGTTAGCACGTTGTTCATGCCACTAGACGCACAACACAAGGTTCTAGTCCTTATATGCCAGTGACCAGACCATCCACAACCCTGCACCTTTAGTGCCTGCATTCCTTTGCAGTCTAGCACCTCCAGTGCTACAGCCATCCATACCATTTTTCTGGTCACGGCTAGGGGTTTTATTTCATGAATATAAGTATATAGATACATATAATAATTCATGGCTCAAAACTTGTTTATTTCACATTTCACAGATAACCAGTCTAGCACTGCCAATTCATAAATCAACCATTCTCAATCTTTCACATGCAATATTGCCTATATTCAAGGTTATATTATAGCAACATTTAAAATATAGGTTCAAGATGACCAAGGATATGACTAGCCTTCCGCGTCGTAAAATACAGCAGTCGATGACGGGTCAACAGCAAAATCTTCAAAGTCAGCTTCTGAATCTGCTCGACGACAAACAAACACACAATGATTACTTATAATATTAAAATGTTTTATGACTTATATGCAGAAATGCTCAACAAGAATGATTGAACTAAACTGGAGATAAGTTGAACTGCAAACTGAACTGAGTCGAGATTCTAGGGTTTCAAGGAATTTGGGCTAAGGATGGTGATTAGATAATCTTAGGGTTTCAGGTTTACGATAGGGATAACAATTTTGTGGCTGGTTTAATCGAAACAGCGAATGTCAACAGATCGACATTCGGATCAAAGCTTGGACATAGCTTTAAGAAAAGCTAGGATGCTTATCTCAAGTTGTGGTAGTAGAAGAAAATGTAGATCACAACTCTACAAATTCAGTGGACAAAGTGGATTTCAAATTACACAACCAGAAGTGGGTAAATAAGGTCAATGCCACTGGCTGACAAGCTCTGGCATAGAGCTGACAAAGCCAAAAACTAGGGCTTAGCATAACTTTTGATCTGGAGCTCCAAATGATGCACCACTTTGTCTGGGAGGTAGGCTTGAGTAACAGGAACAATTAAGTCAACAGGATCTAGGGCAAGAAATGGCTGGAAAGCAAGAAATTTGATGATGAACTGAGATGAACTGGCTGCACTAGATTAGTTCTGGACAAAAACTTGGCAAAGCTATAACTTCCAATCTAGGCCGATCTAGGTGTCGGGCTAGAAGATAAAAATGCTCAGGAGGCTAAGGCACATGTAAATGACAAGGTGATTTGGGCTGAAACGGCCGGGAACACTTTTCCGGTCATCGGCGCCGGAGAAGAAACACTGGATTTGGGCATTTCCAACACAGGCCGATTGAACTCGATTCCTTGCTCTAGGAGTGATAGAAGGGTATGAGTAAGCTACTGGCGACGTCAATTTGGCCGGAGGATCGCCGGTGTGGCTTGGCGACGAGAGCCAGCAACTGATAAATTGCAAAATTGGGGATAGCTTCAAATTGGGTGCAAATGATTGTTCTAAGTTCACAGGCATGCTTGATTTAGCTTACTGATCAATTTTGATTACAGATACGAGAGCTAATTTGGAGTAATTCGAGCTACATTGCCGGAACAGGGCATTTAGCAATTCCGCCGATCACCGGCGTTAAAGGTCACCGGGGAGCAATTAGACAGTACTACACAGAGAGGTTGAGTAGATGAACTCACTGATGGCTTTGATGTGGCAGGAGATGATCTGTAGAGTGTTGGCACCGTGAAGCCTCTTGCTGGACTCGCCGGAGAAGACGACTGTAGCAAGGTAATTTGGAAATTGGTTAAGTCCTGGCGATGTGTGGAGAAGCTGCTGCACACAGGAGCGTTTAAATAGGTCAGGCAAAGATGGCGAAGGGGAACAACGAAGTGATTGACTATTGTGATGAGGTTGCTTGCCTGCTGGACATCAGCGGCGAAGACACAGCAAGGAGCGGTGATGCGACGGCGCACTGGCGAAGTAAAGCTGTTGCTACCTTGGGACTCAATCGTGTTGGGCAATGCAAAGCGGTGGCGACAACGGCTGGCAAGGCAAGCGACGTGGCAAGAAGATGCTGACAACAATCACTGCTGGTCGCGCGGGGAAACAGGCGCTGGTCGTCGACGTTGCAGCGACGCTGCCACGGTGACGGCTGAGGCGAGGACACGTGCGCAACAGCATGCACGGTCACAAGTGCGGCGAAGCTTGGCCGGCAGTGAGCGTGCACGGCGCAAGGAAACACGGCAAGGCTTCTGGTCGTGTACAGCAGTTGGCCTGGTCGAAAATGGACTGATTTGCAATATTTGATTTTCACATTTGGACCAATCTGTAATTCTGGAGATTTGGAAGGTTAGAGTTGAATTTGATTTCACTAATCTGGTAGATTATATTCAACAGGGTATTTGGCAAAGATAATTGATAAGGTTTAGCACATTTGAATATTTTTCGATACAAACTAAAAATAGGGTAATTTAGGGTAAAATAAGGTTTAAGTTTTGTCGATTTCGAATTCTGGCATTTAGGGTTTGATTTTGATATCTGCACAGAAGAGAGACTTGTGGCAAATAGCATTTTGAGAAGATTTGCTGAAGAAATTCTGAATTTGGAGTTAATCTGGAGATTTTAGCCTTTTTGGGTTTTCAGATATCAGATAAGGATTAATTTGCGATAACCCTTGGACTGATTTGTGAAAAGAGTTTAGATGATAGAATCTGGCTGTCAACTTTTTATATTAAGGTATTGACATACCCATGATTATATTCCAGGAATAATCTGGTCTGAACTTGGTCAAGATTCGTATTAAATCTGTATTTCTGAAACTTAGGGTATTTGGGTAATATAAGGTATTCTGTTTTCGAAAACAGAAGAAGTTGATAATTCTGGGAGTTAGAGATAGAATTGGATCTGGGTTCTGAAGACTTTTAAGTTCAGAGTAACTGATAGATCACATCTGAACAATCTGATCTTGATTTGAGGTCACAGGATAGATTTTGGAGATTTTAGGGCTTGAGATAGAAACTGATCTGGCTATTACTACAGATACATGCATGCATGCTATTGATGAAAAAGGAAATTTTCACCCCTAACTCAGGGTGTTACAGATCTACCCTCCTTAAAGAAATCTCGCCCCGAGATTTACCTAAGACAGGAAAAGATAAGGATAGGTTTGCTTAAGATCTTCTTCCTTCTCCCAAGTAGCCTCTTGCTCTGAATGATTTTTCCATTGAACTTTACACAATTTGATTTTCTTCCTTCTGAGCTGACGTTCATCAGTGGCTAGGATTTTGATTGGGTGCTCAAGATAAGTGAGATTCTTCTGTAATGGCACATCTTGTACATCTATCTGGTCAGTAGGTTCCTTCAAACATTTCCGGAGCTGAGAGACATGAAACACATCATGCACTCCTGCTAATCCTACAGGTAATTCCAATTTATATGATACTTCTCCCTTTCTCTTGATTATCTTAAATGGTCCAATGTATCTTGGGGATAACTTTCCTTTCACTTGGAATCTTTGTAATCCCTTGAATGGTGTGACCTTGAGATACACAAAATCTCCTGGTTCAAATGATAATTCTCTCCGTCGTTTATCTGCATAACTCTTTTGTCGTGATTGTGCTATTTTCAACCTTTCTCTGATGAGTCTGACATGAGCTTCTGCTTCTTCTACTATCTCTGGTCCTATGACTTTTCGTTCTCCTGGCTCATTCCAATGCAATGGAGTTCTGCACTTACGTCCATATAAAGCTTCAAATGGTGCCATCTGTATACTAGCTTGATAACTGTTATTATATGTAAATTCTGCAAACGGTAAACATTTGTCCCATGATGTTCCATAATCTAGTATACAAGCTCTTAGAAGATCCTCTAGGATTTGGTTGACTCTCTCTGTCTGTCCTCCCGTCTGCGGATGATATGCAGTACTGAAGTTCAACTGGGTTCCTAGGGTTTCATGCAGTCTATTCCAAAATTTGGAGATAAACTGTGTTCCACAATCTGAAACTATCTTCTTAGGAATTCCATGCAATGCCACTATTCTTTGCATGTATAACTCTTCTAATTTACTGCCATCATAAATCTTTTTGACCGGTATGAAATGAGCTACTTTAGTAAGTCTGTCCACAATAACCCATATGGAATCATATCCTCCTTGAGTTTTAGGTAATCCTGTAATGAAATCCATACCAATTTCTTCCCATTTCCATAATGGTATTGGTAGAGGTTGTAGCTTTCCTGCTATTTTCTGGTGTTCTGCTTTAACTCGTCGACATGTATCACAGTTTGCAATATACTCTGCAATATCTCTCTTCATATTATCCCACCAGAATCTGGTCTTCAAATCTTGATACATCTTTGTGTTACCAGGGTGTATTGATTATGGAGTTTTATGTGCTTCATGGAGAATTATTTCCTTAAGATCTGCGTTTTGAGGTACACAGATTCTTTCTCGATACCATACAATCCCTTGGTTATCTTCAGTAAAGCCTTGAGCCTTTCCTAACTTGATTCGACTCTTGATCTTACAAATTTCTTCATCTTTCTTCTGGGCATTTCCTATCTGTTCTTCAAGTTGAGATTTTATTGTTAAAGTAGCTACCGTTCCCTGCGGTACTATTTCCACTTGATGATTCTGCAACTCTTGTTGTAAGTAAGGGTTCTTCAGCATAACCACTCCTTGTAGGTTGTAAACCTTTCTGCTTAGGGCATCAGCCACTACATTAGCTTTCCCTGGATGGTACTGAATACTAAGATCATAATCTTTGATCAATTCCAGCCATCGGCGTTGACGCATGTTGAGCTCCGTCTGTGTGAAAATATACTTGAGGCTTTTATGATCTGTAAAGATCTCACACTTATGTCCAATGAGATAATGCCGCCATATCTTTAAAGCATGTACTACTGCTGCTAACTCCAAATCATGGGTCGGATAATTTTCCTCATGTGGTCTCCATTGACGTGAAGCATAAGCCACTACTCGACCTTGCTGCATTAACACACAGCCTATTCCTTGCTTTGAAGCATCACAGTAAACTACAAAATCTTCTTCGCTGTCTGGTAAGGTGAGGACTGGTGTTGTTGTCAATTTCTGCTTCAGCTTCTGAAAACTCTCCTCACACTTGGTGGTCCATTCAAATGCAACATCCTTCTTTAGCAGATTTGTAAGTGGTTTGGCAATCTGGGAAAATCCTTCAATGAATCTCCTATAATAACCTGCTAATCCCAAGAAACTTCTAATCTCTGAAACTGAGGTAGGTTGCTTCCACTCCTTGATTGCAGAGATTTTAGCTGAATCCACTGAAATTCCTTCTGCTGTCAACACATGTACAAGAAATGAAATTCTTGACATCCAAAATTCACATTTGTCAAACTTGGCATAAAATTGCCTCTCTCGTAGCCTTTCCAAGACTAGGTGTAAATGTTGCTCATGTTCTTCCGTACTCTTGGAATATATCAGAATGTCATCTATGAATACTATGACAAACTTGTCAAGAAAATCCATAAATGTGCTGTTCATGACATTCATGAAAGCTGCCGGAGCATTGGTCAAGCCAAAAGGTACTACTGTAAACTCATATAAACCATATCTGGTAGTGAAAGCAGTCTTCGGTATATCTTCTTTCTTGATCTTCAGCTGATGATATCCAGATTTCAAATCTATCTTGGAAAATACTTTGGCTCCTCGAAGCTGATCGAACAAGTCATCAATTCTTGGTAATGGGTACTTGTTCTTAATAGTGACTTCATTCAAAGCTCGGTAATCTACACACATTCGTAGAGTTCCGTCTTTCTTCCTCACAAACAAAACTGGGGCTCCCCATGGTGAAGCACTGGGTTTGATAAATCCTTTGTTTTCCAAGTCTTCGAGTTGATTCTTGAGCTCCTCCAAATCTGTAACTGGCATCCTATAGGGACGTTTTGCTATAGGTGCTGCTCCTGGTTTAAGCTCAATACTGAATTCTATTTCTCTGTCAGGTGGCATTCCTGGAAGTTCTTCTGGAAACACATCAGAATATTGTTGCACTACAGGCACTTGTTCCAGGCATAATTTTTGCAATGCTTGAACAGATTTTAGCGGTTTCTTGACTGATGATCTTTCTGCATAGAATAGAACTCTCTCCCCTTGGCTACTGACAAGACTAAGGGTTTTCTCTTCACAGTCTACTAGACCTTTATGTTGGGACAACCAATCCATTCCCAAAATAATGTCTAGACCTTGCAGTTCTAGAACTAGTAGATTTGCCTCAAATTCTACTCCTTCTATATTGAAAGTTACATTTGGGCAGATCGAGTAAACAGATAATCTAGCCCCTGGAGTTTGTATAACCATAGAGTACTCTAGTGGTACTTGCTCTATATGCATTTCAACTTCAGATGCAAATGCTTTTGACATGAATGAATTTGTAGCACCAGGATCAAACAATATTAAGGCAGATGCAGATTGAATCAGAAATCTACCTAGAAGAATGTCGGTGGCGTTGCCCGCTTCTTGAATTGAAGTATAGTTTAATCTTCCTCCTTGGGTTGCAGTTGGTGCTCTACCTCTTCCTCTTCCTCGATTAGCCATGTTTCCTCCTCTTCCTGCTGAATTTCCTCTAAAATTCTGCGATGGTGATGCTCTGGTTACTACTGGCTGTGTTCCTGCTTGAGATCTGGCAATGGACATCGGAAGTTGTATCCAAGGACAGAATTCTTTACGGTGCCCACGCTGTCCACAATGATAACACTCAACACGAGGATGAGGGCAATCCTTCTGAGAATGATTTCCTCGGCAATTGGGGCACAATGTCGTTGCTGGTCTGGGATTCTGATAAGATGGTCGAAAATTGGGAGTGATAGGAACTCTTCCTCTGATTGGATTTGGCTGTGGTCGTGTTTGCTGGAACATCCTCCTCTTTCGGCTTTCTTCTCCCATATTCTTCTTTTCTTCTACCTTTAAAGCTCTGTTCACTAGGGTTTGAAATTCCGTCAGTTCATGAGAAGCAATTTGATACTGTAAATAGTGTTGAAGTCCTTCTGTGAAGCGCTCTATCTTCTTCTCTTCAGTATCCACATCTCCAGGTGCGTATCGAGCCAAATGAGTAAATTGGTGTAGATACTCAGTAACTGACTTACTTCCTTGAGTTAAATTCCGAAATTCCCGACGCTTAGCTGCCATAACACCAGTAGGTATATGAAATTTCCGAAATTGATCCTTAAATTCCCTCCAAGAGATATTATCTTTATCATGGTGAGCTTCCTGGTAGTTCATCCACCATGCAGCTGCAGCTCCTGATAACAGATGAGATCCAAACAAAACTTTCTCTCGTTCGCTGCATCGGACCGTGTCTAGTTTCCTCTCGATATCCCGTAGCCAATCATCGGCAACCATGGGGTCGGTCGCACTAGAAAATGTTGGTGGACGGGTCTTTTGGAAATCTGTTAATCTCGCTCCTACAGCAGAAGTAGTTCCTTCTGTTGTTCCAGTAGGCAGTTTCTGAACTATCTGAGCTAACAACTGGGTATGAGCTATCTGAGCTTCCTGTCAACTTTTCTCCATTGACAACAAAATTTCCTGAAGACTGGGTTGTTCATTCTGAGGTGGATTAGAACTCTGAGATCCTTGCTGAAACAAAGGGTCTCTTGTCATAGTTTCTTCTTCTTGCGGAGTCTGACCTATATCTTCTCTTCCACTTTGAGATCTCCTTCTGGTGTCAACCATGGTGGCTCTGAAAAAGTTTAGACGGATCTAACTAACTAAGGCCAACTAAGACAACAATGCAGAAATTAATGCAACTACTTTAATGCATAAAATTACTTAGGCTATTAGCCATAATACACAAATTAACCATTGCAAAAGCAACAGCGAATCACAAAGAGCATCCACTAGCTCTGTCTACACCAACCTCTAAGACACTCTGAAACAACAGAACGCACTCTCACAATCTTACCGATTTTTAGAAGATCTAAATAAAATTTTGAAATGAAGGTTTTTCAAGAGCTACAAAGCTCATTATTTTTACCAAAATAAAGTTTTCAACAAATAGTTTTCTGAATAAATTACGTTTTCCTGGCACAGCCAATTTCCTAAAGGTGTCGTCCTACAGTCAAGTTCTCATGTTGCTCTGATACCAACTTTTCTGTCGCGCCCCGAAACTGGGACAACGACTACTCCTGTAAAGACCTAGCTCGTTGCAGCTAGTCCCAAACCACAAACCTTTGACTTCCCAGGATGAGCCAAACACATGAGTATATTACATTGCAACAGAGTACTCACAAAATATTTAGCACTGTGGCCTGCTGGCCTTAATATTACATAAAGAGGATTACAATGCCTACAAGGCATTCAGGGTTTAGCAAAATATTTAACTACGCAGCAGAAGATAGGTGACCCTCCCACAAAAGAAGTTGACGGCAGAACAACACACTTCAGGGTTCGGGCGGAACTGATTCTCCTCCTTCTGGATCCACGTAGTACTCCGTGCCATCATCTTGATCAAAGTAGGCTCCATCTAATGAGTTGAATATTGCAAGGGTGAGCACTTACGTACTCAGCAAGTCATAGGTAAGAGTAGATACATATAGTAGTGATGATATGAACCTAGACTAGTCAAGAATTATGGATATTTCTAAAATAATCTTTTCCTTTCTCATCTCATCTTATGGCAGCACTTTTCATAATATAACATCACCATTTATGTTCACTAGATTATAGCACTACCGCGACACGTCGACACACGACAGCCCACGGCAACACTCCTTATCATGACAACACATGTCATTTGGGTAATCTTGATTAAACATATTTTATTTAGAAAATAGTACTTGTGTCACACCCCGTGGATTTAATCCACCGCAGCAGACTCCTATAAACCCGGGAGCTCGGAGTATTCGAATACATTTCTAACTCTGCAGAGAGGTACCAATTTACCCGCAAGATATTCCACTTTCAAACCTTTCCTATCATAACAAAATGATTGGACCCCTGACTCACTTCATACTGTGAGCGGCAAGGTGGAAATAACAAGAACTTTTGTTATGTTTTACTCACAATTCACCCCCGACCCTGTGGCTCTCAGCGAGGCACAGTTGTGGCAGGTTGTATCCAAACCTCCACCCCTTTGCTTATTCCCATTACTGGGTCAGCGTGCTTGATCACCTTCAGTGATATGTGTGGGAGCCGCGCTCCGTGTTTATCGTGCATCACTACACATCTCATGCAGGGGTTTCATGTGCGATCCACATAATTACTTGTTCAGGCCTGTCCCATACCAGGCTTGCGGTTAGCACGTTGTTCATGCCACTAGACGCACAACACAAGGTTCTAGTCCTTATATGCCAGTGACCAGACCATCCACAACCCTGCACCTTTAGTGCCTGCATTTCTTTGCAGTCTAGCACCTCCAGTGCTACAGCCATCCATACCATTTTTCTGGTCACGGCTAGGGGTTTTATTTCATGAATATAAGTATATAGATACATATAATAATTCATGGCTCAAAACTTGTTTATTTCACATTTCACAGAAAACCAGTCTAGCACTGCCAATTCATAAATCAACCATTCTCAATCTTTCACATGCAATATTGCCTATATTCAAGGTTATATTATAGCAACATTTAAAATATAGGTTCAAGATGACCAAGGATATGACTTGCCTTCCGCGTCGTAAAATACAGCAGTCGATGACGGGTCAACAGCAAAATCTTCAAAGTCAGCTTCTGAATCTGCTCGACGACAAACAAACACACAATGATTACTTATAATATTAAAATGTTTTATGACTTATATGCAGAAATGCTCAACAAAAATGATTGAACTAAACTGGAGATAAGTTGAACTGCAAACTGAACTGAGTCGAGATTCTAGGGTTTCAAGGAATTTGGGCTAAGGATGGTGATTAGATAATCTTAGGGTTTCAGGTTTACGATAGGGATAACAATTTTGTGGCTGGTTTAATCGAAACAGCGAATGTCAACAGATCGACATTCGCATCAAAGCTTGGACATAGCTTTAAGAAAAGCTAGGATGCTTATCTCAAGTTGTGGTAGTAGAAGAAAATGTAGATCACAACTCTACAAATTCAGTGGACAAAGTGGATTTCAAATTACACAACCAAAAGTGGGTAAATAAGGTCAATGCCACTGGCAGACAAGCTCTGGCATAGAGCTGACAATGCCAAAAACTAGGGCTTAGCATAACTTTTGATCTGGAGCTCCAAATGATGCACCACTTTGTCTGGGAGGTAGGCTTGAGTAACAGGAACAATTAAGTCAACAGGATCTAGGGCAAGAAATGGCTGGAAAGCAAGAAATTTGATGATGAACTGAGATGAACTGGCTGCACTAGATTAGTTCTGGACAAAAACTTGGCAAAGCTATAACTTCCAATCTAGGCCGATCTAGGTGTCGGGCTAGAAGATAAAAATGCTCAGGAGGCTAAGGCACATCTAAATGACAAGGTGATTTGGGCTTAAACGGCCGGGAACACTTTTCCGGTCATCGGCGCCGGAGAAGAAACACTGGATTTGGGCATTTCCAACACAGGCCGATTGAACTCGATTCCTTGCTCTAGGAGTGATAGAAGGGTATGAGTAAGCTACTGGCAACGTCAATTTGGCCGGAGGATCGCCGGTGTGGCTTGGCGACGAGAGCCAACAACTGATAAATTGCAAAATTGGGGATAGCTTCAAATTGGGCTCAAATGATTGTTCTAAGTTCACAGGCATGCTTGATTTAGCTTACTGATCAATTTTGATTACAGATACGAGAGCTAATTTGGAGTAATTCGAGCTACATTGCCGGAACAGGGCATTTAGCAATTCCGCCGATCACCGGCGTTAAAGGTCACCGGGGAGCAATTAGACAGTACTACACAGAGAGGTTGAGTAGATGAACTCACTGATGGCTTTAATGTGGCAGGAGATGATCTGTAGAGTGCTGGCACCGTGAAGCCTCTTGCTGGACTCGCCGGAGAAGACGACTGTTGCGAGGTAATTTGGAAATTGGTTAAGTCCTGGCGATGTGTGGAGAAGCTGCTGCACACAGGAGCGTTTAAATAGGTCAGGCAAAGATGGCGAAGGGGAACAACGAAGTGATTGACTGCTGTGATGAGGTTGCTTGCCTGCTGGACATCAGCGGCGAAGACACAGCAAGGAGCGGTGATGCGACGGCGCACTGGCGAAGTAAAGCTGTTGCTACCTTGGGACTCAATCGTGTCGGGCAGTGCAAAGCGGTGGCGACAACGGCTGGCAAGGCAAGCGACGTGGCAAGAAGATGCTGACAACAGTCACTGCTGGTCGCGCGGGGAAACAGGCGCTGGTCGTCGACGTTGCAGCGACGCTGCCACGGTGAAGGCTGAGGTGAGGACACGTGCGCAACAGCATGCACGGTCACAAGTGCGGCGAAGCTTGGCCGGCGGCGAGCGTGCACGGCGCAAGGAAACACGGCAAGGCTTCTGGTCGTGTACAGCTGTTGGCCTGGTCGAAAATGGACTGATTTGCAATATTTGATTTTCACATTTGGACCAATCTGTAATTCTGGAGATTTGGAAGGTTAGAGTTGAATTTGATTTCACTAATCTGGTAGATTATATTCAACAGGGTATTTGGCAAAGATAATTGATAAGGTTTAGCACATTTGAATATTTTTCGATACAAACTAAAAATAGGGTAATTTAGGGTAAAATAAGGTTTAAGTTTTGTCGATTTCGAATTCTGGCATTTAGGGTTTGATTTTGATATCTGCACAGAAGAGAGACTTGTGGCAAATAGCATTTTGAGAAGATTTGCCGAAGAAATTCTGAATTTGGAGTTAATCTGGAGATTTTAGCCTTTTTGGGTTTTCAGATATCTGATAAGGATTAATTTGCGATGACCTTTGGACTGATTTGTGAAAAGAGTCTAGATGATAGAATCTGGCTGTCAACTTTTTATATTAACGTATTGACATACCCTTGATTATATTCCAGGAATAATCTGGTCTGAAGTTGGTCAAGATTCGGATTAAATCTGTATTTCTGAAACTTAGGGTATTTGGGTAATATAAGGTATTCTGTTTTCGAAAACAGAAGAAGTTGATAATTCTGGGAGTTAGAGATAGAATTGGATCTGGGTTCTGAAGACTTTTAAGTTCAGAGTAACTGATAGATCACATCTGAACAATCTGATCTTGATTTGAGGTCACAGGATAGATTTTGGAGATTTTAGGGCTTGAGATAGAAACTGATCTGGATATTACTACAGATACATGCATGCATGCTATTGATGAAAAAGGAAATTTTCACCCCTAACTCAGGGTGTTACACCATGTCCCTGGGCAAATGGCGGCGCCCGGGAGGGCACCGGAGGCCATGTCCCGGGAGCCCAAAGGCGGCGCCCGGGGAGGCCCCGGAGGCCACGACCCCGGGCAAATGGCGGCGCCCGGGACGGCACCGGAGGCCATGTCCCGGGAGCCAGAAGGCGGCGCCCGGGGAGGCCCCGGAGGCCATGTCCCCGGGCAAATGGCGGCGCCCGGGAGGGCACCGGAGGCCACGTCCCGGGAGCCGAAAGGCGGCGCCCGGGGAGGCCCCGGAGGCCATGTCCCGGGGAGCCAAAAGGCGGCGCCCGGGGAGGCCCCGGAGGCTACGTCCCCGGGCAAATGGCGGCGCCCGGGAGGGCACCGGAGGCCCCGTCCCGGGAGCCCAAACGCGGCGCCCGGGGAGGCCCCGGAGGCCATGTCCCCGGGCAAATGGTGGCGCCCGGGAGGGCACCGGAGGCCATGTCCCGAGAGCCCAAAGGCGGCGCCCGGGGAGGCCCCGGAGGCCACGTCCCGGGGCAAATGGCGGCGCTCGGGACGGCACCGTAGGCCATGTCCCGGGAGCCGGAAGGCGGCGCCCGGGGAGGCCCCGGAGGCCATGTCCCCGGGCAAATGCCGGCGCCCGGGAGGGCACCGGAGGCCACGTCCCGGGAGCCGAAAGGCGGCGCCCGGGCAGGCCCCGGAGGCCATGTCCCCGGGAGCCAAAAGGCGGCGCCCGGGGAGGCCCCGGAGGCTACGTCCCAGGGCAAATGGCGGCGCCCGGGAGGGCACCGGAGGTCCCGTCCCGGGAGCCCAAACGCGGCGCCCGGGGAGGCCCCGGAGGCCATGTCCCCGGGCAAATGGCGGCGCCCGGGAGGGCACCGGAGGCCATGTCCCGAGAGCCCAAAGCGGCGCCCGGGGAGGCCCCGGAGGCCACGTCCCGGGGCAAATGGCGGCGCTCGGGACGGCACCGGAGGCCATGTCCCGGGAGCCGGAAGGCGGCGCCCGGGGAGGCCCCGGAGGCCATGTCCCCGGCCAAATGGCGGCGCCCGGGAGGGCACCGGAGGCCACGTCCCGGAAGCCGAAAGGCGGCGCCTGGGGAGGCCCCGGAGGCCGGATCATCGGGCCACCGTGACAAAACTTACCCGGACTTAGTCCCGCGGAGATTTCCCCCGACAGCAGCCCCCCATGCACGCCGGGGACGATGCTCAAGTCCCCGGTGGGTATGGTTCAGGTCACCGGGAAGATCTCCGGGCCAAGTCACAGGAGCCTCGACGCTTCGGTTTCCGTGCCCCACGCTTAAAGCCGCGCCGTTTCGCCATAAATGCTCGCGCGGTTCGAACCGGTGCCTCGATTCACGCGCCCATCCCTTCGTTTCCCGCGCACGGTTTGAATTTCTACGGTCCAGATTGATCCGTGGGTGCCACGTGGCGTGCATCTAGACCACGGCCCACCCCTATAAATAGGGCCTTGGGGGGCCCGGAAACTCATTCCAAATTTTCTGCTTCAACGATTTTTGCTCTCCCGGTAGCCCTCTCCCGGTAGCTTTTTACGGTAGCTCTTTCCGGTAGCAGGCGTCCAGGAGTTTCTAGTAGTAGCCTCCTGCAAAGTTTAACCACCAAAAAGAAAACTAACCTCATGGCACCCAAGGGTCGAGCGAAGACCACGGAGGTGCCCCCGGAGGAAATCCCCTCGGATTTCCTCTGGGCGTCGGAGTTCACGGCCGAGGACGCCGAGTCCTTGGCCGAAAGAGGCATCGTCGCGGACGGGGACATCCGAGTCCCCGTGAAGAAGGACGGAGCCCCCCGCCCCAGGCCCGGAGAGGTCGTGGCCTTCGAGGCCTTCTTGGAGGCGGGCCTCCGGCTCCCGGTGCATCCCATGCTCCGGGAGTTTCTCAAGGAGTATGGGGTGGCTCTCAACCACCTCACCCCAAACGCGGTCGTCCGGATGGGCCTCTTCATTTGGCTCTACGAGACGGCGACCGGGCGGGAGCCCGACCTTCGCACCTTCCGGTACTTGTACGAACCGGCGGCGCGGACCTCCCACCTGGTGAAGGGGGGCCCCAAGTCCCTCTTCGGTTCGGTGATGGTCCAGATGTTGCCGGCCCCGGTAATCGACTACCCGGCGGCGGCCTCCCGGGACCACTGGGGGATTGGGTCCGGAGGTGGTTGTACCTCCGGGTCCGGGACGACGCGGTGGTGTACGCCCCGGAGGCCCCCACCTACAACCGGTCGTCCGCACCAAAGCCGCCGGTGTGGACGGACGAGGAGTACGAGCTCCTCGGCAAGGTGATCCTCTCCAAGAAGACCCGCTCGATGCGGGACGCAGCTGAGGAGATGGCTCTCCTCCGGATCTCCCCCTTCACCGGCGGGAAGAGGGGGATCGGCATGGGCCCCGAGCAGCGGCCCCCGGTGAAGCCGGTGACGTGACGTAAGCTCCGGGAACCCGCTGCATTGTACTTACAAATTTTTAAGAAATTGACTAACTCTTTACCTCTTGCAGTCCGGCCGTACCCAGCGGCGCGGAAGAAGGCGGAGAACCTCTTGGGGAGGTACTTCGCCGATGAGCACGAGCGCGTCGTGCGTGCCGTGGGAGAGGGCCCCCCCAAGAACTTGGTAGCGGCGGCCTTCGGGCTAAAGCTGCCGGAGAGGAAGCCTCTCCCCACCCCCGGGTCGCACAAACGGGGGAAGGAGGCGGCCGGGGGCTCGGAGCCCAAGAAGGCCTGGGTTCAAAAGACCCCCGGCCCATCGACGACGCCGGCGGCGGCGCCGGCGAACCCCGGGACGAGACCCCCGGGAGCGAACGTGCCCGGGCACCGTCCCGGAATTAAGCAACACCTCCTCCCCCGAAGGGCCCCGTCGAGGCGCGGGGGAAGGAGGCGACCGCGGGCGGGGCGGCGTCCGACTCGGCGAACTACGCCCCATCGCCTCTCACAGTGGAGCCCCGCCCGCCCCTTCCGGCTTCTTTGGAGCCAGAGAGGCAGGAGGTGAGATTCGCGGGGGCCTCGCCCCCGCGGGTTTGGCCAGTGGACGAGGGGGCGAGCCCCTCGGTCTACGAGGTTCCTCCGGAGGAGGAGGCCCCGAGGACCTTCCGGCCCGGGGCAGGCAAAGGCCTGATGGTTCCCCCCCGGGCGGAGGCTCCCGCCGAGAGCTCCTCGGCCACGTCTTCGGGGGGCACTACCTCGTCGACGAAGACGCCGGCCGCGTTACCGGACCTTGAGGTCCGGGGACCCCCCGCCGGCCGCGCCGGCCGCGCCGGGCGGGAGACCCCTTTGCTCCCCTCCAGGGAGATCGCCCGCTACTCGGAGGGCCTGCATACCCAGAAGGTGCAGGCCTTCGTCGCGGGAGGGACGCTCCATGAGCGTTTCGAGGGGCTTCAGTCCCTCGGGGCCCAGGTAACCCGAGTCGATGACGTCTTCATTTATTTCCTGCACTTCGAGATTTTTCTAACTATATATTTTGTAGGTGGCAGCTGTTACCTGGGGCCTTGAGCAGCGGGTCGCCCGGCTGCTTAAGGAGGCGGAGGGCCGGGCCGCGGCCTTCGTAGGGCAGCGCGAGGAGGCCCTCCGGGAACACGATGAAGCCCTCGCGGAATTGACCCGGGTCCGGGCCCAGGTTCATATTTCCGAGGCCATCAACGCCCGCCTCCGGGAGGAGGCCAAGGCGAGGGAGGAGGCGCTCCGAGAGCTCGAGAGCTCGAGCGTCCGGGCGGTGGCGGACGCGGGCCGCTCCGTCCGAACGGCCCTCGAGGGCCTTGGCGTAAGCCTCGGCTCCGGGAGCAGGGAGGTGCCGCCGGCGGCCCTCGCGGAGGCTGTGCGTTTTCTCAACGCACAAGGCTCCGCCATCCCGGAGGCTGCCGACGTTCGGGCACGGGGTCGGGCGATTCCCGTCGTTGCGGCCGCTGCGGGGCTCGTCGAGTTTCGGGGGGTCGGCGCCCGGGCGATCGGGGGCCGAATCCCCCGAAGCTTCCCGGACTCCTTCGAGCCTTCGCGCCGTAGGTCGAGCAGCTCACCGGAGGGTTCTACGACCGGATCATCCGGGCGTGGTTCCCGGCTCCGGCGCCTCCGGTGGGAGATGTCCCAGCCCCGGCCTTGGAGGAAGCCCCCCGGGGGGAGGACGCCAACGAACATGTATGAGCCTCCCCCCGGGTCTTAGCTAGGGCCCTTTTTTGTTTTAGGACTTTTTGATTCCGGTAGCTTCTTAGAAGAAGCCCCGGGCACTTGTACATAAACATTTTGAATGCAATGAAGTTAGAATTTTTTCTAAGTCTTTGAATTGAACTTACTGTTACCAGGGTTCCCGGGAGGTTGCTCCCGGGCGAAGGTCCGGGTGTGGCTCCCCGGGGGACGCCCAAGCGGCTTTAATTTTGCTAAGCCTTATCTCCGGGAATCGCGGCGAGGGTAGTGTCCGGGAGCCGATCCGGTTGAGGTGGCGTCCGGAGTGGCACTTGGACAACTTCGATAATCATCGTGCCGAATTGTCCCCTCCGCGACCGGGGCTCCGGATGATCCCTCCTCTCCGTATACTTCCACCGGCGGGATACGAGTTCTGGCCTGAGGATGTGCTCCGGGACGCTCGGCGCCGCGTGCGGGCGTTGTACCGGGACTTGACCCGGGAGCTAGCGGAGAGCCTCCGGGAGTATTAGGCGTAGGAGCCTTAGGGCTTTAGAGAGTCCCCCGGGTTAGAACCCGGGTTGTATCGTTTCTGAAGCCCACCGGAGGGGGAAGATGTCCTCCGGGTTTGTTGATCAATAAAGCGCTGTGTTGTTGTTTCCTTTCATTGCCTCTTTATTTTCTTCTTCTTGGATGGTCTGGACAACTAACCTTAACAAGGATGAGCTAAGTTTCCTCGTGGGTGGTGCGGTCGACACCCGGGGGTTCCTTATCCCCCCCCCCCCCCCCCCCGCCCACAGTGGGCCGGAGAATAACTCCGCGCACTGTGGGGGTAACGAGGCCCCCGGGATAGAAGCCACCTGTAGGATAGGAAATTTTCTAAGTTAGAAAATTTTACAACGAGGTTTTCAAGGAGAAGACCTTCCGGGAGACAATCGTCCGGTCGCCGTGAGAACGGGGAGCCGGGAATAAGGCCACAGTTGGAAGAAATGTCCAAGAGAACCCGATGAGATTTCCGGAGGCGAGCTTCCTAGGAGACATTCGTCTGGTCACCGTGAGAACGGGGAGCCGGGGATAGGGTCTTCGGGGAAGAAAATGCCCGAGAAATCCGTGACTTCTCCGAGAGACAATCGTCCGGTCACCGTGAGAACGGGGAGCTGGGAATAGGGTCCCCGGGAGGCATTCATCCGGTCGCCGTGAGAACGGGGAGCCGGGAATAAGGTCGCCGGGGACCAATCGTCCGGTCGCCGTGAAAACGGGGAGCCGGGAATAACGTCGACTCCCGGAGGAGGAAGATAGATCCAATCAAGCCGCAAGGGGCCGATCTTCCGGTCGCCGTGAAAACGGGGAGCCAGGAATAACGTCGACTCCCGTAGGAGGAAGATAGATCCAATCAAGCCGCAAGGGGCCGATCTTCCGGTCGTCGTGAAAACGGGGAGCCGGGAATAACGTCGACTCCCGTAGGAGGAAGATAGATCCAATCAAGCCGCAAGGGGCCGATCTTCCGGTCGCCGTGAAAACGGGGAGCCGGGAATAACGTCGACTCCCGGAGGAGGAAGTGCCCGAAGACGGAGCTTGAGTGTTTGGGCAGGGGGCTAGTCTCCCAAAGTGACTCGTTACCACGGCCGCTGTGACCGGGTTGCCGCTTACACCCTCAGTCCACGAGGGCTGATCGTAAGCCGCCCTACGGGAGTGGAGACTCCCGTTGTAGGGACTTGTTGGGACTGGCCCACTTCCTCGCGGGGAGGGCATCCTCGCGGGGAGGGCTTCCTCGCGGGGAGGGCATCCTCGCGGGGAGGGCATCCTCGCGAGGAGGGCATCACCGCTAGGGGCGGCAATGAGAGAGACCTGCAATGAGAGTTTGAAAAGCAAGACCTACGTATTGCTAATAAAATGAAGTACAGGGCCTCCCCCTGCGAAGCCGCGAAAGGGGAGGAAAATACAGTGTCCCTCCTCCCCCTCCGGCGTAAACGCTCCGGGGGAGGGGACAGGCCCGTAAGGCTAAACATAGAACTTGCGAAGTAAACGCAAGTTCCACGTGTGCTTCAGCTCCTGGTCTTGAAGGTTGGAGAGTTTGTAGGCCCCCGAGCCCAGGACCGCGGAGATCCTGTAGGGGCCCTCCCACTTGGGGGAGAGCTTACCCTGGGCCTGGGGGTCCGTCACGCGCTTGAGGACAAGGTCCCCAAGGCGGAAAGCTCTCTCGCGCACGCGCTGATTGTACGCGCGTGCCATTTCTTGCTCGTAGATGGCGTGGCAGAGGAGCGCTCGGTCGCGTTCCTCCTCCACGAGGTCGATCTCCAGACGCTGGTTGGCCTCGTTGGCCTGGTATCTGAGGGCGTAGCACCTTCCAGGAGCTCAACCCGCAGTGACCGGAAGCCAATCTCCGGGGGGAGGACTGCCTCCGCCCCGTAAACTAGGGAGAAGGGAGTACGCCCCGTCGCCCGGGACGGGGTCGTGCGCATGGAGCAGAGGATGCTAGGGAGCTCCTCCGCCCATGCACCCCGCTTAGAAGCGGTTTGCTCGAGTCTCCGGCGCAATCCCTGGAGGATCACGCCGTTTACCCTCTCGACAGCCCCATTGCTCCGGGGATGGGCTACCGAAGCGAAGTGGACGACGAGCCCCAGGCCTTCGCAGAATTCCCAAAAATAAGCCGAGTCGAATTGGGTCCCGTTGTCCACGGTGATTTCCCGGGGGACACCAAAACGACATACGACGTTTTTCCAGAAAAACCGCTGAACGGCCCGGGACGTGATGCTGGCCAAAGGCTCCGCCTCAACCCACTTTGTAAAATAGTCGACTGCGACTACCGCATACTTGTATCCCCCGGGCGCTAGGGGGAAGGGCCCTAAGAGGTCCATCCCCTAGCGCACGAAGGGCCAAGTGATGGGGATCGTCTGCAGCGCTATAGGGGGGAGGTTCGAGCCCTTGGCAATCTTCTGGCATGCCTCGCATGCGGAGACAAGGTCTCGCGCATCGCACATGACCGTGGGCCAGTAGAAGCCCTGCCGGAGGGCCTTGGCTGCGATGGCACGCGGGGCTAGGTGAGAACCACAGCTCCCCGCGTGGATGTCTTCGAGAAGTTGAAGTCCCTCCGGGCCGGGGGAGGCAGCGCAGGAGGGCAGAAGGCCCCCGCTTGTAGAGCCTCCCCTCCAGCAGGAGATATGCCCGGTCTTTCGCCCGGAGGCATTTAGCCTCCGTCTCACTAGGAGGGTCCCCCTCCCCCTTGATGAAGGAGATGAGGGGGTCCATCCAAGACGGAGTCCGAGTGATCTTGGCGACCTCCGGGACATGAGGCTCGTTGCCCGTGTCCGGGGAGGCCACCGAGGGCTTCGTGATGACCTCCAGAAAAGCCCCCTTGGGGAGCGATTCCCGGGCGTTTGCCGCCCGGGCCAAGGCGTCGGCCCGGTCATTGTCCCTATGTGGGATATGCCGGGCCTCGAGGCCGTTGAAATGCCTCTCCATCTTTCGCACTTCCTGCAAATAAAGACTTAAGTTTGCGTCATGGCACAGGTAAGACTTGTCCATTTGGCAAACTACGAGCTGAGAATCTCCCTTGACTAGGAGGCGCCCAATCCCCAGGGAGCGCGCGAGGCGCAGCCCGAGGAGCAAAGCCTCGTATTCGGCGACGTTGTTGGTTGCGGGGAACTCGAGCCGCACGGCGTACTCGAGTTCCTTCCCCTCGGGGCTCCGGAGGACAACTCCCGCACCAGCCCCGGCGAGACATAGCGACCCATCGAACATGAGGGTCCAATGATCACTGCGTCAGGGCGGCACAGGGAGATCTTCGTCCCCGGACCCAGAGGCGGGAGTCCACTCTGCGACGAAGTCGGCGAGGACCTGCGACTTGATGGCGGAGCGACCGGTAAGGGACAGGGAGAAGGGGGCGAGCTCGGCCCCCCACTTCCCGATCCGGCCGGTGGCTTCTTTGTTCCGCAGTACCTCCCCGAGGGGGAGGGACGACGGGACGGTGATGGGGTGCCCCAGGAAGTAATGCCGAAGCTTCCGGGACGCCATGAGGAGGGCGTAGCAGATTTTCTCCATTTCCGTGTACCGAGTTTTGGCCCCTTGGAGGGCTTCACTCACGTAGTACACCAGACGCTGCTGCCCCCCTTGCTCCTTCACCAAGACCGCGCTGACGGCGACAGGGGTCGCGGTGAGGTAGAGGAGCAAGGGCTCTTCCGGGGACGGACTCACGAGCATTGGAGGGCTCGTGAGGTACTTCTTGAGGTCGTCGAACGCCTCCTGGGCCTCGGGGGTCCAGCGGAACCCCTCGAGCCCTCGGAGGATCTTGAAGAACTGGAGGCCCCGCTCCCCCGACCGGGAGACAAAACGGCTGAGTGCGGCTAGGCGGCCGGAGAGCCGCTGGACATCCTTGACGGAGCGCGGCGGGGGCATATCTAGGAACGCCCAGATCTTCTCGGGGTTTGCCTCAATGCCCCGCTGGGACACGAGGAAGCCTAGGAGTTTCCCCCCGCGCACCCCAAAGGAGCACTTCTCCGGGTTCAGTTTGAGCCCGAACGCGCGGAGGTTGCGGAAGGTTTCAGCCAGGTCGTCGATGTGGGAGGCTGCGCGGGGACTCTTGACAACCGCGTCGTCTACGTAGACTTCAACGTTGCGGCCGACTTGCTCTTTGAAAACCAACGTCATGAGGCGCTGGAAGGTTGCCCCCGCGTTCTTGAGCCCGAAAGGCATATGGACGTAGCAGAAGGTTCCGAGGGGAGTAATAAAACTCGTCTTTTCCTCGTCCCCTTCCGCCATCCGAACTTGATGGTAGCCCGAGTAGGCGTCTAGGAAGCTCATGAGCTCGCACCCCGCAATGGAGTCGACGAGCTGATCAATCCGCTGGAGCGGGAACTTGTCTTTGGGGCAGGCGCGGTTAAGGTCGGTGAAGTCCACGCACATCCGCCACCTGCCGGTTGATTTCTTGACGAGGACGGGGTTTCGCGAGCCACTCGAGGTGCAGGACCTCCCGAATGAACCCCGCCTCTCGGAGCCGGGCGATCTCCACCTTGATTGCCTCTTGGCGCTCGAGGGAGAGTTTCCACAGCTTATGTTTGACCGGGGGGTGACCGGGGGCCACTGTAAGCTTGTGCTCAATGACCTCCCGGGCGACGCCCCGCATGTCTGACGGCTTCCACGCAAAAACATCAGAGTTTTCGCGCAGAAAAGCCGCAAGTTGCGCTGCGTGCTCCTCGAGGAGCTCCGCCCCTATCCGGACGGTTTTGTCTTCGTTGCCCGGGAACAGCAGGACCTTCCGGAGGCCTCCTTCCGGACGCGGCTTGAGGAGGGACCTCCCAGGCGGTGGCGCCGCAGCATCTAGTTCCGGGGGAGAAGCTTCCCCCCCGGGCGTCTTTATGAGGTTGACGCTTCCGATCGTGGCCGCAGCGCGCTCGTATAGAGTACGGGCCATGTCTTGGTCTCCCCGGACGTTGATCACACCATGCGGCCCGGGGATCTTCATGCAGAGATAGTTTTGATGGGTGGCAACCCCCAGCCGGTTGATTGTCGTCCTCCCCATAATCACGTTGTAGGAGGAGGGGAGGTCTACTACGTCGAAGCGGGCCAGCTCGGTCCGATAGTTCTCCGGGGTGCCGAAGGTCATTGGAAGATCTACCTTGCCCACGGGGTGGATCGCCTTCCCCGGGACAAAACCTTGCAGGGGTCCGGCAGCGGGCTACAGGAGCTTCTCATCCACCTGCATTTCTTTGAAGGCCTTCAGGAATAAGACATCGGCGGAGCTCCCGCCGTCCACTAGGATCTGGGCCAGATGGCAGTTGTAGATGGTTGCGGAGACAATGAGCGCGTCGTCGTGGGGGAAGCGAACCCCCCGCGCGTCTTCTGCCGTGAAGGTGAGGGGGACATCCGACCACTTCGGTGGCGAGGACGCGTGTAGCACCCCCACAACCTTGACCTCCCGCGCGTACTCCTTACGCTGGCTCTTAGAGTCCCACCCAAAGGCAGATCCTCCCACGATGACGTTGATGTGCCGCTGCGAAGTTTGAAAGGGGAGAGCTTCTGAAGGCTCCCCCTCCTGCGTCTGCTGACCCCCCGTGGGAGCGGGAAGGGCCGGAACAGCTGGCCGAGGGAGCAAGGAGGCCGGAGTCCCCCCCCTGCCCGCGCTGATCGAGGAAGTCCGCGAAGTGCTGCAGCAGCTGGCTACAATCTCGGGTAGCGTGGGTATTGGACCTGTGGAGGCTGCACCACGGTCCTTCCCGCCTTCTCCCCGCGGGGCCTTCCCGGCCGCGCGAAGACTGTCCTTCCCCATGGCCCTTCGGTTTGGGGAAGGGGCGGTTGGCCCTCGGGGGGTCGCGCGAGCCGCCTCCGCCCTCGAGGACAAAGGTGTCCCGAGGCCGTGACTCGCTACGCCCCCCCCTGCCTGGAGCGTTTGGGGGGATCCCTGGCCCCCCGGTCGACGGGGGCGGGAGCCCCCTGGGTCTTCTTATAGATATCGTCTTCCTCCGCCCGAGCGTACTTTTCGAGCACGTTGAAGAGCTCGTCGGCGGAAGAGGGGCAACTCCGGGAGAGCCTTCGGTGGAGCTCCCTCGGAAGGATGCCGCTTTTGCAGGCTTCGATGACCGTAGAGTCGGGGACGTGGGCCACTTTGCTCTTCACCTGTGCAACGCGCTTGAAGAAGCTTCTGATGGTTTCCCCAGTCCTCTGCCGGACAGTGTACAGCTGTGAGGAGTCCAGGGGACGCACGTAGTTCCCCTGGAAGTTGGCACAGAACTCCCGCTTGAGCTGCGAGAAAGACTTGATGGAGCCGGCCTTCAGGTTGTAGAACCAGGATCGGGCAATGCCGGAGAGGTAGAGGGGGAAGACGTTGCACTGTACTGTCTCATCCCCCCCGGCCGCGGAGATGGCACTGGAGTAGACCTGCACGAACTCGTAAGGGTCCGCCTCACCGTTATAGTGTTCAATGTGTGGCGGGCGGTAGGGCCGCGGCCACCGGATGCTGCGAAGTCTTCGGCACAGGGGCTGGTTGGCCCCCTGCACTTCCCGGGGAGAGCCCCGGTCGCTGTCTTCTTTCACGGGACCTTCGTTCTCTGAGGCTGGAAGCGGTCCGAGAGGTCTGCCAGAATGGCGGTGGCGACGCTTTTCCTCCGGACTGGGACCGAGTTCCCGGACGTCCGGGCTCTCCGCCGGAGAGGTTGGCTCTTCAGCGGGTCTCTTCCCACGGCCCGTGCGAGAGCGAGGCTCCCCGCGCCCGCGGCCGGAGGGAAGTTCTTCCCCGCGCTCTGGTGAACGCATTCGCTCGACCTCCCCCGGGGCGAAACGGACCTGTCCCTCCGAGGGAGGGAGCTCGTGCGCTGTAGCTTCCAGAGCCGGTTGGGGGGAGGCCCCTGCGACGACCCCCGGGACCAGCAAGGGGGGAGCCCCTGTATCATCCGGAACCGGGGAGGGGGCGCCCGCGACGACGCCTGGAGTCGAAGTGGAGGGGGCCCCAGTGGCCACGACCGGAACCGGGAAGGGGGCAGGCCCTGTAACACCCGGAACCGGCGAGGGGGGAGCCCCCGCGGCGACGTCCAGAACCGGGGAACCCATGCGGGGGGAAGTCCGCTGCGGCACGGGGGCTGCTCTGTCAACCGCCCCCGGTGCGGTAAACGCGACGCGGGGGGCGGGACTGGCCCCCGGCGCAGGGTAAACCCCAGGCAAGAAGTGGGCTCCCGGCCCCGGGAAAAGGCCGGGGACGAGGTACCCCCCTGGTGCCACAAAGGGCCCCGGCATGAAATAACCACCCGGCACCGGGACGGGCCCGGGTGCCGGGAAGGGTCCGGGCATATATCCCACAGGGGGAGGGAACCCCCCGGCAGGATCATACGGGGCGGACAACCCCCCAAGGCCGGAGGGGCCGCCGGGTAACCCATAAACGGGGGCATGTTCCCCGGATATGGGTGCGACGCAAATGTGGGGGCCAGAGGCCGCGCCAACACGCTAAGGAACTCGTCCGTAGAGCGCTGGGCGCGGAGCTGGCCTTCCACGAGAGCTTCGAGCAGGGCGTCCCGGGGAGCTGGGGGAGCCGTCGGGGGGACGCTTGTCCCGGCCGAGGTCCCCGCGGTCACCGGGAACGACCTGGAGGTGGAAGCACCTAAGTTAAGAGGAAAGGAGGGAGGCGGTACCTGGGCCAGGTCGCCTCCGGAAGCGACCGCCGGGACAACAGTGTCCCGGGCGGACGGCGCCGGGTCTCCGAGACCCGGATCACCGGGAAGGGTGCGAGCCCTTGTTCTTGGGGGAGCCATGGCGTCTTGTCACGAGTCCCCACGGACGGCGCCAACTGTCGTGGTATTGCGAATACCCCGGCAGGTTTTGCGAATGATCCTAGCGAAGATTACTCGGCGCGGGTTGACCGGATGACCGGTCCTCCCCCGCCGGACAAGCACAAAAAATGACACACGGGTTTATACAGGTTCGGGTCCCGGTGGGGGCCCTAGTCCAGTTGATGCGCTCCCAACCGGAGTCGGCTGGGGAGGCTCTCTCCGGGAGAGAGCCTTCCGGAGCACGTCTGTGAGTTTAGCTATTCCAATAAAAGAACCGATCCCCCACAACAGAGGGGTACAAGGGCTATTTATAGCCCCAAAAAGCAGCAAAAAAACTAAACTACCCCGGAAGCCACCGTCGGATTGAAGGGTAGGACCGTCCTTCTCCCGGTCAAATGCCCTGGATGCTTGACAGGTGGTCGCTAGTTCCCGAGGCGCCCCTCGCGTGACCTGCACGTGATAAATAGTTCAAGACTTTACCTTTAGGAGGGCGATGAGTCCCGGGACAGCGCCGGAGGCTACGTCCCCGGACAAATGGCGGCGCCCGAGACGGCACCGGAGGCCATGCCCCGGGAGCCAAAAGGCGGCGCCCGGGGAGGCCCCGGAGGCTGCGTCCCGGGAGCCGAAAGGCGGCTCCCGGGGAGGCCCCGGAGGCCACGTCCCCGGGCAAATGGCGATGCCCGGGAGGGCACCGGAGGCCCCGTCCCGGGAGCCCAAACGCGGCGCCCAGGGAGGCCCCGGAGGCCATGTCCCTGGGAAAATGGCGACGCCCGGGAGGGCACCGGAGGCCATCTCCCGAGAGCCCAAAGGCGGCGCCCGGGGAGGCCCCGGAGGCCACGTCCCGGGCAAATGGCGGCGCCCGGGACGGCACCGGAGGCCATGTCCCGGGAGCCGGAAGGCGGTGCCCGGGGAGGCCCTGGAGGCCATGTCCCCGGGCAAGTGGCGGCGCCCGGGGGGCACCGGAGGCCACGTCCCGGGAGCCGAAAGACGGCGCCCGGGGAGGCCCCGGAGGCCATGGCCCCGGAGGCCATGTCCCCAAAAGGCGGCGCCCGGGGAGGCCCCGGAGGCTACGTCCCCGGGCAAATGGCGGCGCCCGGGAGGGCACCGGAGGCCCCGTCCCAGCAGCCCAAACGCGGCGCCCGGGGAGGCCCCGGAGGCCATGTCCCCGGGCAAATGGCGGCGCCCGGGAGGGCACCGGAGGCCATGTCCCGGGAGCCCAAAGGCGGCGCCCGGGGAGGCCCCGGAGGCCACGTCCCCGGGCAAATGGCGGCGCCCGGGACGGCACCAGAGGCCATGTCCCGGGAGCCGGAAGACGGCGCCCGGGGAGGCCCCGGAGGCCATGTCCCCGGGCAAATGGCGGCGCTCGGGAGGGCACCGGAGGCCACGTCCCGGGAGCCGAAAGGCGGCGCCCGGGGAGGCCCTGGAGGCCATGTCCCCGGGAGCCAAAAGGCGGCGCCCGGGGAGGCCCCGGAGGCTACATCCCCAGGCAAATGGCGGCGCCCAGGAGGGTACCGGAGGCTGCGTCCCGGGAGCCAAAAGGCGGCGCCCGGGGAGGCCCCGGAGGCCGGATCATCGGACCACCGTGACAAAACTTACCCGGACTTAGTCCCGCGGAAATTTCCCCCGACAAATTCCATCTAAAAATGGAGGTAGTTCATCGAATTGATCATACTCTTCTTCATCCACAACTTCTTCGACCCCAACAATACGTCTCTTACTGTGAAGGACAACGTGCAACTTTGGGTTGGTCAGGTCAACGATGTAGAACACCTGTGTAGCTTGCTCAAAAAGTATAAATGGATCTTCTTGGTGTGCGACTTTACTGAGATCGACGAGAGTAAACCCATAATTGTCGACTTTAACACCTCGAGAGATTTCGACCCATTGGCATCGAAACAGAGGAATCTTAAGTAATACATAATCGAGCTCCCATATTTCCTCAATAACACCGTAATATGAGTTGAGTGCCCTTACTGTCCTGGCATCCTCCGAAATAGCAAGTAGTGTCACTCCACTACATTGCATAGTACTCTTCTCGTCCTGAGTTCTTGTGTAAAATGAATAGTCATTGATGTCATACCCCTGCCAAGTCCCTACAGTAAATCTAGGCCCTCTGGCCAACTATGTAACAACTTCATCTACGTTGCCCTCAGAAGCTTGCAGGACTCTATTTTCGATCCACCCAGCAAACTTCCTGTTATGTTCTCTGGTGACCCAAATCTCTTGCTTCAAAGAATTCTGTTTCCGTAACATTTCCTTGTGCTCGTGTATGTATGTCTCCACCCGCGTCATGTGCTGTAAGACCCAAAAATGGGCTTTTGCATACAGATCACTAGAGGAGACGACTGCTTTAAATCCAATCATTCCAATGCCCTGAAGCCTGCCCTCATGCCGGGATGTAGGAACGCCAATTGGGTCAACCCCGGTCGTATAGTTGGTGCAAAATTCAATCACCTCCTCGGCGGCATAACCTTCAATGATACTGCCCTCAGGCCGATGTCGATTCCTTACATATCCCTTCAAGATACCCATAAATCTCTCAAATGGATACATGTAGAGCAGGAACACAGGTCCATAAAACTAAATTTCTCTGACAAGGTGAACAATTAGATGGACCATAACATCAAAAAAAGATGGAGGGAAATACATCTCCAACTGACAAAGAGTTGTAGTCACATCGCGTTACAAATCGTCCAGTCCATCCAGATCAATTACCTGCAAGGACACAGTTGCGCAAATATTCAGATCCAAAAAATCTGACAAGTTCCACGAATGGAGCTAATTAACTTGCTAGGAGTACACGCTTACCTTGCCAGATATTGTGTTGAAGAAATAACATAGCTTTGTAATTGTCTCTCTGACTCATGGTGCAAAGTATCATGGCCCGCAACATGAAATCTCTCGCTTATGTGCATCCCACACCTGCACCCCTTCGCTCCACAATTTATGTAAGTCCTCAACTAACGGTGATAAAAACACGTCAATATCATTCCCGGGTTGTCTGAGTCCTGAAATTAGTGACATCATGATGTACTTGTGCTTCATACATAACCAAGGAGGAAGATTATAGATGCATAAAAGAACCAGCCAAGTGCTATGTCGACTGCTCATATTTCCGTGGGGATTCATACCATCCGTACTCAACCCAAACCTTGTATTCCTCACTTCGCCGCCAAACTCACCGAATGTTTTGTTAATGTTTCTCCATTGAATAGAATTAGCTAGATGTCTTAGTTTTCCGTCTTGTTTCCGACCTTCAACATGCCAACGCAAGTACTTCGCATCTTTCGGATTTGCAAACAGTCGTTTCAATCTAGGAATCACAGGCAAATACCACACAGTTTTGGCCGGAGGCCCTTTCTTTACCTCATCACATCCATTGTGATAAATTCTGTCCCCATGCTTATACCGCGATGCACCACATCTTGGACAAACATGCAAATTCTCGTACTCGTTACGGTACAGAACACAATCATTTGGGCATGCATGTATTCTTTCGATTTCCATTCCCAACGGACACAATAGTTTTTTGGCTTGGTAAACCGATCTTGGCAACTCATTTCCCTCTGGAAGCATGTCCGCTAACAGATCTAATAGCGCCGTGAAAGTCTTATCACTTCAACCATTGCTTGCCTTCAAGTTATATAATCTCAACACAGAAGACAACTTTGTAAATTTTGCACATTCGGGTGCGTTAAACACAGAAGACAACTTTGTAAACTTTGTAAATTGTCATCATCTACATGGACATCCGAATGAACATTACCAATGTTCTGATGATCATCATTACTGCAATCCACTTCCAGGTGCTGCTGAGTGGTAGCGGTGCACGTTTCCTCAAGATCTTCACCATGCCATATCCAATGGGTATAGCGTGCGTTAAAACCACGACGAATCAAATGACTCCTAATCTGATCAGAGTTGCCGAACCTTTTTAAGTTCATACAATCTATACAAGGACAATGCATATCTTTCTCTCCCTTCTTCACCTTTTCTTGCTCAGCAAATTTAATAAACCCATTCACACCCTCCAAATACTCAACAGTAGTACGTTTTATTCCATACATCCAATATTCTCAGTCCATCTACAATTATTTCTCAAAATTGACAAATTGAAATAAATAATTAATGACTCAGGGCATGCATGCATGAAACATCATCAATTAGCTAGGCCATATGTGTGTACAGCTGCTTAATTACATTAAATAGATATGTATGAAACCCTAATTAACTTGATGCATTAATTGGAAGAGCCAGCTAGCTAGCTGGTTAACTTCAACCATAAATCATTCCTAACTTAACTTCAGCAAGCTATAGCTAGCTAGTCAACCTAGCCTTCTAGCTAGTTTAGAGCTACATGTATCTAGTTTAATGAATTGCAAGTAGAGAGAGAGAGGGAGAGTGTGAAAGAGTGATCGAGAGAGAGAGAGGTGGTGAGAAGATGACAATACCGAGGGGGATCGAATTATCAACCTCTCAGCTAGCTTCTCCAGATCACTCTAGCTTGGAGCGTGGATGCACGTACGGTAGAAATGAATCGAGGATGCAGAGTGCAGAGTGCAGAGCAGGGGTCGAGATAAATTGTACAATTTTACTATCAGTTCAAAAACACAACCGATAGTAAACTATGGTCCCACTGTCATAACCGTTAGTTTATATGACGTCATTTTACTAAAGGTTTGTTTTATATAACTGATAGTAAAATTTACTCTATTATATCGGTTTGTACAGTAGTAACCGATAGTAAAAAGTCCATAATTTCACTATCAGTTATGAAAGACAAACCAATAGTACTATTTCATCTATTATATCGGTTGGTACAGTATGAACCGATAGTATAAAGTCCGTAATTTCATTATCAGTTACGAAAGACAAACCGATAGTACTATTTCATCTATTATATCGGTTGGTACATGTCGTATCTGCCACGACTGTGCCATCACCTGTGAGGAGCCCAGCTCGCTGCAGCTGGCCTCATACATACATACCACTGACTTCCCAGGATAAGTCAAGCACAGGAGTTCATTGCAGCAGAGTAACTTACAAAATATCATTGATAAACAGTATGGCCTGCTGGCCTGATACAACAAGAGTAATATAATGCCTTCACGGCACAAATGGTCTAATTAAAACAAAAGACAACTACTCGGCGGAAGCTAGGCAAAACCCCCACAGTCGTAAGAAGTTGACAGCAGAACAACACATATCAAGGCCCTGGCAGAACTGGCTCTCTTCCTTCTGGATCCACGAAATCTTCCAAGCCTTCGTCTTGGTCATGAAGCACTCCATCTATTGTTGATAAGTTGCAAGGGTGAGCACTTACGTACTCAGCAAGTCATAGGGAAGGTAGAGATACATATAGTATAAATGACATGAACCTATGCTATTGGGGAAAGAGTGAAGGGTTTTTCTCAAAATACATTTCTTTCTCATTTCTTATTCAACTTCCAATCATACTCATGGCAGTAAATAAATCATATTGATGGTGATACATATACCCCATATCCAAGGCGATATCTCCTCATATCACATTACTTTTATTCAAGCCTTTCAATCTTATACTCATAGCAGTATTTCATAAACTTAGGGCATAAACCACATGCCTCTTAATTATCTTATGCTTAAGGCAAATCCACATGCCTCTTAGTTATCATATGATCCCTATATTATGGTATTACCGCGACACGTCAACACATGACAGCCCACGGCAACGCCCCTTATCGTGACAACACATGCCACTTGGGTAATCTTGAGCTAACAAATTTTAGTTTAAAAACAATACTTGTGTCACACCCCATGGATTTAATCCACCGCGGCATACTCCTAAAACTCGGGAGCACGAAGTATTCGAATACATTTTTAAACTCTGCAGAGATGTACCTCTTTTTAAATCCACTTTTTCACTCGACTTCCAAGTCGGGCCAACTCCATGCGACTTATACGCATGTGACAAGGCCGAGATCACACAACATTTTTGCAGTCTAGTATTAACAGTATCCCTGCCCGGTAAATGGACAATACCGTCCCAAGTACCGTTGTGGGTCCTCCCCACTGCCTTACTTCCTAGCCTGGGTCTATGTTCCCACAGGACACATAACCTCTTTTGATTACAGCCACGCACGACTTAATCTGGCGTAGGGCGTCTTCCTTCTTTACACCTTATCCTCTCATAATTTTTCTGATCTCACATCACTCATGGACGAACTGCGTCCCACCAGTTTCCACGCGAGAAACCGGATCGACAAGCCATGCAGGGAACTGATAATACTAAGAAAGCTACTAGGTTGCGCCTGTCCCATACCAGGTAAGTGGTTGGTACGTTTTTCATGCCACTAGACGCATAACACAAGGTTCTAGTCCTTACATGCCAGTGACCAGATCATACCACAAACCATGCACCTTCAGTGCCTGCACATTCAGTGCAGCCAAGCACCTCCAGTGCTACCACCATTCCATACCAAAATACTGGTCACGGCTAGGGGTTCTATTTCATGAATATAAATGTACATGTTTATACCTTTATTAGTTCATGGCTTGCTATCTTAACAAGTTCACATTCATCAAGTATTCAATCAATCACTGCCATAATATCATTGATCTCAACATATGCAATATTAATGAGATATCTACTCATGGAATAGCATAGCAATTCATAAAATATAGGTTCAATATGATCAAAGTATGACTTGCCTTCCGCGTCGTAAGAAACAGCAGTTGAAGTCGGGGCTGCGACGAAGTCTTCGAACTCGGACTCTAGCTCTGGACAAGGATCCAACAAGAAAACAGGCATTACAAACAATCCTACTCTTACTAATCCACTTATATGCGAAAATGCAAGGAGAAATACTTAAGCGATACAAGATTTGAGAGTTCAGGGAAACGATTAGGGTTAAACTGTGGAAACCAGGGTTAAGATTAGTTGTCAAGGGTTTACAAGGTTCCAAATGTGCCAAAATATCAGAATGATATCAAGGCTGCGGCTGGTTCGCTCAAAAGCAGCGAATGTCTTTAGGTTGACATTTGGTTCAGGGCATCGACATAGGGTCGATGGATGATAGAGGGCTCAACTCAGGTTGTGACAGTAGAATAAAATGTAAATCACAACATCAGGAGTCTAAGAGACAAAGTTATGTTCAGTTTGCATTCCCAGAAGGGGTCAAACTGGCCCAATGCCATTGGCTGACATAGGCTGACAATGCCCAAGAATGGCATTGATATGGTTTGAACAGTTTCTAGTGGCCAAAATGGATTTTGATTCAAGCATATGGTGCACAAGGTAGTGGGGCAACTGTTTGACAAGGTAGTTTCTGGTTTGCATGACCAGAGGTGGGTGAACAGGGCTAATGCCACTGACTGGCATAGTTTGACATAGAGTTGACATGGCCAGAAACTAAGGTTTGCCATAACTTTTGATCTAGGGCTCCAAATGATGCACCACTTTGTCTGGTAGTTAGGCATTTGTAACAGGAACAAATGTCTCAATAGGATCTAGGGTAGGAGATGGCTGGAAAGTGATGAAAACCGGCAAAGAAGTTGACTGGCCTGGAGCACATGTAATATGAACAGTACAACAAACTAGGGCATAGCTATATCTCACAATCTAGGTCAAATTAGAAGTCGTGATAGAAGACAAAGTTGCTCAGAATGGTCCAAAACATCTAGATGGCAAAGTTTTTAGGGCTGGATTGGCTGGATTTAGGAGATATTGGCTGGAGAAAAGATTAACTCAAACCTGATTTGGGCATTTCTGATTTAAAGTGATTGAACTCAATTCCTTGCTTGTGTATGGTCCTCAGGGTACTAGAATGCTACTGGTGAAGTTAGATTGGCTAGAGATGCACCAGAAAAGCTTAAACAGCAAGCTCAGTTCACAAGCAAAGTTCCAATTTGGGGTTTTTCATATTTCAGAAAATCTGTCGATTTTGGTTGCTTAGGGATGTTAAGCAAGGTCTAGTGAGCATATTTGATTACTAGCTAGAAGGTTGAATCGATCTGGTTGAGGATTAATTGCTCATCGGAGTTCTAGATGAAACACGGCGATTGCCGGTGACAGAGAGCATTTTAAACTAAATTACAAGCTTGGGAAGTATGAGGGAGATGAGAGACGCTCACTGGGGGTGCTAGATTGAAGAGGGAGGCAGTGGAGAAGCTTGGCGCCGAAGCTCTTTCTTGCTGCTCACCGGAGAAGAAGAAGACACGGTGGAGTGTGGCGATTTCTGGTGCTTTGCTGTGTGGTGAAGTTGGCTAAGTCCTGAGGGTTATTTATAGGCGATTTGGGGAGGCTGCAACGGCTGGAAATGCACGAGGAAGTGAAGCGGGCTGGAGGTGACAACTCGGCTAAATCCCGGCGAAGTGACGGCCTGCAGCTGGATTAGGGGCTTTTAACCTGCTGCTCTGGTGGAGGTGAAGGCGAATTTATGTTGGGCTTCGGCATGGACTCCACGTGGCCGGGTTTTCCTGTCTGAAACGTTGCCGGTGGCGTGCACAATCGGGGAGGATCAGCTGGCCGTGAGGTGAGCCCGAGAAGATCCACAGTGTCAATCATCGAGCACACACGTGGCGGCAAGCAATTGGATGTAGTACTGTAGCTGGAGGTCGAAGCAACGACAACAGCTGGTCAAGTGAACAGTAACTAGTCTATGCTACAGTGCTCGTGATCGATTCAACAGGCGTGGTCGAAGACAGGAGGTGGTCGCAACTTGGTGCTGTGGTCGATTTAAACGGCTTGGCTGTGAACAGGAGATGTGGTCGAAGTCGAGCTGAGTGAACAGTAGCCCGTGGTCGAACCAGGGGCCTGGTTGTGATGATTTTTGATGGGTTTTGGACTAAATTGCAAATCTGGTCTTAAAGAGGATTAATTTGGAATTTGATTCCATGGCTGAGTATAATGTTTCTATTAGTACCCATTTAGCTCAAATCTGGAGAAAGTTTGATAAGATTTGAGGGATTTCACCTATTTTCAAAAATAGAGTAAAATTAGGGTAAAATAGATCCGGATTTTGTCGATCTCAAATTCTGGTAGTTGGGGTGAGATTTTGAAGTCTGGACAGAAGGGAAATCTGTATCAAATAGCATTTGGGAGGTGTTCCCTGAAGAAATTCTGAGGTTGGAGTTGATTCGTGGATTTTAGCCCTTTTCAGGCTTCCAGGTAAACAGAAAAAGGACTTATTCGCAGTAACATCTGGACTAAACTGCGAAAAGTGCTTAGATGAAACAATCTGGTTCCCAACTTTTTGGAGTAAGTTGAGGATATAGTTAGGAACATATTCCAAAAGATACTTGAGTCTGGATAGGGTTAAATCATGATAACTCAATTATCTGGAAACTGGGGTACTTAGGGTAAATCTGAATTTTTCCTGTTTTCGAAAACAGGGAGAGGCTTAGGTACTGAGAGTTAGGGTCAGAATTTGATCTGGCTCCTGAAGACTTTTATCTTCAGGGTAACTGGTAGGTTAAATCTGGATGGTCAGATCTTGATCTGGATCTAGAGAATAGATTTGGAGATTTTTAGGGTTTGGGAGAGATTAGAGTTCAGCTGACCTGGCTACTACTACAGAGATACATGCATGCAAGATTTTATGCAAAAACTTTTCACCCCCGAAACCAGGGTGTTACAGTACAGTATGAACCGATAGTAAAAAATGTTTGCATTGCACTAACGGTGTACCAAAATATAACCGATAGTAAAAAACATCTTCTCCACCGCTGTCGTCCTACTCTATCGGATTTTTTCCAGATTGCTTATAACCGTTAGAAGATATGGGTTAGTGGATTGCATTTATGTAGTAGTGATTTTCATTCCAGCTTGCAAACCCTAAATTGATAGCTTAATTGTAGAAAAACACACTCACAACTCATTTAGACTTACTGAGTGATCCATTAAGCTAGAAAGACGAATACACTTGTCCTTGTGGAATTCGACCCTCAAGTGCTCAACGTTCAACCGTTCACTTGCGGTTATTACTACACATCACAACTCTTTCGGTTGCAATCATGTAACTCGAGCATGGTTGCATTGTCCCTGGCTATAGTAAGTATCCCCTTCCCGGGAATAAGTTACTAATCGCGATGAGGCAGTTGGAGTTACATCTGATGCTACTCCATTGAGGTTTTCTTCAAGGACTCTTACAAATGTTATCCTGTCGTCATTTGCAAAGCCAGTAGGAGGGTTGCAGAGTGCCTCCAATATCACACGGATGCGCTCCTATGTACTTCTTCTGGGAGCCAGAGGAGTCTTCGCCATTATCACCTCAGCCATTCGGGACCACTCTGGATCTGTAAGCAGCGATTGGTCGCACCTACATCCACCAGGATGTTGGTGAGACGTTCCAAGGCCAAGGTCCCGAACAACGGTGTCATAGTGACATTGAGCAAGGCGCATAGTTTCCTTTGTGGTCTTGTGAACTTCTTCTTCTCACTATCCGCAAGCTTCATCCTCTTGCTGTTTGCGGTCCCCTTCTTCCCTAGCAAGCCATTGCTTCGAGGCTTCCTCAAAAAGTGCAACAACTTCCCATGGACCCGAGACCACAGAAGGAGAGAACATCTCCTCCTTGTCCGAGTCACACTCAAAATCAAAAAGGGAATGCAAATTGTCTGGAGCAGGTTCTTCCAGACCCTACAAACGATAATCGCTGGGGTTATCCATATTCGATGCAGAAGCATCGGGATCCACAAAACCTACGTTGGTAACTGTCATGAGTTGTGGCACATATTCGCCTTCGGATGTGGCAAGGCTCACAGAAGGTGAGTAAGCTACTTTCTCAAGCTCCTGATCAATGGACATGACCAGAGCCAGAGAAGAATTCTCTTCGGCACAAGGCTCGAGAGCTGCATCAATGTCTTCCATGGGAACGGTGTCTTCATCCATGATATCGACGTAGTTGGCGAGAACGAAGTCGTTCTTCGAGTTGTATGCACAAGGCATAGGATCCATAAATATGGGAAACCTTGGAGAGGAAAAAAATGTTCTGTCATTTCCCACGGTTAGCGCCAACTATCGACAATTGGGACAATATACCAAGCCGAACTTACACGAATTTAATTTGTTTAATAGGGGGCAGTTTTTATCAATCTCCAAAAGAAATTAACGTAAATATAGAACAAGAGACGCTATATTTATACAGGTTCAAGCCCTCATAGTCTAAGTAATAACCCTACTCCTGTTGGATTCTCACTATTAGAATAATGGATTACAAGATATATAATTTCTATTTTCCTTCCTCTATCAGTCGATCCTCTCCCCTTTGTCTAATTCTCAACCCTTTTTTTAGTTTGCCAAAGGGCGTCGGTTGCTTCAACAAAGGGTCACTTGGCAGTTGCCAGCGGTTGTCAACAGTTGCTGGAGGTTGTTGTTTCACCGGTTATGATAGGTGGTTATGGATAATTGCACATGCATCTTCATCTTGTCGACAGTTAACTTGTCAATAAAGAGAAACTTATACCATCCTGGGAATATTCGGAAAATAAAGATTATCGGGAGGTTATGGACAACATAACCGCATAATCCTTAAATCGTGGTTGATAAGATAAGCCTCGACCAAAGCTTTCTTTCTTGATTTGAAGGCACTTCCAAGAAAACATATATTTCTCTTTATTATTTAGTCATGTCCAGCCTGCGGCCATGTATCCGCGTCCAGGGTAGCCATGGGTAAATGTCTCCGCGATTAGTGATCGTGAGTAGTGTAATATGTGAGACCACAGACTCTGCGATAACATATATTGTGACCACAGAGATCTGCGGCCGCAAACATTAAAACCATGAGTACTAAGGTAGTGTAATAGTCATCCGTGATGGGCCTTTCGTGTCTAATTGATAAGATGGGCCGGGTTATGTCCAAAATATCTTGGACTATCCCCTAATCTCTTTCCATGGTCTCCTATGACCATGGAAAGGCATAAATAGAAAACTTAACTCTCTCACTTTCTCCGTGGTCTCCTGCGACCACGGAAAGGTATAAGCAAATAACTCAAGTAATAATATTCATCAATAGGAACTTGCGCTCATCGCTTTCCTCCAGGCTAACGCAGATGTGTTTGCGTGGAAACCATCCAACATGCATGGAGTCCCAAGGGAAGTGATTGAGCATAGGCTAGCTATTCAGCCTCGACAGTGACCAATAAAGCAAAAGATCAGACCCTTTACCTTTGATCGGAGAAAAGCCATCCATTCAGAGTTACAAAAACTCCAGAAGGCTGGTTTTATTTGTGAAGCTAACCATTTTGAATGGCTCGCAAACCCAGTCATGGTCCTGAAATCTAATGTTAAGTGGCTCATGTGCGTCGATTACACCAATCTCAATGTTGCCTGCCCAAAGGATGATTTTACCCTTCCCGGTATCGACCAGTTGGTTGATTCAACAGCGGGTTCCGAACTGATGAGTTTCTTGGACGCCTACTCAGGGTATCGTCAAATTAGCATGGCAGAGGAAGATGAAGAGAAAATTGTCTTCATCACACCCTTTGTCACATACTGTTATTTCAAATGCCATTTGGGCTCAAAAATGTTGGTTCCACATACCAACGCTTGATACAGAAGACCTTTCAATTTCAATTAGGGCGTAACTTAGAAGCTTATGTTGATGACCTGGTTGTAAAGAGTGTTAAAAGCTCTAGTCATTTAGATGATTTGGCTGAAACTTTCTGAAATTTAAATAAGCATGGAATAAAGTTGAATCCCGAAAAGTGCTCCTTTGGAGTTTCTTCTGGTAAACTCTTGGGTTTTCTTGTTTGTTCATGTGGTATTGAGGTTAATCCAAACAAAATTCAGTCCATTGAGCAAATGCAATCTCCTTCGACCGTCAAGGAGGTACAAAGCCTAACTGGTCGAATGGCGGTTTAAGTCGTTTTATTTCGCAGTTGGGTGAACGTGGACTACCTTTCTTTAAGGTTTCTGCGTAAGCACAATGGTTTTCAGTGGTCGGACGAAGTCGAAAAGTCTTTCAAGAAGTGAAAGCATATTTAGCTAGTACTCCGGTACTGGTTTCCCCAACTTTGGGAGAACCATTACTCATCTATTTGGCTGCTAACCTTCACGCGGTCAGCGTTGTTCTGGTCACAGAGTGGGAAGGAGTTCAACGGCCAATTTATTATGTAATTGAAGTGTTAAATGGACCAAAGGAGAGGTACCCTAAGGTCCAAAGTTACTTTATGCTCTCTTAATGGCTTCAAGAAAGCTGCAACATTACTTTCAGGTGCACAAGATCACTGTCCTTTCCCTTATGGGACATTCTCCATAATTCGGAAGTAACGGGTTGAGTTGCAAAATGGATAGTAGAACTTGGAGTATTCGATCTCCACTTCACAGCCCGGGTAGCAATCAAATCCCAAATTCTCGTAGATTTTAGGGTCGAATAGACTAATCCCGAACACTGGACTAATCCCAAATTCTCACAGATTTTAGCACTCAAATCCCAAATCCAAGAATGTGTGGATTCAAAAAATACCAACCACTAGACATTGTATTTCGATGGCTCTCGAAGTTTCAGAAACTTGAGGGCTGGAGCGGTCTTAATTACGCCCCAACGCGACCAGCTCCATTATATTATGCAATTACACTTTGTTTCTACAAATTATGCAGCAGAGTATGAAGGTCTTCTAACCAGGCTTCGAGCAACCAAATCCCTTCGAGTCCATCAATTAGTAGTGAAGGGTGATTCACAACTAGTCATAAACTAGGTGAACAAGGAATACCAATGTTTCGAGTCGTAGCCATTTATACGTTTACCAAATGTATTAGGCTGAACTAGTCCAAAAATTACTGCCATTACGGCGAACAAGTTCTTTCAAAAGAACATTGTGACACGAGTTGGGTTCCAAGATGTCTTATAACAGACAATGATCCCAGTTTGTTAGTGGTCTCTTTCTAGACTATTGCGACCATATTGGGACTAAAATCTGTTTCACATTCGTTGCTCATCCACAGAGTAATGGTGCAGTTGAACGTGCCAATGGGCAGATAATACAAGGGGTTAAGAAATGTGTTTTCAACCTCCTTAAGTTACACTCGGGAGCTTGGGTAGAAGAGCTCTACTCTGTTTTATGGGCATTACGCACTACATCCAGTAGAGTTACAGGAGAAATGCCTTTTCAACTGGTTTATGGTGCAAAGCCATCCTGCCAATTGAAATCAAAATTGGCTCTGCTCGCGTGGATAACTTGGATGTCATAAATCAAAGTGAAAAACGCAAAGATGATATTACCTTCCTTGAAGAGAAACGTGATCGAGCACTGATCCGTTCTGCAGCATAATTACAAGCTCTGATAAATACCATAGTAAAAAGGTGCGACCACGAACACTAAACATGGAGGACTTGGTTTTACAAAAAATCCAAAACTAGACTGGTTGCAATAAATTCTCCCCTCAGTGAGAAGGTCCCTTTACTGTGATCGATATTCCGCGACCAGGATCGGCTTGATTAGCTATGGAAGACAGAAGAATACTATCAAACGCCTAGAACATAGACTAGTTGCATAAATTTTATGTGTAAGTGTTTTCCATTCCCATTATGAATTGCTTATCAATAAGTACGTTTATCACTTTATGTTATGGTTGCATCCCCATTTTCAGCATTACTTTCTATAGGGTCATGCCTGGGGGCTAGTCGCAATATGTGCCTTAATATGATGTATAAGAGGATTCGCTGGCCGAGCTCATGGTCGCATCTAGTTAAGACATCTCTTTTTAAGGCGGTTCTTACCGCATAAGAGACTTACTAGTATATTCTGATCATTTGAATGGCTGTTAGTTAGTAAATAAGTTACACATTTATATTAAGCTAGTTATATTGGTGACTTCATGATCGTATCTAACTAAGACATCTCTTTTTAAGCCGGTTCTTATCGCATAAAGGACTTACTAGTATGCTTTGATCATTCAAGCCGTGGTCTTCTTAGTCCAAGAGAATTATCCTGTGACCACTATATTATGTCTTCAGTATCACTGGTCGTAGGAGGGGGTTAGGGGAATATAACTATAGCGTTGAGTTAAAAAAAATGTAAGTACTTTGCATTTTTCATCATTCATTTTCTCTACTGATCATATGCATTTGCAAGGTATAAAACAAAGACTCCAATAATAAGGCAAGTGTTTTCATTTCATTGTTACAAAAAAAATTACAATGAGAGGAGATACATCAAGAGAGGTCGAGGTAGCGCAACAATTTCTCAATTAAGGGCCTGACCTCGGCCATGGTCGCTTCGACTTGGTATTGGCTGTCAAAGGTCGCCTCTTCCACCACTGGGTTCAAATTCAAATTCAGACCATGGTAGAGCCTAAGTTTGCAAAGGATGGTAGAGGCTACAAATATGACATCATTCTTTAGCGCCTATTTGTGCCTCCTTGCAATTCAGAAACATTGGCGACCAGAAGATCAGCTTGAACCGCGATGATATTTACTTGATTCACCTTATTTTTCTGTACATTTTCCCCATGCTTTTGCACATATCAATCATTTACCGCGGTATATGCCTAGATTATTCCAGATTTGTCGCCAAATTGAGCGGATTACTCTTTTTGCAATTTTTATCGCAGGTCGGCGACGATTGGATGGATTTTTGGCTAACGGATGCGCTTCATCGACTCATTCCGACTCCCGATCGATTCCTGATGGAAGTGCGTGTTCCCGCGGTCGCGTAGGAACCAACTGCGCTGAAATCGGAGTCTCCGGCGGCCCAAAATTCCAAACCCTAGCCACGAGGTCCAACTTGTGATTTTCCAGTACTCCGGGGCCTTTTCTGCGAAACTGCCAACCAAGTGCTTTATCCCTAGCCGCCGGCATTGGTTGCATTTTGAGCCCGGCTTTTATTTTTTTTTCTTCCCTTCTTCTCCTTCCCCAAACCACTCCTCCACACCTCCCTCCACCTCGCCGCCGGCGGCCGGGCCATACGTCGGCGGTGCTCCATTTCCTCGCCACTCCACCACTACATCCGATCCAGTCTCCGCTTCCATCCCGACGCTGCAACCTCCACAGATCCCGCCGGATCCAAGCTGCCACCACGATCTCGGCCTTCTTCGCGCCACGCCGTGGCCTCCCTCCGCGCCGCCTTTGCTCCACCAAGTGCCACCACAGCCGCGCCTCCCGCTTGCGCCGGCCGCCATCTTCCTCGGCGAGCTCTCTACTCCACAGCGCCGCCCCCGGTCTGCCATGGCGCTGCCTCCTTCCACAAGTCCAGCGCCGCCCCTCCAGATCCGCTGCGCCCCTTCCTACTCCGGCACCGGGCCGCACTCCTCCACCACGGCCGGTCCGTGCCTCCACTACTCCGGGGCAGTGCCGGCGCCACCACTCCAAGTCGACGCCTCCCTTCGCGCCTCCACACCCGAGCCAACCGCCCCTGCCATGGATCTGCCGCCACCATCCACGCCGGCGCCGATCCGCTGCTTTGGTGCTGCGCCGTCGGGCCCCTGCTGCCACCATCCACGCCGGCGTCGCCCCTCCACGTCCAGCGCCGCCATCATCTTCTTCCACCTCTCCGGTGATCCTCTTCTCCCTCGACAACTATTTCAGTGACATCTTCCCTTCTCATCCTTCTCTTTTCCCTCTTATTGTTTTCCTGTGATGCTTGTGTGATGCTTGTATGAGAACAGGGTTTGATTGTGAATGAGAATTTTGACATTTGAGTAAATTCTAGATTAATTGTGTGTTTATTTCTTTGAGTTGTAGTCCCTGGATGTGTCTCTTGTTTGTTTGCGATCAGAATTTTCTTGTTGCTTATGCTGATGTTGGATTATGGCAATTGATGGGAATGAGGATTAACTGCAATTGAGTCACAGCTCAAGCTTGATTCCAATTTATTGTTTTACTCGATGCCCTCTCCTAGAATTCCCTGTGATAAATACTGTAGCACCTTAATATGTTTGGCTGTTGAGTTGTGTTGATTATCTATCTTGAGTTTTTATGCTATAGCCTGCTGTTATTTGATCTTCGTGTTTGATTTATATTGAACCCAATTTGCTGCATATCTAGTTTGGATTGCTGTGTGTAGACTCTTGTTGATTGTTTCAGCTAGTCCTTTCTGCTTGAACTGCTTCCACTTAGTAGTGTTTTCTCGGCATACAATTCTTGTCTCACTACCACAGAAATAGACGTCCTGGACGGCACATCACAGACGGGTATGAACTGTTCAATGGAAAACCGTCTGTGAAGGCCTGTCGGGAGAATATGTTCAGATATCACAGACGGTTCTGACGTCAAAAACAACTGTGATAGTAAACCAGACGGTTCTGAACACAAAACCGTCTGTGATAGTATACTTATCACAGACGGCTCTAACCTAAAAACCGACTGTGATATATACAATCGGTTCCCAGCTAAGAACCGTCTATGATAGTCTAATTATCACAGACGGTTCTAACCTAAAACCCGACTGTGATATATACAGACGGTTCTGAGTTCCGAACCGTCTGTGATAATTAGACTATCACAGATGGTTCGGAACTCAGAACCGACTGTGATTTATACAGTCGGTTGTAAACCACGAAGCGTCTGTGATAGTGTAGTTATCACAGACGGTTCTGATGTATGAACCGACTGGAAAAGTACCGGCGCTTCGAATTCTCAACTGTGATCATTTCTGTCTCCGATCTTCGCGCATGGCGCCTAGGAGAACACGAAGCATCGCTTTGGAAGTTCTATAAATTGACAGTGGAAAAATTGTCATTTACTTTACAAGTTTTTATAGTTTTCAGACTGTTTGACTCCTTAGCTTCTCTGCGCCAATGGCATCCTCGATGGCATCGTCAGCCTCGCCCTCCCTGGTATGAACTCTCAATCTTTTGGACTTACCCCTGTATTGTTAA
Source organism: Pharus latifolius (assembly GCA_019359835.1). Classification (NCBI taxonomy): domain Eukaryota; kingdom Viridiplantae; phylum Streptophyta; class Magnoliopsida; order Poales; family Poaceae; genus Pharus; species Pharus latifolius. Next base: position 13,443,025 of record CM033327.1, on the reverse strand, counting down.
TCCATGTTCAATACATTCTTGACCTGTTGATTTGCACAGGGAAGGGGAGCCGTGGAAGACACTGCCAAAGTCAAGGCCGAGCTGAGGGCCCTCCAGGAGGAGCACAAGCTCCTCACGGAGAAGCACACTCGGCTACGGCTTGACCTTGACGATCTCTTCCAGCGCATTCAGCGCATGAAGACGGATGGTGACAATGCTAGGGCGAGGACGAGGCGTCTTCGCGAGGAGAAGAAAGCCGCGGATATGACCATCGCTGGCTGCGGTTTGACAATGAAGGATACCATCGCGAAGCTGAGGGAGGTCGCAGGCCTTCTCGACGCTGAAGTAGTTGATCCTGAGAAGGACAACTTGTCGCTGGAGGAGTCCTGCGTCCTGGCTGCAAGTCAAACTGACTTTATTCTAGATGCAGCCAGGGCTAAGACCACTCCTTGACCTAGCATTCTGTATTTTTACTTTTTTTTGTAAGTGATGAAACAAATTATTGAAAACTTTGTTCTTATGTCAACTTTCTAATTTTCCAGCACATTCTTGGACTGCATGCAATCTTCCCTCTTTCATTATCTTTCTTTAGCTTTTGTCGAACATTCGACCATACAAAGGTATGTACACTGTGTGCGATCAAGGAATGACTATCGCGATCTTTGGCTTGTGATCGGAGCCCTTGAAATAATATAAAAACAATATAGAAGTCGCAGGTCCCATGCAAATAATATAAAAAGAATATAGAAGTTATATATCAACGTGCTTTGAATATCACAAACGGCTCTGAGGTAAAAAAAATCTATGATAGTCACATTAGAGACGGTTTTTATGTAAGGCCCGACTGTGATAGTCCCAACAGTGTCCTCGCCTCGAATTCTCCACCTCTATCAATATCACAGACGGTTTTTAACTCCAAACCGTCTGTGATAGTAATATTACAGACGGATTTTATGTAAGGACCGACTGTGATTGGAGAACAGTTATCGACGCTTCAAATTCTTAACTTCTTTCAAATTCTCAGCGGTTCAATTGGAAGCAAAACTCCAGGGAGGGAACAAGTATTTGTAGAAGTCGAACAGTTCAATATTCAACAGACATATTAAAGACGGTTCGGACATCAGAACCGTCTGTAATATTAAAGCAGACGGTTTTGATCTCCCAACCGTCTGTGATAGTCCCAATAGTGCAATTCTCTACATGCAATTGTTGATAACCGCACATAATAACTGAGCAGATGAAGAGACTTAATTATTTACTTCAAATTTAATTTGCATCGAATTATGTAATCTGACTCTTCAACTTCCTTTGCCGTGTTGCAGTTTATCTCCCGAGAAGTTATATATCATGAATTTATTGACCTTGAAAACCAGTAGTGCGCTTTTTAGAACTCGAGGCACCCGCGCATATGAACCGTCACCTTCTGTTTCTATAAATAGCGAGACTCCTAAATCCCTGTCTTTATTCCCTCCTCAACTCCCACCTTGATGGCGAGCCAAGATTCCAGTGAGGTTATTGAAATTGATCAGAGTGATGAGGAAGAGATAAGGAATGAACTCGATCAGGATCTTCAGAAAGTAAGTCCTCTCTGAAAATCTAATACAGATCTTTCTTTTATGACTTGATTACCTCGAAACAAATGCATTTCGAAATCCACAGGTGCTTGAGGAAATGCTCCCTCCAAAGAAGAGACTTAGAAATGATGAAAGATCGTACAGTGGAGCTGCAGCGAAGACTCTAGAGGGTGCTGAGGCCTGTGTTGCCACATTGCCCCTTGCAACCCCTCCAGTTGCATCGACTCCACCTTTGGAGATCCACAACAATCCTTCCAATATCCCCTCTTCAACAGCTTTGTATCATCAGCTTTTCTGTGGTAAGGCTCACACTTCCACTCCGAAGCTTGGCAATCATCTTCACCCTCCCAGCATACGGTCCCTAGGAGAAGCTGGAGAAGCATATGTGCAGGAGGAGAAAGCTGCCTTGTGCTGATGTGCAGAACTCTCCAAAAAAAAAAGAGGCGCTAGAGAAGCATTCTGAGGGGATGTCTTTTGCCATTCTGCACTTGGCAGAGTGCTTTGAGTTGCAGCTTCATCTCCACCTTTGTTGTATCAACTTTAATTTCTTGGATGATCCTACTGATGCCAAATCCACTCCTTTGCTGAGAGATGATGTTGATAGTCTTAGAGCCATTGGTAGTTCTCCTGGGGCGGCCAGTGTAGATCCTACTGATGCCAATACGTCCCTAGGAGAACTTTGTAAATTACTTTTGGAACAGGTCGACACTAATCAATTGGTCGCTTAATTAATAGTATCTCTTATGTATGGAAAGATTGTAAGAAATAAGAAATTTCTTTTCCTTATATATCTGGCTTTCGATTGATTATGTAACTAATAATCACCAAATGATGTTCTGTGTAAAAATGTTAACAAGAAAATACTGCTGCGATCAAGACGGTTTTTAACTCAAAACCGTCTCTGCTTGAAAGATTACAGACGGTTTTAATTTCAGACATATATATATAACAAATATGAAAAACAAGATAAAACCAAATAGTCTGAACGTTCATTTTTTTAAATACTAACATTGAAATAAGATAGAACCAAATATGAAAAACAAGTGGAACAACTGATGACCAGTAGTCGAATGCAAACAAACAATCTGGGATATTATAGACGGTTCGGACCTTAAAACCGTCTGTGATAACACAGACGGTTCTGAGGTAAAAATCGACTGTGATAATCACGTAGACGATTCGGACCTTAAAACCGTCTGTGATAATCAAATACACAGACGGTTCTGAGGTAAAAACCGACTGTGATAGTAAAGCGGACGGTTTGGAGTTCATAACCGTCTGTGATATTTCTTTCATAGTTACACAAATTGCACCGATATTACTGACGGTTAATAGAGTGAAACCCGTCAGTAATATTCTGTTCTTCAATAATGCACCGATATTACCGACGGTATTATATAGAACCGTCTGTATTGAACCTGGTATAAAAGGTCTTTTGGCGGATGTTTTGAGCTAGTCGTACTCTCTTCCTCGACCTACACTGTCCAGTTCGAAGAGATTTGGGGCAAGGAAGAGCGAAATCTCGAAAGGCCGGGGGAGCATTTGGGGGCAAAAATTTGAGGATCGAACCAAGGTTGGTACTTGCTCCCAAGGCATACACATTACTTGATTTCATCATCAATATCAATCTCCATTGATTTACTAATTAGCATGTGTATGAATTTGATTAATTGCAGATGGTCCGAGACTGGATGTATAATGACAACCGAGTGGGTGAGGAATACATGAAAGGTGTTTTTGATTTCGAAAAGGTTGCTGAGCAAGACATGGTGAAGAAGGGTTTACCATATATGTACTGTCCTTGTGTAGACTGCCAAAATATTAAGATGTTCATCAACTCATCTCAAATTGTCGCCCACTTGATCCGACGTGGTTTCAAAAAGGGGTACACGTGTTGGGTCCACCATGGAGAAGAGCCAACTGCAGAAACAACTGCCACTCAGGTTGAGGAACAGGACATGTCGGATCCGAACAACGACTTCGACGAGGAAATGCCAGAGGATGACCATTTAGATGACATGTTGCGTGATGTGGAAGGAAATTACAGTGAAAGGGAGTTTGGCAAATTCAAGCGCTTGATTGAGGACTCAGAAAAGCCGTTGTTCCCTGGTTGCAAGTCGAAGTACACAAAGTTGGCCTCTGTGCTTGAACTGTTAAAATTGAAGGCAAGCAACAGCTGGGCCGACAAGAGTTTCACAGCACTGTTAGATCTTTTGGCGGACATGCTCCCGGAAGGAAACGAGTTGCCAAAAAACACCTACCAAGCGAAAAAGCTGTTGTGTCCTTTGGGAATGGAAGTAGAAAGGATACACGCATGCCCTAATGATTGCATCCTTTACCGTAACGACTACAAGAATATGCATGTTTGTCCGGTGTGCGGCGCATCCCGCTATAAGCGTACTAAGGACCGAACAGACGACGACGACTGCGCGGAGATAAAGCAAGGACCTCCTGCTAAGGTGTTGTGGTATTTGCCAGTCATTCCCCGCTTGCAGCGTTTGTTTGCAAACCGTAAAGAGGCAAAATTACTGCGTTGGCACTCGGAAGACCGGAAGAAGGATGGAAAGCTGAGACACCCCGCTGATTCTTCGCAGTGGAGAAACATCGACAGGGAATTTGTTAACTTCGGAGCAGAATTGAGGAATATAAGGTTCGGGTTGAGTACCGATGGAATTAATCCTTTTAGTAACATGAGCAGTCGGCATAGCACTTGGCCGGTTCTTTTGTGTATCTACAACCTTCCTCCTTGGTTGTGTATGAAGCGCAAGTACATCATGATGTCTCTACTTATCTCAGGACCAAAACAACCTGGAAACGATATTGATGTGTACCTAGCACCATTGATAGAGGATCTCCTAACAATGTGGAACGAAGGGGTGCAGGTATGGGACGCATACAAACGAGAGAACTTCATCCTACGTGCTATGATATTCTGCACCATAAACGATTTCCCTGCCCTTGAAAATTTGTCGGGCCGTACTACGAAAGGAGCCAAAGCCTGCCCCCACTGCGAAGATGAGACTGAGAGCGTGTGGCTGAAGAATTGCAGGAAAACAGTGTACATGCGTCACCGTAGGTTTCTTCCGAAGAATGACGCGTACCGTAAGAGGAAGAGGGAATTTGACGGCCACAAGGAAGATGGTTCAACCCCGAAGCCTACGCGCGGGAAAGATGTTTACTCACTGGTGAAGGACATAGACGTTGTGTTTGGAAAGGGTGGTAAATTGAAACCCCGCACGAAGAACACTTGCAAGAAGAGATCGATATTTTGGGACTTACCGTATTGGGAGCATTTAGAGGTTCGTCATTGCATTGATGTCATGCATGTAGAGAAGAATGTTTGTGACAGTTTAATCGGCCTATTGCTGAACATCCCATGGAAGACAAAGGATGGCGTCAATGTGCGGCGTGACATGATCGAAATGAAAATCAGGCCCGAGCTAGCATCGAGAGAGGACGATAAAGGCCGTATATACCTCCCCCCCGCATGCTACACTTTGTGCAAGGCTGAGAGGACAGAACTCTGTAAGTGTCTCTATGGTGTTAAAGTTCCATCGGGTTACTCCGCAAATATGAAAAAGCTTGTGTCCATGGGCGATTTGAAATTGCTGGGTATGAAGTCTCATGATTGTCACGTATTGATGACACAAATGCTTCCTGTTGCCATCCGGAGTATTCTGCCGCATAAGGTCAGAGAGACGATCACGAGGCTATGTTTTTTCTTCAATGCAATTTCTTCGAAGGTCATTGATCCCGATGGACTGGATTCTTTGCAGAGCGAGGTGGTTCGAACTCTCTGTCAGCTTGAGATGTATTTTCCTCCATCGTTTTTTGATATCATGGTCCATCTCACCGTCCACCTTGTCAGAGAAATCAAGATATGTGGACCCGTGTTCCTACGTTATATGTATCCATTCGAGAGGTACATGGGTGTACTTAAGGCCTACGTGAGGAATCGGTCCCGGCCCGAGGGTCGCATTGTCGAAGGTTATGCAGCGGAAGAGGTTGTTGAGTTCTGCATCGATTACCTGGCCGAGGTAGAAGCAATAGGAGTTCCTGTGTCTCGTCACGAGGGGAGGCTTGATGGTGTTGGCACTATTGGACGGAGAGCCATCACTCCTGATTTCGATATGTACTCGAAAGCTCATTTTTGGGTCTTGCAACACATGACGGAGGCGTCTCCATACATCGACGAGCACAAGGAGATGCTATGACAAGACAATCCTCGCCGATCCGAGGTTTGGATCACGGGACAACATAACAGTCGATTCAACGCGTGGATGAAGGTGTGAATCACCGGAGAGTCCGCAAGTGAGAACCTTAAATGGTTGGCAAAAGTGATGAGGACATCACTCCTATGCATACGCCCGAGACTCCTCCAGTTGTGATGTAAGGACCCATCACAAGAGCACGAGCACGGCAATTGAATCAACAGGTGAGCTCGTTCCTAAGTGCCCGTGCATATACTTGTGAGGATGGTATTCTACCTAATGATATTATTGATTATATTGTACTTAGGAACTTTGGAGAGGATCATGAAGGCCTTGGGAACCAGCAAGGGCCAGGAGGGAGGCAAGGAGGGTGTCCAAGTCAAGTTGGAGGCCAATTTATCTCGGAGTCGACTACCTCGGCCACCAGGAGCAGTGTTCACTAAAATCGTCACCCAGGCCACAAGCGGGCTCCGATTTCGATGATCCACATATTCCTGGAAAGCTCAGGAGATAACCTTTCCAATGGCACCGGTTTCAGGTCATTTGGACTTCGGAGTCGACGGGAATTCACGTTGCAAGTTGGTGGACAGAATCTGTCCCAGGGTGCTGCGTCACCAATTTGGGCCGTTGGCCCGTGTATCGTGTTGGAGCCCATCACGGACGCGTCTAGGGTCTCTAGGACGTCCCTTAGACCTTATATTCAGTAGTCGCCGCTAGGGTTGAGGCGGGTTTTGCTTAGATCAATTCTGTCTTTGAACAGTGTCGCCGTTCATCGGTTTGTGAGACCCCAACTCGTGAGTTTCATCCTCAATTGCAAATTCAGTTGCATCTTTCTTGTTCTTGCTTGTGTTCTCGATTCACTGGCAGGGATTAGCCTTCGTGGCGAGGTCAACCGGGCAGCGCACGGTTGATAACCAGAGGACGCGTGGTGCTGCGATTGCAGGGGTTTTGATCGTGCCGATCAAGAAGCCGGATCGTGTGTGTCTCGCACCGCCTAATCGACTTATCCTCCACCTGACGGAAGTTCGGGCATCCCCGTTCCCATTAAGTGGTAATCAGAGCAAGGTTACCGTCAGGTTCGCCTTTTCCCTTAGTTTGATTTAGTTTTGCGTTCGCCCTATAGTCCACGAAAAAGCCAAAAAAAAAAATTGCAGTTCATAGTCTACCATACCTAGAACCGCGCCTAGCCTTTGCACAATTTCGGTTTCAGAGTCCGTAGTACTGAGTTTGTGTCCATAGTCGAGTCGTGTTGCTGGTTTAGATCGTGGTCTTAATTTAGTTGTGTTTCATCTCCGCTGCATCCCATATCCTACACCGATCCAGTCACCAATCGCCGTTTGTGTCCTTGTTGGAATTGGTTTGCTTTGTGGTTTTCATCATTTTCGGAGTCCTGGTTGTGTTAGGGTTTCCCCTTCATAAAAACCCTAATCCCTCACCTCCTGTTAGCCATACCGCCACCCCTCATCACAGAGCCTTCCACCATAGATCATCGCCTTCCATATCCACTCCAAACACCCTTGAGTTCGGAGAGGTGCTGCCTAGAAAACCCTAATTCGGAGTCCTTCCGTAAAACGGCCATAACTTTCGCATACGGACTCGAAATTAGGCAAATTTTATATCCGCGGACATCTACAGAAAATTTTACATCCGATTCTCCCCGGCTTCGCCAAATTTATTTTTGTGAAATTCCCCCGGGAAGATTGAGTTTCCGGCCGCCGAAGTTTGAGCACGCTTTTCAGAGAACACTTCTTATTTCATATCGGTTTCATCTTACATCTGTTCAGGCTGAAATTTGTGTACTGTCTACCTTTGTGCTCCTGATCCTAGGAAAAATATCAGAAAAATCAAAGAAAAATAAAAAAAAAATTGTGAAAGAAGCGTAGAGCAAAAAAAAAAAAAAAAAAAAAAAAAAAAGGACAGGAGCAAAGGTTGGTGCTTTTACCGTGCCTGATAGAAGTGTTTTGCTGCTGTGCTGATATTTGTTCATATATTCTAACGCCTTGTTGCTTGTCTCTATATATTCCTTGCTTTCTGCCGCAGCTAGAATAAGGACACGTTTAGACCAGCAACTAGGGCAAGTGCTTTTGGACATTTATTCAGCATTACTATCTGTTACTGAATTGTGTGCCACTCCATACATATAACCTTCCTACAGCTCCACAAATACATCCTTCTGATCAGCACAGGTTATTGACCCCTGCAATCGCTTCATCACGCCCTCACGGTGTCACGAACCAGCCACTGGTTGCACCGTCGCTCGCTGTGTTGGTAAGAACCGGGTAAGAACTTGGTAAGATTGCTTGAAAGCGCGAGATCCCACCTAGTAGTTCATAGGGCTCATAATACTTGTGCTTGTTTTCCTTCTGTCCTTTTTCTGTGCTAACCATGGCAGGTGGCAAGAAGGGCAGGAACGAGGATGATGTTACCATCGAAGACTGTGTCCTTCATTCAGAGTTGTCGACCATGCTGGATGAGATAAAAATGATGTTCAAGGAGCATGCCACGACGACGAACAAGACCCTTGAGAGCATCGATCGACGAGTTTCCACCCTCACCGAGAGGATGGATGCCGTCGAAAAACGCCCTCCCGCGACCATTGATGGAGATGCCTCCGTCAACAGCGGCGCCAACCACGGCAACAACGACCACGATGAGGATGGTGATTTTGAGGAAGATGAAGATGAGCAGCAACGTGCCGCCAGGGAACGTGCTGCTCAACGAGACGGCCGTCTGCATGACCGTCTTCGCCGCAACCAGCACGGTATGGGAGGTAATAACCAGAACCGCAATGATGATCCTTTCGCTAAGGTAAAATTCACCATCCCTTCCTTTTCTGGAGCTTATGATGCTGATGCTTACTTAGATTGGGAGATGACGGTCGAGCAGAAATTTAATTCCCATCTAGTTCCCGAGATTCATAGAGTTAGACAAGCCACTAGTGAATTTAAAGATTTTGCTATAATCTGGTGGAATGAACTAGTAAATGCCCGTTTACAACCTGATTCTTGGGCGAGATTAAAAGATGCTATGCGTAATAGATTTGTTCCTCCTTCCTACCAACGTGATATGCGCAAGAGATTGCAACGATTAGATCAAGGTAGTATGACTGTTCAGGAATATTACCAAGAGCTTCAAAAGGGTATGTTACGTTGTGGGGTAGTAGAGGAACCTGAGGATAAAATTGCTCGTTTTTACGGTGGTTTGCGTCCAGAAATTCAGGAGATTGTTGATTATAAAGAATATACAACTGTCAATCGCTTGTTTCAACTTGCTATGTTAGTAGAGAAGGAGTTGCAGGGACGCCGTTCTAAGAGCAGGAGCAACACCGGCAGCACCTTCACGCCCCGAATGACTACGGGACAAGCGAAGACAGTGCCTTCTTCCACCTTCCGACCAGCTGCACCGCCACCTTCGATGAGCACACGACCGGCATCGACGGCACCACCCGCCCGTGCCGCGGACAGCAGCAAGTCGACCCCGCCAACACCGGTCAAGAGCTCCTCCTCCGTCGCTTCCACGGGCCGTACATCGACGGGAATTCGCTGCCACAAGTGCCAAGGGATTGGCCACGTCAAGAAAGAGTGCCCCAGCCAGCGGGCATACATCGCCACAGACGACGGAGGTAACATCAGCACCTCCGATGTTGAGGATGAGATCGACGACACCAGGGTGGACGACGACGAGGTTGATGATGATGCCACCTTTGGCGCCGAGGATACCGCTGCGTACAGGTCCATCATTGTCCAGCGTGTCCTTAGCGCACAAATGGAGCAAGCCGAGCAGCAGCAGCGCCACAACTTGTTCCAGATTTTCTTCGTCATCAACAACCGACGAGCGCGCGTGATCATTGACTCCGGCAGCTGCAACAACTTGGTGAGTACAGATTTGGTCAAGAAGCTTGGCTTGACCACACGCCCGCACCCACATCCATACCACATTCAGTGGCTGAATGATTCCGGTAGAGCTAAGGTAACACAAACAGTTCGGGTTCATTTTTCCATTGGTTCCTATTCTGATTTTGCTGATTGTGATGTGGTGCCGATGCAAGCTTGCTCTCTTTTATTGGGACGCCCATGGGAATATGACACTGATGCACTTCACCACGGTAGAAGTAATAAATACACTTTTATGCATAAGGGAAAGAAAATTACACTTCTACCTTTGACCCCCGCTGAAATTGTTAAATCCGATAGGGAGCGGCTTGCTAATGACAAGAAAACCATTGATGAAAAATCTGAAATTCAGCATGTAGCCAACCAAATTAAATTGAGGAATCCCGTCTTGCTTGCTACAAAATCTGATCTTGCTGCAATTAATGATGATGCTTTGTGCTATGCTTTGATATGCAAAGATGCTTTGTTTTCATTGGATGATATGCCCAGTACTTTGCCTCCTGCTGTCACTAACCTTTTGCAGGAGTATGCGGATGTTTTTCCTGCCGAGATACCTCCAGGACTCCCACCCATACGAGGGATTGAGCACCAAATTGATTTGATACCTGGAGCGAGTTTGCCAAACCGAGCTGCTTATAGGACCAACCCCGAGGAGACTAAGGAGATTCAGCGCCAAGTCCAAGATCTTTTGGACCGCGGGTATGTACGTGAGAGCCTTAGTCCTTGTGCTGTTCCTGTTATTTTGGTTCCTAAGAAAGATGGCAGTTGGCGCATGTGCGTAGATTGTAGAGCCATTAACAATATCACAATAAGGTACCGTCATCCTATTCCTAGGTTAGACGACATGCTTGATGAGTTAAGTGGTTCTATAATTTTTTCTAAGGTTGACTTGCGTAGTGGATACCACCAAATAAGAATGAAATTGGGAGATGAATGGAAAACAGCCTTTAAAACTAAGTTTGGATTGTATGAGTGGTTAGTCATGCCTTTTGGTTTAACTAATGCACCTAGCACTTTCATGAGCTTAATGAACGAGGTTTTACGAGCATTCATTGGGAAATTTGTGGTGGTTTATTTTGATGATATATTGATTTACAGCACGTCGTTACATGAACATCTTGATCATCTACGTGCTGTTTTTGATGCTTTGCGTGCTGCACGTTTATTTGGTAACCTCGAGAAGTGCACTTTTTGCACCGAACGAATATCGTTTCTTGGCTATGTTGTGACTCCGCAGGGAATTGAGGTGGATGAAGCCAAGGTGCACGCGATTAAGAGTTGGCCAACGCCCACGACGATTTCACAAGTGCGGAGCTTCCATGGACTTGCCGGATTTTACCGCCGCTTTGTGAAGGATTTCAGCACCATTGCAGCCCCATTGAACGAGTTGACGAAGAAGGGAGTTGTGTTCCATTGGGGGCAAGCACAGGAGAATGCCTTCAACCTTTTGAAAGATAAGCTTACTAATGCACCTTTACTCCAACTTCCTGATTTTAATAAGACCTTTGAGCTTGAATGTGATGCTAGTGGGGTTGGAATTGGTGGTGTTTTGATGCAAGATAGTAAACCTGTTGCTTACTTTAGCGAAAAATTGAGTGGTCCTGTTTTGAATTATTCCACGTATGATAAAGAATTGTATGCTCTTGTGCGATCTTTAGAAACGTGGCAACATTATCTTTGGCCCAAAGAATTTGTTATTCATTCCGATCATGAGTCGCTAAAACATATTCGCAGTCAAGTGAAACTGAATCATAGACATGCTAAATGGGTTGAATTTATTGAATCTTTTCCTTATGTTATCAAACACAAGAAAGGGAAGGATAATGTGATTGCTGATGCTTTGTCTAGAAGATATACCATGTTGTCCCAACTTGATTGTCGTATATTTGGATTGGAATCAATTAAAGAACAATATGCTAATGATGATGATTTTAAAGATGTCTTGCTGCATTGCAAAGAGGGAAGAACATGGGACAAATATGTGATAAATGATGGATTTGTGTTTAGAGCTGTTGGGGGAAATCTCCACGCGGTCAAGTCCGGGTAAGTTCATGATTGTCCGGGGACAGTGGCCTCCGGTGCCTGCCCCGGGCGCCGCCTTTTAGGCGCCCGGGACCGTGCCTCCGGGGCATGTCCCGGGCGCCGCCATTTGGCCCCCGGGATCGTGCCCCCCGGGCATGTCCCGGGCGCCGCCATTTGGCCCCCGGGACCGTGCCCCCCGGGCATGTCCCGGGCGCCGCCATTGGGTCCCCGGGACCGTGCCCCCGGGCATGTCCCGGGCGCCGCCATTTGGCCCCCGGGACCGTGCCCCCCCGGGCATGTCCCGGGCGCCGCCATTTGGTCCCCGGGACCGTGCCCCCCGGGCATGTCCCGGGCGCCGCCATTCGCCCGGGGATAGTGGCCTCCGGTGCCTGCCCCGGGCGCCGCCATTTGGTCCCCGGGACCGTGCCCCCCGGGCATGTCCCGGGCGCCCCCATTTGGCCCCCGGGACCGTGCCCCCCGGGCATGTCCCGGGCGCCGCCATTTGGCCCCCGGGACCGTGCCCCCCGGGCATGTCCCGGGCGCCGCCATTTGGTCCCCGGGACCGTGCCCCCCGGGCATGTCCCGGGCGCCGCCATTCGCCCGGGGTTAGTGGCCTCCGGTGCCTGCCCCGGGCGCCACCTTTTGGGTCCCCGGGACCCTGCTCTCCGGAAGGGGTCCCGGACGTCATCGCCCTCCTAAAAGGTAGGTCCTCTGTCTGTTTATCACGTGCAGGTCACGCGAGGGACGCCTCGGGAATCAGCGACCACCTGTCAAGCATCTAAGGCGTTTGACCGGGAGAAGGACGGTCCTACCCTTCAATCCGACGGTGGCTCCCGGGGTAGTTTAGGTTTTTTACTTCTTTTTGGGGCCTATAAATAGCCCTTGTACCCCTCTGTTGTAAGGAATCACTTCATTATTATTTGGAATAGCTAATCTCACAGACGTGCTCCGGAAGCCTCTCCCCTGGAGAGAGCCTCCCCAGCCGACTCCGGTCGGGAGCGCGTCGACAGGACTAGGGCCCCCACCGGGACCCGAACCTGTATAAATCCACGTGTCAATTCTTGTGTTTGTCCGGCGGGGGAGGACCGGTCACCCGGTCAACCCGCGCTGCGTGATCTCCGCTAGGATCGTCTTCAAAACCTGCCGGGGTATTCTTAATACCACGACAGTTGGCGCCGTCCGTGGGGACCCGTGACGAATCGCCATGGCTCCTCCGAGAACAAGGGCCCGCGCCCTTCCCGGTGACGCCGGTCCCGGTGACCTGGCGGCACCCGTCCGGGACGCTGCTGTTCCGGCGCTTCCGTCCGGAGGCGACCATTCCCAGGTACCGCCTCCCACCTTTCCTCTCAATCTAGGTGCCTCCACCTCCGGGTCGCTCCCGGCGGCCGCGGGGACCTCGGCCGGGACGAGTTTCCCCCCGACGGCTCCCCCGGCCCCCCGGGACGCCCTGCTGGAGGCTCTCGTGGAGGGCCAGCTCCGCGCCCAGCGCTCTATGGACGAGCTCCTTAGTGTGTTGGCACGGCCCTCGGCCCCCACATTTTCGTCGCACCCATATCCGGGGATCATGCCCCCGTTTATGGGATACCCAGCGGCCCCTCCGGCGTCAGGGGGGCTGTCTACCCCGTATGATCCCGCTAGGGGGTTCCCTCCCCCCGCGGGATATACTTCCGGACACTTCTCGGCACCCGGGCCTGTCCCGGTGCCGGGAGGCTATTTCATGCCCGGGCCCTTCGTGGCACCAGGGGGGTACCCCGTCCCCGGCTCGCTTCCGGGGCTGGGGGGTCATTTCATGCCGGGGGCTATTCCTACGCCGGGAGCCAGTCCCGCCCCCCGCGTTGCGTTTACCGCACCGGGGCCGGTCGACAGAGCAGCTCCCGTGCCTCAGCGAATTTCCCCCCGCATTGGCTCCCCAACCCAGGACGTCGCCGAGAGGGCTCACCCCCCACTGGTTCCGGATGTCACAGGGGCTTCCCCCTTTCCGGTCCCGGTCGTTGCCACGGGGGCCCCCTCTTCGGATCCAAACGCCGCCCCGGGCGCCCCCTCCCCGGTTCCGGATGGTGCAGGGTCTCCCCCCTTTCCGGTCCCGGGGGCCGTCGCAGGGGGCTCCCCCCAGCAGGTCCCGGTAGCTCCCGGGCCGGTGGCCACAGTGCAGGAGCTCTCTCCCCCATCGAAGCAGATCCGCTCCTCCCGGGGGGAGGTCGAGCGAATGCATTCTCCCAGCCGCGGGGAAGAGACCAGCCGAAGGACCATCCTCCCCGGAGAGAAGCCCGGACGTCCGGGAAATCAGTCCCGGCCCGGAAGAGAAGCGTCGTCACCACCACTCCGGTGGCCCTCTTGGGCCGCTACCTGACTCGGATAACGAGGGGGCGTCCCCCGTTAAAGAAGACAGCGACTGGGGCTCCCCCCGGGAAGTGCAGGGGGCGAACCAGCCCCTGTGTCGAAGACTCCGCAGCATCCGATGGCCGCGGCCCTACCGTCCCCCGCACATCGAGCATTATAATGGCGAGGCGGACCCTTACGAGTTCGTGCAGATCTACTCCACCGCCATCTCCGCGGCGGGGGGGGACGAGAGTGTCCAATGCAACGTCTTCCCCCTCTACCTCACCGGCATTGCCCGCTCCTGGTTTTACAATCTGAAGGCGGGCTCCATCAAGTCTTTCTCGCAGCTCAAGCGGGAGTTCTGTGCCAACTTCCAGGGGAACTACGTGCGTCCCCTGGACTCCTCGCAGCTGTATACTGTCCGCCAGAGAACTGGGGAGACCATTAGAAGCTTTTTCAAGCGCTTTGCCCAGGTGAAGAGCAAAGTGGCCCATGTCCCCGACTCTACGGTTATCGAAGCCTGCAAAAGCGGCATCCTCCCGGGGGAGCTCCACCGAAGGCTCTCCCGGAGCTGCCCCTCTTCCGCCGACGAGCTCTTCAACGTGCTCGAAAAGTACGCTCGGGCGGAGGAAGACGACATTTGGAAGAAGACCCAGGGGGCTCCTGCCCCCGCCGAGCGGGGGGCCCGGGATCCCCCCAGACGCCCCAGGCAGGGGGGCCGTAGCGAACCACGGCCTCGGGACACTTTTGTCCTCGAGGGCGGAGGCGGCTCGCGCGACCCCCCGAAGGGCAACCGCCCCTTTCCCAAGCCGAGAGGCCATGGGGGAGGACAGTCTTCGCGCGGCCGCGAAGGCCCCGCGGGGAGAAGCCGGGAAGGACCGTGGTGCAGCTTCCACGGGTCCAGTACGCACGCCACCCGAGATTGCCACCAGCTGCTGCAACACTTCGCGGCATTCCTCGACCAGCGCGGGCAGGGGGGGGGACTCCGGCCTCCTTGCCCCCTCGGCAAGCTGTTCCGGCCCTTCCCGCTCCCGCGGGGGGGCAGCAGGTGCAGGAGGGGGAACCTTCAGACGCTCTCCCCTTTCAAACTTCTCAGCGCCGCATCAACATCATCGTAGGGGGCTCCGCCTCCGGGCGGGACTCCAAGCGCCAGCGCAAGGAGTACGCGCGAGAAGTTAAGGTAGTGGGGGTGCTACACGCGTCCGTGCCGCCCAAGTGGTCGGACGTCCCCCTCACCTTTACGGCGGAAGACGCGCGAGGGGTTCGCTTCCCCCACGACGACGCGCTTATTGTCTCCGCGACAATCTACAACTGCCACTTAGCCCGCATCCTCGTGGACGGCGGAAGCTCCGCCGACGTCCTGTTCCTCAAAACATTCAAGGAAATGCAGGTGGATGAGAAGCTCCTGCAACCAGCGGCGGGGCCTCTGCAAGGGTTTGTCCCGGGGAAGGCGATCCACCCCGTGGGCAAGGTAGATCTCCCGATCACCTTCGGCACCCCGGAGAACTACCGGACCGAGCTAGTCCGCTTCGACGTAGTGGATCTCCCCTCCTCCTACAATGTGATTATGGGGAGGACTACGATCAATCGGCTGGGGGCTGCCACCCACCAAAACTACTTGTGCATGAAGATCCCCGGGCCGCGTGGCGTGATCAACGTCCGGGGGGATCAAGACATGGCCCGTGCTCTATACGAGCGAGCTGCTGCCACAATAGGAAGCGTCAACCTGATCAAGGCACCCGGGGGGGAGGCTCCCCCCCCTGGACGTAGACGTCGCTGCGCCATCCCCTGGGAGGCCCCTCCTCAAGCCGCGTCCGGAAGGGGGCCTCCGGAAGGTCCCACTGTCCCTGGGCAGCAGAGACCAAACTGTCCAAATCGGGGCAGAGCTCCCCCAAGACCATGCAGCGCAACTCGCAGCCTTTCTGCGCGAAAACTCCGATGTTTTTGCGTGGAAGCCTTCGGACATGCAGGGCGTCGCCCGGGAGGTTATTGAACACAAGCTCGCGGTAACCCCCGGTCACCCCCCTATCAAGCAGAAGTTGAGGAAGCTCTCCCTCGAACGTCAAGAAGCCATCAAGATGGAGATAGCCCGGCTCCGAGAGGCGGGGTTCATCCGGGAAGTGTTGCACCCCGAGTGGCTCGCAAACCCCGTCCTCGTCAAGAAGTCAAGTGGCAAGTGGCGCATGTGCGTGGACTTCACCGACCTTAACCGCGCTTGCCCCAAAGACAACTTCCCGCTCCCGCGGATCGACCAACTCGTTGACTCCACCGCGGGGTGCGAGCTGATGAGCTTCCTAGACGCCTACTCGGGATACCATCAAGTCCGGATGGCGGAGGGGGATGAGGAAAAGACGAGTTTTATAACTCCCCTCGGAACCTTCTGCTACCGCCATATGCCTTTCGGGCTCAAGAATGCAGGAGCCACCTTCCAGCGCCTTATGACGCTGGTGTTCAAAGATCAAGTCGGCCGCAACGTCGAAGTCTACGTAGACGACGCGGTCGTCAAAAGCCCCCGTGCAGCCTCCCACATCGACGACCTCGCAGAGACCTTCTGCAACCTCCGCGCGTTCGGGCTCAAGCTCAACCCGGAGAAGTGCGCCTTCGGGGTGCGCGGGGGAAAGCTCCTGGGTTTCCTCGTGTCCCAGCGGGGCATTGAGGCAAACCCCGAGAAGATCCGGGCCTTCCTAGAGATGCCCCCGCCGCGCTCCGTCAAAGATGTCCAGCGGCTCTCCGGCCGCCTGGCCGCGCTCAGCCGCTTCGTCTCCCGTTCGGGGGAGCGGGGCCTCCAGTTCTTCAAGATCCTCCGAGGGCTTGAGGGGTTCCGCTGGACCCCCGAGGCCCAGGAAGCCTTCAACGACCTCAAGAAGTACCTCTCGAGCCCTCCAATGCTCGTGAGTCCGTCTCCGGAAGAGCCCTTGCTCCTCTACCTCGCCGCGACCCCCGTCGCCGTCAGCGCGGTTTTGGTGAAGGAGCAAGGGGGGCAGTAACGTCCCGTGTACTACGTCCGTGAAGCCCTCCAAGGGGCCAAGACTCGGTACACGGAGATGGAGAAGATTTGCTACGCGCTCCTCATGGCGTCCCGGAAGCTCCGGCATTACTTCCTGGGGCACCCCATCACCGTTCCGTCGTCCCTCCCCCTGGGGGAGGTACTGCGGAATAAAGAAGCCACCGGCCGGATTGGGAAGTGGGGGGCCGAGCTTGCCCCCTTCTCCCTGTCCCTTACCGGCCGCTCCGCAATCAAGTCGCAGGTCCTCGCCGACTTCATCGCAGAATGGACTCCCGCCTCTGGGCCCGGGGACGAAGATCTCCCTGTGCCGCCCCGACGCAGTGACCATTGGACCCTGCTGTTTGATGGGTCGCTGTGCCTCGCTGGGGCTGGCGCGGGGGTAGTCCTCCGGAGCCCCGAGGGGAAGGAGCTCGAGTACGCCGCGCGGCTCGAGTTCCCCGCAACCAACAACGTCGCCGAATACGAGGCTCTGCTCCTCGGGATGCGCCTGGCGCGCTCCCTGGGGATCCGGCGCCTACTAGTGAAGGGAGACTCTCAGCTCGTTGTCTTCCAAATGGACAAATCTTACCTATGCCATCACGCAAATTTAAGTCTTTACTTGCAGGAAGTACGAAAAATGGAGAAACACTTCGACGGCCTTGAGGCCCGGCATATCCCGCGAAGGGAAAATGACCGGGCTGATGCTTTGGCCCGGGCGGCAAGCGCCCGGGAAACGCTCCCCAAGGGGGCCTTCTTGGAAACAATCACGAAGCCCTCGGTGGCCTCCCCGGACGCAGGCCCCGAGCCTCCGGTCCCGGAGGTCGCCGAGATCGTCCGGCCGTCGTCATGGATGGATCCCCTCATCTCCTTCATCAAGGGGGAGGGGGACCCTCCTAGCGAGACCGAGGTTAAGCGCCTCCGGGCCAAAGCCCGGGCATATCTCCTGCTCGAGGGAAGGCTCTACAAGCGGGGGGCTTCAGCCCTCCTGCGCTGCCTCCCCCGGTCGGAGGGACTTCAACTCCTGGAAGACATTCACGCGGGGAGCTGTGGTTCTCACCTAGCCCCGCGTGCCATTGCCGCCAAGGCCCTTCGGCAGGGCTTTTACTGGCCTACAGTCATGCGCGACGCGCGAGACCTTGTCTCCGCGTGCGAAGCATGCCAGAAGATGGCCAAGGGCTCGAATCTCCCCCCTGTAGCGCTGCGGACTATCCCCATCACTTGGCCCTTCGTGCGCTGGGGGATGGACCTCTTAGGGCCTTTCCCCCCAGCGCCCGGAGGATACAAGTATGCGGTGGTCGCGGTCGACTACTTTACAAAGTGGGTTGAGGCGGAGCCCTTGGCTAGCATCACCTCCCGGGCCGTTCAGCGGTTTTTCTGGAAAAACGTCGTTTGTCGTTTTGGTGTCCCCCGGGAAATCACCGTGGACAACAGGACCCAATTCGACTCGGCATATTTCCGGGAATTCTGCGAAGGCCTGGGGGTCGTCATCCACTTCGCCTCAGTGGCCCATCCCCAAAGCAACGGGGCCGTCGAGAGGGTCAATGGCGTAATCCTACAGGGGTTACGCCGGAGACTCGAACAAACCGCCTCCAAGCGGGGCGCGTGGGCAGAGGAGCTCCCTAGCATCCTCTGCTCCATGCGCACGACCCCGTCTCGGGCCACAGGGCGTGCTCCCTTCTCCCTAGTCTACGGGGCGGAGGCAGTCCTCCCCCCGGAGATTGGCTTCCGGTCGCTGCGGGTCGAGCTCCTGAACGGAGCCACGACCGCAGCCTACCGGGCCAACGAAGACAACCGGCGGCTGGAAATCGACCTCGTGGAGGAGGAACGCGACCGAGCGCTCCTCCGCCACGCCATCTACGAGCGCGAGATGTCGCGCGCATACAACCAGCGCGTGCGCGAGAGAGCTTTCCGCCTTGGGGACCTTGTCCTCAAGCGCGTCACAGACCCCCAAGCCCAGAGTAAGCTATCCCCCAAGTGGGAAGGCCCCTACAGGATCTCCGCTGTCCTAGGCTCGGGGGCCTACAAGCTCTCCAACCTTGAAGAGCAGGAGCTGAAGCACACATGGAACTTGCGTTTACTTCGCAAGTTCTACGTTTAGCCTTACGGGCCTGTCCCCTCCCCCGGGGCGGTCACGCCGGAGGGGGAGGGGGGACACTGTAACTTCCCTTTTTCCCCCTTCGCGGCTTCGCAGGTGGGCTTTGTATATTTCGTTAATAAATGCATAGTCTTTGTTCTTCAACTGTCTCACTGCAGGTTGTTCTTGTTTACCGCCCCTAGTGGTGATGCCCTCCCCGCGAGGATGCCTTCCCCGTGAAGATGCCCTCCCTGTGAGGATGCCCTCTCCGTGAGGAAGTGGGCCCTGCCCCAGCAAGTCCCTCCTGAAGGGCGGCTTACGAACAGCCCTCGTGGACTGAGGGTGTAAGCGGCAACCCGGTCCCCAGCGGCCGCGGTAACGAGTCACTTTGGGAGATTAGTCCCCTACCCAAACACTCAAGACCCGTCTCCGGGCACTTCCTCCTCCGGGAGTAGACGCTCTCCTCAGCGGGACGTCTAATGGCTTTCTGGATCTATCTTCCTCCTCCGGGAGTCGACGATATTCCCGGCTCCCCGTTCTCACGGCGACCGGAAGATCAGCCCCTTGCGGCTTGATTGGATCTATCTTCCTCCTCCGGGAGTCGACGATATTCCCGGCTCCCCGTTCTCACGGCGACCGGAAGATCAG
Organism: Pharus latifolius; assembly: GCA_019359835.1. Lineage (NCBI taxonomy): Eukaryota > Viridiplantae > Streptophyta > Magnoliopsida > Poales > Poaceae > Pharus > Pharus latifolius. The sequence goes on along the minus strand of CM033327.1, from coordinate 13,423,319 downwards.
CCCCTTGCGGCTTGATTGGCTCTATCTTCCTCCTCCGGGAGTCGACGTTATTCCCGGCTCCCCGTTCTCACGGCGACCGGATGATTATCTCTCGAAGACCTTATTCCCGGCTCCCCGTTCTCACGGCGACCGGACAACTGCTTTACGAAATGGGTTTCATATATTTTCCCCGAAAACATTATTCCCGGTTCCCCGTTCTCACGGCGACCGGACGAACTCTCCCGGGAAGCTCCCCTCCGGAGGTCATTGGCTTTTCATGAGCCCCTTCCGCGCCTTGTTCCCGGTTCCCCGCTCTCCCGGCGGCCGGATGAACCTCTCCCAGTGCCCCCGGCCACCCCGGAAGGTCCCTCCCTCGGAAATCCTGTTTTTACAATTTTCTAACTTAGAAAATATTTCCACAGGTTATGCTTCCCCCGGGGACCCTGTTTCCCCCACAGCACGCGGAGGCTTCCTCCCGCCCGCTGTGGGCGGGGGGGGACAGGGGGCCCCCGGGGTCACCCACGAAGAGACTTAGCTCATCTTTGTTAAGATGAGTCGTCCAGACCATCCAAGAAGAAGAAAATAGAGGCAATAAAAGGAAACAATGAGCTTTATTGATCAGCAAACCCGGAGGACATCTTCCCCCTCCGGTGGGTTTCGGAAATGATACAACCCGGGTCCTAACCCGGGGGATTTTCTACAAGCCTAAGGCCCCTACGCCTAAAGCTCCCGGAGGCGCTCCCTCAGCTCCCGGGCCAAGTCCCGGTACAGCGCCCGGACGCGACGCTGAGAGTCCCGAAGTATGTCTTCGGGCCAAAACTCGTACCCAGCCGGCGGAAGTATCCGGAGAGGAGGTATCATCTGGGTCTTCGGGCGCGGGGGAGTTAATTCGGCACGACTGTTGTCAAAATTATCCAAGTGCCATTCCGGGCGCCACCTCAACCGGACAGGCTCCCGGGCAGTACCGCCGTCGCGCCTCCCGGAGACAAGGCTCAGCAAAATCAAAGCCGCCTGGGCGTCCCCCGGAGAGCCTCTCCCGGACCGTTGCTCGGGAGTAACCCCCCGGGAATCCGCTTGGGCGTCCCCCGGAGAGCCTCTCCCGGACCGTTGCTCGGGAGCAACCCCCCGGGAACCCTGGTAACATTTCATTACAAAGACTTAGAAAAATTTCTAATATATTTCATTGCAAAATATTTTTGTACAAGTGCCCGGGGCTTCTCCTAAGAAGCTACCGGAATCAAAATGTCTAACAAAATAAAAAAGGGGTCCTAGCTAAAGACCCGGGGGAGGCTCATACTTTGGCATTGGGGTCCTCCCCCCGGGAAGCTTCCTCCGTGGCCGGGGCAGGGACATCCGCGGCCGGAGGCGCCGGTGTCGGGAACCACGTCCGGATGATCCGGTCGTAGAACCCCTCCGCCAGCAGCTCCACCTCCCGGCGCGTTGGCTCGAAGGCCTCCGGGAAGCCCCGGGGGATGCGCCCCCCGATCGCCCGAGCGCCGACCCCACGGTAGTCAACGAGCCCCGCGGCGGCCGCGATGACGGGGATCGCTCGGCCCCGTGCCCGGACGTCCGCAGCCTCCGGGATGGCGGAGACTTGTGCGTTAAGAAAACGCACAGCCTCCGCGAGGGTCGCCGGGGGCACCTCCGGGCCGCTCCCGGAGCCCAGGCTAACGCCAAGGCTTTCCAAGGCCGAGCGGACGGAGCGGCCCACGTCCGACAGCGCCCGGACGCTGGAGCTCTCGAGCTCCCGGAGCGCCTTCTCCCGCACCTTGGCCTCCTCTCGGAGGCGGATGTAGGCGCCCTCCGAAAGGTGCACCTGCGCCCGGGCCCGGGACAGCTCATCAAGAGCTTCGTCCCGCTCCCGGATGGCCGCCTCCCGCTGCTCGACGCAGGCCGAGGCCCGGCTCTCCGCCTCCTTGAGCAGCCGGGTGACCCGCTGCTCAAGGCCCCAGGTAACAGTCGCTACCTACAAATTGCTTAAAGAGTTAGAAAAATCTTAAGTGCAGGAAAAAAGCCGAAGTGTTGAGAGCTCGAGCTACCTGGGCTCCGAGGGACTCGAGCCCCTCAAAACGCTCGTGGAGCGTCCCTCCTGCTACGAAGGCCTGCACCTTCCGGTTGTGCAGGCCCTCCGCGTAGCGGGCCACCTCCCCCGCGGGAAATAGGGAGGTGTCTTGCCCGGCCCTCCTGTCACGGCCGGGAGAGGGCCCCCGGACCTCCGAATCCGAGAGCACGGCCGGCGTCGCCGGCGTCTTCGTCGACGAAGTTTCCTCCGAAGACGAAGACGAAGGTTGGGCGGGGATCTCCGCCCGGGGGGGGATCATTGGGCCTTTCCCCGCCCCAGGCCGGAGGGCCCTCGGAGCCTCCTGCTCCGGGGGGACCTCGAAGACTGAGGGGCTCCCCCCCTCCTCATCCACTGGCCAGAGGCGCGGGGGCGCCGCCCCCGAAAACCTCACTTCTAGCCTCTCCGGCGCCAATGCCGCCGAGAGAGGCGAGAGGAGCGTCACGCGAACTGGCGACGGGGCGTAGTCCGCCGAATCGGACCCCGCCCCATCGACAACAACCTCCTTCCCCCGGGCCTCGACGGGGGCCTCTGGGGGCGGAGGCGTCGCCTCTGCCCGGGGCGCCGCCCGGGCATGTTCGGCTCCGGGAGCTGCGTCCCGGGCCCTCACCGGCGTCGTCGCCGGAGCTGGGGCCTTCTGGACCCGGGGCTTTTTGGGCTCCGAGCCCCCGGCCGCGTCCTTCCCCCGTTTATGAGACCCGGGGGTGGGAAGGGGCTTCCTCTCCGGAAGCCTGAGCCCGTAGGCCTCGGCCACCAAGTTCCGGGGAGGCCCCTCCCCCACGAGGCGCACGATGCGCTCGTGTTCGTCGGCGAAGTACCTCCCTAGGAGGTGCTCCGCCTTGTCCCTCGCCGCCGGGTACGGCCGCACTGCAAGAGGTAAAAAGTTAGTCAATTTCTCATAAAAAACTGCAAGTACAAAAATGCAGGGGGCTTACGCCGCGTCACCGGCTTGACCGGAGGCCGCTGCTCCGGGCCCACGCCGATCCCCCTTCCCCCGCGTGAGAAGGGGGAAAGCCGCAGGAGCGCCAGCTCCTCCGCGGCGTCCCGCATTGAGCGGGCCTTCTTCACCAACACCACCTTCCCGAGGAGCTCGAACTCCTCGTCCGTCCACACCGGCGGCTTCGGTGCGGATGATCGGCTGTAGGTGGGAGGCTCCGGGGCGTAGACCACCGCCTCGTCCCGGACCCGGAGGTAGAACCACCTCCGGAGCCAGTCCCCCCAGTGGTCCCGGGAGGCCGCCGCCGGGAAGTCCGCCACCCGGGAGGGCAGCATTTGGACCATCACCGAGCCGAAGGGGGACTTCGGTCCTCCCTTCACCAGGTGGGAGCTCCGCGCCGCCGGTTCATAGAAGTACCGGAAGGCGCGGAGGGTGGGCTCCCGCCCGGTCGCTGTCTCGTAGAGCCATATAAAAAGGCCCATACGGACGAGCGCGTTCGGGGTGAGGTGGTTGAGAGCCACCCCGTACTCTTTGAGAAACTCCCGGAGCATCGGATGCACCGGGAGCCGGAGCCCCGCCTCGAGGAAGGCCTCGAAGGCCACGACCTCTCCGGGCCTGGGGCGGGGGGCTCCGTCCTTCTTTAGGGGGACCCGGATGTCCCCCTCTTCGACGACGCCCTTCTTGACCAAGGACTCCGCGTCCGAGGCCGAGAATTCGGAGGCCCAAAGGAAATCCACGGGGATTTCCTCCGGGGGCACCTCCGTGGTCTTCGCTCGACCTTTGGGCGCCATTAGGTGAGTTCTTTGTTTTTCGGTGGCTAAGTTTTCAGGTGGCTGTCAACGACTCCCGGACGCTCGCTACCGGAGAAGGCTACCGGAGAAACTACCGGAAGAGCGCTACCGGGAGAGCTGAAGCTGGAGTTGAAGATTTGGAATGAGCTTCCGGGGCCCCCTAGGGCCCTATTTATAGAGGCCGGCCGTGATCTAGATGCGCGCCACGTGGCCCCCTCGGGGCAATCTGGACCACTGAAATTCAAACCGTGCGCGGGAAACGAAGGGACAGGCGCGTAAATCGAGACGCCGGTTCGAACCGCGCGTGCATTTATTGCGAAAACGGCGCGGCCATAAAGTGCCCGGCACAGAAACCGAAGCGTCGCCGGGGCTCCGGTGATTTTCGTCCGGAGTTTGCGTCCGGAGATTTTCTCGGTACCGTAACCATTCCCTCCGGGGGCTCAGGCTTCGCCCCCGGAGGGCATGGGGGGCTGCTGTTGGGGGAAATCTCCACGCGGTCAAGTCCGGGTAAGTTCATGATTGTCCGGGGACAGTGGCCTCCGGTGCCTGCCCCGGGCGCCGCCTTTTAGGCGCCCGGGACCGTGCCTCCGGGGCATGTCCCGAGCGCCGCCATTTGGCCCCCGGGACCGTGCCCCCCGGGCATGTCCCGGGCGCCGCCATTGGGTCCCCGGGACCGTGCCCCCAGGCATGTCCCGGGCGCCGCCATTTGGCCCCCGGGACCGTGCCCCCCCGGGCATGTCCCGGGCGCCGCCATTTGGTCCCCGGGACCGTGCCCCCCGGGCATGTCCCGGGCGCCGCCATTCGCCCGGGGATAGTGGCCTCCGGTGCCTGCCCCGGGCGCCGCCATTTGGTCCCCGGGACCGTGCCCCCCGGGCATGTCCCGGGCGCCCCCATTTGGCCCCCGGGACCGTGCCCCCCGGGCATGTCCCGGGCGCCGCCATTTGGCCCCCGGGACCGTGCCCCCCGGGCATGTCCCGGGCGCCGCCATTTGGTCCCCGGGACAGTGCCCCCCGGGCATGTCCCGGGCGCCGCCATTCGCCCGGGGTTAGTGGCCTCCGGTGCCTGCCCCGGGCGCCACCTTTTGGGTCCCCGGGACCCTGCTCTCCGGAAGGGGTCCCGGACGTCATCGCCCTCCTAAAAGGTAGGTCCTCTGTCTGTTTATCACGTGCAGGTCACGCGAGGGATGCCTCGGGAATCAGCGACCACCTGTCAAGCATCTAAGGCGTTTGACCGGGAGAAGGACGGTCCTACCCTTCAATCCGACGGTGGCTCCCGGGGTAGTTTAGGTTTTTTGCTTCTTTTTGGGGGCTATAAATAGCCCTTGTACCCCTCTGTTGTAAGGAATCACTTCATTATTATTTGGAATAGCTAATCTCACAGACGTGCTCCGGAAGCCTCTCCCCCGGAGAGAGCCTCCCCAGCCGACTCCGATCGGGAGCGCGTCGACAGGACTAGGGCCCCCACCGGGACCCGAACCTGTATAAATCCACGTGTCAATTCTTGTGTTTGTCCGGCGGGGGAGGACCGGTCACCCGGTCAACCCGCGCTGCGTGATCTCCGCTAGGATCGTCTTCAAAACCTGCCGGGGTATTCTTAATACCACGACAAGAGCTAACCGCCTATGCATTCCAGTTGGATCCGTTCGTTTTCTTTTGATACAGGAGGCTCATGGAGGAGGTTTGATGGGTCATTTTGGTGCCAAGAAGACGGAGGCCGTGCTATCCGCTCACTTCTTTTGGCTGAAGATGAGGCGAGACATTGAGAGGTTTGTATCCCGCTGCACTACATGTCAAAAGGCTAAGTCACGATTGAATCCCCATGGTTTATATATGCCTCTTCCTGTTCCTAGCACTCCATGGGAGGATATATCTATGGACTTTGTTTTAGGACTACCTAGGACCAAGAGGGGGAGGGATAGTATTTTTGTGGTGGTTGATAGATTTTCTAAGATGGCTCACTTTATTCCTTGTCATAAGAGCAACGATGCTGTTAATATTGCTAACCTTTTCTTTCAAGAAATCGTTCGCTTGCATGGTATGCCTTCTACTATTGTTTCAGATCGTGATGCCAAGTTTTTGAGCCACTTTTGGAGAACTCTATGGAATAAATTGGGGACCAAGCTGCTGTTTTCAACAACATGTCATCCCCAAACCGACGGCCAAACCGAGGTAGTAAATCGTACATTATCTACTATGTTGAGGGCTGTTTTGAAGAAGAATTTGAAGATGTGGGAAGAGTGTTTGCCGCATGTTGAGTTCGCTTATAATAGGGCGGTACACTCCACCACCAAGGTAAGTCCTTTTCAGGTAGTGTATGGCTTCAATCCCCGTGCTCCTATTGATCTATTACCTTTACCTACTAGTGAACGAGTTAACCATGATGCTAAGGAACGTGCTGAATTTATTCTGAAATTGCATGAAAAGACTAAAGAAAATATTGCAATAATGAATGAAAGGTATAGGACTGCGGGAAGTAAAGGTAGAAAGGAAGTAAAACTTGAACCGGGTGATTTAGTATGGTTACACTTGAGAAAGGATCGTTTTCCAGAATTGAGAAAGTCTAAATTAATGCCTAGAGCTGATGGTCCTTTCAAGATACTTGAGAAAATAAATGATAATGCATATATACTTGAGTTGCCGCCCGAATTTGGGGTTAGTCCCACATTTAACATTGCAGATTTGAAACCGTTCATGGGAGAAGAAGATGAGCTTGAGTCGAGGACGACTCCACTTCAAGAGGGGGAGGATGATGAGGACATCACTCCTATGCATACGCCCGAGACTCCTCCAGTTGTGATGCAAGGACCCATCACAAGAGCACGAGCACGGCAATTCAATCAACAGGTGAGCTCGTTCCTAAGTGCCCGTGCATATACTTGTGAGGATGGTATGCTACCTAATGATATTATTGATTATATTGTACTTAGGAACTTTGGAGAGGATCATGAAGGCCTTGGGAACCAGCAAGGGCCAGGAGGGAGGCAAGGAGGGCTTCCAAGTCAAGTTGGAGGCCAATTCATCTCGGAGTCGACTACCTCGGCCACCAGGAGCAGTGTTCACTAAAATCGTCGCCCAGGCCACAAACGGGCTCCGATTTCGATGATCCACATATACCTGGAAGCTAAGGAGATAACTTTTCCAATGGCACCGGTTTCAGGTCATTTGGACTTCAGAGTCGACGGGAATTCACGTTGCAAGTTGGCGGACAGAATCTGTCCCAGGGTGCTGCGTCACCAATTTGGGCCGTTGGCCCATGTATCGTGTTGGAGCCCATCACGGACGCGTCTAGGGTCTCTAGGACGTCCCTTAGACCTTATATTCAGTAGCCGCCGCTAGGGTTGAGGCGGGTTTTGCTTAGATCAATTCTGTCTTTGAACAGTGTCGCCGTTCATCGGTTTGTGAGACCCCAACTTGTGAGTTTCATCCTCAATTGCTAATTCAGTTGCATCTTTCTTGTTCTTGCTTGTGTTCTCGATTCACTGGCAGGGATTAGCCTTCGTGGCGAGGTCAACCGGGCAGCGCACGGTTGATAACCAGAGGACGCGTGGTGCTGCGATTGCAGGGGTTTTGATCGTGCCGATCAAGAAGCCGGATCGTGTGTGTCTCGCGCCGCCTAATCGACTTATCCTCCACCTGACCGAAGTTCGGGCATCCCCGTTCCCATTAAAAAGGGCCCACGTTTACTGTACAAACATGGCAGGGATACGACATCAATGGGTACACATTTTACACGAAAGCTCAAGATCGAAAGAGCACTGTGCAAAATAGTGGAGTGAGCGTAGAAGCTTTCCATGAGGGGTTCACCAAGACAGGCCCAACAAGGGTAGTACGTGGATTGAACTCGTGCTACGGGTTCATTGAAGAAATTTGGGAGCTCGATTACGTACTGTTCAAGATTCCCCTGTTTCGATGCCGATGGGTCCAAATCCCACAGGGTGTGAAGGTTGACAGTTACGGTTTCACTTCTGTGGATCTGGATCGCGTTGCTTATAAAGATGAGCCATTCATACTTGCAAATCAAGCCATTCAGGTCATTTATGTCACTGACCCGGCCAATAAGAAGTGGCACATCGTCCTTCATGGCAAGAGAAGGATTGTTGGAGTTGAAAATGTCGTAGACGAGGAGGAATACAATCAATTTGATGAGATTCCTCCATTTGGAGATGGCGTACAGGTCGATACTGAAGACACCGACGAAACCAGTTACGTGCGTATGGATCACCAGGAAGGGTTATACTTTAAAGGTAATGAACTGTACGTCTTATCTCTCTGTTTCCATCGGTATAGCTTATATCTCCTATAATTCTCGTCTTTGCAGGGCCGCGGCAAGTGGAAAGTTGAGGATAACATGGTTGTGTACGTGGAAATTGTCGATGAAAGTTCCCATTTGTATGTAACATTAACTTGAGCATGCTCCACGTACATTGTATGTTAAATTTATTTGAGCATGCTCCACATTATAACCAATTATCGGATCTACGTACACAGTAACCAATTTACAGAGCATTTGGACTACATTTGAAATATCTGAGTGTTCATTTAAAACAAGTTTTCGAGCATTCAGAGTTGAAAGCTACAGATCAGTTTCAAGTTGTAAAACTAACGTTCAATAGAGAGATTATCAAGGACGGTTTTGACCTAGCACAGACGAGTATGATTCTAGAACCGACTGTGATAATCTCAGTCACAGTCGGTTCTCAACTCACAACCGTCTGTGATAATCTCTCTCTATGTAGATTACCACAGACGGTTTTTATTTGAGAACCGACTGTGATAATATTACTATCACAGACGGTTATATATATATAACCGACTGTGATGTTTTCAACAGTGTCCGACTCTTCGAGTTCTTGACGTGCACCGTCGGTTTTCAATTCCAAACCGTCTGTGATAATCAGAGTCACAGTCGGCTCTCAACTCAAAACCGTCTATGATAATCTCTCTGGTGACTATCACTATGTCGATTATTACAGACAGTTCTGATGCGAGAACCGACTGTAATAATATCGTCGCGGTTAATAGTTCAAGGCGGGGTTTGTCCCGCTCATTCCAATTCGCAACTGTTTGCCCTAGCTCTCTCCGCCCTCGCACCGTCCGTCGCGATCACCTCCATCGCCTCCCACCTTCTCCTCCTCTCCGTCCGTCGCGATCACCTGCATCGCCTTTCCACCGCAGGCGCGATCACCTCCATCGCCCTCCCGCCTCCGACGCGATCACCTCCATCACCTCCCCACCGTTTCTGTCATTCTTGGTTAATTATAAGTATATGGGTTTTGTTATAGAATTATTAGTTGCAGATTTACTTAAACTACTCTCTCTTTCACTTATGTTAGGAACTATGTCTGGTGACGAAATGCACCACTCGGGGAGTCAGGGTGACCTCGCTGGCGATGAGACGCCTGGGCCGGGGGTCGCCTCGTCCGCCGTGACCCCGCAGAAGAAGAGAAAGGGGCGAGGCCGGACGACATGCGCGCGTCTGAACAAGCCGGAAAAGCAGCACGTCCAGTTCGATGACAATGGTGTGCCGGAAGCTCCGGACAAACTTGTCGGTCAGTACCACTCACTATGCTGCAAAGTGGCAAGGGAGCGGGTGCCCATCACCACCTCCGATTGGGGTCAAGTGCCCCCAGAGTGCAAGCATGCGCTGTGGGAAGAAGTGCAGGCGGCGTTTCACATTCCGGAGGATCGCCAGTTCACCGTCCGCCGGAGGACACTTATGTCAATAAACAAGGCGTGGAGGAACTTCAAGAGCGAACTTGTCAGGCACTATGTGAAGGAGTCGAAGACCCCCTTCAATGACTACCCTTTCGTGACTACCGAGGCATGGCAGCAGTTCGTGGAAATGAAGGGCAAGCCTGAGTTCCAGGAGCTTAGTGCGAAGGGCCAGGCTAACCAGGCCAAGAACACCCACCCACACAGACTAGGCACCGGTGGGTATGTGGGGAAGAAGGCGCTGTGGAGGAAGCAGGACGAGGAGGCTTCCCAGTCTTCGGCCGGCAGTCCTTATGCGGGCATAACGGACGTACGCGCCCGCAATTGGTGCCGAGCAAGATCGACGATGAACTCCTCCGGAAGCGTCTCCGTGAGTAACCCCGCGGACAAGGAAGTGATCGACCGGCTGGTAAGATTGTTCGATCACGTACTATCCTCATAACACGCATGCAATGGGCTGTATTGCTAAGTTCTCCTGTTGTAGGTGACGCTGAGTGCGCAGGCGGCATCCGGAGAGTTCAACCCGAGGAGGGACAGAGATATCCTCACAGCGGCGCTAGGAAACAAGGAGCATCCAGGCCGCGTGCGCGGCCTCGGCGCCACTGTGCCTTGGAGGCATGGTTTCCCTGATGATGAGGAGGCGGCTAAGAGGAGAAAGAGATCCCACCAAGCCCGCGATGAATGGCTCAAGGAGGAGATGCGATCGGAGTTCGCTGTTCGGGACAAAGCACTCCTGCAGCAGTTGTCGGAGATGCGGTCCATGTATGAAGAGCTAAGAAAGGCGACCCAGGGCACTCCCGTTCTAGCAGCGGAAGTACCGACCCCCATTCCTGGCCACCGTAGTAGCTGCGCGTCTGCGCCGGGGTCTTCGCAGACGGAGCCCTCTCCAAAGTATCCGGTGGACTCTCTGCAGGTAATGACCGTTAATGCGCACTGTTTGTCTATGTTAATTCATTCGAAAGTGAGAAGCGGTGAAATTCAACATGTTAATGCGCACTGTTTGTAGGAACCCGCCTCCTGCAAGCTTATGGTGCTGGCCGGTGTCTTCCCGATCGAGACTGCCCGTGGGATGGCGCAACCATGCACGGCGGGGGCCACAATCCATGGTGCCCCTCTATGTGAGGGTTTTGCACGGGTCCAGGTGGACAGTGTCTTTGACCATTGCAAGGGTTTTCCGTTGGAGAAGCCGCCGAACGACGAGATTACCACTCTCGGGGATGCGGTGCACACGTTCGTGCAATGGCCCAAGAAAGACATTGTCCTGTATGAGGTAATTCCCCCACCAGTTTCATAATTTGTACTGTAATAATAGCCCTCAGAGTTAGTGTCCTAATACATAGGTTCTTACATCACGACATCACAGACCGACACGCGGCCTACTAGCCAGCATACCCCTCCGATGACGAAGCTGACTCCGAGTAAGAGGCAACCATTCAAGAAGCTGGCTATGAGGGGAAAAGCAAAGAAGAGCCCGGCGAAGGAGAGCGAGAAGAGTGCACCAGCTCTCATGCCGTTCTCTCTGGGGATGCCCATGGCCTCCGATACCGCAATTTCGAGCATGGGGTAGCATGCCAGAGCCTGCATGCATGGTACATGAGGAGGACAAACCAGACCAGGACGCAGCGTCCGACGCACATCATGGTCAAGTACACCGTGGTAGAGTTCCATAACGACGTTGGGACCTACTCGGTGACCTTCGAAGACCTGCACAATTTACTGAACAAAGATACGCTCGACTTGTCAATCCTACGGTCTTGGGTGCTGTAAGTATCCTACTATCCGTGCATATATGGATATATGTCATTTATTAATTGGTTACTTCCGTGCAGCTGCATGGCCAACTATGCCAAATCCAAGGGCATACCTGTTGGTTTCTTGGACCCCCAGATGGTCGCCGAGGTGATGTTTAGGACCGACACAGACTTCGTTGTCGACTACATCAAAAGAGGGTTGCTTGCTCAGGTCGACAAGGAGTATATACTTGTACCCTACAACCAGAGGTGAGTGCTTTCATCAGTACTTCACCCGTAGATTAGTGTCTCCATGTGCACACCCCCAAATTTAGATTAAATTTTTAATTCTCTACGTGTAATATGTAGCTACCACTGGATCCTGCTGCTACTTATTCCGAAAAGCAACAAGGTGTTCTACCTTGACTCATTGCAGAGGAAAGGGTACTCGTATTGCGGCGCACGAGATGTATTCGGAAGGTGATGTGGACCTGTCTTGCATGCATCTAGATTTACTGTCCTCAAATTGTCAATTTCGGCTATCCTCAAACTGTCAATTTTGACTATCTACAGGGCTTTCACGAAGTACTTTGCCGAGGTAGGGAGACAACACGAGCGGCGAGCCGATAAGTTTCAGTGGTTACAATTTTCGGTACAAATTTCAACTGGCATCTGTTTTACTTTATAACTTGTCCCCACCTAACTCTCGGTCTGTAAATTGGCAGTGCCATCAGCAGCCGGACGACAATACATGTGGGTTCTACGTGATGCGCCACATGTATGACTTGATCATCACCCCTCACCGGCCAGATTTCCCCGAGGTATACAACTGCTCCCCTTAATTTGTCTCGATTTGACAGAATTTACAACTTCAGCTAATTTTTTATGTACCAACTCTTGCTGCAGGGGGTCGACTTCCCTTCAGAAAGCCTTGACCCTCGGCAGATTGGTAATGTCCGAGGGATGCTCGCTGAGTTTTTCCTTTCGGAGGTCATATCACCCAAGGGGAAGTTTAGGGACCCACAAGGTTCGTATTAGTGCGGCCTTACATTTATTTGTACATCTAACACACTTTAATTGTCGATTACATTTATTTGTTCAATTGTACATATTTCTGAGTTCTGTGCTGTATATATGAAATGCTATACAAATATATTTGAGTACTGTGCACATGAAACTGTATATATTTGAGTACTGTACAAATATAATTCTGAGTTCAATTGTACAAATATATATGAGACTGTATATATTTGAGTACTATGCATGTATGAAATTCATGAACTGTATATATGAAAATGCAATTTGTACAGAGGACATCTGTGACTGTTATAATCTCAGACGGTTTGTAAGATCAAAACCGTCTGTGCATGCACAGACGGTTTTGATCTTACAAACCGTCTGAGATTATAACAGTCACCGATAATAACCCATCGCAGATGGTTTGGACCTCAGATCCGTCTGTGATATCACACTATCACAGACGGTTCTGAGATTATAACACTATCACAGACGGTTTCAAGATTAACACCGTCGCTGATATCGCAGATTGGTTTAATATGAGTATCACAGACGGTTTTGATCTCAGAACCGTCTGTGTTAAGAGTATCACAGACGGTTCTGAGATCAAAATCGTCTGTGTTGATATCCAAACCGTCTCTGGTAATCCTGGGTACCACAGACGGTTCTGATATCCAAACCGTCTCTGGTAATCTGAGTATCATAGTCTGTTATGACATCAAAGGCGTCTGTGATACTCATACTAACACAGACGGTTCTGATGTCAAAACCGTCTGTGTATACTCAAGTATCACAGACGGTTCTTGTAACATCCTGAGTTTTGGGGTGAAAAGTTTCTTTCTTAAAAGTCATGCATGCATATGTCTCTTCTAGATCAACCAAATCAGCCTCAGCTTTATTCTGTTCTAGCCCTAAAATCTCCAAAATCTATCCTGTGACCTCAAGTTAAGATCTAACTTTCCAGATTTGATCTATCAGTTATCCTAAACCTAAAAGCCTTCAGAACCCAGATTCAATTCTATCTCTAACTTCCAGATTTATCAACTCCTTTCTGTTTTCGAAAACAGAATATCTGTTATTACCTTTTACCCTAAGTTTCAGAAATTCAGATTTAATCAAAATCTTAGCCAAGTTCAGACCAGATTATTCCTGGATTATGATCAAGGGTATGCCAATACCTTAATCCAAAAAGTTGGCAGTCAGATTTTATCATCTAAACCTTTTTCGCAAATCAGTCCAAGAGTATCGCAGATCAGTCCTTTTTCCAGATTTTCTAAAAGCCAGAAAAGGCAAAATGTTGCAAATCATCTTCAAATTCGAATCTGATTCAGGGAACACCTCCCAAATGCTTTTCAACACAAATTCTTCTTTTATGAGTATCTCAAAATCAAACCCTAAATCCCAGAATTCGAAATCAATTGAAATTCAGATTTCAATTACCCTAAAATACCCTATTATCAGTTCATATCAAAAAAACATCCAATCATCTCAAATTTTATCTTTAATCTGTGCCAAATCATCTGTTGAATCAAGTTTGCTAAATCAGCAGAATCAATTCCAGATCAAACCTTCCAAATCTCCAGATTTACAGTTCAGTCCAAATCAAGAATTGGAAATTGCAATCAAGCCCAAATTCGACCAGGACAGCAGCTGCTGTGCACGACCAGAGATCGCCGTGCATTTGCGCCGCGCTTGCTAGCCACCGGCCACGCCTCGCCTCGCCTGAGCTCGTGCTCACTTGAATCTGCATGTGCACACGCGTCCACGCCCCAGCTATCGCCGTGGCAACGCCGTTGAACAGCTTGCTCCCGTGCGCGACCGTTGTCAGCAACTCTTCGCCACGTTGCTGTGCTTTGCCAGCCCTTGTCGCCACTGCCTTGCACCGCCCAACAGCATTGCGTCCCGATGAAGCAATGTTTGATCAGCAGTCACCTCGCCTGTGCGCCGTCGCGTCGCCGCTCGCCGCTGTTGCATCTGTGCCCGGCAAATCAAATCACTGGTGCCAATTTATTGCTATTACAACCTTGCAAGCTTCGCCCTCTGGTCTATTTAAGCCACCAGTACCCTGTGTTATTTTCTCTTCACCAGAACTTGACCAAATTTCCAAATTCCCTCGCTGCAGTCGTCTTCTCCAGCGAGTCCAGCAAGGAGCTTCACAGTGCCAGCACAATCTGCTGCACCTCTCACCAAATTAAAGCTATCAGTGAGTTCCCCTACTCATCCTCTCTGTGCTGTACCATTTAATTGCTCACCGGTGACCTCTAACGCCAGCGATCACCGGAATTGCCGATTACCCTGTTCCTGCAATGTAGATTAATTCAGCCCGAATTAGCTCTCGATTCTGTGGAAGAAGATGATCAGTGACTCATTTCCAGCAAGCCTATGCATCAAGATCTCCAGATTGAGCTCGAATTGAAGCTTTCCCCAGATTTGAGGTTCTCCAGAAACCGACGATCGTCGCCAGGCTTCTCCGGCCATCCTCCGACCAAATTGATCGTGCAGGTGACTTCCTCTTACCTCTCTTTCACTTCCTGAGCTTGGAATTAAGTTCATTCGGCCTAAATCGAAAAGCCCCAAATCTCATGTCTTCTTCTCCAGCGTCGATCACCGGAAACCTATTCCTGGCCGTTTCGGCTTCATCCACTTTGTCATTCAGGTGTGCCTCAACCTCCTGAACATTTTTGTCTTCTAGCTCAATCTCTGAAACTGTCCAGAATTCCAGATACAGCCATGCCAAGATTGCTGTCCAGTGGCTTCACTGTGCCGTGTCGCCACCACACTTCTCCTTTGAATTTCATCACCTTCCAGCCATCTTCTGCCCTAGATCCTGTTGAATGATTTGTTCATGTTATCATTGCCTACCTCCCAGACAAAGTGGTGCATCATTTGGAGCTCTAGATCAAAAGTTATGCCAAGCCCTAGTTTCTGGCCATGTCAGATTCAATGCCAAACTATGTCAGTCAGTGGCATTAGCCCTTTTCACTCCCTTCCAGATGTGCATTTTGGGCATAACTTTGTCTCTTAGATTCCTGAGGTTGTGATCAACATTTTCTTCTTCTATCACAACTTGATTTGAGCCCTTGAATTATACTTGCTGCTAAACCCTAGCTTTTGACACTATTCCAGTGCATGCCAGCCAATGGCATTGGCCTTGTTTACCCACTTCTGATTGTGCATTTTGAAAGCCACTTTGTCCACTGAATTTGTAGAGTTATGATCTATATTTTCTTCTACTGTCATAACTTGAGATAAGCTCTCTAGTTTTCCTTGAAGTTATGTCAGATTCTTGATCCGAATGTCAATCTGCTGACATTCGCTGTTTTTGATCAAACCAGCCACAAAACTGATGTTCTTATTAACCTTGAGATCCTAAGAGCATCTAACACCCATCCTTAGCCAAATCTTTGAAACCCTAAACTCTCAACTCAATTCAGCTTGCAATCTCAATTATCTCCAGTATCGTTCAGTCACTCTTGTAAAGCATATCTGCATATAGATCCTAAAACATTTTAATATATAAGTAATATTTGTGTGTATTGTTTGGTTTATCGTCGAGCAGAACCAGAAGCTGAGATCGAGGACTTCGCTGTTGACCCGTTATCAACTGCTGTTTCTTACGACGCGGAAGGCAAGTCATATCCTTGGTCATCTTGAACCTATATTTTAAATGTTGCTAAAACATAACCTTGAATATAGATAATATTGCATGAGAAAGATTGAGAATGGTTGATTTATGAATTGGCAGTACTAGACTGGTTATCTGTGAAATATGAAATAAACAAGTTTTAAGCCATGAACTATTATATATGTATGTATATATTTATATTCATGAAATAAAACCCCTAGCCGTGACCAGAAAATGGTATGGAATGGCGGTAGCACTGGAGGTGCTAGACTGCAAAGGAATGCAGGCACTGAAGGTGCAGGGTTGTGGATGGTCTGGTCACTGGCATATAAGGACTAGAACCTTGTGTTGTGCGTCTAGTGGCATGAACAACGAGCTAACCGCAAGCCTGGTATGGGACAGGCCTGAACAAGTACTTATGTGGATCGCACATTGTCGCGCCCCGAGACTGGGACAACGACTACTCCTGTAGAGACCTAGCTCGCTGCAGCTAGTCCCATTCTCACAAACCTTTGACCTCCCAGGATGAGTCAAACACAGGAGTATATTACATTGCAACAGAGTACTCACAAAATATTAAGCAGTGTGGCCTGCTGGCCTTAATATTACATAAAGAGGATTACAATGCCTACAAGGCATTCAGGGTTTAGCAAAATATTTAACTACGCAGCAGAAGATAGGTGACCCTCCCACAAAAGAAGTTGACGGCAGAACAACACACTTCAGGGTTCTGGCGGAACTGATTCTCCTCCTTCTGGATCCACGTAATACTCCGTGCCATCGTCTTGATCAAAGTAGGTTCCATCTATTGAGTTGAATGTTGCAAGGGTGAGCACTTACGTACTCAGCAAGTCATAGGTAAGAGTAAATACATATAGTAGTGATGATATGAACCTAGACTAGTCAAGAATTATGGATATTTGTAAAATAATCTTTTCCTTTCTCATCTCATCTTATGGCAGCACTTTTCATAAAGTAACATCATCATTCATGTTCACTAGATTATAGCACTACCGCGACACGTCGACACACGACAGCCCACGGCAGCACTCCTTATCATGACAACACATGTCATTTGGGTAATCTTGATTTAAACATATTTTATTTAGAAAATAGTACTTGTGTCACACCCCGTGGATTTAATCCACCGCAGCAGACTCCTATAAACCCGGGAGCTCGGAGTATTCGAATACAGTTTTTAACTCTGCAGAGAGGTACCAATTTACCCGCAAGATATTCCACTTTCAAAGCCCTTCCTATCATAACAAATGATTGGACCCCTGACTCACTTCATACTGTGAGCGGCAAGGTGGAAATAACAAGAACTTTTGTTATGTTTTACTCACAATTCACCCCCGACCCTGTGGCTCTCAGCGAGGCACAGTTGTGGCAGGTTGTATCCAAACCTCCACCCCTTTGCTTATTCCCATTACTGGGTCAGCGTGCTTGATCACCTTCAGTGATATGTGTGGGAGCCGCGCTCCGTGTTTATCGTGCATCACTACACATCTCATGCAGGGGTTTCATGTGCGATCCACATAATTACTTGTTCAGGCCTGTCCCATACCAGGCTTGCGGTTAGCACGTTGTTCATGCCACTAGACGCACAACACAAGGTTCTAGTCCTTATATGCCAATGACCAGACCATCCACAACCCTGCACCTTCAGTGCCTGCATTCCTTTGCAGTCTAGCACCTCCAGTGCTACAGCCATCCATACCATTTTTCTGGTCACGGCTAGGGGTTTTATTTCATGAATATAAGTATATAAATACATATAATAATTCATGGCTCAAAACTTGTTTATTTCACATTTCACAGATAACCAGTCTAGTACTGCCAATTGATAAATCAACTATTCTCGATCATTCACATGCAATATTGCCTATATTCAAGGTTATATTATAGCAACATTTAAAATATAGGTTCAAGATGACCAAGGATATGACTTGCCTTCCGCGTCGTAAGATACAGCAGTTGACGTCGGATCCGCAGTGAAGTCCTCGAACTCGGGCTCTTGATCTGCTCTCCAATCAAACAAACAACCAATAATCATAATCTTTTCCATACATTATTATACTATATGCAATGATGCAAGATGAAGTCTTGATGATTCTGAAATGATTTGGTTTAGAGGCTGATTAGGGTTAAGTTAAGGAAACCAATATTAAGATTAGCTGTCAAAGGTTTACAAGGTTCCAAATGTCTCAAAATATCAGAATGATATCAAGGTTGCGACTGGTTCGCTCAAAAACAGCGAACGTCTTTAGGTCGACATTCGGTTCAAAGCATCGACATAGGGTCGATGAATGATAGAGGGGTTATCTCAACTTGTGGTAGTAGAATAAAATGTAGATCACAACTCTAGGAATCTAAGGGACAAAGTTATGCTCAAGATGCACATCTGGAAGACAGTGAAAAGGACTAATGCCACTGACTGACATAGCCTGGCATTAATCTTGACATGGCCAGAAACTAGGGCTTCGCATAACTTTTGATCTAGGGCCCCAAATGATGCACCACTTTGTCTGGGAGGTAGGCATTGATAACAGGAATAAATCATTCAATAGGATCTAGGGCTGAAAATGGCTGGAAAGCAAGAAATTTGATGATGAACAGAGATGAACTGGTTGCACTGGAGCAGTTCTGGACACAAACTTGGCATGGCTGTAACTTCCAATCTAGGCCGATCTAGGTGTCGTGCTAGAAGACAAAAATACTCAGGAGACTAGGGCACATCTAAATGACAAGGTTTCGAGGGCGGAAATGGCCGGAATCACTTTTCCGATCATCGTCGCCGGAGAAGAGACACTGCCAGTTGGGGGTTTCTGCTACAGGCCGAGAGAACTAAATTCCTTGCTTGGAGAGCATCTAGGAGGTATAGAGAAGCTTCTGGTAACATCAAATTGACCGGAGGATCACTGGAGAAGTCTGGCGACGATCGCCGGTTTTCTGGTGAAGCTCGGTTTAGGGAAAAGGTTCGATTGTTGCTAAATTTCGAAATCCAACTTCACAGGCTTGCTTGATTTGGCTCACTGATCAATTTACTTCACAGGTTCGAGGGCTAATTCGAATTGGTTTGGCCTGCATTGCCGGAACAGGGCAATCTTCGATTTTCAGCCATTTCCGGTGATCGCCGGCGTTAGAGTCCACCGGAGAACAATTAAATGATATCACACAGAGAGGATGAGTAGGGGAACTCACTGATGTTGTTAATTTGGCAGGAAATTAAGTGTAGAGCGCTGGCACCGTGAGCCTCCTCGACGGCTCGCCGGAGAAGATGACTGGAACAGGAATTTCTGGGACTTGGCTGATTTCCAGTGAGGTGTGAGGGAGTTGCTGAGCACAGTGGTGTTTAAATAGACCAGGCGAAGCATGCGAAGAGGAAACAATGAAGAGATTGGCTGCTGGTGACTTGACTGGTTGCGTGCTGGAGCAACAGCGGCGAAGACACAGCGAAGAACGGTGATGCGACGGCGACAAGCCTTCAGCTGATCACAATGTCGCTTCATCGGGACCTGGCGAAGCTTGTAGCAAGCGGTGGCGACAAGTACTGGCGCGGCGAGGCTACGTGGCGATGGATTGCTGACAAAGTTGCTGCTGATCGCGCGCGGGAGCAGCGTTGGTCGTCGACGTAGCAGCGGCCTTGCCACGGCACTAGCTGGAGTGGGGACACGTGCGCACCGGCATGCACGGTCACGAGCGCAGGCGAAGCCTCACCGGCGATGAGCAACCACAGCGCACAAGCACGGCGGTCCCTGGTCGAATGCTGCTGTTGACCTGGTCGAAAACAGCTAAGTCCTCTGGTCGAATTTGGACTGAACTGCAGTTTCAAATCTTGAATTTTGGACTGAATTGCAAATCTGGAATTCTGGAAGGTTTGTTCTGAATTTGATTCTGCTATTTTGGCAATCTTTATTCCACAGATGATTTGGCAAGGATTGAAAATAAAATTTGGCACATTTGGATAGCTTTTGATACAACTGAAAATAGGGTAATTAGGGTAAATTAGGATTTGAAGTTTTGTCGATTTCGAATTCTGGCATTTAGGGTTCGATTTTGATATCTGCACAGAAGAGAAACTTGTGGCAAATAGCAATTAGGAAAGATCTGCTGAAGAAATTCTGAATTTAGAGTTAATCTGGAGATTTTAGTCTTTTTAGGTTTTCAGATATCAGATAAGGACTAATTTGCGATAACTTTTGGACTGATTTGTGAAAAGAGTCTAGATGGTGAAATATGGCTGTCAACTTTTTATATTAAGGTATTGACATACCCATGATCATATTCCAGAATAATCTGGTCTGAACTTGGTCAAGATTTGATTAAATCTGTATTTCTGAACTTAGGGTATTTGGGTAATATAAGGTATTTCTGTTTTCGAAAACAGAAGGAGCTGATAATTCTGGAATTTAGAGATAGAATTGGATCTAGGTTCTGAAGGCTTTTAGATTCATAGTAACTGATAGATCACATCTGAACAATCTGATCTTGATTTGAGGTCATAGGATAGATTTTGGAGATTTTAGGGCTTAGGATAGATACTGATCTGGCTATTACTACTGATACATGCATGCATGCTATTGAAGAAAAAGGAAATTTTTCACCCCTAACTCAGGGCGTTACAGATCTACCCTCCTTAAAGAAATCTCGCCCCGAGATTTACCTAAGACAGGAAAAGATAAGGATAGGTTTGCTTAAGATCTTCTTCCTTCTCCCAAGTAGCCTCTTGCTCTGAATGGTTCTCCCATTGAACTTTACACAATCTGATTTTCTTCCTTCGGAGCTGACGTTCATCAGTGGCTAGGATTCTGATTGGGTGCTCAAGATAAGTGAGATTCTTCTGTAATGGCACATCTTGTACATCTATCTGGTCAGTAGGTTCCTTCAAACATTTCCGGAGCTGAGAGACATGAAACACAGTCATGCACTCCTGCTAATCCCTCAGGTAATTCCAATTTATATGATACTTCTCCCTTTCTCTTGATTATCTTAAATGGTCCAATGTATCTTGGGGATAACTTTCCTTTCACTTGGAATCTTTGTAATCCTTTGAATGGTGTAACCTTGAGATACACAAAATCTCCTGGTTCAAATGATAATTCTCTTCGTCGTTTATCTGCATAACTCTTTTGTCGTGATTGTGCTGTTTTCAACCTTTCTCTGATGAGTCTGACATGAGCTTCTGCTTCTTCTACTATCTCTGGTCCTATGACTTTCGTTCTCCTGGCTCATTCCAATGCAATGGAGTTCTGCATTTACGTCCATATAAAGCTTCAAATGGTGCCATCTGTATACTAGCTTGATAACTGTTATTATATGTAAATTCTGCAAATGGTAAACATTTGTCCCATGATGTTCCATAATCTAGTATACAAGCTCTTAGAAGATCCTCTAGGATTTGATTAACTCTTTCTGTCTGTCCTCCCGTCTGTGGATGATATGCAGTACTGAAATCCAACTGGGTTCCTAGGGTTTCATGCAGTCTATTCCAAAATTTGGAGGTAAACTGTGTTCCACGATCTGAGACTATCTTCTTAGGAATACCATGCAATGCCACTATTCTTTGCATGTATAACTCTGCTAATTTACTGCCATCATAAATCTTTTTGACTGGTATGAAATGAGCTACTTTAGTAAGTCTGTCCACAATAACCCATATGGAATCATATCCTCCGTGAGTTTTAGGTAATCCTGTAATGAAATCCATACCAATTTCTTCCCATTTCCATAATGGTATTGGTAGAGGTTGTAGCTTTCCTGCTATTTTCTGGTGTTCTGCTTTAACTCGTCGACATGTATCACAGTTTGCAATATATTCTGCAATCTCTCTCTTCATATTATCCCACCAGAATCTGGTTTTCAAATCTTGATACATCTTTGTGTTACCAGGGTGTATTGAGTATGGAGTTTTATGTGCTTCATGGAGAATTATTTCCTTAAAATCTGCGTTTTGAGGTACACAGATTCTTCCTCGATACCATACAATCCCTTGGTTATCTTCAGTAAAGCCCTCAGCTTTTCCTAACTTGATTCGACTCTTGATCTTACAAATTTCTTCATCTTTCTTCTGGGCATTTCCTATCTGTTCTTCAAGTTGAGATTTTATTGTTAAAGTGGCTACCGTTCCCTGTGGTACTATTTCCACTTGATGATTCTGCAACTCTTGTTGTAGGTAAGGGTTCTTCAACATAACCATTCCTTGTAGGTTGTAAACTTTCTGCTTAGGGCATCAGCTACTACATTAGCTTTCCCTGGATGGTACTGAATACTAAGATCATAATCTTTGATCAATTCCAGCCATCGTCGTTGACGCATGTTGAGCTCCGTCTGAGTGAAGATATACTTGAGGCTCTTATGATCGGTAAAAATCTCACATTTATTTCCAATAAGGTAGTGTCGCCATATCTTCAAGGCATGAACTACTGCTGCTAATTCCAAATCATGGGTAGGATAGTTTTCCTCATGTGGCCTCAACTGGCGTGAAGCATAGGCTACTACCCGACCTTGTTGCATTAGCACACAGCCTATCCCTTGCTTCGAAGCATCACAGTAAACTACAAAATCTTCTTTGCTATCTGGCAAGGTAAGAACTGGTGTTGTTGTCAATTTTTGTTTCAACTTCTGAAAACTTCTTCACACTTAGTGGTCCATTCAAATGCAACATCCTTCTTTAGCAGGTTAGTAAGAGACTTAGCAATTTGGGAGAATCCTTCGATGAATCTCCTATAGTAACCCGCCAATCCCAAGAAACTTCTAATTTCTGGAACCGAGGTGGGTCGCTTCCATTCCTTGATAGCTGAAATTTTAGCTGGATCCACTGAAATTCCTTCTGCTGTCAACACATGTCCAAGAAATGCAATCTTTGACATCCAAAACTCGCATTTATCAAACTTGGCATAGAATTGCCTTTCTCGTAGTCTTTCTAAGACTAGATGTAGATGTTGCTCATGCTCTTCTGTATTCCTGGAATATATCAGAATGTCATCTATGAACACTATGACAAACTTGTCAAGGAAATCCATAAATGTGCTATTCATGACATTCATGAAGGCTGCTGGGGCATTGGTTAAACCAAAAGGTACTACTGTAAACTCATACAGTCCGTATCTGGTAGTGAAAGCAGTCTTCGATATATCTTCCTTCTTAATCTTCAGCTGATGATATCCAGACTTCAAGTCTATCTTGGAGAATACTTTAGCTCCTCGAAGTTGATCGAACAAGTCATCAATTCTTGGCAATGGATACTTGTTCTTTATGGTAACTTCATTTAGAGCCCGATAATCCACACACATTCGTAGGGTTCCATCCTTCTTCCTTACGAATAATACCGGGGCTCCCCATGGCGAAGTACTGGGTTTAATGAATCCTTTATCTTCCAAGTCTTCCAATTGGACTCTTGAGCTCTTCTAATTCAGAAACTGACATCCGGTATGGTCGTTTTGCTATAGGCGCTGCTCCTGGTTTAAGCTCAATAGAGAACTCTATGTCTCTATCAGGTGGCATTCCTGGAAGTTCTTCTGGAAATACATCAGAATATTGTTGTACTACAGGCACTTGTTCCAGGCATAACTTTTGCAATGCTTGAACAGATCTTAGCGGTCTCTTGACTGCTGATCTTTCTGCATGGAATAGAACTCTCTCCCCTTGGCTACTGACAAGACTAAGGGTTTTCTCTTCACAGTCTACTAGACCTTTATGTTGGGACAACCAATCCATTCCCAAAATAATGTCTAGTCCTTGCAGTTCTAGAACTAGTAGATTTGCCTCAAATTCTACTCCTTCTATAATGAAAGTTACATTTGGGCAGATCGAGTAAACAGATAATCTAGCCCCTGGAGTTTGTATAACCATAGAGTACTCTAGTGGTACTTGGTCTATATGCATTTCAACTTCAGATGCAAATGCTTTTGACATGAAAGAATTTGTAGCACCAGGATCAAACAATATTAAGGCAGATGCAGATTGAATCAGAAATCTACCTAGAAGAATGTCGGTGGCGTTGCCCGCTTCTTGAATTGAAGTATAGTTTAACCTTCCTCCTTGGGTTGCAGCTGGTGCTCTACCTCTTCCTCTTCCTCGATTAGCCATGTTTCCTCCTCTTCCTGCTGAATTTCCTCTAAAATTCTGCGATGGTGATGCCCTGGTTACTACTGGCTGTGTTCCTGCCTGAGATCTGGCAATGGACATCGGAAGTTGTATCCAAGGACAGAATTCTTTACGGTGCCCACGCTGTCCACAATGATAACACTCAACACGAGGATGAGGGCAATCTTTCTGAGAATGATTTCCTCGGCAATTGGGGCACAATGTCGTTGCTGGTCTGGGATTCTGATAAGATGGTCGAAAATTGGGAGTGATAGGAACTCTTCCTCTGATTGGGTTTGGCTGTGGTCGTGTTTGCTGGAACATCCTCCTCTTTCGGCTTTCTTCCCCCATATTCTTCTTTTCTTCCACCTTTAAAGCTCTGTTCACTAGTGTTTGAAATTCTGTAAGTTCATGAGAAGCAATTTGATACTGTAAATAGTGTTGAAGTCCTTCTGTGAAGCGCTCTATCTTCTTCTCTTCAGTATCCACATCTCCAGGTGCGTATCGAGCCAAATGAGTAAATTGGTGTAGATACTCAGTGACTGACTTACTTCCTTGAGTTAAATTCCGAAATTCCCGTCGCTTAGCTGCCATAACACCAGTAGGTATATGAAATTTCCGAAATTGATCCTTAAATTCCCTCCAAGAGATATTATCTTTATCAGGATGAGCTTCCTGGTAATTCATCCACCATGCAGCTGCAGCTCCTGATAACTGATGAGATCCAAACAAAACTTTCTCTCGTTCGCTGCATCGGACCGTGTCTAGTTTCCTCTCGATATCCCGTAACCAATCATCGGCAACCATGGGATCGGTCGCACTAGAGAATGTTGGTGGACGGGTCTTTTGGAAATCTGTTAATCTTCGCTCCTACAGCAGAAGTAGTTCCTTCTGTTGTTCCAGTAGGCAGTTTCTGAACTATCTGGGCTAACAACTGGGTATGAGCTATCTGAGCTTCCTGTCGACTTTTCTCCATTGACAACAGAATTTCCTGAAGACTGGGTTGTTCATTCTGAGGTGGATTAGAACTCTGAGATCCTTGCTGAAACAAAGGGTCTCTTGTCATAGTTTCTTCTTCCTGCGGAGTCTGACCTATATCTTCTCTTCCACTTCGAGATCTCCTTCTGGTGTCAACCATGGTGGCTCTGAAAAAGTTTAGACGGATCTAACTAACTAAGGCCAACTAAGACAGCAATGCAGAAATTAATGCAACTACTTTAATGCATAGAATTACTTAGGCTATTAGCCATAATACACAAATTAACCATTGCAAAAGCAATAGCGAATCACAAAGCTATTAAGAGCATCCACTAGCTCTGTCTACACCAACCTCTAAGACACTCTGGAACAGAACGCACTCTCACAATCTTACCGAATTTTAGAAATCCAAATAAAATTTTGAAATGAAGGTTTTTCAAGAGCTACAAAGCTCATTATTTTTACCAAAATAAAGTTTTCAACAATAGTTTCTAAATAAATTACGTCTTCCTGGCACGGCCAATTCCTAAAGGTGTCCGTCCTACAGTCAAGTTCTCATGTTGCTCTGATACCAACTTTTCTTGTCGCGCCCCGAGACTGGGACAACGACTACTCCTGTAGAGACCTAGCTCGCTGCAGCTAGTCCCAATCTCACAAACCTTTGACCTCCCAGGATGAGTCAAACACAGGAGTATATTACATTGCAACAGAGTACTCACAAAATATTAAGCAGTGTGGCCTGCTGGCCTTAATATTACATAAAGAGGATTACAATGCCTACAAGGCATTCAGGGTTTAGCAAAATATTTAACTACGCAGCAGAAGATAGGTGACCCTCCCACAAAAGAAGTTGACGGCAGAACAACACACTTCAGGGTTCTGGCGGAACTGATTCTCCTCCTTCTGGATCCACGTAATACTCCGTGCCATCAGTCTTGATCAAAGTAGGTTCCATCTATTGAGTTGAATGTTGCAAGGGTGAGCACTTACGTACTCAGCAAGTCATAGGTAAGAGTAAATACATATAGTAGTGATGATATGAACCTAGACTAGTCAAGAATTATGGATATTTGTAAAATAATCTTTTCCTTTCTCATCTCATCTTATGGCAGCACTTTTCATAAAGTAACATCATCATTCATGTTCACTAGATTATAGCACTACCGCGACACGTCGACACACGACAGCCCACGGCAGCACTCCTTATCATGACAACACATGTCATTTGGGTAATCTTGATTTAAACATATTTTATTTAGAAAATAGTACTTGTGTCACACCCCGTGGATTTAATCCACCGCAGCAGACTCCTATAAACCCGGGAGCTCGGAGTATTCGAATACGTTTTTAACTCTGCAGAGAGGTACCAATTTACCCGCAAGATATTCCACTTTCAAGCCCTTCCTATCATAACAAATGATTGGACCCCTGACTCACTTCATACTGTGAGCTGGCAAGGTGGAGATAACAAGAACTTTTGTTATGCTTTACTCACAATTCACCCCCGACCCTGTGGCTCTCAGCGAGGCACAGTTGTGGCAGGTTGTATCCAAACCTCCACCCCTTTGCTTATTCCCATTACTGGGTCAGCGTGCTTGATCACCTTCAGTGATATGTGTGGGAGCCGCGCTCCGTGTTTATCGTGCATCACTACACATCTCATGCAGGGGTTTCATGTGCGATCCACATAATTACTTGTTCAGGCCTGTCCCATACCAGGCTTGCGGTTAGCACGTTGTTCATGCCACTAGACGCACAACACAAGGTTCTAGTCCTTATATGCCAATGACCAGACCATCCACAACCCTGCACCTTCAGTGCCTGCATTCCTTTGCAGTCTAGCACCTCCAGTGCTACAGCCATCCATACCATTTTTCTGGTCACGGCTAGGGGTTTTATTTCATGAATATAAGTATATAAATACATATAATAATTCATGGCTCAAAACTTGTTTATTTCACATTTCACAGATAACCAGTCTAGTACTGCCAATTGATAAATCAACTATTCTCGATCATTCACATGCAATATTGCCTATATTCAAGGTTATATTATAGCAACATTTAAAATATAGGTTCAAGATGACCAAGGATATGACTTGCCTTCCGCGTCGTAAGATACAGCAGTTGACGTCGGATCCGCAATGAAGTCCTCGAACTCGGGCTCTTGATCTGCTCTCCAATCAAACAAACAACCAATAATCATAATCTTTTCCATACATTATTATACTATATGCAATGATGCAAAGATGAAGTCTTGATGATTCTGAAATGATTTGGTTTAGAGGCTGATTAGGGTTAAGTTAAGGAAACCAATATTAAGATTAGCTGTCAAAGGTTTACAAGGTTCCAAATGTCTCAAAATATCAGAATGATATCAAGGTTGCGACTGGTTCGCTCAAAAACAGCGAACGTCTTTAGGTCGACATTCGGTTCAAAGCATCGACATAGGGTCGATGAATGATAGAGGGGTTATCTCAACTTGTGGTAGTAGAATAAAATGTAGATCACAACTCTACAAATTTAGTAGACAAAGTGGTTTTCAAATTACACAACCAGAAGTGGGTAAACAAGGTCAATGCCACTGGCTGACAAGCTCTGGCATAGAGCTGACAATGCCAAAAACTAGGGCTTAGCATAACTTTTGATCTGGAGCTCCAAATGATGCACCACTTTGTCTGGGAGGTAGGCTTGAGTAACAGGAACAATTAAGTTAACAGGATCTAGGACTGAAAATGGCTGGAAAGCAAGAAATTTGATGATGAACAGAGATGAACTGGCTGCACTGGAGCAGTTCTGGACACAAACTTGGCATGGCTATAACTTCCAATCTAGGCCGATCTAGGTGTTCGAGCTAGAAGACAAAAATACTCAGGAGGCTAAGGCACATCTAAATGACAAAGTTTCGAGGGCTGAAATGGCCGGAAACACTTTTCCGATCATCGGCGCCGGAGAAGAGACACTGCCAGTTGGGGGTTTCTGCTACAGGCCGAGAGAACTAAATTCCTTGCTTGGAGAGCATCTAGGAGGTATAGAGAAGCTTCTGGTAACATCAAATTGACCGGAGGATCACTGGAGAAGTCTGGCGACGATCGCCGGTTTTCTGGTGAAGCTCGGTTTAGGGAAAAGGTTCGATTGTTGCTAAATTTCGAAATCCAACTTCACAGGCTTGCTTGATTTGGCTCACTGATCAATTTACTTCACAGGTTCGAGGGCTAATTCGAATTGGTTTGGCCTGCATTGCCGGAACAGGGCAATCTTCGATTTTCAGCCATTTCCGGTGATCGCCGGCGTTAGAGTCCACCGGAGAACAATTAAATGATATCACACAGAGAGGATGAGTAGGGGAACTCACTGATGTTGTTAATTTGGCAGGAAATTAAGTGTAGAGCGCTGGCACCGTGAGCCTCCTCGACGGCTCGCCGGAGAAGATGACTGGAACAGGAATTTCTGGGACTTGGCTGATTTCCAGTGAGGTGTGAGGGAGTTGCTGAGCACAGTGGTGTTTAAATAGACCAGGCGAAGCTTGCAAGGAGGGAGCAGTGAATTGATTTGGCAGTTGGTGATGCGATTGGTTGCGTGCTGGAGCAACAGCGGCGAAGACACAGCGAAGAACGGTGATGCGACGGCGACAAGCTTGCAGCTGATCACAGTGTCGCCTCATCGGGACTTTGCAACGCTAGAGCACACGGTGGCGACAACAACTGGCACGGCGCAAAAGCAACTGACAAAAGCCTGGTGTTTCTGCTGCTGGTCGCGCACGAGGGCGGTGCTGTCGTCGACGCTGCCACGGTGTTGCCACGGCGATGGCTGAGACACTGACGCGTGCGCAATAGGCATGCACGGTCACGAGCGCAGGCGAAGCCTCACCGGCGATGAGCAACCACAGCGCACAAGCACGGCGGTCCCTGGTCGAATGCTGCTGTTGACCTGGTCGAAAACAGCTAAGTCCTCTGGTCGAATTTGGACTGAACTGCAGTTTCAAATCTTGAATTTTGGACTGAATTGCAAATCTGGAATTCTGGAAGGTTTGTTCTGAATTTGATTCTGCTATTTTGGCAATCTTTATTCCACAGATGATTTGGCAGGGATTGAAAATAAAACTTGGCACATTTGGATAGCTTTTGATACAATTGAAAATAGGGTAAATTAGGGTAAAACAAGATTTAAGTTTTGTCGATTTCGAATTCTGGCATTTAGGATTCGATTTTGATATCTGCACAGAAGAAAAACTTGTGGCAAATAGCAATTAGGAAAGATCTGCTGAAGAAATTCTGAATTTAGAGTTAATCTGGAGATTTTAGTCTTTTTAGGTTTTCAGATATCAGATAAGGACTAATTTGCGATAACTTTTGGACTGATTTGTGAAAAGAGTCTAGATGGTGAAATATGGCTGTCAACTTTTTATATTAAGGTATTGACATACCCATGATCATATTCCAGGAATAATCTGGTCTGAACTTGGTCAAGATTTGATTAAATCTGTATTTCTGAAACTTAGGGTATTTGGGTAATATAAGGTATTTCTGTTTTCGAAAACAGAAGGAGTTGATAATTCTGGGAGTTAGAGATAGAATTGGATCTAGGTTCTGAAGACTTTTAGATTCAGAGTAACTGATAGATCACATCTGAACAATCTGATCTTGATTTGAGGTCACTAGGATAGATTTTGGAGATTTTAGGGCTTAGGATAGATACTGATCTGGCTATTACTACTGATACATGCATGCATGCTATTGAAGAAAAAGGAAATTTTTCACCCCTAACTCAGGGCGTTACAGATCTACCCTCCTTAAAGAAATCTCGCCCCGAGATTTACCTAAGACAGGAAAAGATAAGGATAGGTTTGCTTAAGATCTTCTTCCTTCTCCCAAGTAGCCTCTTGCTCTGAATGGTTCTCCCATTGAACTTTACACAATCTGATTTTCTTCCTTCGGAGCTGACGTTCATCAGTGGCTAGGATTCTGATTGGGTGCTCAAGATAAGTGAGATTCTTCTGTAATGGCACATCTTGTACATCTATCTGGTCAGTAGGTTCCTTCAAACATTTCCGGAGCTGAGAGACATGAAACACGTCATGCACTCCTGCTAATCCCTCAGGTAATTCCAATTTATATGATACTTCTCCCTTTCTCTTGATTATCTTAAATGGTCCAATGTATCTTGGGGATAACTTTCCTTTCACTTGGAATCTTTGTAATCCTTTGAATGGTGTGACCTTGAGATACACAAAATCTCCTGGTTCAAATGATAATTCTCTCCGTCGTTTATCTGCATAACTCTTTTGTCGTGATTGTGCTGTTTTCAACCTTTCTCTGATGAGTCTGACATGAGCTTCTGCTTCTTCTACTATCTCTGGTCCTATGACCTTTCGTTCTCCTGGCTCATTCCAATGCAATGGAGTTCTGCATTTACGTCCATATAAAGCTTCAAATGGTGCCATCTGTATACTAGCTTGATAACTGTTATTATATGTAAATTCTGCAAATGGTAAACATTTGTCCCATGATGTCCCATAATCTAGTATACAAGCTCTTAGAAGATCCTCTAGGATTTGATTAACTCTTTCTGTCTGTCCTCCCGTCTGTGGATGATATGCAGTACTGAAATCCAACTGGGTTCCTAGGGTTTCATGCAGTCTATTCCAAAATTTGGAGGTAAACTGTGTTCCACGATCCGAGACTATCTTCTTAGGAATACCATGCAATGCCACTATTCTTTGCATGTATAACTCTGCTAATTTACTGCCATCATAAATCTTTTTGACTGGTATGAAATGAGCTACTTTAGTAAGTCTGTCCACAATAACCCATATGGAATCATATCCTCCGTGAGTTTTAGGTAATCCTGTAATGAAATCCATACCAATTTCTTCCCATTTCCATAATGGTATTGGTAGAGGTTGTAGCTTTCCTGCTATTTTCTGGTGTTCTGCTTTAACTCGTCGACATGTATCACAGTTTGCAATATATTCTGCAATCTCTCTCTTCATATTATCCCACCAGAATCTGGTTTTCAAATCTTGATACATCTTTGTGTTACCAGGGTGTATTGAGTATGGAGTTTTATGTGCTTCATGGAGAATTATTTCCTTAAAATCTGCGTTTTGAGGTACACAGATTCTTCCTCGATACCATACAATCCCTTGGTTATCTTCAGTAAAGCCCTCAGCTTTTCCTAACTTGATTCGACTCTTGATCTTACAAATTTCTTCATCTTTCTTCTGGGCATTTCCTATCTGTTCTTCAAGTTGAGATTTTATTGTTAAAGTGGCTACCGTTCCCTGTGGTACTAATTCCACTTGATGATTCTGCAACTCTTGTTGAAGGTAAGGGTTCTTCAACATAACCATTCCTTGTAGGTTGTAAACTTTTCTGCTTAGGGCATCAGCCTACTACATTAGCTTTCCCTGGATGGTACTGAATACTAAGATCATAATCTTTGATCAATTCCAGCCATCGTCGTTGACGCATGTTGAGCTCCGTCTGAGTGAAGATATACTTGAGGCTCTTATGATCGGTAAAAATCTCACATTTATTTCCAATAAGGTAGTGTCGCCATATCTTCAAGGCATGAACTACTGCTGCTAATTCCAAATCATGGGTAGGATAGTTTTCCTCATGTGGCCTCAACTGGCGTGAAGCATAGGCTACTACCCGACCTTGTTGCATTAGCACACAGCCTATCCCTTGCTTCGAAGCATCACAGTAAACTACAAAATCTTCTTTGCTATCTGGCAAGGTAAGAACTGGTGTTGTTGTCAATTTTTGTTTCAACTTCTGAAAACCTTCTTCACACTTAGTGGTCCATTCAAATGCAACATCCTTCTTTAGCAGGTTAGTAAGAGACTTAGCAATTTGGGAGAATCCTTCGATGAATCTCCTATAGTAACCCGCCAATCCCAAGAAACTTCTAATTTCTGGAACCGAGGTGGGTCGCTTCCATTCCTTGATAGCTGAAATTTTAGCTGGATCCACTGAAATTCCTTCTGCTGTCAACACATGTCCAAGAAATGCAATCTTTGACATCCAAAACTCGCATTTATCAAACTTGGCATAGAATTGCCTTTCTCGTAGTCTTTCTAAGACTAGATGTAGATGTTGCTCATGCTCTTCTGTATTCCTGGAATATATCAGAATGTCATCTATGAACACTATGACAAACTTGTCAAGGAAATCCATAAATGTGCTATTCATGACATTCATGAAGGCTGCTGGGGCATTGGTTAAACCAAAAGGTACTACTGTAAACTCATACAGTCCGTATCTGGTAGTGAAAGCAGTCTTCGATATATCTTCCTTCTTAATCTTCAGCTGATGATATCCAGACTTCAAGTCTATCTTGGAGAATACTTTAGCTCCTCGAAGTTGATCGAACAAGTCATCAATTCTTGGCAATGGATACTTGTTCTTTATGGTAACTTCATTTAGAGCCCGATAATCCACACACATTCGTAGGGTTCCATCCTTCTTCCTTACGAATAATACCGGGGCTCCCCATGGCGAAGTACTGGGTTTAATGAATCCTTTATCTTCCAAGTCTTCCAATTGGCTCTTGAGCTCTTCTAATTCAGAAACTGACATCCGGTATGGTCGTTTTGCTATAGGCGCTGCTCCTGGTTTAAGCTCAATAGAGAACTCTATGTCTCTATCAGGTGGCATTCCTGGAAGTTCTTCTGGAAATACATCAGAATATTGTTGTACTACAGGCACTTGTTCCAGGCATAACTTTTGCAATGATTGAACAGATCTTAGCGGTCTCTTGACTGCTGATCTTTCTGCATGGAATAGAACTCTCTCCCCTTGGCTACATGACAAGACTAAGGGTTTTCTCTTCACAGTCTACTAGACCTTTATGTTGGGACAACCAATCCATTCCCAAAATAATGTCTAGTCCTTGCAGTTCTAGAACTAGTAGATTTGCCTCAAATTCTACTCCTTCTATAATGAAAGTTACATTTGGGCAGATCGAGTAAACAGATAATCTAGCCCCTGGAGTTTGTATAACCATAGAGTACTCTAGTGGTACTTGGTCTATATGCATTTCAACTTCAGATGCAAATGCTTTTGACATGAAAGAATTTGTAGCACCAGGATCAAACAATATTAAGGCAGATGCAGATTGAATCAGAAATCTACCTAGAAGAATGTCGGTGGCGTTGCCTGCTTCTT
Organism: Pharus latifolius; assembly: GCA_019359835.1. Lineage (NCBI taxonomy): Eukaryota > Viridiplantae > Streptophyta > Magnoliopsida > Poales > Poaceae > Pharus > Pharus latifolius. The sequence continues at coordinate 13,390,234 of CM033327.1, read as the reverse complement.
GAATTGAAGTATAGTTTAATCTTCCTCCTTGGGTTGCAGTTGGTGCTCTACCTCTTCCTCTTCCTCGATTAGCCATGTTTCCTCCTCTTCCTGCTGAATTTCCTCTAAAATTCTGCGATGGTGATGCTCTGGTTACTACTGGCTGTGTTCCTGCCTTGAGATCTGGCAATGGACATCGGAAGTTGTATCCAAGGACAGAATTCTTTACGGTGTCCCACGCTGTCCACAATGATAACACTCAACACGAGGATGAGGGCAATCTTTCTGAGAATGATTTCCTCGGCAAGTTGGGGCACAATGTCGTTGCTGGTCTGGGATTCTGATAAGATGGTCGAAATTGGGAGTGATAGGAACTCTTCCTCTGATTGGGTTTGGCTGTGGTCGTGTTTGCTGGAACATTCTCCTCTTTCGGCTTTCTTCCCCCATATTCTTCTTTTCTTCCACCTTTAAAGCTCTGTTCACTAGGGTTTGAAATTCCGTAAGTTCATGAGAAGCAATTTGATACTGTAAATAGTGTTGAAGTCCTTCTGTGAAGCGCTCTATCTTCTTCTCTTCAGTATCCACATCTCCAGGTGCGTATCGAGCCAAATGAGTAAATTGGTGTAGATACTCAGTAACTGACTTACTTCCTTGAGTTAAATTCCGAAATTCCCGACGCTTAGCTGCCATAACACCAGTAGGTATATGAAATTTCCGAAATTGATCCTTAAATTCCCTCCAAGAGATATTATCTTTATCAGGGTGGGCTTCCTGGTAGTTCATCCACCATGCAGCGGCAGCTCCTGATAACTGATGAGATCCAAACAAAACTTTCTCTCGTTCGCTGCATCGGACCGTGTCTAGTTTCCTCTCAATATCCCGTAACCAATCATCGGCAACCATGGGATCGGTCGCACTAGAGAATGTTGGTGGACGGGTCTTTTGGAAATCTGTTAATCTTACTCCTACAGCAGAAGTAGTTCCTTCTGTTGTTCCAGTAGGCAGTTTCTGAACTATCTGGGCTAACAACTGGGTATGAGCTATCTGAGCTTCCTGTCGACTTTTCTCCATTGACAACAAAATTTCCTGAAGACTGGGTTGTTCATTCTGAGGTGGATTAGAACTCTGAGATCCTTGCTGAAACAAAGGGTCTCTTGTCATAGTTTCTTCTTCCTGCGGAGTCTGACCTATATCTTCTCTTCCACTTCGAGATCTCCTTCTGGTGTCAACCATGGTGGCTCTGAAAAAGGTTTAGACGGATCTAACTCACTAAGGCCAACTAAGACAACAATGCAGAAATTAATGCAACTACTTTAATGCATAAAATTACTTAGGCTATTAGCCATAATATACAAATTAACCATTGCAAAGGCAACAGCGAATCACAAAGCTATTAAGAGCATCCACTAGCTCTGTCTACACCAACCTCTAAGACACTCTGAAACAATAGAACGCACTCTCACAATCTTACCGAATTTTAGAAAATCCAAATAAAATTTTGAAATAAGGTTTTTCAAGAGCTACAAAGCTCATTATTTTTACCAAAATAAAGTTTTCAACAATTAGTTTTCTGAATAAATTACGTTTTCCTGGCACGGCCAATTCCTAAAGGTGTCATCCTACAGTCAAGTTCTCATGTTGCTCTGATACCAACTTTTCTTGTCGCGCCCCGAGACTGGGACAACGACTACTCCTGTAGAGACCTAGCTCGCTGCAGCTAGTCCCATTCTCACAAACCTTTGACCTCCCAGGATGAGTCAAACACAGGAGTATATTACATTGCAACAGAGTACTCACAAAATATTAAGCAGTGTGGCCTGCTGGCCTTAATATTACATAAAGAGGATTACAATGCCTACAAGGCATTCAGGGTTTAGCAAAATATTTAACTACGCAGCAGAAGATAGGTGACCCTCCCACAAAAGAAGTTGACGGCAGAACAACACACTTCAGGGTTCTGGCGGAACTGATTCTCCTCCTTCTGGATCCACGTAATACTCCGTGCCATCGTCTTGATCAAAGTAGGTTCCATCTATTGAGTTGAATGTTGCAAGGGTGAGCACTTACGTACTCAGCAAGTCATAGGTAAGAGTAAATACATATAGTAGTGATGATATGAACCTAGACTAGTCAAGAATTATGGATATTTGTAAAATAATCTTTTCCTTTCTCATCTCATCTTATGGCAGCACTTTTCATAAAGTAACATCATCATTCATGTTCACTAGATTATAGCACTACCGCGACACGTCGACACACGACAGCCCACGGCAGCACTCCTTATCATGACAACACATGTCATTTGGGTAATCTTGATTTAACATATTTTATTTAGAAAATAGTACTTGTGTCACACCCCGTGGATTTAATCCACCGCAGCAGACTCCTATAAACCCGGGAGCTCGGAGTATTCGAATACATTTTTAACTCTGCAGAGAGGTACCAATTTACCCGCAAGATATTCCACTTTCAAACCTTTCCTATCATAACAAAATGATTGGACCCCTGACTCACTTCATACTGTGAGCGGCAAGGTGGAAATAACAAGAACTTTTGTTATGTTTTACTCACAATTCACCCCCGACCCTGTGGCTCTCAGCGAGGCACAGTTGTGGCAGGTTGTATCCAAACCTCCACCCCTTTGCTTATTCCCATTACTGGGTCAGCGTGCTTGATCACCTTCAGTGATATGTGTGGGAGCCGCGCTCCGTGTTTATCGTGCATCACTACACATCTCATGCAGGGGTTTCATGTGCGATCCACATAATTACTTGTTCAGGCCTGTCCCATACCAGGCTTGCGGTTAGCACGTTGTTCATGCCACTAGACGCACAACACAAGGTTCTAGTCCTTATATGCCAATGACCAGACCATCCACAACCCTGCACCTTCAGTGCCTGCATTCCTTTGCAGTCTAGCACCTCCAGTGCTACAGCCATCCATACCATTTTTCTGGTCATGGCTAGGGGTTTTATTTCATGAATATAAGTATATAAATACATATAATAATTCATGGCTCAAAACTTGTTTATTTCACATTTCACAGATAACCAGTCTAGTACTGCCAATTGATAAATCAACTATTCTCGATCATTCACATGCAATATTGCCTATATTCAAGGTTATATTATAGCAACATTTAAAATATAGGTTCAAGATGACCAAGGATATGACTTGCCTTCCGCGTCGTAAGATACAGCAGTTGACGTCGGATCCGCAATGAAGTCCTCGAACTCGGGCTCTTGATCTGCTCTCCAATCAAACAAACAACCAATAATCATAACCTTTTCCATACATTATTATACTATATGCAATGATGCAAAGATGAAGTCTTGATGATTCTGAAATGATTTGGTTTAGAGGCTGATTAGGGTTAAGTTAAGGAAACCAATATTAAGATTAGCTGTCAAAGGTTTACAAGGTTCCAAATGTCTCAAAATATCAGAATGATATCAAGGTTGCGACTGGTTCGCTCAAAAACAGCGAACGTCTTTAGGTCGACATTCGGTTCAAAGCATCGACATAGGGTCGATGAATGATAGAGGGGTTATCTCAACTTGTGGTAGTAGAATAAAATGTAGATCACAACTCTACAAATTTAGTAGACAAAGTGGTTTTCAAATTACACAACCAGAAGTGGGTAAACAAGGTCAATGCCACTGGCTGACAAGCTCTGGCATAGAGCTGACAATGCCAAAAACTAGGGCTTAGCATAACTTTTGATCTGGAGCTCCAAATGATGCACCACTTTGTCTGGGAGGTAGGCTTGAGTAACAGGAACAATTAAGTTAACAGGATCTAGGACTGAAAATGGCTGGAAAGCAAGAAATTTGATGATGAACAGAGATGAACTGGCTGCACTGGAGCAGTTCTGGACACAAACTTGGCATGGCTATAACTTCCAATCTAGGCCGATCTAGGTGTTGAGCTAGAAGACAAAAATACTCAGGAGGCTAAGGCACATCTAAATGACAAAGTTTCGAGGGCTGAAATGGCCGGAAACACTTTTCCGATCATCGGCGCCGGAGAAGAGACACTGCCAGTTGGGGGTTTCTGCTACAGGCCGAGAGAACTAAATTCCTTGCTTGGAGAGCATCTAGGAGGTATAGAGAAGCTTCTGGTAACATCAAATTGACCGGAGGATCACTGGAGAAGTCTGGCGACGATCGCCGGTTTTCTGGTGAAGCTCGGTTTAGGGAAAAGGTTCGATTGTTGCTAAATTTCGAAATCCAACTTCACAGGCTTGCTTGATTTGGCTCACTGATCAATTTACTTCACAGGTTCGAGGGCTAATTCGAATTGGTTTGGCCTGCATTGCCGGAACAGGGCAATCTTCGATTTTCAGCCATTTCCGGTGATCGCCGGCGTTAGAGTCCACCGGAGAACAATTAAATGATATCACACAGAGAGGATGAGTAGGGGAACTCACTGATGTTGTTAATTTGGCAGGAAATTAAGTGTAGAGCGCTGGCACCGTGAGCCTCCTCGACGGCTCGCCGGAGAAGATGACTGGAACAGGAATTTCTGGGACTTGGCTGATTTCCAGTGAGGTGTGAGGGAGTTGCTGAGCACAGTGGTGTTTAAATAGACCAGGCGAAGCTTGCAAGGAGGGAGCAGTGAATTGATTTGGCAGTTGGTGATGCGATTGGTTGCGTGCTGGAGCAACAGCGGCGAAGACACAGCGAAGAACGGTGATGCGACGGCGACAAGCTTGCAGCTGATCACAGTGTCGCCTCATCGGGACTTTGCAACGCTAGAGCACACGGTGGCGACAACAACTGGCACGGCGCAAAAGCAACTGACAAAAGCCTGGTGTTTCTGCTGCTGGTCGCGCACGAGGGCGGTGCTGTCGTCGACGCTGCCACGGTGTTGCCACGGCGATGGCTGAGACACTGACGCGTGCGCAATAGGAAGAGCAAGCATGCACAAGCACGAGCGCGGGCGAAGCCTCACCGGCGGCAAGCAACCACGGCGCACAAGCACGGCGGTCCCTGGTCGAATGCTGCTGTTGACCTGGTCGAAAATGGATTCATTTGCAATTTCAATTCTTTGAGTTTTGGACTGATCTGTAAATCTAATGATTTGGAAGGTTTGCTCTGAATTTGATTCTGCTATTTTGGCAATCTTTATTCCACAGATGATTTGGCAAGGATTGAAAATAAAATTTGGCACATTTGGATAGCTTTTGATACAAACTGAAAATAGGGTAATTTAGGGTAAATTAGGATTTGAGTTTTGTCGATTTTGAATTCTGGCATTTAGGGTTCGATTTTGATATCTGCACAGAAGAGAAACTTGTGGCAAATAGCAATTAGGAAAGATCTGCTGAAGAAATTCTGAATTTAGAGTTAATCTGGAGATTTTAGTCTTTTTAGGTTTTCAGATATCAGATAAGGACTAATTTGCGATAACTTTTGGACTGATTTGTGAAAAGAGTCTAGATGGTGAAATATGGCTGTCAACTTTTTATATTAAGGTATTGACATACCCATGATCATATTCCAGGAATAATCTGGTCTGAACTTGGTCAAGATTTTGATTAAATCTGTATTTCTGAAACTTAGGGTATTTGGGTAATATAAGGTATTTCTGTTTTCGAAAACAGAAGGAGTTGATAATTCTGGGAGTTAGAGATAGAATTGGATCTGGGTTCTGAAGACTTTTAGATTCAGGATAACTAATAGATCACATCTGAACAATCTGATCTTGATTTGAGGTCACAGGATAGATTTTGGAGATTTTAGGGCTTAGGATAGATACTGATCTGGCTATTACTACTGATACATGCATGCATGCTATTGAAGAAAAAGGAAATTTTTCACCCCTAACTCAGGGCGTTACAGATCTACCCTCCTTAAAGAAATCTCGCCCCGAGATTTACCTAAGATAGGAAAAGATAAGGATAGGTTTGCTTAAGATCTTCTTCCTTCTCCCAAGTAGCCTCTTGCTCTGAATGGTTCTCCCATTGAACTTTACACAATCTGATTTTCTTCCTTCGGAGCTGACGTTCATCAGTAGCTAGGATTCTGATTGGGTGCTCAAGATAAGTGAGATTCTTCTGTAAAGGCACATCTTGTACATCTATCTGGTCAGTAGGTTCCTTCAAACATTTCCGGAGCTGAGAGACATGAAACACATCATGCACTCCTGCTAATCCCTCAGGTAATTCCAATTTATATGATACTTCTCCCTTTCTCTTGATTATCTTAAATGGTCCAATGTATCTTGGGGATAACTTTCCTTTCACTTGGAATCTTTGTAATCCTTTGAATGGTGTGACCTTGAGATACACAAAATCTCCTGGTTCAAATGATAATTCTCTCCGTCGTTTATCTGCATAACTCTTTTGTCGTGATTGTGCTGTTTTCAACCTTTCTCTGATGAGTCTGACATGAGCTTCTGCTTCTTCTACTATCTCTGGTCCTATGACCTTTCGTTCTCCTGGCTCATTCCAATGCAATGGAGTTCTACATTTACGTCCATATAAAGCTTCAAATGGTACCATCTGTATACTAGCTTGATAACTGTTATTATATGTAAATTCTGCAAATGGTAAACATTTGTCCCATGATGTCCCATAATCTAGTATACAAGCTCTTAGAAGATCCTCTAGGATTTGATTAACTCTTTCTGTCTGTCCTCCCGTCTGTGGATGATATGCAGTACTGAAATCCAACTGGGTTCCTAGGGTTTCATGCAGTCTATTCCAAAATTTGGAGGTAAACTGTGTTCCACGGTCCGAGACTATCTTCTTAGGAATACCATGCAATGCCACTATTCTTTGCATGTATAACTCTGCTAATTTACTGCCATCATAAATCTTTTTGACTGGTATGAAATGAGCTACTTTAGTAAGTCTGTCCACAATAACCCATATGGAATCATATCCTCCGTGAGTTTTAGGTAATCCTGTAATGAAATCCATACCAATTTCTTCCCATTTCCATAATGGTATTGGTAGAGGTTGTACATAAGGGACGGTTCCCACACTATCACTGAAGGTGATCTGATATCTGACCCAGCAATGGGGATATGAGTAGGGGTGGAGGTTTGGATACAACCTGCCACAACTGTGGTTCGCGAGAGATCCACAGGGTCAGGGGTGAATTGTGAGTGATACATAACAAAAGTTCTTGTTATTTTCACCTTGCCGCTCACAATATGAAGTGAGTCAGGGGTCCAATCATTTTGTTATGATAGGAAAGGCTTGACAGTGGAATATCTTGCGGGTAAATTGGTACCTCTCTGCAGAGTTAAAAACGTATTCGAATACTCCGAGCTCCCGGGTTTTATAGGAGTCTGCTGCGGTGGATTAAATCCACGGAGTGTGACACAAGTACTATTATCTAAATAAAATATGTTTAATCAAGATTACCCAAATGACATGTGTTGTCATGATAAGGAGTGCTACCGTGGGCTGTCGTGTGTCGACGTGTCGCGGTAGTGCTATAATCTAGTGAACATGAATGATGATGTTATGTTATGAAAGATGCTGCCATGAGATGAGGTATGAAAGAAAAAGATATTTTACAAACATCCATAATTCTTGACTAGTCTAGGTTCATGTCATCACTACTATATGTATCTACTCTTACCTATGACTTGCTGAGTACGTAAGTGCTCACCCTTGCAACCTACAAATCAATTGACGGAGCGTTCAATGATCAAGATGAAGGCGTGGAGAACTTCTTGGATCCAGAAGGAGGAGCGTCAGTCCCATCATTGCCCTGATGTGTGTTGTTCTGCTGTCCACTTCTCTTTTGTGGGTGGGTCACCTATCTTCTGCTGTGTAGATGTTATTTTGCTAAACCATGTATGCCGTGAAGGCATTGTAATCTTCTTATGTAATATCAAGGCCAGCAGGCCACACTGCTTAACTATTTTGTAAGTTACTCTGTTGCAATGTGATATACTCCTGTGCTTGACTTATCCTGGGAAGTCAAGGGTATGTGTATGCTATGCATATATGAGTCTAGCTGCAGCGAGTTAGGTCTCTTCAGGAGTAGTCGTAGTCCCAGTTTCGGGGCACGACAATTCTGTTCTCAGAACCGTCTGTGATAGTGTAATTATCACAGACGGTTCCGAGAACAGAACAGTCTGTGGTAGTATGACTATCACAGACGGTTCTGACCTTATAACAGTCTGTGAAATATGAGTATCACAGATGGTTCTGACCTTATCACAGACAGTTCTGACCTTATAACAGTCTGTGAATGGATAGATCACAGACGGTTGAAAACATCAAAAACCGTCTGTGATAGTACATGATTATCACTGACTCGAATATCACTGACGGGTAAGAACCGTCTGTGGTAGTATGACTATTGTAACACCCTGGTTTTGGGAGTGAAAATTCCTTTTCATGAAAATCATGCATGCATGTATCTCTTTAGAAGTAGCAAGATCAGTTCAATTCTAATCTATCGTGAGCCCCAAAAATCCCAAAATCTATCCTGAAGATCCAATTCAAGATCAGATTATCCAGAAATAATCTACTATCTATCCTGAGTATAAAAGCCTTCAGAAGCCAGATCAAATTCAATCTCTAACTCCCAGATTTATCAATCTCTTTCTGTTTTCGAAAACAAGAATTAATCGAATATTCTAAATACCCTGAGTTTCAGAATTCAGATTTAATCAAATCTTAACCTAATCTAGACCAAATTATTCTTGGATTGTAATCATGGGCATGCCAATGTCTTAATCCAAAAAGTTGACAGCCAGATTCCATCATTTAAACCCCTTTTTGCAAATCAATCCAAATTATATCGCAGATTAGTCCTTTTCTAATTTCCAAGAGCCCGAAAAGGCTAAAAGCCACAAATCAACTCCAGATCTCAATTTGATTCAAGGAATACCTCCTAAATGCTATTTAATACAATATCGCCTTTTGTCAAAACATCAAAATCCCACCCTAAGCCTCAGATTTCCAGATCTCGACAAAACCCAGATTCAAGGTACCCTAATTACCCTATTTTGACTTCAGTTCAAATTTGATCAAGAGTTCCCAGATTTCATCAGGTATTCTCTCAAATCATCCGTTGAATAAAGTTCTTCAAATCTGTGAAGTCGAAATCAGCCATAATCCTCAATATCTCAGATTTTACATATTAGTCCAAATCAGAAAACTGAAATTGCAATCGAGTCCAGCCTCTTGTTTCGACCAGCATCATCACCTTCGACCAGAGAAGCCGCGACCAGTAGCCGTGCCGTTTTCGACCTCGGGCCCAGCTGTGACCAGGAGCACCAGTGCACCGCGAACCTCACCGCCGGTGGAGCTTCGCCGTTGCCAGCTTCGCCGCAACCCCGTCGCCACATGCACGCACCAGATTGGCCGTAGCAGCGCTGCAGCAGCACCAGCATCGCCCGAATCCTTCCTTCGCACGCACGCGCGCTCGCCTGCAGCAATGTCAGAAGCTTTGTGCCACATTGCTTCCATGCCGGAGCTGCCAGACACTTTACCACTGCACCTGCCAGAGCACGCGATGACCGTGTTGAAAAGCCGTTGAGACCGCTGAACACCGCCACCGTAGCCAGCCAGCTGGATATCCTCCCAATTGCTCCAAGTCTCGAGAGCCCCATCCTCCACTATTTAAGCCCCCCCGTAGCTCACAGCAGCTTCACTCCTCACCAGAACCAGCAAGTCTCGCTTCCTCCCGTTTCTTCTCATCTTCTTCTTCATCTCCGGCAAGCCGCCGAAGGGGAGAACGACGACAGGGAGCTTCGCTGCATCAACCTCCGATCCAACTTCACCAGTGAGTGTCTCTACCTCACCTCTCTATGTTGTACCAAGTAATTGAACTCCGGTGGTTCCTGTCGCCGGTGATCGCCGTTATTTGCTTTTGCCCTGTTCCAGCCTTGTAACCTGATTTAGCCAAAATTAGTACTCCTTTTAGTAGAAGCAATTGATCAGTAGATCCTTCCTTGCAAGCCCTTGCTGTTGGATTTCAAATTGAAGCTTGGATTGAGCCTTTCCCCTGTTTTCGCGTGCCACCGTGAGCTGTTCACGTCGCCGGCCCGTATAGCTTCACCTCCGACCAAATTGACTGTAGCATTGTGATCCCTGAACTCCGTAGATGGTGTAGCCAAACCAAATTGACCGGAGCTACCTTGTATCAGCGGCGCCCCAGTGGCCGTCTTCTTCGAGTCCGGCATCAACGCCGGCGAGCTCCAGTATTTGATTGCAACCCAATTCCTCGCTGGAGAATGATCAGCAACACCCCAGAAGCATTAATCCTCAACCAATTTCGAGTTTCATCGTCTGTAGCTTGTGGCCACCGTAGCTCACCTTAGTTCCTGAAAACCGACGAGTTCAACCTCACCGTTCGCCGTCGTTTCATCGCCGTTGTTCAATCTACTTTGTCCTGTAGATTTGCCTCAACCTACTGAGCATATCACTCCACTGCATCGCCCTTCGATGTTGTGCCAAATCGCAAGATATAGCCGTGCCAAGATCTGTCCAGTACCTGTGTCTTGCCGTGTCGACACCGTGATTTCTCATCGCCGTTCGTCACCGTCCGACCACCTTAGTTCCTGAAACCTCCACCACTGGATTCCTGTTGTCTTCGCCTACCTCCTAGACATAGTTGGCGAAGCAAAGCTCAAGAGGATTGATCAAACACTCAAGCCCTAGAATCTGGCCGTGTACTGACATTCAATTCTCTGTGTCCAGGGGCCTCTTTGCAAATTGCCTAAATTCTGGACTTTCCTGTGGAAACCACCTTGTCAAATAGCTACCTTATTACATTTTGCATCTAATGCTTTGATCAAATCGCATTCTTCCCACTGGAAATTATCCAAACCACATCAATGCCATTCCTTGATAATGCCAGCCCTTGTCAGTTCATGTCAGCCAATGGCATTGGGCAAGTTTTACCACTTCTGTTTGTGCAACCTGAAAACCACCTTGTCCATTGAACTTGTAGAGCTATGTTCTACATTTTATTCAACTACCACACCTTGAGATAAACTCTCTAGCATTCTCTGAAGCTATGTCAGAGCCCTGAACCGAATGTCGACCTTTTGATGTTCGTCGTTTTTGAGCAAAATAGCCGCGGACTTGATGTCCATATTGCAGCCTTGAAACCCTGAAAGTCTCTATCATTCGTCCTCAACCCTAATTCCATAAATCTCCAAGATTAACTCAAATCCAGCTTTCAAGCTTACCTGTTCCAGTATCGCTGAGAGTATTTCTCCTTTGCATGTTGCATATAGATTATTAATGGACTGTGATTCCTGTTTGCTTGTTTGATCTTTGATTAGAACAAGAGCCTGAGTACAGAGATTTCGTCAGACCCGACATCGACTGCTGTACCTTATGACGCGGAAGGCAAGTCATATTCTTGGACATCTTGAACCTATATTTTATGAATTGTTAAGACATTGCCTTGACTATAAGCAGTATTGCATTTGATGAAATGACGAAGGTATGATATGGCAGTACTAGGCTGTATGCCGACAAAAGATGAGGAGATTCCTTATAAAATGATCAAACCGTGAGCCATAACTAATATATATGTATATATGTATATTCATGAAATAGAACCCTTGCCGTGGCCAGAGTTTGGTATGGAATGGTGGTGGCACTGACGAGTGCAGGGTTTGTGGAATGCACTGGTCATGGGCATGTAAGGACTAGAACCTTGTGTTGTGCTTCTATGCGGCATGAAAAACGTACCAACCACTTGCCCGGTTATGGGACGGGCGCAACTTAGTAGCTTTCTTTAGTATTAGCTTTTCCCTGCAATGGTTGTCGATCCAGTGTCTTGCGAGAACTGGTGGGCCGCAGAAGGCCATGAGTGATGTGAGTTCAGAAAAATCATGAGAGGAAAAGGTGGAAAGAAGGAAGACGCCCTATGCCAGATTAAGTCGTGCGCGACTGTAATCAAGAGAGGCTATGTGTCTTGCGAGAACATAGACCCAGGCTAGGAAGTAAGGCAGTGGGGAGGACCCACAACGGTACTTGAGACTTAACTGTCTATTTACCGGGCAGGGAATTGTTAATGCTAGGACTGTAAACTGTTGTGTCATCTCGGCCTTGTCACATGCGTAAAAGTCGCATGGAGAGGTACCGACTTGAAAGCCGAATGATTGGTGGATTAAAGTGGTACACCTTTGCAAAGTTAAAAATATATTCGAATACTCCGAGCTCCCGGGTTTATAGGAGCCTGCGCGCTGTAAATCCTATCCACGTCGATGTGACACAAGTATGTTTTCTAAATAAAATATGGTTAGACTTAGCTCATGTGTGCTTGACATGTGTTGTCATGAAATGAGGTGCTAACATGGGCAGACATGTGTTGTCGTGCTATGATAGTACTTCTAAGAGTTTATAAAAGATATTAATGATATGTCATGCTGAGCACTGCCATAGATTTCGAAAGAGAAAAAGTATTTTGCAACCTTCCCTCCTTCCCTAATAGCATAGGTTCATATCATTCTACTATATGTATCTACTCTTATCTATAACTTGCTGAGTACGTAAGTGCTCACCCTTGCAATTCACTATCCAATAGATGGAATGTCCCTGATCAAGACGAAGGCCTGGAGAACTTCTTGGATACCTGAAGGAAGAGAGTCAGTTCCACCCAAGTCCTGAAAAGTGTTGCTCTGCTTTCAACTTCTTGCTGTGGGGGTTCACTTAGCTTCTACTGAGTAGTTGCTCTTCTGTAACCAAACTTATTTACGCCGTGATGGCTTGTAATTTATTATGTTGTAATGAGGCCAGTTGGCCATACTGCTCAATGTAATGCAAGTTAAACTGATGCAATATACTCCTATGTTTGGCTCATCCTGCAAAAGGTAAGGGATCAGCTGTAGTGAGCTGGGTCCCCATGGGAGTAGTCGTGTTCCCCTGTGAAGGCAGGATGCGGCAACTATCACAGACGGTTCTGACCTTATAACAGTCTGTGAAATATGAGTATCACAGACGGTTCTAACCTTATCACAGATGGTTCTGACCTTATAACAGTCTGTGAATGGATAAATCATAGACGGTTGAAAACATCAAAAACCGTCTGTGATAGTACATGATTATCACTGACTCGAATATCACTGACGGGTAAGAACCGTCTGTGATGACTGTTTTGACCCGACTGTGATGATGAATTATGTAGTAGTGTCTACCGCTGGCCTAGGGTACGAGTACAGAGTTCTATCTCTGTTAGTCGCACTTTAGTCGGTGAGATGAGTCGAGGTTCACCATCCCCCATCCCTCGTTGCGATCATGCTTGATTTTGTTGATTTGGATTTAGTTAGACATAGTTTGCTCTCATCTAGTCCTTTGGGAGAGAACGACATACTCGCCTTCTACTGCGACCTCGTCCGCTTGCGAGGCCCCGTTTTAGGTGGTATCCGCTGCTCCCGGACTGCGCCTCCGCTTCGTGCCACCGCCACAGAGCATCCCGCGCCGCCGCCGCACCAGGATCACCCGATCTCGTGTGCACCACCATCAGTCCACGATCTCCACTCGCCGGCGCTGCCACAGCTGTGCTTCACTGAGCCGGCATCCTCTTCTTCATCCTGAGTTGCTGCGGCTTCGACGACGACCAAGGCAGCTTCCTCCGCTCCACCACGCGCTCTCCTCGCCGAGCTTCCACACCATCTTCTCCATCGCCGGTCTGCTGTCTTCGGCTTCTTCATCAATCTCTCCTCCAGCAACTGCTGCAGTGACCTTCATCTTCATCGACGATTCTTTGGCAACAATTCCTTTCACTCAATCCCCTTCTCTTCTCCCCCTGATTCGTTTCCTGTGATGCTTGTATGAGAACAGGGTTTAATTTTGAATGAGAATTTTGACATTTGAGTAAATTCCAGTTTAGTTGTGTGTTGATTGCTCTGAGTTGTAGACCTTGGTGATCTCTCTGTTCGTGTTTTTTCGTCTTCAATTAAGAATTCTGTTTGTGTTTCTGCTAATGTTGGACTGTGAAAGTTGATAGGAATAAGAGCTAATTGCAATTGAGCGGCAGCCTGACCTTGATTTTAATTTATTGTCTAATTCGCTGCTTCTCTTCACGAATTGTCTGTAGTGAAAACTGAAGTCCATTGTTATGATTGGCTGTTGACTGTTTTGATCATATATCTCGAGTTCTTATGCTATAGCCTGTGATTTTTGATCTCTGCACTGATTCACATTAAACCCACTTCCCTCTTGGCGGTTTTGTTTGATTTTCTGATTTGGATTTAGTTAGACATATTTTGCTCTCATCTAGTCCTTTGGGAGAGAACGACATACTCGCCTTCTACTGTGACATCGTCCGCTTGCGAGGCCCGTTTTAGGTGGTATCACGCGACCAGTTTGCAAGACTCACCAAAAGAAAAATCATCCTTCTTAGGATCAATAACATCCGCCTTTAGTGAATCCGCGACCTCTCGTAACTTTGTGAAGGTTTCCTTTTCTACGAGACCGCCGCTTTTTATGATTTCTTCTAAAGCACCCTTCTCATTAAAGGCAAGCTTGGCGATCTCATCAGCCTTCTATTTGGCCATCCTGAAGTAGCTGATGAGCCCTTGGAGTTTATCCAGATCTACTCCACACTCGGTGCTCTTCTTTTCATAATGATCTTTTTCTTCTGCCAGCTTTAGGTTCTCCTCTCTTTGTTAAGAAACGAATTCAATTGAGTTCATGAAGTTTATTAAGTTTATAAAGGCAACAAAAGTTTCTGCCAAAAATGACCCTAGTCTGTAGTTGGTTGCAAACTATCTGAAGGTGCTCAGCTTTGCCTTGGAGCGAATCAGCCAACATAGCCTTTTGCTCCTTAGTGTCCTTCAGTTGGACCCCAAGCACCAGAATCCCAGCGAGCCTTTCGCTGCTTACTCTCTGGGCTTCAGCCATCTCTCTCTCCAGAGAGGAACGCTCAATGATCACAACCTCTTCTAGCAAAGTAGACTTTTCCCTGCGACAATAGAAATTATAATTCCAGTTTATGATGAACTGAGTTAGAAGCAAGATACTTACGGCTTTAGCCTATTGCATTCTGCTTGAGCAACTTTGACCTACTCCACTAGCAGGCCAAACATGGCCGCATCATGAGCAACATACAGAATAGAACAAAAGGGGAAATTCTCAAAAGAAGATTCCAGAAGAAACATAAGAAGTTAGAAAGTAAAGGTTTGGACTTACTTCCAAGAACTTCTCAGAGTACTGTTCCGAGAGGTCCCTGAGTCCAACTGCTTGGCTGGATGATGCCAAGCTTTCCCACGCTTGCCTAACTTTGTCAAGGAATTGAGATTGGATGCTCAAGTCCACTGCAGGGTGCTGGGTTTCGGTGGGCTGGACCACCACCTCCTGTGTCCTCTCCTCTCCTTGTTCTTGCGAACAGGAGGGAGGAACAACTTCCTTGACCAGAGGGGGAGCAAATGTGCCTACCTGTTCGTCTGTCCCCAAGGTCGTGGTCGCAGCCATGACCTCAGCTTCCTCATCATTGACGGCTTTAGTTAACTGAATGTCATGAATCACTTCGCCAATAATGGTTGCAGGGTCCTCTTCGATGTCCTACGGAGGCGCGACTTCAACCAAAGTAGTAGCGGCCGCCTCTTTAGTGGTTGCCGGTTCTGCTACCACCTCGCTTCTGGCAGGGACCTCTGCAATAATAGTCGCCACCACCTCGTCTGCTGTGGCAACAAATGGTTCATCCGCGACCATCGGAGCTATGCTGCAGTGGTTGAAGGAGCCCTGTATATCCAATTCTAAGATTCGAAAACTATTTCTAACTGAGTAATAAGACTTGGTTAAGACGCTTACCTGATGCCGAGTCCCAAGAGGTTCTTCTCCTCTTAGAGACAAGAGAGAAGAAAATGCCATGGGAGAAGATTCATCAGGAGCCGCTGATGACCTCCTCCTCACAGCTAACAGATAAGATCCCTGTTCCTCCTCCACATCGCTCCCCTCTCCCTGTATGACAATGAGATGATTTTGTCATGGTATGAAGAATACCCCGGCAGGTTTTGAAGACGATCCTAGCGGAGATTACGCAGCGCGGGTTGACCGGGTGACCGGTCCTCCCCCACCGGACAAACACAAGAAAAGACACGAGGATTTATACAGGTTCGGGTCCCAGTGGGGGCCCTAGTCCTGTCGACGCGCTCCCAACCGGAGTCGGCTGGGGGAGCTCTCTCCGGGGGAGAGGCTTCCGGAGCACGTCTGTGAGATTAGCTATTCCAAATAATAATGAAGTGATCCTTTACAACAGAGGGGTACAAGGGCTATTTATAGCCCCAAAAAGAAGCAAAAAACCTAAACTACCCCGGGAGCCACCGTCGGATTGAAGGGTAGGACCGTCCTTCTCCCGATCAAACGTCTTGGATGCTTGACAGTTGGTCGCTGATTCCCGAGGCGTCCCTCGCGTGACCTGCACGTGATAAACAAACAGGGATTTTACCTTTTAGGAGGGCGGTGACGTCCGGGACCTCTTCCGGAGAGCAGGGTCCCGGGAGCCCAAAAGGCGGCGCCCGGGGCAGACACCGGAGGCCACTGTCCCCGGGCACATGGCGGCGCCCGGGACATGCCCGGTGGGCAGGGTCCCGGGGGCCAAATGGCGGCGCCCGGGACATGCCCGGGGGGCACGGTCCCGGGAGCCAGAAAGGCGGCGCCCGGGGCAGGCACCGGAGGCCACTGTCCCCGGGCACACGGCGGCGCCCGGGACATGCCCGGGGGGCAGGGTCCCGGGGGCCAAATGGCGGCGCCCGGGACATGCCCGGGGGGCACGGTCCCGGGAGCCTAAAAGGCGGCGCCCGGGGCAGGCACCGGAGGCCACTGTCCCGGGGCACACGGCGGCGCCCGGGACATGCCTGGGGGGCAGGGTCCCGGGGGCCAAATGGCGGCGCCCGGGACATGCCCGGGGGGCACGGTCTCGGGAGCCTAAAAGGCGGCGCCCGGGGCGGGCACCGGAGGCCACTGTCCCCGGGCACATGGCGGCGCCCGGGACATGCCCGGGGGGCAGGGTCCCGGGGGCCAAATGGCGGCGCCCAGGACATGCCCGGGGGGCACGGTCCCGGGAGCCTAAAAGGCGGCGCCCGGGGCAGGCACCGGAGGCCACTGTCCCCGGGCACATGGCGGCGCCCGGGACATGCCCGGGGGGCACGGTCCCGGGAGCCTAAAAGGCGGCGCCCGGGGCAGGCACTGGAGATTTCCCCCAACAGCAGCCCCCCATGCCCTCCGGGGACGAAGCTTGAGCCCCCGGAGGGAATGGTTACGGTACCGGGAAAATCTCCGGACGAAAATTACCGGACCCCCGGCGACGCTTCGGTTTCCGTGCCGGGCGCTTCATGGCCGCGCCGTTCTCGCAATAAATGCGCGCAGGGTTCGAAACGGCGTCTCGATTTACGCGCCTGTCCCTTCGTTTCCCACGCACGGTTTGAATCAGTGGTCCAGATTGCTCCGAGGGGGCCACGTGGCGCGCATCTAGATCACGGCCAGCCTCTATAAATAGGGCCTTAGGGGGCCCCGGTAGCTCATTCCAAATCTTCAACTCCAGCTTCAGCTCTCCCGGTAGCGCTCTTCCGGTAGCGAGCGTCCGGGAGTCGTTGACAGCCACCTGAAAACTTAGCCACCGAAAAACAAAGAACTCACCTAATGGCGCCCAAAGGTCGAGCGAAGACCACGGAGGTGCCCCCGGAGGAAATCCCCGTGGATTTCCTTTGGGCCTCTGAATTCTCGGCCTCGGACGCGGAGTCCCTGGTCAAGAAGGGCGTCGTCGAAGAGGGGGACATCCGGGTCCCCCTAAAGAAGGACGGAGCCCCCCGCCCCAGGCCCGGAGAGGTCGTGGCCTTCGAGGCCTTCCTCGAGGCGGGGCTCCGGCTCCCGGTGCATCCGATGCTCCGGGAGTTTCTCAAAGAGTACGGGGTGGCTCTCAACCACCTCACCCCGAACGCGCTCGTCCGTATGGGCCTTTTTATATGGCTCTACGAGACAGCGACCGGGCGGGAGCCCACCCTCCGCGCCTTCCGGTACTTCTATGAACCGGCGGCGCGGAGCTCCCACCTGGTGAAGGGAGGACCGAAGTCCCCCTTCGGCTCGGTGATGGTCCAAATGCTGCCCTCCCGGGTGGCGGACTTCCCGGCGGCGGCCTCCCGGGACCACTGGGGGGACTGGCTCCGGAGGTGGTTCTACCTCCGGGTCCGGGACGAGGCGGTGGTGTACGCCCCGGAGCCTCCCACCTACAGCCGATCATCCGCACCGAAGCCGCCGGTGTGGACGGACGAGGAGTTCGAGCTCCTCGGGAAGGTGGTGTCGGCGAAGAAGGCCCGCTCAATGCGGGACGCCGCGGAGGAGCTGGCGCTCCTGCGGCTTTCCCCCTTCTCACGCGGGGGAAGGGGGATCGGCATGGGCCCGGAGCAGCGGCCTCCGGTCAAGCCTGTGACGCGGCGTAAGTCCCCTGCATTTTTGTACTTGCAGTTTTTTATGAGAAATTGACTAACTTTTTACCTCTTGCAGTGCTCCCGTACCCGGCGGCGAGGGACAAGGCGGAGCACCTCCTGGGGAGGTACTTCGCCGACGAACACGAGCGCATCGTGCGCCTCGTGGGGGAGGGGCCTCCCCGGAACTTGGTGGCCGAGGCCTATGGGCTCAGGCTTCCGGAGAGGAAGCCCCTTCCCACCCCCGGGTCTCATAAACGGGGGAAGGACGCGGGCGGGGGCTCGGAGCCCAAAAAGCCCCGGGTCCAGAAGACCCCAGCTCCGGCGACGGCGCTGGCGACGGCGCCGGCGACGACGCCGGTGAGGGCCCGGGACGCAGCTCCCGGAGCCGAACATGCCCGGGCGGCGCCCCGGGCCGAGGCGACGCCTCCGCCCCCGGAGGCCCCCGTCGAGGCCCGGGGGAAGGAGGTTGTTGTCGATGGGGCGGGGTCCGATTCGGCGGACTACGCCGCGTCGCCAGTTCGCGTGACGCTCCTCTCGCCTCTCCCGGCGGCATTGGCGCCGGAGAGGCTAGAAGTGAGGTTTTCGGGGGCGGCGCCCCCGCGCCTCTGGCCGGTGGATGAGGAGGGGGGGAGCCCCTCAGTCTTCGAGGTCCCCCCGGAGCAGGAGGCTCCGAGGGCCCTCCGGCCTGGGGCGGGGAAAGGCCCAATGATCCCTCCCCGGGCGGAGATCCCCGCCCAACCTTCATCTTCGTCTTCGGAGGAAACTTCGTCGACGAAGACGCCGGCGACGCCGGCCGTGCTCCCGGATTCGGAGGTCCGGGGACCCTCTCCCGGCCGCGACAGGAGGGCCGGGCAAGACACCTCCCTATTTCCTGCGGGGGAGGTGGCCCGCTACGCGGAGGGCCTGCACAACCGGAAGGTGCAGGCCTTCGTAGCAGGAGGGACGCTCCACGAGCGTTTTGAGGGGCTCGAGTCCCTCGGAGCCCAGGTAACTCGAGCTCTCCACACTTCGGCTTTTTTCCTGCACTTAAGATTTTTCTAACTCTTTATGCATTTTGTAGGTAGCGACTGTTACCTGGGGCCTTGAGCAGCGGGTCACCCGGCTGCTCAAGGAGGCGGAGAGCCGGGCCGCGGCCTGCGTCGAGCAGCGGGAGGCGGCCCTCCGGGAGCGGGACGAAGCTCTTGATGAGCTGTCCCGGGCCCGGGCGCAGGTGCACCTTTCAGACGGCGCCTACATCCGCCTCCGAGAGGAGGCCAAGGTGCGGGAGAAGGCGCTCCGGGAGCTCGAGAGCTCCAGCGTCCGGGCGCTGTCGGACGCGGGCCGCTCCGTCCGCTCGGCCTTGGAAAGCCTTGGCGTTAGCCTGGGCTCCGGGAGCGGCCCGGAGGTGCCCCCGGCGACCCTCGCGGAGGCTGTGCGTTTTCTTAACGCACGTCTCCGCCATCCCGGAGGCTGCGGACGTCCAGGCACGGGGCCGAGCGATCCCCGTCATCGCGGCCGCCGCGGGGCTCGTTGACTACCGTGGGGTCGGCGCCCGGGCGATCGGGGGGCGCATCCCCCGGGGCTTCCCGGAGGCCTTCGAGCCAACGCGCCGGGAGGTGGAGCTGCTGGCGGAGGGGTTCTACGACCGGATCATCCGGACGTGGTTCCCGACACCGGCGCCTCCGGCCGCAGATGTCCCTGCCCCGGCCACGGAGGAAGCTCCCCGGGGGGAGGACCCCAATGCCAAAGTATGAGCCTCCCCCGGGTCTTTAGCTAGGACCCCCTTTTTATTTTGTTAGGCATTTTGATTCCGGTAGCTTCTTAGGAGAAGCCCCGGGCACTTGTACAAAAACATTTTGCAATGAAATATATTAGAAATTTTTCTAAGTCTTTGCAATGAAATGTTACCAGGGTTCCCGGGGGGTTGCTCCCGAGCAACGGTCCGGGAGAGACTCTCCGGGGGACGCCCAAGCGGCTTTGATTTTGCTGAGCCTTGTCTCCGGGAGGCGCGACGGCGGTACTGCCCGGGAGCCCGTCCGGTTGAGGTGGCGCCCGGAATGGCACTTGGATAATTTTGACAACAGCCGTGCTGAATTAACTCCCCCGCGCCCGAGGGCCCAGATGATACCTCCTCTCCGGATACTTCCGCCGGCTGGGTACGAGTCTTGGCCCGAAGACGTACTTCGGGATTCTCAGCGTCGCGTCCGGGCGCTGTACCGGGACCTGGCCCGAGAGCTAAGGGAGCGCCTCCGGGAGCTTTAGGCGTAGGGGCCTTAGGCTCGTAGAGAATCCCCCGGGTTAGGACCCGGGTTGTATCATTTCCGAAACCCACCGGAGGGGGAAGATGTCCTCCGGGTTTGTTGATCAATAAAGCGCGTTGTTTCTTTTTATTGCCTCTTTCTTTTCTTCTTCTTGGATGGTCTGGACGACTCATCTTATCAAGGATGAGCTAAGTTCCTTCGTGGGTGGCCCGGGGGCCCCTGTCCCCCCCCGCCCACAGCGGGCGGGGGGAGGCCTCCGCGTGCTGTGGGGGAAACAGGGTCCCCGGGGGGAGCATAACCTGTAGAAATATTTTCTAAGTTAGAAGATTGTAAAAACAGGATTTCCGAGGGAGGGTCCTGCCGGGGTGCCCGGGGGCACCGGGAGAGGTTCATCCGGCCGCCAGGAGAGCGGGGAACCGGGAACAAGGCGCGAAAGGGGCTCGTGGAAAGTCAATAAGACGTCCGGAGGGGAGCTTCCCGGGAGACTTCGTCCGGTCGCCGTGAGAACGGGGAACTGGGAATAATGTTTCCGGGAGAAAATATATCTGAGAAACCCAATCTTCGTAAAGCAATTGTCCGGTCGCCGCGAGAACGGGGAGCCGGGAATAAGGTCTTGGAGAGATAATCATCCGGTCGCCGTGAGAACGGGGAGCCGGGGATAACGTCGACTCCCGGAGGAGGAAGATAGATCCAATCAAGCCGCAAGGGGCTGATCTTCCGGCCGCCGTGAGAACGGGGAGCCGGGAATAACGTCGACTCCCGGAGGAGGAAGATAGATCCAATCAAGCCGCAAGGGGCTGATCTTCCGGTCGCCGTGAGAACGGGGAGCCGGGAATAACGTCGACTCCCGGAGGAGGAAGATAGATCCAATCAAGCCGCAAGGGGCTGATCTTCCGGTCGCCGTGAGAACGGGGAGCCGGGAATAACGTCGACTCCCGGAGGAGGAAGATAGATCCAATCAAGCCGCAAGGGGCTGATCTTCCGGTCGCCGTGAGAACGGGGAGCCGGGAATAACGTCGACTCCTGGGGGAGGAAGATAATCCAATCAAGCCGCAAGGGGCTGATCTTCCGGTCGCCGTGAGAACGGGGAGCCGGGAATAACGTCGACTCCCGGGGGAGGAAGATAATCCAGAAAGCCATTAGACGTCCCGCTGAGGAGAGCGTCTACTCCCGGAGGAGGAAGTGCCCGGAGACGGGTCTTGAGTGTTTGGGTAGGGGACTAATCTCCCAAAGTGACTCGTTACCGCGGCCGCTGGGGACCGGGTTGCCGCTTACACCCTCAGTCCACAAGGGCTGTTCGTAAGCCGCCCTTCAGGAGGGACTTGCTGGGGCAGGGCCCACTTCCTCACGGGGAGGGCATCCTCGCGGGGAGGGCATCTTCACGGGGAAGGCATCTTCACGGGGAAGGCATCCTCGCGGGGAGGGCATCACCACTAGGGGCGGTAAACAAAAACAACCTGCAGTGAGACAGTTGAAGAACAAAGGCTATGCATTGATTAACAAAATATACAAAGCCCCCCTGCGAAGCCGCGAAGGGGGAAAAAGGGAAGCTACAGTGTCCCCCCTCCCCCTCCGGCGTGACCGCCCCGGGGGAGGGGACAGGCCCGCTAGGCTAGACGTAGAACTTGCGAAGTAAACGCAAGTTCCAGGTGTGCTTCAGCTCTGCTCTTGAAGGTTGGAGAGCTTGTAAGCCCCCGAGCCTAGGACAGCGGAGATCCTGTAGGGGCCCTCCCACCTGGGGGAGAGCTTACCCTAGGCTTGGGGGTCGGTGACGCGCTTGAGGACAAGGTCCCCAAGGCGGAAAGCTCTCTCGCGCACGCGCTGGTTGTATGCGCGCGACATCTCGCGCTCGTAGATGGCGTGGCGGAGGAGCGCTCGATCGCGTTCCTCCTCCACGAGGTCAATTTCCAGCCGCCGGTTGTCTTCGTTGGCCCGGTAGGCTGCGGTCGTGGCTCCGTTCAGGAGCTCGACCCGCAGCGACCGGAAGCCGATCTCTGGGGGGAGGACTGCCTCCGCCCCGTAGACCAGGGAGAAGGGAGCACGCCCTGTGGCCCGGGACGGGGTCGTGCGCATGGAGCAGAGGATGCTAGGGAGCTCCTCTGCCCACGCGCCCCACTTGGAAGCGGTTTGTTCGAGTCTCCGGCGTAACCCCTGCAGGATTACGCCATTGACCCTCTCGACGGCCCCGTTGCTTTGGGGATGGGCCACTGAGGCGAAGTGGATGACGACCCCCAGGCCTTCGCAGAATTCCCGGAAATAAGCCGAGTCGAATTGGGTCCCGTTGTCCACGGTAATTTCCCGGGGGACACCAAAACGACAAACGACGTTTTTCCAGAAAAACCGCTGAACGGCCCGAGAGGTGATGCTAGCCAAGGGCTCCGCCTCAACCCATTTTGTAAAGTAGTCGACCGCGACCACCGCATACTTGTATCCTCCGGGCGCTGGGGGGAAAGGCCCTAAGAGGTCCATCCCCCAGCGCACGAAGGGCCAAGTGATGGGGATAGTCCGCAGCGCTACAGGGGGGAGATTCGAGCCCTTGGCCATCTTCTGGCATGCTTCGCACGCGGAGACAAGGTCTCGCGCGTCACGCATGACTGTGGGCCAGTAGAAGCCCTGCCGAAGGGCCTTGGCGGCGATGGCACGCGGGGCTAGGTGAGAACCACAGCTCCCCGCGTGAACGTCTTCCAGGAGTTGAAGTCCCTCCGACCGGGGAAGGCAGCGCAGGAGGGCTGAAGCCCCCCGCTTGTAGAGCCTTCCCTCCAGCAGGAGATATGCCCGGGCTTTGGCCCGAAGGCGCTTAACCTCGGTCTCGTTGGGAGGGTCCCCCTCCCCCTTGATGAAGGAGATGAGGGGGTCCATCCATGACGACGGCCGGACGATCTCGGCGACCTCCGGGACCGGAGGCTCGGGGCCTGTGTCCGGGGAGGCCACCGAGGGCTTCGTGATTGTTTCCAAGAAGGCCCCCTTGGGGAGCGTTTCCCGGGCGCTTGCCGCCCGGGCCAAAGCATCAGCCCGGTCATTCTCCCTTCGCGGGATATGCCGGGCCTCAAGGCCGTCGAAGTGTTTCTCCATTTTTCGCACTTCCTGCAAGTAAAGACTTAAATTTGCGTCATGGCACAGGTAATATTTGTCCATTTGGCAGACAACGAGCTGAGAGTCTCCCTTCACTAGTAGGCGCCGGATCCCCAGGGAGCGCGCAAGGCGCATCCCGAGGAGCAGAGCCTCGTATTCGGCGACGTTGTTGGTTGCGGGGAACTCGAGCCGCGCGGCGTACTCGAGCTCCTTCCCCTCGGGGCTCCGGAGGACTACCCCCGCGCCAGCCCCAGCGAGACACAGCGACCCATCAAACAGCAGGGTCCAATGGTCACTGCGTCGGGGCGGCACAGGGAGATCTTCGTCCCCGGACCCAGAGGCGGGAGTCCATTCTGCGATGAAGTCGGCGAGGACCTGCGACTTGATTGCGGAGCGGCCGGTAAGGGACAGGGAGAAGGGGGCAAGCTCGGCCCCCCACTTCCCAATCCGGCCGGTGGCTTCTTTATTCCGCAGTACCTCCCCCAGGGGGAGGGACGACGGAACGGTGATGGGGTGCCCCAGGAAGTAATGCCGGAGCTTCCGGGACGCCATGAGGAGAGCGTAGCAAATCTTCTCCATCTCCGTGTACCGAGTCTTGGCCCCTTGGAGGGCTTCACTGACGTAGTACACGGGACGTTGCTGCCCCCCTTGCTCCTTCACCAAAACCGCGCTGACGGCGACGGGGGTCGCGGCGAGGTAGAGGAGCAAGGGCTCTTCCGGAGACGGACTCACGAGCATTGGAGGGCCCGAGAGGTACTTCTTGAGGTCGTTGAAGGCTTCCTGGGCCTCGGGGGTCCAGCGGAACCCCTCAAGCCCTCGGAGGATCTTGAAGAACTGGAGGCCCCGCTCCCCCGAACGGGAGACGAAGCGGCTGAGCGCGGCCAGGCGGCCGGAGAGCCGCTGGACATCTTTGATGGAGCGCGGCGGGGGCATCTCTAGGAAGGCCCGGATCTTCTCGGGGTTTGCCTCAATGCCCCGCTGGGACACGAGGAAACCCAGGAGCTTCCCCCCGCGCACCCCGAAGGCGCACTTCTCCGGGTTGAGCTTGAGCCCGAACGCGCAGAGGTTGCGGAAGGTCTCTACGAGGTCGTCGATGTGGGAGGCTGCATGGAGGCTCTTGACGACCGCGTCGTCTACGTAGACTTCGACGTTGCGGCCGACTTGATCTTTGAAGACCAGGGTCATAAGGCGCTGGAAGGTGGCTCCCGCATTCTTGAGCCCGAAGGGCATATGGCGGTAGCAGAAGGTTCCGAGGGGAGTTATAAAACTCGTCTTTTCCTCATCCCCCTCCGCCATCCGGACTTGATGGTATCCCGAGTAGGCGTCTAGGAAGCTCATCAGCTCGCACCCCGCGGTGGAGTCAACGAGCTGGTCGATTCGCGGGAGCGGGAAGTTGTCTTTGGGGCAAGCGCGGTTAAGGTCGGTGAAGTCCACGCACATGCGCCACTTGCCACTTGACTTCTTGACGAGGACGGGGTTTGCGAGCCACTCGGGGTGCAACACTTCCCGGATGAACCCCGCCTCTCGGAGCCGGGCTATCTCCGTCTTGATGGCTTCTTGACGTTCGAGGGACAGCTTCCTCAACTTCTGCTTGATAGGGGGGTGACCGGGGGTTACCGCGAGCTTGTGTTCAATAACCTCCCGGGCGACGCCCCGCATGTCCGAAGGCTTCCACGCAAAAACATCGGAGTTTTCGCGCAGAAAGGCTGCGAGTTGCGCTGCATGGTCTTGGGGGAGCTCTGCCCCGATTTGGACAGTTTGGTCCTCGCTGCCCAGGGACAGCGGGACCTTCCGAAGGCCCCCTTCCGGACGCGGCTTGAGGAGGGGCCTCCCAGGGGATGGCGCAGCGACGTCTACGTCCGGGGGGGGAGCCTCCCCCCCGGGTGCCTTGATCAGGTTGACGCTTCCTATTGTGGCAGCAGCTCGCTCGTATAGAGCACGGGCCATGTCTTGATCCCCCCGGACGTTGATCACGCCATGCGGCCCGGGGATCTTCATGCACAAGTAGTTTTGGTGGGTGGCAGCCCCCAGCCGATTGATCGTAGTCCTCCCCATAATCACATTGTAGGAGGAGGGGAGGTCCACTACGTCGAAGCGGACTAGCTCGGTCCGGTAGTTCTCCGGGGTGCCGAAGGTGATCGGGAGATCTACCTTGCCCACGGGGTGGATCGCCTTCCCCGGGACAAACCCTTGCAGAGGCCCTGCCGCTGGTTGCAGGAGCTTCTCATCCACCAGCATTTCCTTGAAGGCTTTGAGGAACAGGACGTCGGCGGAGCTTCCGCCGTCCACGAGGATGCGGGCCAAGTGGCAGTTGTAGATTGTCGCGGAGACAATGAGCGCGTCGTCGTGGGGGAAGCGAACCCCTCGCGCGTCTTCCGCCGTAAAGGTGAGGGGGACGTCCGACCACTTGGGCGGCACGGACGCATGTAGCACCCCCACTACCTTAACTTCTCGCGCGTACTCCTTGCGCTGGCGCTTGGAATCCCGCCCGGAGGCGGACCCCCCCACGATGACGTTGATGCGGCGCTGAGAAGTTTGAAAGGGGAGGGCGTCTGAAGGCTCCCCCTCCTGCACCTGCTGCCCCCCCGCGGGAGCGGGAAGGGCCGGGACAGCTGGCCGAGGGGGCAAGGAGGCCGGAGTCCCCCCCCCTGCCCGCGCTGGTCGAGAAATGCCGCGAAGTGTTGCAGCAGCTGGTGGCAATCTCGGGTGGCGTGGGTACTGGACCCGTGGAAGCTGCACCACGGTCCTTCCCGGCTTCTCCCCGCGGGGCCTTCGCGGCCGCGCGAAGACTGTCCTCCCCCATGGCCTCTCGGCTTGGGAAAGGGGCGGTTGCCCTTCGGGGGGTCACGCGAACCGCCTCCGCCCTCGAGGACAAAAGTGTCCCGAGGCCGTGGTTCGCTACGGCCCCCCTGCCTGGGGCGCCTGGGGGGATCCCGGGCCCCCCGCTCGGCGGAGGCAGGAGCCCCCTGGGTCTTCTTCCAGATGTCGTCTTCCTCCGCCCGAGCGTACTTTTCGAGCACGTTGAAGAGCTCGTCGGCGGAAGAGGGGCAGCTCCGGGAGAGCCTTCGGTGGAGCTCCCCCGGGAGGATGCCGCTTTTGCAGGCTTCGATGACCGTAGAGTCGGGGACGTGGGCCACTTTGCTCTTCACCTGGGCAAAGCGCTTGAAGAAGCTTCTGATGGTCTCCCCAGTTCTCTGCCGGACAGTATACAGCTGCGAGGAGTCCAGGGGACGCACGTAGTTCCCCTGGAAGTTGGCACAGAACTCCCGCTTAAGCTGCGAGAAAGACTTGATGGAGCCCGCCTTCAGATTGTAAAACCAGGAGCGGGCAATGCTGGTGAGGTAGAGGGGGAAGACGTTGCATTGGACACTCTCGTCCCCCCCCGCTG
This sequence comes from Pharus latifolius, assembly GCA_019359835.1. NCBI lineage: Eukaryota > Viridiplantae > Streptophyta > Magnoliopsida > Poales > Poaceae > Pharus > Pharus latifolius. Next base: position 13,363,198 of record CM033327.1, on the reverse strand, counting down.
CGGAGATGGCAGTGGAGTAGATCTGCACGAACTCGTAAGGGTCCGCCTCGCCATTATAATGCTCGATGTGCGGGGGACGATAGGGCCGCGGCCAACGGATGCTGCGGAGTCTTCGACATAGAGGCTGGTTCGCCCCCTGCACTTCCCGGGGGGAGCCCCAGTTACTGTCTTCTTTAACGGGGGAGGCCCCCTCGTTATCTGAGTCAGGTAGCGGCCCAAGAGGGCCACCGGAGTGGTGGTGACGACGCTTCTCTTCCGGGCCGGGGCTGATTTCCCGGACGTCCGGGCTTCCCTCCGGGGAGGATGATTCTTCGGCGGGTCTCTTCCCCCGACCGGTGCGAGAGCGAGGCCCCCTGCGACAATGACCGGGGGGAAGCTCTTCCCCGTGGCTGGGAGAATGCATTCGCTCAACCTCCCCCCGGGAGAAGCGGACCTGCTTCGCCGGGGGAGGGAGCTCCTGCACTGTAGCAGCCGGCCCGGAAGCTACCGGGGCCTGCTGGGAGGAGCCCCCTGCGACGGCCCCTGGGACCGGAAAGGGGGGAGACCCTGCACCATCCGGAACCGGGGAGGGGGCGCCCGGGGCGGCGTTTGGATCCGAAGAGGGGGCCCCCGTGGCATCGACCGGGACCGGAAAGGGGAAGCCCCTGTGACATCCGGAACCGGTGGGGGGTGAGCCCCCTCGGCGACGTCCTGGGTTGGGGAGCCAATGCGGGGGGAAATTCGCTGAGGCACGGGAGCTGCTCTGTCGACCGGCCCCGGTGCGGTAAACGCAACGCGGGGGGCGGGACTAGCTCCCGGCGTAGGAATAGCCCCCGGCATGAAATGACCCCCCAGCCCCGGAAGCGAGCCGGGGACGGGGTACCCCCCTGGTGCCACGAAGGGCCCGGGCATGAAATAGCCTCCCGGCACCGGGACAGGCCCGGGTGCCGAGAAGTGTCCGGAAGTATATCCCGCGGGGGGAGGGAACCCCCCAGCGGGATTATACGGGGTAGACAGCCCCCCTGACGCCGGAGGGGCCGCTGGGTATCCCGTAAACGGGGGCATGATCCCCGGATATGGGTGCGACGAAAATGTGGGGGCCGAGGGCCGCGCCAACACACTAAGGAGCTCGTCCATAGAGCGCTGGGCGCGGAGCTGGCCCTCCACGAGAGCCTCCAGCAGGGCATCCCGGGGAGCCGGGGGAGCCGTCGGGGGGAAACTCGTCCCGGCCGAGGTCCCCGCGGCCGCCGGGAGCGACCCGGAGGTGGAGGCGCCTAGATTGAGAGGAAAGGTGGGAGGCGGTACCTGGGAATGGTCGCCTCCGGACGGAGGCGCCGGAACAGCAGCGTCCCGGACGGGTGGCGCCAGGTCACCGGGACCGGCGTCACCGGGAAGGGCGCGGGCCCTTGTTCTCGGAGGAGCCATGGCGATTCGTCACGGGTCCCCACGGACGGCGCCAACTGTCGTGGTATTAAGAATACCCCGGCAGGTTTTGAAGACGATCCTAGCGGATATTACGCAGCGCGGGTTGACCGGGTGACCGGTCCTCCCCCGCCGGACAAACACAAGAAAAGACACGAGGATTTATACAGGTTCGGGTCCCAGTGGGGGCCCTAGTCCTGTCGACGCGCTCCCGACCGGAGTCGGCTGGGGGAGCTCTCTCCGGGGGAGAGGCTTCCGGAGCACGTCTGTGAGATTAGCTATTCCAAATAATAATGAAGTGATCCTTTACAACAGAGGGGTACAAGGGCTATTTATAGCCCCAAAAAGAAGCAAAAAACCTAAACTACCCCGGGAGCCACCGTCGGATTGAAGGGTAGGACCGTCCTTCTCCCGGTCAAACGTCTTGGATGCTTGACAGGTGGTCGCTGATTCCCGAGGCGTCCCTCGCGTGACCTGCACGTGATAAACAAACAGGGATTTTACCTTTTAGGAGGGCGATGACGTCCGGGACCTCTTCCGGAGAGCAGGGTCCCGGGAGCCCAAAAGGCGGCGCCCGGGGCAGACACCGGAGGCCACTGTCCCCGGGCACATGGCGGCGCCCGGGACATGCCCGGTGGGCAGGGTCCCGGGGGCCAAATGGCGGCGCCCGGGACATGCCCGGTGGGCAGGGTCCCGGGGGCCAAATGGCGGCGCCCGGGACATGCCCGGGGGGCACGGTCCCGGGAGCCAGAAAGGCGGCGCCCGGGGCAGGCACCGGAGGCCACTGTCCCCGGGCACATGGCGGCGCCCGGGACATGCCCGGGGGGCAGGGTCCCGGGGGCCAAATGGCGGCGCCCGGGACATGCCCGGGGGGCACGGTCCCGGGAGCCTAAAAGGCGGCGCCCGGGGCAGGCACCGGAGGCCACTGTCCCGGGGCACACGGCGGCGCCCGGGACATGCCCGGGGGGCAGGGTCCCGGTGGCCAAATGGCGGCGCCCGGGACATGCCCGGGGGGCACGGTCCCGGGAGCCTAAAAGGCGGCGCCCGGGGCGGGCACCGGAGGCCACTGTCCCCGGGCACATGGCGGCGCCCGGGACATGCCCGGGGGGCACGGTCCCGGGAGCCTAAAAGGCGGCGCCCGGGGCAGGCACTGGAGATTTCCCCCAACAGATTTCTAGTCGAATTTGGTAAAGTTTGAGAAGTGGGAGCCCTTATTGCAACAACCCGTGTGGTTGCAACTATAGGTATAGCTGGGGTCTTAACCATAGCAGGGACAGATTGGCTCGCCCCCATGATCGCAAGAGCCTCCACGATTGCAACAACAATCGTGGTCGCGGGAATTCCTGTGGGTGTAGTCGAGGCTGTGGTCACCACAGCTGTTGTGGTTACCACAGCTGTTGTGGTTGCCACCGCTGTTGCGGGTGGAGTGATGCGCAAGGCTCCACTCCTAGCCGATCCTTTGGTAGTAGGAGGGGCCTTCTTTAGTTTCTTTGATGTGGAACCCCTTGAGGATCCTACATCGTCACCAATTCTCCTTTTCTAGGCCGCTGGGCACTCGAACATCTAATACAAACCAAAATGAATTGCTTTGGTAACTTTTGTTCAGAATCAGGTGAAAACAGATCATTCGAAAGAAACGTACCTTTCGACGTGCCTGAGCAAAGTCATTTGAATTGCCGACCATGCTCTTCAGCCTTGGCGTGTTTATATCGCCCTCGGTGGTTGTGTTATAGGCTTCAAGAGATTATTCGTCGTCTAGATCACCTCAGAAACTGCCAAGACTGTTAAAGAAAAAAGACGGTTAAGATTATACCAAAGAATTTAGTTCAGGTAAATTAACATATTCGAAGGTTGTACCGATTTCAATAGTTTGGTTATAACCATTACCCAGCACATAGTACCTGGTGCCGTCCTCCAAAACCCTGACCTCCCAGGCAGGGTGTTCCCTCTTCTTCAGAGGGTTGATCCAGTTCTTCACAAAGTCCTAGATCACATCGCGGGTGGTCAAGCCCTCATTTGCCAGGTATTGGATTACCTGGTCTTGCCTCTTCTGCTTGTCGTCTAGTGGAGGAGCAGAATCTTTGTCTCCACTTTTCTCTGGTCGATGATTTTCGAATCAAAGATGGTTCTCGCTGGGAGCCAAGCAGTAGAACCACCGCTGATACTATCCATGGACGAGATCACAGAGGGGGAGATGAGGGTAATCCTTCTTCTCCAAAAGATGAAAGTAGACACACTCGCAAGCATTGGAGCTTTTCGACCATGCCAAGAAATAATATTGGCGGAAGAGAGGTATGCTAGGCAAAACCCCAACATATGCCTCGCACAAGTGCTGAAAGACAGCGAGAATCAAAATGGAGTTGGGGTTGAGGTTTACCAACTCCAGATCGTAGTGTGCGAGAATGCTCCAAAAGAAGTCACTCTCTGGGAGGCGAAACTCACACCCTAGGAAATCCTCGAAGAGCACCAGTTCGCCTGGTTGCACGATATGACTTTCTTCTTCGTCCTCGGCAGGAAGCCATGGGATCAATGACCTTGAAGGGAGGTAACCGTCCATTTCCAAGGCCAGCATGTTCTCCATCGTGCGGTGGTGAGAACGAGTCCAGGACGCCATTGAAGTGAGTTTGGGGAAGAAGAAAGAACTTGGAGAAGGAAAACTTGGAGGCTAAAAGTTATAAGTCTCAGAGGGTTTTAATCTTACTCGTGGGTTGTATCCCGTAAAATACAGCCTTTTATCATGACAGAGATCCTTTTCATTTAATGCCTCTCATGATGGGTCTGACAAACGCACCCAAAGGTTTTCTCGGGCTTTGTTAGAATCCAAAACGAAAAGGTGCCTTTTTGAGAAGCTGAAATGATGCTTCAATTAAAATAACCTTTTCATTTCACATTCGGGGGGCTAGATGACAGACATTATTACCCGGGTAATTTCTTTATGCCTTTTTGTGGCCACCGCGACCATGGAAAGAGATCGTGTGATAGTCCAAGATATTCTGGACTTAATCAAAATTTATTTGTTTGTACCTTTCCATGGTCGCTTGCGACCATGGAGAAAGATCATAAAATAGTTCAAGATCTTCTGGACTATATAAGGCCCATCGTGGGTTTGTGGAATGATTGTGGCCACAACCTCTGTGGTCGCAATACTCAAGGTCGCTGAGTCCGTGGTCACTACCCGCAGACACTATGGTCGCGGAGACATGGTAACACTCAATATACGGTCACAGCCAGTACGGGACCTGTAATAAGAGAGTTATCTTTAAAACTTCTTCACGAGGAAACCCATAGTGTTTTCTTCGTCCTAACCATGTTAGTGAATTAAGACAATATTGAGCCTGGAAGTACCTTCGAGTCAAGAAAGAAAGGTTTGGTCGAGACTTATATTTCCGACCACGATATAAGGGTGATGCGGTTATACTAGACCATAACCACTCTTTGACCGATATGATCAGTTGTGCCCACCATGATAATACAAATCTTTTCACCAATGAGATAACTGCCAAGAAGGATGAACGTGCGGTTATCCATAACAGTTATAATCTAACTGGTGGACAGCGACTGCATAGTAACCGCTAACAACTGCCTAGCGTCCTTCCGATGAAGCAACCAACGCCTTTTCAACAAGTATAAAAGAAGGGCTAAAGGTTTATGTAAGGGGGAACAGAGGAAGATAGAAGATATTAGACTCTGTAACTCACCATTCTGATAGTAAAAACCCAATCGGAGTAGGACTATTACTCAGACTACGAGGGCCCGAACCTGTATAAATATTGTGTCTTTGGTTACATTCTTATGGTTATATTTTTGGTGATTGATTGATATTGTCATCCTACTAAACAAATTAAATTCGTGTAAGTTCAACTTGGAATATTGTCCCAATTGTCAACAAAGCGAACGGTTGAACATTGAGCACTTAAGGGTCGAATTCCATGAGGAACAAGAGTATTCATCTTTTTAGGTTAATGGATCATTGATTAAGTCTGAATGAGTTGGGGGTTTGTTTGTCTACAACAAAATCTATCAATCTATGGTTTAAAGTAGTAAAGAAAACCTAGGCGTGATTCTTTCTTGGTCTTGATTTCAAGTTTTGAAGTTATTTCTTGATCTTTTCTTTCTCCAAACCCTAAATTTTTTTTTCGGCAATAGACGTAATAGTTGAGCCTTAGCAAGAATTTAGGAGAGTTCTTGAGTCTTTAGCATTTTGATGCGGGATCCTGAACAAGAGAGCGACCCTCGCCAAACATAATAATGGGAGCGATCCTTTGACCATTGTACCAGCGACTGTATTGGCAACTCAATCTGTCTTGGAAAAAATGATTGAAATTAACTTTTTCAGAGGAAATAGTAGGAAAGTCCTACTGTGTGAAATATATTACCAAGTCGATAATAAAATGTTACAAGAGAAAGCAAAACCAAAACAACAAAGAAGATTACAGAATGTCAATCCATCTACTTAAACCAAGCTTAAAAGCTGGTTTAATTCAAAGAAGAATAAGATGTAAATCAGAAATAAACCTTCTCAACTAGACCACAACTGAACTTGAATTATTTTGAAAAAATCACCTTATTTCTGATTTCCACAAGTTCCATAAAGCTATAATTACCACTTCCCAATAAAATTCTTCAATTCCCTTAACCTTCTTTTTGGATATTAGTAACATGTCCCAAATATTATCTTCCATAATCCAACAAAAACCAATACTTCTCCAGCAAGTGATAGCGAATGGACAAAGAAAGAAAAGATGAACTTGAGTTTCGAATTCATCATTCTGACAGAAAACACATTGCTGATTTTCCAAATGAAAATGTTTCCTTGTTAATAATTCTCTAGTATTCAATCTATTATGCAAGAAGATCCAGAAGAAAATTTTTTGTTTATAAAGACAACTATTCTTCCGGCAACATTTAAAGATACTATGCACCTGCAAATGACCTAGAATAGCCGAGTAGACTTTTTTTGTTGAATATTTGGCATTGAGAGGATCATTGAGGCACCAAACATCATTAATGTCTCCCATGATTTGAAGATTCAGATGCAATTGAGATAAGAGAATGAATTGTTGATATGCAATTAGTGACAATGGTAAGGAAACATAATTCACAAACTCCTCCTTAGCCACAAAATTCCTTACAGAATCTTTAAACCCTTGGTCAAGAACTCTCCTGTTTAGGATCCCGCGTCAAAACACTAAGAACTCAAGAACTCTCCTAAATTCTTGCTAAGGATCAACTATTATGTTTGTTGCCGAAACAAGAATTTAAGGTTTGGAGGAAGAAAAGATCAAGAAATAACTTCAAAACTTAAAATCAAGACCAAGAAAAAATCACGCCTTCCGGATTAGGTCATCCATAACCCTAGAAGTGAACTACTAGCAAAAAAACATAATAACGTAGAAATAATAATGAATAAAAGAAAACTTACTTGATTTCTTGAAAATTAAGTCTACTGTCCTTATCGACTTACACATACAGGAAAAATAGAGAAGATGGTTCTTCTAAAAAAAAGTATCTAAAAACTACTCAAAACTACCTAAGAAAGCATCTAGCCTCTAAAAGCCATGTCTAATTGAGCCAAAAGCTTCTCTATTTATAATACATGAGTTAATATGCCCAAAAATAACTCCTTGACATGCAGGCGACGAAATCTGGCTTCAAATGATGCGAAAACGGATAAATCGGAGTCAAAATCGACCAGATTCGACCAAATCCGACCATTAAAACCTCTGGAAACCGAGCCGAGCACGACCAAGAACACGTGGCGTGCTCCTGACCGAACACGTGTCGTGCTTGTGATCGTGCTCCGCTCGGCCAAATAATCGACTAAGAGGTAGTTGTGATCGATCGGGACTCATTTCGACTAGAAGTATTCGTATTTGATTGGGACTCTTTTTGACTATGTGTTCATGTTCAATCAGGACTTGTTTCGAGCAGGTGTCTCTGTGTTCGATCACAGCTCTTTTTCATCCAGTAGTGTTCGATTGAGTTTTCTTCTCGCCTAAGAGTGTTCGACCAGGTTATTTTGTGCGAGGAATATTCGACCAGTGTCCTTTTTGTCCAATTTTAGTGTTCCTCATCGAATTTGGCCCAAACGAAGTCGAAATCTTCTCAAATTTGGTAGGTTTGATCCCTAAAACATGGCAAACATAGCCGTGAAAGTGATATGTAAAAATAATATAAAATATGCATAAAATGTCACATCAAAGGAGTTTTTAGCATGATTTTGCATGTTTTCAAGAGCAAATTTAAGGTAAGCATAATACCAATTTAGCACTTATCAAGCCCAATTAGGGGATTAATCAAGGATTCTAAATGGCTTAATTTTTTGTTCATCACACTTTTGAATGAAATGACTGAAATTCAAAATGACATAAAAATTAGGCTGATACAATGCTTATCTCAGAAAGTCAACAACAACAAAGTTGTAAGGAATGAGCTAATCTACATCTTTCAACAAGTTCGAATAGTTTTGAGGCCATCTAAGGGGTCCGAACTATACTATTCCGTCAATTGCCGGAGTTCTGCAGATCAAAATATCAATTAAAGATGCTTAAAACGAAGCTAAGAGAGTTGCGAATACACAACAACAAGAATTAGTGAAAATGGTTCTATAACGAGCACGAATTTGAAATTGAAATGAAAGCTAGTCAAGAACCGAAAATAGAGCGATACTCACCGTTGTTCGAAGAAGAAGTCCTGGAAATGCTATGATCTTTGGAGGTTTTTGGTGGGATTTCTATACAAGAATAGATTAAGGATGAATGTATGGATAATTTTGCTTAAGATTGATCACAAAAAATGAATACATAAGCAAATCTATCAAGTATCATATCTTCTCAGAATTTAGGCAAAACGAAAAAAGAGCAAGCAAGAGGTCAAGGAAGAAGAAGGGTTGTGTGAGGAATTTTTATATACTGCAACTAGATGCTAGACAAAGGAATAAGACAAAAAAGATCGAGCAATGTTAGGAGAAGAGATTTTGCTTGCTCTTGAGGGGATTTAGCTCGTCGCTGGTTGGGGAGCTCACATAGTGGTGTGACGGGAGGGAGTTCATCATTTTTTTTCTTGTGACTTCTCTCTTACACAGCCAACATGCATTGGTTAAAAGTAGTGTTTGCTATTTTGGAGGCTTCTTGATTTGGTTTTATTTGAATCAAAACACTAAAACATGGCTGATTTGTGGATTGATGTATTGCCTTTTTTGACTGAACACTGGGGAAACCGTGTTTTTAACAAGACTTGGTACAAAAAATTACTGGTTTAAAACAATTTGAATAGAAGCAATTTATCGGGTGGCATATTTAAGCTGGAAAAGAGTTTGAAATTTTGAGTTGAAATTTAATCTAGAGAAATTTACAAAATTTTAATCAGAGAATTTGGAAAATTTTTTCATGATTAACAAAATCTGAGGAATTTAATAAGAAATGCATTGACTGACATATTAAAGGATTAATAAAATCTGAGATGTTACAACAAACACCTATAAAACATGTTTTGGTTGTATTGGGCTGGTGAAACCTGATATTTCAATTGTAGTGAGGCTACTACAATTTTCGTCGCATTGTTGTGTTGGTATTAGTGAAATTTGGTCATTCAATTGATTTGAGTGGTAGATTAGAAGAGGTACTGTGAAAGATACAATAAACATATTATTATAAATGAGTCAGTTCTGTAAATCCTAACAGGTAATATGTGCAAATCTTACGAACCTTATGTGACAAAAATGATATAATATGGCTTTTGCCATATATATAATTTTAGTAGAAACACCAAATAAGAAGGGGAAATGGATATGAATAAATCAATGAGTTTAAATACTAAAAATCAGCATATTGTAAGTTTAGAAACCAAATTTAATATTTTATAAAAATGTGGACTAACCTTATAATAATTTATCTCTAATCTAAATGGCAGATGTCATAAAAAATTAAATCAAATTTGTTAAGTAAAAAAGAGATTTAGCTCCTTAACACTATCAAAAAGTTGAGGTTTAGCAAAATAATACTAAGTGACTTGATGATATATGGAATTAGATCTTGCATCATATTAGTTTCACAATTAATTTTTATTAATTCTAAAATGATAAAATTTTTTTAAAAAGAGCTTGCAATCTAATCATCATTGGACCACCTAACAAATCCAGGACTCCCTCTGGCAAAACTGTAAAAAAACAATAAAACAAATGGAAAGCAAATAAATAAAAGGAAAAAAATTGCCTCTTCTCTTTTATCACCTTCTTTCCCATTTCTCTCTCTCGTCTCCTCTTGGCGTCCCCAAACCCTAGCCATTTCCCACCTCAAATCCCACCTCCAGTGCTCCGATTACCCGCCTCGGATAGCGATTCGGACCCTTCCCTCGTCTTCCTTGCCCCAGATTCATTCACTCCGCGTCATCTCCGGCGAGATCCGGTGGATGGAGTCCGCGGCGGCGCAGGAGCAGCCGCCGTCGCCGCCGCTTTCCGCAGCGGAGGAGGACGGGATGCTCTCGGCGACAGCGGCGATGGCGAAGGACGCGGCCGTGCTGTTCCAGAGCCGCCGCTACGGCGATTGCGCCGAGGTGCTCACGCACCTTCTGCTCAAGAAGGAGGGCGACCCCAAGGTATGTGGTTTGAACTGTATGCAGCTATATATGCTTTTATCTAGAAGGGGGACCGAAGTCATAAAGAATTATTGGAAGAAATCATAGCTATATGTGGTGAATATGTGCTTGGTTGGGTTCCGTGTGGCTCCTTTGGTTGGCAAGATTCAATGGGGGCTGTTAGATGTGTTGTGGTTCGATTCATGTGTGTGCATGTTGTGCGTGCAAGCTGTGTTGTGTTGTGTTGTGTGCGTGCATGTCAGCCTGCTGTGCGCCATCTAGGTTGAGCTGCGAGCTGTGCGTGGCTTCATGTGTGTTGGGTGTTGCACGAGTGAATATTTGCGCATGTATAAGTTCCTGCACATGATGTGCGTGTGGAGTGTGCGGTCTGTTGCATGTGGTGCTGTGCATGAGTTGTGCACATTGTTTGTAGGCGGGTATGTGTGATTGTGTCAGGGTGTGAGTGATGCTTTGTCATATCTTGTGCATGCGCCATGTCTGTGGCTGTTGCATATATGCGGCTGTGCTTGAGCCTATGCGCGTGCAGGCTGGGTGAGTGGGTGCTTGGATGAGCCTGTTGGCCTAGGTGTGTCTCTCTGGATGGAACTATTTAGGCTGGTGGTGTTGAAACCTGTAAAAACTAAGGAAATTGTTTATATATGTTTAGTTAAATTGGTTGAGTTAATGTTTTATCAAGGGTTAAATGAAACAATTGTGCAAGTGTTACGCAGAGTATCTCCTGTTCTTTCTTCAGTGCTCAGCTCACATCATTAGCTCTTTTACTATCTCTTAAGGAAGAAAATGATACTTTTCTTTGTTATGTTTATTTTGTTCCATCTGATGTGGCAATATTTAATTTACAGGTCCTTCACAATATGGCTATCACAGAATCTTTCCTGGATGGTTGTACTGATCCGAAGAAGTTACTTGAAATTCTGGGCAAGGTTAAGGTAGGGCAAGTGCTCAACCATGTGAATCTGCATTGCTCACTCTAATATTGCAGTTGCACCTTGTTTTATTTCATCTATTCAACATGTGACATATTCTGTGCAACTATGAATTTTTTGGGCAGAGACACTGCTTTTCACATCAAAATTTTATAACAATTCTATCTACACTTAATCTCTCTTTTAGTACTTGCATGCTGTGTGGTTTGGACTTCTTGTATATTTGTAGGCACTGTATGATTCACAAATTGTGGTGATGTTAATGTCTATTTTGAAGCTGTTATGAGTATTAACATCTTCTCAGCATTTATTTTGTTCTTGTGGGTCCTCTAAAGATAGCAGGTCACAAGGTTTACTGTTTTGGACGTGTTGTAATATTGAACTCATAAATTTTTTCACCTAAATTAGTTTAACGTGCATTTTTCTAGGTTATCATTCTTTAGGTCCTATCCTTCCTTTGTTCATTGTTTTTGATGATCTTTAAGCTAATTGATTTCTCAGTGAGTGTTAAATTGCAAAATTTTTATGACCAAGTTTTCTTACAGTTAATAACAACATTATCCATGATTAATTATTCTTGATCAATAAAAACATTATTTAGGCGCTCGTTTTGTGAAGTTACTGAGAAAATTGATTTCATTGCCTATCAACAGAGAAGTCAGCGCTTTAATACTGCAAAGAAATTAAAATGTCTTGTTTCCCTTTATAAATACTAAATACCTGATTGAACTTTGTTTTGCCTTCTGTGTTCCAGTTGAAACTTGAAGTTTATGCTAGGCTGATGGTTGGTCTGCTTCTTACTGGATTACTATCTTTCTAATGCCAAGTATTTTATAGTCAAATGTAATTGTACTGCAGGATGACTTTAATTTAAGATTAAGACCAATAGATGAACAAGCTTTGAACTGATTTGCACAATACAAGATCTGTCAGCTAACGTGAATATGCAATATTAGGCCCTTTATGATGCATGGAAGTGGACATACTTGGAGACTTCAAATTTAATTCCAATTCATCAACAAGCTTTGATGGCCAATTTAGGCACTAAAATTGCCACTTGACATTCCCAAGGACCAAAATATATTTCATTCTAAATAGTTCAATATGAGACATCCCCTTTGAATAGTTCGAAACAAAAGGAGATGAAAACTACCAGCATTTGATCTCCATGCACAAATTCTCTGTGAGTTGTTGTCCAGTGATCTCATCAACTGAGAGGAATGGAGGAATGGAGCTAAAATAATGGATGTCTGGTTGCAATAGTTTGCCATGGCCTTGTGAGGAATTGCATATTGGATTGTATGGCTCATGAAATTTGCACATATAACAATGTGTTTCTACTAAGGGGCGTGAAGTTGATCAAACTGCAGAAAAATTATTTTCAAGTAAAAACAAATATTTTTGAATTTTTACAAGTAGGTATTCAAATCATCATTTAAAAGAAGCTTATTGATAAGAGATAACCTCATAAGATCTTGGGGATGCCTTTGTTATTATTCTGTCTAGTAGTTCAGTTTATGAATGTTTCTTTTTTTTTTTGTGTAGCAAAAATGTGGACAAAAGAATGCCCTTGTTTCGATGCTAGTCCACATTTTATGGTCTGAAATTTTTGTTTTTATGGTTTTATTTTTTTTTTGTTGAAATCGAGAACTCATTCCTTGTTTTCATCAATCAGAGATTTCAAATTTTGGTGAATGCAATTGCTTCTGAATTTTTTGTAGCTGCAGTTGATGCATCCTCCTTTATCATCTGTAGCTCAAATGTAATATCTGACATCTTTTTATGTCTGAAAAACACATCAGTATGTTGATTCATTATTCATGAAATACTGCTAGTGTCTTTCGTGAAAGACAGATACCTGCAGTTGTATGACGCCTCTTGTGATTTGCAATATCACTTCACGCGCTCTTTCATATACTGCTGTTCACCTCTGAATTTCACAATTATTTTGGAAAATTCTTATGTTTATCATAACATCCATTCAGAAAAGAAGTGAAGAACTTGCTTGTGCATCTCGAGAACAAGCTGAAGCTGCAAATGGGTTAGGAAACAATTGTTCTTCAGGATCTAGAGGGAGTGCCATTGTACCACAAATTTCTGCTGCAAATAATGTGATAACAACCTATGGTGATGAGTATGACACAACGATAATAACATTCAACACTGTATGTTCTCTTATCCTTTGGCATTAATTGTTTGATTATTAGTCTGCATTCTTGTTCTGATTTGAGGATTGGACTAGTTAAAGTACTGTTAGTTATGGCTAATGAAGTGGTTACTTCAATTCTTGATGTAAACATTAGCTGAACACATGCTGACAGATTTTTCCTGGACTTGATGGGTTTGCAGGCAGTTGTCCTTTATCATCTTCATGATTATGCATCCGCACTATCTGTTCTAGAGCCATTATACCACAATATCGAACCAATTGATGAGGTACTGTTAGAAAAGTAGCTTGACCTTGAGAACGATGGTTTACCTTCTATAATTGTTCTCTACTACTGCAGACTACTGCTCTTCACGTATGCTTTCTCTTATTGGATATTGCATTCGCATTGCAAGATGCAACAAAAGCTGCAGTAAGTATTATTTTCTTTTCCACCTTAGTGTATTCTGCATTTGTCATCTCCATGCTTACTCCGTTGAAACAAGCAGCATGGCTGTGCATGTTTATGGGTATCTTACCAATAGATGCTTCTGAAAATGCACCATATCCGGTAATATTACTACTTCATACCACAGGTCAAATTGAAATTGTATAAAATTTTAGCCTCACCTCAAGATTTGCCTCAGGTGAAGCAAAATGTGTCTCGCATGAGGCACAAAAAATTATAAGCCTCAAACGGGCATGCTTCACGAAGCCAATCAAAGAAATTGGTGGAAAAGTGATTCAAGATAAGTTTTAGGCTACTTGAGCATGCCTCGTTGGGGGTGAGGTCACAAACCAAATAGCCCCCAAATGCTTTATGGTATCATTGCATTCTGCTATAAGTTGATATGCAAATTTGTGCTGACGGTTCCTTGGTGCTTCAATTCCAGATAATCTGTACTGTTTATTATATGCAAATGAGTTTTTTTTTCTTTTTTTTTTTATAACAGCAGATCTCTCTGTATCCATTTGCATTGTAGGTCCCTCTTTTTACTTTTGTTAACCAAGCCCCTTATTTGTACAAAGATTAAAAGCTAACCCTGCTCCCTCATGTATTGTTACAGAATTTGATGATTTGGGTGAGTTGGTTGGTTTACATAAAATGGTGTTAGTAGATTGGTGGGAAAAGCTCACTTGGTTGATCTGTGAATAAAAATGAAGTGAACACATCAAAATATGCCCAATCCAGTTGAAGCATCAATGGGAAAATGCTCAATTGAATTTCATTTGCTCCATACATTGGGCTATAAGCTATTTTGCTTACCGAGTTTTGTAACATTGTGGCTACTCCATATTGGCCCTATATGATATATTATTGTTTTCTTCATTATATCTGCTAAGCTTGGCCCCATCTCACAAAATTTGTAATGATATCAGCTGATTTCCACCCAAAACAGCTGATGTAAGTCCAAATCCGCAGATCACTAAGTTAGATTCAACTTTAATGTGCACAAAGTTTGTCGCTCGAGATCTTGGATAAGAAGTTTTTATCCACATTACTAGCCATACAACCCTATGTAATGGAACAATAAGATGGGAAGGGTTTGGATTGAACCCCCTCAGAAAGAGGGACCTGATTGGCAAAAATAAAAAGGAACCTGTGGTGCAAATCATGTGATGGAGTTCTAGAATCTTCTACTTGTCATAGCATTTGTTTTGTTTTGTTTCATTTCAAAGTTTTGGCATTTGACTTTGTCTTCAGTGTACTCACTATATCCAATTTAACCATAGGATTGCTCTGTTGACAGGATATAATTCAATACTTGGAAAAGTCTTTTGGAGTTGCTGGCACCACAAACCAAAATGATAATGCTAGCATAGCTCTGCAGCAATCAGCTCAACCAAAGTTTCCTGCAAAAAGTAACACAGTTCCAGATATTTCCAATGCTGATTCAAATGCTTATGCGACTGGATGTGAGAACCTTTCGGTAGGAAGTTTGTCAGATGATACATTGGAGTTCGAAAATTTGTACTCCACGTTGGACAGTGGAAATCATAATTTGTGCAGGCCTATCTTAAACGATTTCATGAGGACATCAACTGATCTCGCTGCCACTGCTGCCGATTTGAAAATTAAACTACAAATTTACAAGGTCCGGCTTCTACTTCTCACTAGGAACCTCAAGGTTGCCAAGAGGGAACTCAAAGTCTTAATGAACATGGCACGTGGTAGGGATTCATCAACAGAGCTTCTCTTGAAATCTCAGTTGGAGTATGCCCGAGGAAACCATAGGAAGGCTGTGAAGCTATTGAGCACACCAAATAATCGAACTGAGCCAGCAATGCTAACCATGTTCTACAACAACCTTGGTTGTATACTTCACCAGCAGAGATCCAACCATTCATCAATGTTTTTATTTAGCAAAGCACTGAAATTTAGCTCATCCCTTCGTTCAGAGAAACCAATGAAGCTGGCTGCATTGTCACAAGACAAATCATGTCTTATTTCATACAACTGTGGCATCCAACATTTGATGTGTGGGAAGCCACTGTTGGCAGCTCGTTGCTTTCATGAAGCCATTCCGCTCTTCTGCAACCGATCCCTTTTTTGGCTCCGCTTTGCTGAGTGTAGCCTGCTAGCACTGGAGATGGGCCTTCTGTGTACAAGTGGTGCTACTTTATGTGATGATGACATTGATGTTCATGTAGTGGGGTTAGGAAAATGGCGGCACTTAGTTATCAATCCAATGAATTCAAGTAGTCAGTATTCAGATTCTGGGGTAACAAGTCTATCACTTAGATTTGCTAAACAGTGTCTACTCAATGCCCAGCTATTATTGGATGCTTCCAAGCAGAACAATCTGGTAGCTATATCAGATATAGAGGAATCCAACCAAGGGGAAGCACAAGGCCATAAAAGCTCAGTTCAGAAGAACAGCATGAGCACAGATTCCAAACAGCCTTCTTCTGGTCCAACACAAGCTAATGCAAATGGAGAGCAAAAAGGAACTATGAGCCTGAATGCCACCCTGCAGAGCTCTATTGCTTCATATGACGACATCTGTAGAAAAGAGAACCTCAAAATCAGGCAAGCCATCCTGGGTGACCTGGCATTTGTTGAATTATGTCTTGAGAATCCCTTGAGAGCATTATCTGTTGCCAAATCACTAAAGTTGCTGCCAGACTGCTCCAGGATGTATGTATTCCTCAGCCATGTATATGCAGCTGAAGCTTTGTGTCTCCTGAATAGACCAAATGAGGCTGCTGAGCAGCTATCAGTTTACATCAGAGATGGCAATGATATTGAGTTACCCTACAATGTTGAAAATTGTGAGAAGGGCCTTGTAGACAGAGATAGTGACGGTGAGGACTCAGTTGCTTCTGCAATCAGAAAACTGACCTCAGAAGAGTCGCACAACTCTGATAATCTCAAGCCTGAGGAAGCCCAGGGTGTGCTGTACATTGACCTTGGCATGATCTCTGCAGTACAGGGAGACCTTGAGCGGGCTAACTATTTTGTGAATCGGGGTTTCAGCCTGTTGCCAAATAACCCTAGGGCAATGCTGGCAGCAGTGTATGTGGATCTTCTACAGGAAAAGACTCGAGAAGCACTTGCCAAATTGAGACAATGTAGGAACGTGAGGTTTAGACGCAGTAGTACTACACAGCAGCTAAGGTAGTTTCTTTTTGACATTTCTGTAGTTGATAAATTTACCATTTTAGCTTTTTAATCCTGACCCCGAGTGGCTGATCAGCAAAGGACATAATCTTCATCTGTGTACCATATATTGATGAACACTAGTAAATCGCCTTCCATTCCCGCTACCTTCCCAGATTCAAGGGTATAATGTGTTGGAATTACATCGGTATTAATTTGCTGCTCTTTCGGTTGAAGAAAGAGAGGTGAACTGATGAAACAGTTTCCAATATTCGTTTATTTAGGAAAGTTATGTGCTAAAGCTTTGGAATCTGAAGCCCATGTCTCATGTGTTGTGACAATTTTGTGTTGTTTGGTCAGTTGTTTTTCTCTTTGCTGTTTGTTTCCTGCGCAACAAGCAAAGTCTAGCGGTTCTACTCAATTTGTCTTTTTATCTGTACAGGTGGAACTTGCTGTATGTTGTTTAGATCAGACACTTAGCAATAGTGAGAAGGGGGGAAAGCCTCTTGTTATGCTACTTCTTGTAGGACTGTTATCACTTATCAAGCAAGGAAAGAAAAGGACGTACAGTTGAACTAAGGTCTAGAAAATTGTCTTGGTACTGGGTTTAAATTTCGTGTGAGACTAGGGCTTTGATGTTGGTGCTGCTTTGGGTAAGATAGTTATGGAAAATTTGCTACCTAGAGGTGACTCGTTGCTTCGCAGTCTAGTTTGGCTTGGTGGGATTGGCTTGTCCAGTTTGGTTTGGTGGGACGGGCACATTTAGTTGAGACCAATGTTCTAAATTAGGATTAGTCATGATGTGGTGATGCTCAAAAGAAGTTATCGTGAACCAAGGATATTACACAAAGTTATATTACACGTTTTGGTTCAATTTATAAGTTCTAATTCTATTACATTAAATATGAACCAAGTATCAGTTATAACAAAGTAGTCTCCATTTTATTAGGATGTTTTGAGTTTAACAACAAAGAGTAGACACTGACACATTGAACATCACTATATAGACCGTACAATCCAATAGCAAATCCACAAAATTGGAGTAAAAACCATAATTAATATTTAACAATACTTAAGAAAAAGTATGTAAAACATCTACAATGATTTAATGTAATAATGTTTATCGGACAACACTGGGCAGTGCAATACATTTGCTATCCATAGTGGCCGTAGTTGTCGTAGGATCAAAGATGTTGACTAAAGGGGGGTGAATTGGAGACTTAAAAATCTTTTCAACTAAATAAGTTTTAACAAGATAATTATGAAATCTAGATTTCGTAAAGGGTTTATTAATAATCTAACATCTAGTTGTAATTCATCCATATGAAATATACAATACAACAAGTAAATAGTGAATCAATCAATTGCGTCAAGATAAATATAGATGTTGCAAGAGAGAAATAAATGACATAATTTTTACTGAGGTATCGGAGACTCGTCTGGTCTCCCCTACTCCTCGTTGAAGCGCTCACGCGTGAGCCTTACTTCTATATCCACGAAGGATTTCTCCACTCGGGTTGCTCCTCCATACCGGATAGGTGAGTACCAAACCTTTCACATTTGTTTATCAGCCTCTTCAACAAACTTCAATCGGAGAGATCGCGACTCTGCTCCGACACCGTTTAAGCGAAGGCGATCGCCAAGAGTAACAAGTCGGATGTGCTCACTTGAATGAATCTCGTACTAGAAACTCAAATGATGCAAATGTATACACACTAGCACTAACTTGCAAATGGTGGATTAAGTGCACTAAGCACTCCTGTCTCTCATCAAAAAACTCTCTCAAATCCACTCAAGATTTGGGCTCAAATCTAGCCTCTAGATGCAATAGATCAAATGCAAAAACTTGGCTAGCTTATATACTGTGTTTTCAAGTTCTTGAGTACCCTCAAATGAGGGCAAACACGAGGTATATATACCCCTCAAGAAAACTAACTGTTTGCAACATCTTGACGAAATTTTGTACAGGCTGGACATTGTCAGGCCATGCCGGACACTGTCCAGCCAGTATAACAAAAATTGACCGTTGCAAGCATGTCAGTGATCATTGGGCTATTTTTGTGAAGGCCAGACAAATGATCTTTTGTCCGGACAAAAAGCCCGGATAGATGCATTTGTCTCTGTTTACATGTCTCAATTAATCCTCACATGATTTGTACAGGTCGGACAATGTCTGACCATACCGGACAAAGTCTGGCCTGCCCCGGACAAAAGCCCCCGGACGGATGCAAACGTCTCTGGTTCACATTTTGCAATACGCTTAAAGATTTTGTACAGGCCGAACATTGTCCGGTCAATACAAGTTGACAGTAAAATAAGCATAATTTTTAATCTAGAGATCTGATTGAGGTGCTTTTTATCATGTTGGAAAGATAATTCAAGGGGCTACAATTTTTTCAACAGGAGCGAGACCTAGATAGGCCTTAGATATTTCTAGAAAATTCAAAAGTCTTCCTGCTGCCAAAATGTCCAACACAAATGTCATTTCTGATGCAATTTGTCTGTTTTCTCGCGGATATGTCTGCTGACACTCAGCATAGACCACGACCAAATCGATGGAAGAACTTTACGCTACTGGTCGAATATCCGATCAAAAATAGGTGGTTGAGTGGATTTGGTCGAGCATACGCAATTGACTTGAAAACTGGTACGACCAGTTTGAACTCCTACGACCACGACTAAACTCCAAAAAGATACAGTCAATCCGGCAAACACGACCACAACCAGCTCTAAAAATAAAACAGATAGCTCTAGCTGGCGACCACCACTAAGTGCAGTTTTCAAAACATTTTCTTTAATGCAACACAAACTACACTTAGATGATCTTAGCAATGCAAGAGGTAATTAAGCACTAGTGCAAGATGATATGAATGCATTTGAGCTTCCACATTAGATAGATTCAAGCTATTAGTTCCTGAACCCTTTTAATAGTATGGTCAAACTAGTAAAAAGAATCCTATCAACCCAGTCTATCTCCAAACATCGAGACCAGTAAAATCCTAAGAAAACAATCCTTAATCTTGGATTTTAGCTGCGATGAAGCTCGACCACTCGAAACTTGTCCTCGCAAAGCTCGACTTTGCTAAGCTTGACCTCGCTTGAGATGACTCATATCGGCATCATCCTCTTCACACCCTTGCTTACTTTCATCTCGCAACCATTCTGAGACAGCATCACATACACTCGATGCACAACGTTAGTCTCATATATAGGTCATCATTAATCACTACCAGAGAAATTACTCCACACAGGAGTTAGCTCAACACTTTCTCTTTCTGGTGAAATGACAAAACCATATTCAACAGATAGTAAGAAATGAATCATACAATCATATAGATCCGTATATGATAAAAGACATACATACATGATCTATTTGTACTCATGTAATGAGAAAGATAAGCAATCAGCACAGATGACTTGTGAGACCCCCATTTGAGGATCACCTTGGTAACCGCCCAGGTATGTTACACACAGCAGGATGTCACATGAGCTCCAAACCACTCAAGCATAGCATTATAGATAACCAAGTATCAGGCCAACATGGGCCAATATTACATAGCCAAAGCACCGAAAATGGCACTAAGTAAAGTTGCTAAGAAAATAATCAGTTTATCAAGACAAGAATCGGTATCCAAGTACCGAACACACAACATAAAGCACAAAGCAACGACAAACAGCTTGACTTCAATCTGCAGCGGAGTTGGAGAGGCTTCTCCCACATCTGACTTGACTTGGTGCATAATCCTTCTAGAACGTGGGCTCGTCCGGGGCACTTCCATCTTCCGCTGAGTATTCATAACCGAACGAATCGGGATCCTCGAATCCCTCTTCTACAGTTGGATATAAATGCAAGGGTGAGCACTTGGTGCTCAGCAACACTCATTCCGGGGATTAATGCAATTGTACTTACATGAGGGTGAAACATATGATTCCGGGGTTTTAGTTTCATATGGATAGAGATATATAGATTTCCAAGTCATTTGTTCAGTAAAACAGTACTTTTGTCATGAAAATGATACTTTAAACATTAAACAGGTTTTCAATAAAACATTAGATGTAGTGGTCTCCCATGAGTCACTACTTTGTTAACCGCATTATGAAAACATTCCAAAACATTACTTGTGCTATAACCCATGGATAACATCTACTACGAAAAGACTCCTGAACCTGGGAGTACAGAGTATCTGACACTTCTTTTACACTTTGCAAAGGTGTACCTCTTTTTAAATCCACTGGTTCACTCGGCTTTCAAGTCGGATCAGCTCCATGTGACTTATACACATGTGATAAGGCCGAGATCACACAACGCTTTTGCAGTTCAGTATTAACAGTATCCCCGCCCGGTAAATAGACAGTTAAGTCTCAAGTACCGTTGTGGGTCTTCCCCACTGCCTTACTTCCTAGCCTCTGGTCTATGCTCCCGCAGGACACATAGCCTTGGTCTGTGTCCACACAAGACATATGACCGTTTAAGATTACAACCGCTCACGGCTTAATCAGGTCTAGGGCGCCTTCCTTCTTTCCACCTTTTTCCTCTCATCATTTTTCTGAACTCACATCACTCATGGCCGAACTGTGGCGGCCACCAGTTTCCACGCGAGAAACCAGATCGACAAACCATGCAGGGAACTGCTAATATCAAAAAGCTACTAAGTTGTGCCTGTCCCATACCAGGAAAGTGGTTGGTACGTTTACAATTCGCATAGAGACACAGCACAAGGTTCTCGTCCTTATGAACCAATAGTGAGGAGCATTCCCATACCCTGGTGCGCACCGCACCCTCTCCATACAATCCAATCCTCACTACTGATCCCTCTTTTCAGTTTTCTTGACAAAACGGTTTTCATTATAACTTCTCATGTATTTGACCATTTCAAGTTTAATGTGGATATTCAGTATATGAGTTCTCGGGTGACAAAAGCATATACATGAAGGTTCAATAACAAAAGGAGTTTCACGATTCATTAGGTAATATCTACTCATGTCATTCAAACATAACTTGTATCTCAAATAAGTATGCATAGTAAGAAACAGTGAATATACTTCATATGAAAATATTGGGTGAGACATGATCAAAGGAATGAGGCTTGCCTTGCAATGCTGGGTCTAAGTACTCAGACGGATCTTCAAAGACTTCCTCTGCTCCTTCAGCTTCTGACTCTGCGGCAATCAACCAACACACAAACACATACCATAAGCATACAGAAAATAGTTTCCATAGAAATTATTAAGTAAATAAGTCATGCATGCAGGGGAAAAGGTTAGGGCAAGGTCACAGGGGCTCTGGTCGAAGAAACGGCTAAAAAGGATTGAACGTCGGAGGGTCGACATTCGGTTCATGGCTTTGGCATAGCTTCAAACTGATCTTAGGATGGTTTTCTGGAGAAGTGATAATAGGGAAAGTTGTAGATCTCAACTCCAGGAATCTAAAGGACAAGGTGGCATTTCAATTGCTCAACCAGAAGGGGCTGAACAAGGTCAATGCCAGTGGCTGACATGCACTGACATAGTGCTGGACATGGCCAGAAACTAGGGCATGGCACAACTTTTGATTTAGGGCTCCAATTGATGCACTACTTTGTCTGGGAGGTAGGCATTACTAACAGAAACAAATCACTCAACAGGCTCAAGGACAGTAAGTGACTGGAGGGTGGCCAAATCAGGTGATGAACTGCGGTGGCGACACGGCACAGGCACAGCTCTGGACAAAGATTTGGCAAAGGCATAACTCACAATCTAGGCAGATCCAGGTGTCGAGCTAGTGGAAAGAATTGTTCAAGGAGCTGAGGCAAAGCTAAGGGACAAGGTTTCAGGGGCTAGATCGGCCGGGAAATAATTCCGGCGACCGGCGCTGGAGAAGACGACACTGGGGATTAGGGGTTTTTGCTACAAGGCTCTTGAACTCGATTCTTTGCTCAGGGAGTGAAAGGGTGGAGTGTAGAAGCTACTGGTGCAGTCAATTTGGTCGGAGAATGACCGGAGAAGCTTGGCGCCGAAGTCCGGCGAACGGCCGAGGTTTCAAAATGGGATTTCTTCGATTTGAGCTCAATTGGGGATTTGGATTCCACAGGCTTGCTAAGAAATGGCTAAGGATCAGTTTCTACTACTGGGACGAGAGCTAATTCGGGACGAATCGGTTAGCATTGGGGAAACAGGGCAATTGGGCCTTTCCGGCGATCGCCGGCGCTGGGGATCGTCGGGGAGAAATTGGTTGCTACTACACAGAAAGGGTGAAGAGGGGAACTCACTGGTGAACTTGGATCGAAGAGAGGGGCTGTGGAATGGGCTAGCACCGTGAGCTCTCTCACTGGCTCGCCGGAGAAGAAGGCGAAAACGGTGGAGTTTGGGACTTAGCCGATTTTCTGGAGGCTTGAGGCTCTCAAAGCACAGGGAGAGTTTAAATAGGCACGAGGACGGAGCCAACGAGGGATAAAACGACAGCGGTTGCTTGCGCCGGGGAGAAACTTGTCGGGCGCAGGCGCAATGACGGCGACGGCGACGTGATTTGCTTCAGGCGGTGCTGCAGCTTTGCCAGCGACGTCAGGGCGCCTTGGGACTTCGTCCGGGACGGCGCAGATGCGGAGGCAACAACACAGCTCCGGCAACGACACGTAGTGCCATGCAAATGCCACGGCAACGGGAGCGCGCGCGAAAACAAAGCTCTGGAGCGCGGCCGTTTATCCGCTGGGCGAGGCGAAGCAACGGTGCTGGCACGTGCGCACGGGGTGGCTCAGCTGTTCACGACACAGGCGACAAGAGGCGGTGGCCGGCGGCGAGCAAACGCGGCGAAAACTCAGCACGGCTCCGGCGAAAACGCACTGGTCGAAGGCAACGACCAGGCGCTGGTCGAATGGACCTGAAAAGAATACTTGGGCCGTTCTGCAATTTTGAAACCTGCTCCAGGGACTGTTCTGTGAGGAAAATTTGAATAGAACTTGGGCCTGATTGCAAATTTGGAGATCTGAGGGTCCGATCTGAAATCTGATTTCGCAGATAAGTTGCAAAAGATTATTAGAACTTATCCGGCCAAAGTTTGGTATGATCGGGTAAGATCTGAAGGGTTTCGACAAAATTGGGGAAAAGCAGTTTAGGGTAAAATTAGGGTAATTAGGGTTCTGAGACGGCAAGGGTCGAAACTCAGTTTTAGGATGGGATTTTGGAGGTGATCCCGAAGGGAAAAATGTTCTGCACAACACTTAGAAGGGAATGGCTGAAGCAGATTAGGGTTTGGGGTCAAGATGTGGATTTTGGCTATTTTAGGGTTTGGCAAAAACAGGGGTGTTACATGACTAATATGATGAGCTCCTCCTCAACACATGCATCGATATTAAATCCACAACAAAGAGTCATCAAACTTCCAGATTTATCAATTAACAATTTAATATATTTGTGCTAAACCAGGATTTATTCGAGTTGTCATTTAATCATCAAAGCAGTCATTATCCAGATTAACATTAATCATCAGGGGTTTATCCAAATCGTCATTAATCATCAAAACCTAGATCGACCTAGATCCAAAAATCTCCCTCTTTTTGATGATTGATGACAACCACCTCTATAAATCCAAAATAGATTCTTCAGCCCCCCCCCTCAATATATGCAATAATATATCGGAACTGAGCAAAGCATTTAATCATTTAAGTTAAGAGATATGTATGAAAATTGAGCACAAGTTCAATTAAGTCTGTCGTGGTATTACGAATACCCCGGCAAATTTAGTGGGAGATCCTAGCGAAGAAAATACGACGCGGGCTGACCGAGTGACCGGTCCTCTCCCGTCGGACAAACACAGCAAGTGACACGAAGATTTATACAGGTTCGGGCCTCAGTGGAGACCTTAGTCCTGTCGGTGCGCTCCCAACCGGAGTTGGCTAGGGGAGCTCTCTCGAGGGAGAGATGGCTCCGGAGCACACCTGTGAGATTGTCTATTTCAAGTAATAATGAATGAGGTGTACAAGGGCTTATATAGCCCCAAAAGACGCAAAAAGACTAAACTACCCCGCCTGCCACCGTTGGATCGAGGGGTAGCGACGTCCTTCTTCCGGTCAGGGACCTTAGATGATTGACAGGTGTCCGCTGATTCCCGAGGCGCTTCTCGCGTGACCTTCACGTGACCCGGGATTGGAGACCCTTGTCTCTGGAAGGACAGCAATGCCCGGGACAAGCCACCGGGGGCCTTGTCCCCGGGCAAAAGGCGGCACCCGGGACAAGCCACCGGGGGCGTTGTCCCCGGGCAAATGTGAACAGCCTCTTACCTAGATTTAGTCTCGTGGAGATTTCCCCCAACAACAGCCCCCCATGCCCTCCAGGGACGATGCTCGAGTCCCCGGAGGGGATGGTATATGTCACCGGGAAAATCTCCGGGACAAGCCACCGGGGTCGTGACGCTTTGATTCCTACTCTGCGCGTTCATTACCGCGCCGTCATTCATTAAGGTCTCGTCTCGATGGGAGCACGCCGTTCGGCCATAATGGCCGCTCGCGGTTTGAACCGGCGATGCCTCGTTTCGCGCGCCCGTCCCTTCATTTCCCACGCGCTGTTTGAATTGAACGGTGTGGATGCACCACGAAGGGCCACGTGGCACCCATCGGGGTCATGCTCGCCCCCTATAAATAGGGCCTTGGGGGGGCCCGGAGAACTTCATTCCAAACTTCAAACCTTCAAACTCTCTTAGCACCCTTAGCTCTTCCGGTAGCTCTCTCCAGGAAGCCCAGTCCTGGAAGCTTAGCCACCGGAAACTTCACCCCTTTTTCCTTAGCCTTAGCCACCAGAAGAACCAAATGGGACCTAAGGGCCGTGCCAGGGCCGCGGAGGTGCCCTAGGAGGAAGTCACCGAGGACTTCCTCTAGGCCTCCTAGTTCACATCCGGGGACTTGGAGTCCCTGGTGGACTGGGGAGTAGTTGTGGACGGGGACGTCCGGATCCCCGCGAATTAGGACGGAGCCCCCCGCCCCAGGCCCGGGGAGGTGGTGGCCTTCGAGGCTTTCCTCGAGGCTGGGCTCCGGGTCCCGGTGCACCCGCTGCTCCGGGAGTTTTTGAAGGAGTACGGGGTGGCTTTGAACCACCTGACGCCGAACGCGTTCGTTCGGATAGGGCTGTTCATATGGCTGTTCGAGACAGCCACCGGACGGGAGGCAACGCTCCGGTTGTTCCGGTATTTCTACGAGCCGGCGGCGAGGAGCTCCCACCTGGTGAAGGGAGGACCGAAGTCGCCGTTTGGTTCGGTGATGGTCCAACTCCCGCCATCCCGGGTAGCGGAGTACTGGGTGGCAGCCTCCCGGGACCACTGGAGGGATTGGATCCGGAGGTGGTTCTACCTCCTAGTCCGGGACGACGAGGTGGTGTACTCCCCGGAGCCTCCCTCCTACAGCCGGTCGTCCGCTCCCAAGCCTTCGGTGTGGACCGAGGAGGAGCTGAAGCTCCTCAGCAAGGTCGTGGGCTCCCGGGACATCCTCTCCATGAGGGACGCCGCCGAGGAGCTAACGCTGCTGAAGATTTCCCCCCTCGCGCACGGGAGGGGGGAATCGGGATGTGCCCGGCCCAGCGGCCCCCGCAGAAGCCGGTGACCAGACGTAAGCTCCCGGTTACCTTGCTCATTTTCTTTTCGCGTATTTTTCTAACTCCTTACCTCTTGCAGTCCGACCGTACCCGGCCGCCCGAGAGAAGGCGGAAAACCTCCTCGGGAGGTACTACACTGACGAGCATGAGCGCATCGTGCGCATCATGGGGGAGGGTCCCCCCCGGAACCTGGTGGCCAAGGCCTTCGGGCTGAGGTTACCGGCGAGAAGGCCCCTCCCCACCTCCGGTTCCCACAAGAGGGGGAAGGAGGCCACGGGGGGCTTTGAGCCAAAACGGGCCAAGGCTCAGAAAGCCCCCGGTCCATTGACGACATCGGGCTCCACGCCCGCGAAGGCCTGGGACGCGGCCCCCAGGTCAGGGCGCGCGCGGGCGCCTCCCCGGAAGGAAGCGACGCCACCTCCCCCGGAGAACCCCGGAGAGGCTCGGGGGAAGGAACAAACTAATGACGGGGGAGCGTCCGATTCGGCGGATTACGCCCCCTCGCCGCCTTCGGTGATAGCCCTCCCGGCGGCCCCAGCGCTACCGGAGCCGGAGAGATCGGAGGTCCGGTTCGCGGAGGCCTCGCCCCCGCATGTTGAGTGGCCGGTAGACGAGGGGGGGAGCCCCTCGGTCTACGAGGCTCCCCCGGCGACGGAGGTCCCGGGGGCCCCGCGGCCTGGAAAAGGGAAGGGGCTGCTGATCCCCCCCGGCGAGGGACCCCCTCTGAAAGCTCTTCGACCACCTCCTCTTCGGCGGCCACTTCCTCGGCGGCGAAGACGCCAGCCACTGCCACCCCGGTCCACATCACCCCCGCGACTCTTGCACGGGGGCCCGTCATCGGTCGTGACGGATCCGGCGCCGGGAGGGAGACCCCCCTGCTGGCCGTAGGGGAGGTCGACCGGTACGCGGAAAGCCTGCAGATCCGGAAGGTCCAGGACTATGTCTCACAAGGGACACTCCGTGAGCGCTTCGGGGAGCTTCAATCCCTCCAGATCCAGGTACTTTCTCAAACCGGTAGGAGGTTTCCTTCTGCGCTCCCAACTCGAATTTTTTTCTAACTCTTGCGCTTGTGGGGGGCGGCCATCACCTGGGGGATTGAAGCGCGCTTCAGCCGGTTGCTGAAGGACGCCGAGGAGAAGGCCGCTGCCTATCTGGAGCAGCGGGACGACGCCCTCCGGGAGCTAGCCCGGGTCCGGGTCCAAATCCACGCCTCCGAGACCGCCAACGACCGGCTCCAGAGGGAGGCGAAGGCGAAGGAGGACGCCCTCCGGGAGCTCGAGGGCTCCAGTGTCCGGGCGGTGATGGACGCGGGCCACTCCGTTCGCTCAGCCCTCGAGGGGCTTGGAGTGAACCTGGGCTCGGGGAGCAACTCCGAGGCGGCCCCGTCGATGCTCACGGAGGCTGTGCGTTTTCTCAACGCACAAGTCTCCGTGATCCCGGAGGCCGCTGATGCCCGGGCGCGAGGCCAAGCGATCCCGGTGGTGGCCGCCGCGGCCGGGCTCGTGGAGCACCGAGGGGTGGGTGCCCAGGCGATCGAGGGCCGAATCCCCCGGAGCTTCCTGGAGTTCTTCGAGCCATCACGGCGAGAAGTGGAGCAGCTCGCCGGCGGCTTCTATGACCGGATAATCCGGGATCGATTCCCGTCGCCGATGCCTCCGGGGGCGGATGTTGCGGCTCCGGCGAGAGCTCCCCGGGGGGAGGACTCCAACGAACAAGTATGAGCCTCCCCTCGGGGCCTTTAGATAGGGTCCTTTTTGCTTTTTAGGTTTTTTGCTCCCGGTAGCTTCTTAGAGGAAGCCCCAGACACTTGTACAAAGACATTTTGATGCAATAGAAATTGAATTTTTTCCTAAGTCTAAATGAATGAAATGTACCAGGTTTCCCGGGAGGTTACTCCCAGGCGAAGGTCCCGGAGAAACTCTCCGGGGGTGAGGCCTTTGAGCCCCGGCGGGTGTGATACCGGCCTAGACCGACTCGCAAGAGAACGAGGACGATGCAGTAGGAGAGTATTCAGTCGTTCTTTCCACAGGGACTAGAGAAGCGAATCGTGTAAAAGTAGACTAAATTAGTCGCAAGTGAAAATAAATCAGACGAAAGAGAAGAAATGCGAAGAGAGAAAGAGTAGGTCGCCTCGACAAGCAACTAGTGTTCGTTATGAACCTATGATTCGTGAGTACACGTAGAAGAGTAGTAGTCGAATAGTAATCTCGCATGAGTGGAAGAGCGGACTACTATTAATGATTACACTCTACAACGAGTATCAATGAACAACAAGAACAAAACAAACACCAGCCATCTGCAACTCCTCTTGACCATACAGAAAAGAATCCAGAGAAACAACCCCGCAATCAGCACGCACAAAAACCCAAAGTCTCAGATATTGATGTCAGCTTCAAAATACTAAGATACCAAAGACACAGAAGGCAAAAGCAGTAGCTAAACAGTAGCAATTTGCAACTAACCTCCACTGGAGTGACACAGATAGGGATTTGCACATCAATAAGCTTGACTCACCAAAGAAAGATTTCGACAATCACAATCAGTTGGAGGCAAAGAATTAAACAAATATCACTCAGAAATCAGTGCAGTCAGGTTATCGATCAATACAAGTCATCGCACAGGACTCTGAACTAAGACATTCAGAACATTGCAAATCAAGCATAAGATGGAAACTAATCAAGAACAATTTCAGTCTATCACTATTAATTCACTTCAACCTCCAGCAAGCATTCAGCCAATATAATACATAGCAATGCAAAAAGTTCTAATCAACCTGAAGAAATAGAAGTGCAGTTGGATGGGGAATCAATCAAAATTCAATTTGGTTCTTTACACGCATTCATCATCTCATACATGCATTGTTCCTCTTCATCAGTTCATCAGAATTCAAGAACAAAGAAGGTGAGAAGGATTGAACTAGTAATTACAGCCGCTGGAGTTGCTGGTCGAAGGAGATGGCAGATCCGGCGATGGATTTGTGGTGGTGCGCTGGCGACGCTGCGGGAAGTGGTGGCGTGGGGAAGACGGTGCTCGTCGAGGAAGATGGTGAGGAGGGAGGCCACGGCTTGGGATCGGCCAGATTCGGTGGTGCACATGCGGGATCTGCGGCATGGAGAAGAGAGAGGGCGTTGTGGCTGCTGTGGCGTTGAGGGTGGCGACGGATCCGACTGGATCTAGGCGGCGGCGGCTCCTGCGGGATGGCTAGATCCGGAGCAGATCCGGCAGGATCGGCGGTGGAGGCTTCGCGCAGCGGCTGTGGTGGACCACGGGAGGCAGCACCGTGGCAGATCCTGGCGCAAGATTCGGGATCTGTGGATTAGGGGCTTAAAGTGGTGGATTTAGGGGAGTGGAGTTAGATGGCGGCTGGCTATGGGGAGAGAGCACCAGATCTGGAGAAAGAGGATGGAACAATTGAAGAGGCAGGAAGAAGAAAGAAGGAAGGGGAAGTCGGCTTTGGGTTAGAGATGGACGGAGGTGTGGAAAAACCGGGGGCGGAGGCAGAAAAGAAGCTCTGCTGGCGGCGTACAGCCTGGTCGTCGCCGGCGTGGTGGACGGAGGTGTGGATCGCAAGGAGGGAGGCAAAAGAAGAAGGTAAAAAAAGGAAAAATCAGGCTCAGCGAAGAATGGTGGCTGGCTGAGGTTTTTGAGAAGAAGGTCAATTTGTGAAATGGCCCTCAGGATTTTAGAGAATTACAGAAAGCTCCTTGGCTGCTAGGGTTTGAGATTCCGGGCCCCCGGAGACTCCAATTTCGGCGCCGTTGGTTCCTACGCGTCCGCGGAAACGCGCACTTCCATCTGGAATTGACTGAAGGTTAGAATAAATCGATGAGGCGCAACCACTAGCCAGAAATCCATCTGATTTGCACTGACCTGCGATAAAAATTGCAAAACAAATAATCCGGTCGATTTGGCAGCAAATCTAGAATAATCTATGTAAATGCCGAGGTATATGACTAATATGTGCATGATCGGGGGTTTAAACATATAGAAATTATGCACAAATATGATAATTATCAACAGCCCCAAGCTTAAGTCTTTGCTTGTCCTCAAGCAATGCAATAAGATGTAAATCCAGACAGACAAGCATGAGTATAGATGACGCGAAAGAGTAAAATGCATCATATAGTAAGCTCGGCAAACTAAGATATGTTTCAAGCGCTCAACCATCTAATAATTGCACAGAAATTGCAAGTGACTAGCTTAGTTCTGGGTACAGAGGAAATAAGAATGATTATGTCTATTCATACCACCTACATCCATGCATGTATATAGAATTTCAAGGTGAGCATAAACAATGCACAGGCATGAGAGAACTACGGTCTCCATAAACATCAAATAAGCAATTTCAACCTTATTAATTTTGAGCTCTCTTTATTTGAAAAACGAAATCTGGTGCTCATGCAAATCTCTACCCTTCGACTTATTTAGGCGGATCTCTCCGTACTTCACTCTAGGGTAGCTAGTCCACTAGAGTGTTTCATAAACATGCTCATGAGTCAAAAGATGTAGCGAGAGGGCTTATGCACTTATTAGATTTAAAAATGTGCGAACCATGCTTTTACATCGAAGACTCAGAGGAGTAACGAAGCAGAAGAGTTTTTATTCCAATGAAAAGAAAAATTGGCAGTGTCTACAAGGTAGAGAACGAACATTGCGACCTTATTAGCAAATTTTTTTTTTTCAAATCTGGTTTATAAGGGTTAAATGATTGTTTATGAGACTCGTGTTCTAAGCATGTGTGTTAAGATTAGGCTCACAATTGATAATTCAATGTACATGATAGAATGCGGCAATATAGATACCAATAAACATTCAAATTCCCACGATATACACAACGAAACTAAGTACAAGCAATTTTAGTACTATTAGAAGATGATTAATCACAATTCAATCTACAATAGATTGTCGACCCACTAATGCATGCATATAACTCAACACAACATGCAAAGGGCTCTTAGAAGCCAAATATCAACGATAAAAATCACAAGTCTAAGATTTTTGAAAATTTTGCATGACCTCTCTAGAATTACCTTACAGTACAACAGTTCAAAACAAAGCAGGTCATATCAATATGCACAACAAAGCCCACAAGGCTGGATATAAGACAATCACAACATGAGTAAGCACAATAGTCATACAACTCAACAATCACACAGATATAGAATTTAAGCACAAGTATGGCCACATGAATCACAAATACTATCAATTCATCCATATTTTTGAAAAAATTTGACCCAAAAATGCAAACAATGAAGGCCCAAGGTGACTCCCATACCCCCAAGCTTAAATGATGCATAGTCCACGATGCATACAAGATGTGATAAAATGAATAAGGTGGAAGCACAAAGTAAATTTTTGCATAAATAAGTCATATGGGGTCCGAGGCAGCTCACCAGGTATGGATGAAGGCAATGTCGTCACGGTGAAGCATGTTGAAGTCCCACGCACATGTATGGATGAAGACATAGCAGCAGCCTGGAAAAAGAAAGAACAAAACTAAAAACAATTCTACAAAACAAAGAAAAATAAATAACGAAAAGAAAGAAAAGGAGAAAACACTCGGGTTGCCTCCCGAGAAGCGCTTCTTTTAGGTCGGAAGCTTGACCCTCAAAGAATATGGCGTTGAAGCGCGAGTGAAGGAGAGGCAAGCATGGGACATGGTAGAAGCTCCACGTCCACCCTCCTGTCGGAAGCAGCATGCTGGGAATCCACCAGGGTCCCAGGGAATGTCGACTCAGAGCAAGTCTGCTCGCAGTCGAGAAGCCACACGTGCTAACCTGCAAATAAGATCAAGAAAGAACAAGCACATGTGTATGGTAGGGACAAGGCCCTCCAGAAAGTCAGCTGATGAAAGTCCTATCCCATCGACTAATCGATAATACATGTCATGAGGATGGCATATGTCGATGCGGGATGAATGACAACTCAAAGGGATATGAATAGCCTCGTCAGAACTAAACAACTCAAAATGATACGAGAGGGGTTTCAAATCTACCTGAATAGTGGATGGCGTGAAGTCTGGGGTAGGAAGGACCTCCACGGGGGTCGTATCTGATAGATCAGGATGAACGGACTCCCCTACGTCAGAAAGAAGTCCCTCAAAATCAAATGAGAATGTCTCCCTCTCGATCTCGTGGCTCAAGGAGTAGTCCAGAAGGTCTGCAACGTCGAAACTGACACTCTCCATCTCTGGTCCGTCTGCCAATGAACCATCAAAAGAAAATGGTCCAAACGGACGCAGAGGTGTTTAGAAAATAAGCTCTCCATCATCATCATCATAAATCATGATCAAATCAATAGGAGGCGTAGGTGATTGATGCGACGTTGAAGAAAGAAGATCGGGTTGAAGCTTGTCGCTCAATACTATGGTCTCTCCATGAGGGTCTCCAAGATACATGTCATGGGTGGGCTCCAGGACACTCAACGGAGGTGTGATGGCCTCAAATGCGGGTACTTGAGATGGCAGGATGTGGATTGGATCTCGGTATCCTCTGAACTTAGCTATGCAAGATCGCACACCCTGCGTCTCAGCCCGCAATAATTCCACATCCCTTGAATGCTGGGTCATGAGTCGCTCAGATTGCTTAACCAAGCCCTCCATCAGTGCCTCTAGTTTGGATGTATCCTCAATTTTGGGAGGCGACTGTGGAGACGGATGGAGAAACTCATGCACCTTTTTCAAATGACGCTCAAACAGCACCTCAAGTCTAGATGGTGTATCCTCATATGTAGGAGGCTGCTCTGAGTACTGTTGATGTGCCAAGTACGGAGACTGATATGATGTACATGGAAGCCGCTCTCCGCACCTAAAACCCTGTGAAAGATAACTAGGAGAAGATGAGATAACAGGGTGGTTGTTCCTATATGGTGAATTTGGGTATGTAGGCCATCCAGGACGATATGTAGTGGATGCTCGACCACGCTGACAAGCAGCGGGCGAATGACCTCGAATACCGCAAATAGAACATATAGGAACAACACTAACATGAGCAAATAATCCACGAAGAGCTATATCCATCTGACGAGGCAAATCATCTAGTTTAGCACTGAGAGTGTCACATGCATCACAACAAGAGTGGGAACCATCCATGTCCTCAATCAATAAAAGTCAACCAACGAGATAAGGACAAGAAGTGCGAGAAATAAAAGAACTGGGAAGGAGAAAGGGGCGGGAAAAGATGCAAACAAAAACCAAAAACAAAAACAAAAACAAAATGATTTAATCTAGTTAAACACATTCACTTTCATCTAATCTCCGGCAACAGCGCCAAAAATTGATACCAGCCTAGACCGTCTCGTAAGAGAACGAGATCGAAGCAGTAAGGCGAGTATTCTGTCGTTCTTTCCACAGGGACTAGAGAAAACGAATCATATAAAACTAACTAAATCAATGGCAAATGAAAATAAATCAGACAAAAGAAAAGAGAGAAGATGTCGGAAGAAATAAAGAGAAAGAGAGGTGGTTTCCTCGACAAGAGACTAGTGTTCGTCCTAAACTCGTGTTTCGTAATACAAGCAATAGAAGGAAATTGTGTATTGGTAGTGCGCGAGGCAGCGCAGACAACCATCATCGATCGCAATCTACGGCGAGTATCGACGAAGCACAAGTACAAAATAAACACAAATCATCTATAGCTCTTCTCAGCCACGATTCAACAACAAGCATAAGCAGTTCAAGTTCAAAGCTCAAATGGTCATTCACAAAATCTCAGCCTTGAGAATAATTGAATCAAAACACAGCCAGAAAATAAGATGTTTCATAGTTTGCAATTTCAGAATAGACCAAAATTTAATTATTCAGGAATCACATTATGTTCAAGAGTTCTTAAATAAGTTGAATTGCAGTTAAGAATCGATCAGCACAGGTCAACTCAATTTAATTCATTCAAAGATGGGAATTTCCTTCTCTGGACAATAGACAATAAACAAATTGAACCATACATTCAGTACACTCAAACTTCTAAACTTCCAGTACACTCAAGAGTCATGCATTTCAAAACACATCCAAAACTTCAACCCTCAGGAAAGATGGAAAGCACAAGATACTATACTGAGAAGAAGTAGATTCCATCCAGCATAAACTCCAAATCTGAGACACAGTGAGCAGATGGCATTCACAATCACTTGGATGCAAAGAATTAAACACTAGTTCATTCATAAGTCAGTGCAATCAAGGCGTTGATCAGTAGAAGCCATCACACAAGAACAGATTGAAGCAACAACATGGTAGCAACAGGGAAACAATGAACTCGATTCAGATTAATCTAACATTGCTAATTGCAACTGATTCAGAAACTGTGTCCAAATTCTCATCATATACATTCATTTAATATCTCATACATTGATTTCAGTTCATCTTGATTCAAGCACAGAGAATTAAGTGAGGAGAGAATTGAACCATAGTTGCTCGATGCTGGAGCTGTCGTCTTGGAGGCTTGCTGTGGTCGTGGAAGAAGAACGCGGCCGTCGGCGCTGAGGAAGAAGAAATCGCCCCCGTCGGCTTGGAGTGGGGGCGGCGGCGTGGGGAGAGGAGCAGCTTGGGCGCAGGACCCGCGGTGGAGCAGCAGCAGAAGGCGGCGCCTGTGGAGATCCGCTAGATCTAGGTGGCGTGGCGCAGATCGGTGCAGGAGGCAGCTGCTCAGAGGAGGTGAAAATGGGGCCGTGGAGAGGAGATGCCGCCGGCTGGAGCCTGGATGAGGACGGCGCCGGAGTGGTGAGGAGAGCGGCGGCTTGGGCGGCGCCGGCTCGAGCCGATGGAGCGAGGAACGGGGCGCGGCTCAGGGCGCGGCTCAGGGCTCGGATCCGGCCAGATCCGGCCGAGGAAGGTGGCGGTGTGGCGGCCCGGTGTAGATCCAACGGTGGTGGCTCAGATCTGCGGGATCTGGCAGCCCACGGCGGCAGATGGCGTGGAGATGGTGGAGAGGGAGGCTGCGGATTCGGGCTGTGGAGGAGTGGCCCGGCGGTGCGAGTTGTGGCAGCTGAGATCCGGCGGGATCTGTGGAGGTTGCGGCATCAGGATGTGGATTTGGGGCTTAAAGTGGTGGATTTGGGGGAGTGGAGTTAGATGGCGGCTGGCTATGGGGAGAGAGCACAAGATCTGGAGAAAGAGGAAGGAACAATTGAAGAAGAGGCAGGAAGAAGAACGAAGGAGGGGGAAGTCGGCTTTGGGTTAGAGATGGACGGAGGTGTGGAAAAACCGGGGGCGGAGGCAGAAAAGAAGCTCCGCCGGTGGCGTACGGCTTGGTCGTCGCCGGCGTGGTGGATGGAGGTGTGGATCGCAAGGAGGGAGGTAGAAGAAGAAGATAAAAAAAGAAAAAACCAGGCTCAGAGAAGAATGGTGGCTGGCTGAGGTTTTTGAGAAGAAGGTCAATTTGTGAAATGACCCTCAGGATTTTAGAGAATTACAGAAAGCTCCTTGGTTGTTGGGGTTTGAGATTCCAAACCCCCGGAGACTCCGATTTCGGCGCGGTTGGTTCCTACGCGTCCGCGGAAACGCGCATTTCCATCCGAAATCGACCGAAGGTCGGAATAAATCAATGAGGCATAACAGCTAGCCAGAAATCTATCTGATTTGCGCTGACCTGCGATAAAATTGCAAAACAAATAATCCGGTCGATTGGCAGCAAATATGGAATAATCTATGTAAATGCCGAGGTATATGACTAATATGTGCATGATCGGGAGTTTAAACATATAGAAATTATGCACAAATATGATAATTATCAGGGTGCCACCCGGGGGATGCCCAGGCCGCCTTTATTTTGTTAAGTCTCTTCTCCGGGGGCGTTTCTCGGGAGCCGATCCGGTTGCGGTGGCATCCGGAGTGGCACCTGGACAACTTCGATAATCACCGTGCTGAACTATCCCCTCCACGACCGGGGTCCCGGAGGGTTCCCCAGCTTCGAATACTTCCACCAGCAGGCTACGAATATTGGCCCGAAGACCTGCTCCGGGAAGCCCAGCGTCGCATACGCGGCTTGTACCGGGACCTGGCCCGGGAGATATCGGAAGGTCTCCGGGATTATTAGGCGTAGGAACTTTCCGGGTTACACCCCGGGTTGTATCGTATCTGATGTAATGATACCCACCGGAGGGGGAAGATGTCCTCCGGTTAAATGATCTTCAATAAAGCTAAGTTTGCTTGTGTACTTTGATTTCTTCAATAGAGCTAAGTTTGCTCGTGTATTTTGCCTTCTTAGATGGCGTGGCGGAGGAGCGCTCGGTCGCGTTCCTCCTCCACGAGATCGACCTCCAGTCGTTGATTCGCCTCGTTGGCTTGGTACACGTTCCTCCTCCTTGAGAAGCCCCTTGCTTGTAGAGCTTCCCCTCTAACAGGAGGTATGCCCGTGCTTTGTCCCGGAGGCGCTTAGCCTCGGTCTCGTTGGGAGGGTCCCCCTCCCCCTTAATGAAGGAGACAAGGGGGTCCATCCAAGACGAAGCCCGGGCGACTTCGGCGACTTCTGGGACGCGGGGTTCGTCACCCGCGACCGGGGAGGTCACCGAGGGCTTTGTGATAATCTCCAAGAAGGCCCCTTTGGGGAGCGGTTCCCGGGCGCTGGCTGCCCGGGTAAGGGCGTCGACCCGATTGTTGTCCCTTCGCGGGATGTGCCGGGCCTCTAGGCCGTCGAAGTGCTTCTCCATCTTGCGCACTTCCTGCAAGTAAAGGCTCAAGTTTGCGTCATGGCACAAGTAGGACTTGTCCATTTGGCAAACTACGAGCTGGGAGTCCCCTTTCACTCGGAGGCGCCGAATCCCCAGGGAGCGCGCCAGGCGCAACCCGAGGAGCAAAGCCTCGTATTCGGCGACGTTGTTCGTGGCGGGGAACTCGAGCCGCGCCGCGTACTCGAGTTCCCTCCCCTCAGGACTCCGGAGGACTACTCCCGTGCCAGCCCCGACGAGACATAGGGAGCCATCGAACATGAGTGTCCAATGGTCGCTGCGTCGGGGTAGCGTAGGGAGGTCTTCGTCCTCGGGCCCGGGGGCAGGAGTCCATTCCGCCACGAAGTCGGCGAAGACCTGTGACTTAATGGCGGAGCGCCCCGTGAGGGAAAGGGAAAAGGGGGCTAGCTCGGCCCCCCACTTCCCTATCCGGCAGGTGGCTTCTTTGTTACGGAGCACCTCCCCCAGGGGGAGGGATGACGGGATGGTGATGGGGTGCCCCAGGAAGTAATGACGAAGCTTCCGGGACGCCATTAGGAGGGCGTAGCAGATCTTCTCCATCTCCGTATACCGAGTTTTGGCCCCTTGGAGGGCTTCGCTCACGTAGTACACGGGATGCTGCTGCCCGTCTTACTCCTTTACCAATACCGCGCTTACGGCGACCGGGGTCGCGGTGAGGTAAAGGAGCAAGGGCTCTTCCGGAGATGGGCTCACAAGCATGGGGGGGGGGGGGGGGGGGCCTCGTGAGGTACTTTTTTAGGCCGTCGAAGGCCTCCTGTGCCTCGGGGGTCCATCGGAACCCTTCGAGCCCCCGGAGGATTTTGAAGAATTGGAGGCCGCGCTCCCCCGACCGTGAGACAAAATGACTCAGCGCGGCTAAGCGGCCGGTGAGTCGTTGAACATTTGACTGAGCGGGGGGGGGGGGGGTGGGGGGTGGGGGGCATATCCAAGAATGCCGGATCTTCTCGGGGTTGGCCTCTATGCCCCGCTGGGACACAAGGAAACCTAGGAGCTTCCCCCCGCGTACGCCAAAGGCGCATTTCTCCGGGTTGAGCTTCCGCCCGTATGCGCGGAGGTTGCGGAAGGTCTCTACCAAATCGCCGTCGTGAGCAGTCGCGCGGGGGCTTTTGACGACCGCGTCGTCAACGTAGACTTCGACGTTGCGACTGATCTGGTCCTTGAAGACCAGCGTCATGAGTCACTGGAAGGTCGCTCCAGCGTTCTTCCGCCTGAAGGGCATGTGGACGTAGCAGAAGGTTCCGAGGGGAGTTATGAAACTCATCTTTTCCTTGTCCCCTTCTGCCATCCGGACTTGGTGATAGCTCGAGTACGCATCCAGGAAGCTCATCAATTCGCGGGAGCGGGAAGTTGTCCTTGGGGCAGGCGCGGTTGAGGTCGGTGAAGTCCATGCACATTCGCCACTTGCCGTTCGACTTCTTTACGAGGACGGGGTTCGCAAGCCATTCGGGGTGCAAGACCTCCCGAATGAACCCCGCCTCTCGAAGTCGGGCGATCTCTACCTTCATCGCCTCTTTGCGTTCGAGGGAGAGTTTCCTCTGCTTTTGCCTGATCGGGGGGTGACCGGGGGTCACGGCGAGCTTGTGCTCGATGACATCCCGGGCGACACCTCGCATGTCGGAGGGCTTCCAGGTGAAAACGTCGGAGTTTTCGCGCAGGAAAGCCGTGAGTTGCTCCACATACTCCTCGTGGAGCTTCGCCCCGATTCTGATGGTCTTGTCCCCGTTGTCCGAGGACAACGGGATCTTCCAGAGGCCCCCTTCCGGACACGGCTTGGGAAGGGGCCTCCCGGAAGGTATCACAGTGGCGTCTGACTCCGGGGGGGACGCCTCCCCCCTGGGGTTTTGATGATGTTGACGCTCCCAATCATTGTGGCGGCGCGCTCGTATAGAGCGCTGACCACATCTTGGTCTCCCCGGGCGGTGATCACGCCGTGAGGCCCGGGGATCTTCACGCAGAGGTAGTTCTGGTGGATCGCGGCCCCCAAGCAGTTGATTGTGGTCCTCCCCATGATCACGTTGTAAGAAGAGGGGAGGTCGACATCGTCAAACTGGACCATCTCTGTCCAGTAATTGTCCGGGGTGCCGAAGGTCATGGGGAGATCTACCTTCCCCACGTGGTGGATCGCCTTCCCCTGGACGAATCCCTGCAAGGGCCCTGCTGCGGGCTGTAAGAGCTTCTTATCCACCTGCATCACCCTAAACGCCTTTAAGTAAAGGACGTCGGCTGAGCTGCCGCCATCCATGAGGATGCGTGCCAGATGGCAGTTGTAGGTGGTGGCAGAGATGATGAGCGCGTCATCATGGGGGAAGCAAACCCCACGCGCGTCTTCTGCTGTGAAGGTGAGGGGGACGTCAGACCACTTAGGTGGCGGGGGCGTATGCAGCACCCCCACCACCTTCACTTCACGCGCGTACTCCTTGCGCTGACGCTTAGAGTCCCGCCCGAAAGTGAACCCCCCCCTGATGACGTTGACACGCCTCTGGGAGGTTTGGAAGGGGAGAGTTTCTGATGGCTCCTTGACGAGGATTGACACCCGGGTACAGAGAGAGAAGATTATTCGCATATTATGGATTCAAGTCTTCCTAGTCAGGAATCGGCTTACCAGCATTCTCTGATCGAAGTCTGTTGAGTTCAGTTTCTTGTTTATTAAGCATTGAGACTGAACCGGCCACCTCCTTCTTCAAGAATGCAACCTCTCTGCAACAAAATCAAGGCAGTCATAACCAAGATATACCCATGTTAGCCAGAGGGTAATGGTACTCACCTGCGCAAGCTATCGCGTTCCTTTTGAATGGCTTCTGTACTAGCCATCACAACACGCGAATGGCTTGTTAGCCAGGACAATCCCTATGGCGCCAAAGAAGAAGGTCAAAGGTGTCCTAAGTATAATTCAGGCACGGAAGCAAAGTCTTATTATACCTTCATAAACTTCTGTAAAACGGCATCATTCAGTTCAGCGGGAATCCTCGCTAGAGCCTCCGACGTGCTCACTACAGGGATAGTTGGCGGGAGTGCCGGCCGGACGCCACCCCCAGAGACTACTGGTTGTGACCCGATCCCTGTACTTGTTTCACCTCCCGCGGTCCGGACGACTTCCTGAACCGCGGGAGCAGAGCGCTCTTCATTAGAGGCTCCCTCATCAGCCCTAATTTCAACCTCCCCAGTGGCGGTTGAAGGGTTAGGCGCTGTCTTCTTTTGCCTAACAGGAAGAATGGGTCAGGCAACTTTTATTTAAGATTACTGTCAAGTAAGAGCTCTTACCTTATTTGAAATCCCATTCGTTCCTGGGACTTCTGGGAAAATTCCCCTTGCGAAGGAGAGCCGTCTCCGGTTCTCGCCTTCCTTATGGTAAACAAGGCAGCACCTCCCTGGAAATGTCATGTTATAGGCATATTCTTAGGGAACAGGTAAAAACACATGAAAAGATCTTTACCTGGGCCACTGGGCTAACTGGTGGGGCTGCATCTGAAGGCCTTGGCGATTCCAGAGTTGCTGGAACCATCATAGCTGGCCTTTGTTCATCCACTTCCTCCTCTGTCCGCAGAGGAGGAGGATTTTCCTCCCTGGAACCCCCAGTGGTCCCAGGGGGAAGCTCTCCTCCCTGTATATACATTAACTTGACAAATGTGCAGAAAGAGTCATAGAAGGAACGGCCGAAAAAGATTCCTTACCTTGGTCGTCCCTTCGACCAGGGAAATAGAGATAATTGACCCTGAAACCTCGGGGGCTTCAGGAATTGGAGGGTTACCCGCGACCACAAGATTTTCGGTGGTCGCAGGATCTTCCACGACCACCTCCTCGGTAGTAGCGGTCTCTGCGGGGCAGCTTGGGACATCGCTGGATGAAAGATCCGCGATCTTCCTCCTTCGAAGGATCAGAGGAACGTCATCCTCTTCCTCCTCGCTCCCCTCTCCCTGTACGACGAAGAAGTGATTCCATGTCGCGCCTGAAAAAGTAGCAGGAATGCGATATCTTACCGCAGTCTTTCTTGCGGGACGAGAAATGCTTCGTGAAGACCCCTCCCCAGGGTTTAGCTTGGTCTTCTTAGGGGCAGGACTCTTTGTCCTGGGTCTCTGAGAGACCTTCTTCACATTCCTCGCCGTCGGCTTCTTCGGAGAGCCGACATTCTCACTTGGGAACGTCGCATCCGCAAACCTCCCTAGGAGCTGGTTCGCAGTCCATTACAAGGGATTAGCACTGGACACACACAAGACCTGCAAAGCCAAAGCTGAACAGGGAAATTACCTTTCGGCGCTCCTGTCTGAGGTCATCACCCGCGTGAATCAAGCTCTGCGGGCGAGGTGATTCCTTAGGGCCCTCTACGTCGGAATTGTAGGTCCTAAGGAGGGAGTTGGTCCGCCTTTCAATCTCGGATGAAGGCAGGACTATTCCCAAACTCAAGTCAGAATTTGTACAATTCAAAAAGGAGAAAGTTCAGCACCAAAGAAATACGTACCTTGACTGTAGTCCAGGGTGCTATCACCCATGGACTTAATCTCCCACGCCGGATGAGCCCTTTCACGCAGAGGACTCACCCGGTTCTTCACGAAGTCTCGAATGATATCTCGAGCCGTCAATCCTTCATTGACCAAGTGAAGAATCACCTCGGCATGCTTCGAAAGCTCCGAGTTCATCGCCGGAGGAATGTCTAACTCGCTCGACTTTTCCGGTCGCGAGTTTTCAAACCATAAACTGCTTTCGGATGGTGGAGAGCAGTAGAACCACCTTTGGTGCCACCCATGCACAGAATCTCATAGGGGTGGGGAGGGATACTCCTTTTTATCCCTCAGCCGGAAGTAGATGCATCCGGCGGCGTTGGTACTCTTTGACCACGCCGAAAAGTAAAATCGTCGGAAAAGATCCACGCTGGGATATATTCCGACGAAGGCTTCACAAAGGTGCTGGAATACTGCAAGGATCAGCATCGCGTTGGGGTGGAGGTTGATCAGTTCCCACCCGTAATGTTCAAGGACATCCTTAAGGAACCGACTCTCAGGGAATCGGAACCCGCAACGCAAATACTCCTCAAAAACCACCAACTCGCCTTCTTGGACAGTTGGGGTTTCTTGGTCCTTCTCCGCAGGTCGCCAGTTAATGAGCAGCCGCGGAGAAAGGATCTCCTCCTTCTCTAATGCCATCAGGCTCTCCTCAGAATGGTGAATGGATCTGCTCCAGGACGCCATCTTTGGTGTAGAATCAAAGGGGAAGCTGGCGATTTGGGGAAGATGAAGGCTGAAAAAGATGAGGGTTTTGAGCGGCGGGAATAATAAGGGTTTTTAGCTGTGTGGCTTCTTTGAGAAGACATCTGCTCTTTTTATAGACCCAAGGCGACGCATTAATGAGTAAACGGCTCATTTCAAACGTTCCATTGAATGCTTTATTCATTTCCCATAATGGATACTGTCTCTGATGGACCCGATAAAGTACTCAGGCGTCGGATCTGAAACAAAAAGGCTTCTTTGTTTTGGAAATTGAAAGCGTAGAAGGACTGAAAAATTTTCAGTACTTTTCAGAGGACGTTTTTCCTTTTTATACTTTGAACATTTTATTCGAAAAAATCATGTAACCCAATTTTTAACGTACTGAAGTGTTTCTAATTGGGTTATGGTTTTATCGAAATCGTGTTTTAGGCTGAAACTTCGATTCTAATCGAAGTGACATCCTGACCGAGTCCCAACTCTGGTCGAAACTTAGTTCTGACCGCGGCTTTGAAACTGATCGCGGAATCAGGGCAGGTCGCGGTGCTTTTTTCTTAAAAGTGATTTTGATCGCAGAACTAAAATTTCCTGTGTATGAATGGTCGCGAACGTAAAGTTCATGGCTATATTTTCGCACAGAAGATGTGGAGAACATTTCATGAGAAATAAAGAACTTTTATTTCTTACATTCTTTACATACAAAAGGGATGCAGTCGATCAAAACATCGACTTGCTCCGAAAGAAGTTTACAAAGTTCCCCAAGGGACATGTTGTTGTCAGTAGGATCTACACTGACAACCCCCAGGGAACTAGCAACTACCCTAAGTCTATCTATATCGTCCCTAACAACAGACGCACTATTGTCCCTAATCAAGTCAGAGAGTTCTCGCTGTTGCTGAGCGAAGTCCCTCTCTCGACGGAAATGGTGCGCCTCTTCTCGGGATCGATCAAGACATTCTGCTAAACGCAGAATCTTCGAGGCCATCTCCTCGGTCTTCTTCTCCAGGGCATTCTTTTCTTCCAGAAGGGTCTGTCCGGAAGGAAGAGATGGAGCAGCAGAAGGCTGATCGCTGGGGCCTCCTACCTCCTACATTTTTGCAAAAGTTAGTCATACTAACTAAAATTATCAGCAAAAAAGGGAGAAGAATTGTTACCTGTCCCGGTGCATAACCGGTTGAAACACCCATCTTGGGAGGAAGATCATCATATGGTGGAAGAGAAACCTCCCCA
Organism: Pharus latifolius; assembly: GCA_019359835.1. Taxonomy (NCBI): domain Eukaryota; kingdom Viridiplantae; phylum Streptophyta; class Magnoliopsida; order Poales; family Poaceae; genus Pharus; species Pharus latifolius. The sequence continues at coordinate 13,319,863 of CM033327.1, read as the reverse complement.
GAAGAAGATTGCTTCGCCAACCCAATATGGCAATCATCTGATCGAGGGATAGTCACCGCTTGCCGACCAGGATGTTGATCACCCAAAAGGATGGGGGAATTGAATGTGAAGGGATCTTTTCCTAAGGATAAAGGCCTAACTTGCCGAGAGGCATGAACGGGGAGGGTCAAAGGAACTGAAGGAAGAAAGAAACTCGCTACGTTCTTTACCTTTGTTCCACTGGAAGATCCTTCGTCAACCTTGGGTTTCTTCCTTAAGGGAGACAGGACTTCATTCGTTTGAGACCCTTGTTCGACAATTTCCCCTTCATAGCTCTCAATCTCGATAATTTCATGATCTGCCATTGGGAGGGGTATGTGAAAAGGAAGGAGGCAGGATAACAAGAAAAAGACTTAGACGTGAGAGGGAAATTGTAGATCTTTACATGTCCAGGGGTTTGGTATTTATAGCCGCCTGGGTGACGGTTTGCATTCCAGACGCCTCGGGTTTTGCTAAAACATTTACAATTTTACCTCGAGATAAAAACAATTCTACAGCGCTATCATTGCCCGTCACGTAATGTCAGAACTCGTCTTGAAAAACCAACCGTTTTCACTTAGTGCGCCACTAAGTGGAGAAGTTAAAGGGCCGGGTTAAAAATCCAATGCACGGTTTTTAAATTCGAAATAAACACGTCTCTTCATTTTCTTCGAATTTGGGGGCTAGCTGACGAGGATTGACACCCGGGTCATTTCTAATAAACTTTTGATTCAAGACAAGTTCGAACCAGACATGTACCTGGTGATGCGAACTCAAGCTATTCTGAGGGGCATCACCATGAGGTCGCAAGCTTTACGCGATCAGGTCGCAAGCTTTACGCGATCAGGTCGCAGCTTTACGCGGTCAGACCGTAAGCCTTGCGCGGTCAGAAGTCCGTAAGCCTTCCGCGGTCAGAAGTTCGTAAGCTATACGAGAACTACACATTCGGGATATTGCGCGGTCAGCCAATATCCCGCGGTCAGAACATCTGTCGATCAGGATACTTGGGATCTATCTATTTCGGTTGCCCGTACAACAGGATATTCTAAGTATCCCGAAGATTCCTAGACGTGGAGAATCAACCGTCAGAAGGTTAACACATACAGTTATCCATGAATAACACATGTTTAACCTGCGTGGAGGTTAAGAGCAGTTCCAAAAAACCGCATCCAACCGTCCATGCAACCGTTTGAAGCAGTTTCCTCTACATGGCACCCTTTCAAACAGTACAAAAGGATGGCATGGAACATCAATGAAAAGGAGAGAAGAAAATCATCCAAGTTAACCAAGTCTACGGCACACCTCATATAGCATTTTAATAAGCCTTCTTTGGCTTATCTTTGTACACTCTTACAGGAAAAATCCTCGCCTGTGAGGACTTTTTCCTCCATTTGTAAACCTTTTACCACACTTAGTGAAATCTCAACAGGACGTAGGGCTTTTACTCCCACCATCGAGGGCCCGAACCTGTCTAAACTCTCTGTGCTCCTGTTCACTATTGTTCGGCATACCTTCCCGAAGGGTCATCTTGAAAGGTCTCACAGTTATAAATTCTGCATAAGTTCGGCTGAGGACTCCGAGTCCGAATCGTCGACAGCTCCTGTGTTCGTCCCTGCTGTCCCCCCGTGGGAGCAGGAAGGGCCGGTAAGGCCGGTTGAGAGGGAAAGGAGGCCGGAGTCCCCCCCTGCCCATGCTGGTCGAGGAATGCGGTGAATTGTTGGAGCAGTTGATGGCATTCCTGGGTGACATGGGTATCGGACCTGTGGAAGGTACACCACCGACCTTCCCTGTTTCTCGTCGCGGGGCCTTCCCGACCGCGGGACGACTGTTCTCCCCCACGGCCTTTCGGCTTGCGGAAGGGGCGGTTGCCCGTGGAGGCGTCGCGCGAGCCGCCTTCGCCCTCAAGGACAAAGGTGTCCCGAGGCCGTGGCTCGCTACGACCCCCTTGCTTAGGGCGTTTGAGGGGGTCCCTGGCCCCCCGGTCGGCGGGGGAGGGAGCCCCCTGGTTCTTCTTCCAGAGGTCATCCTCCTCCGCCCGAGCATACTTCTCAAGTACGTTGAAGAGCTCATTGACGGAGGAGGGGCAGATTCGGGAGAGCCTCCGGTGGAGTTCTCCCGGGAGGATCCCGCTCTTGCACACCTCAATGACTGTGGAGTCAGGGACGTGAGCCACTTTTCTCTTAACCTAAGCGAAGCGCTTGAAGAAGCTGCGGATGGTCTCCCCCATCCTCTGCCGAACGGTGTAGAGTTGTGAGGAATCCAGGGGGCGCACGTAGTTCCCCTAGAAGTTCGGGCAGAACTCGCGCTTGAGCTGCGCGAAGGACTTGATGGGGCCGGCCTTCAGGTTGTAGAACCACGAGCGAGCGATCCCAGTCAGGTAGACGGGGAAAATGTTGCATTGCACCGTCTCGTCCCCCCAGCCGCCGAGATGGCTATGGAATACACCTACACAAATTCGTAAGGATCGGCCTCACCGTTGTAGTGTTTGATGTACGGCGGGCGGTAAGGCCACAGCCATCGAATACTCCGTAGTCTGCGGCACAGCGGCTGGTTAGCCCCCTCCACTTGTCGGGCAGAGTCCCGGTCGCTGTCCCCTTTGACAGGGGACGCGCGCTCGTTGTCGGAGTCGGGAAGGGGCCCAAGAGGTCCGCTGGCGTGGTGGTAACGACACTTTTCTTCCGGGTTGGTGGAGCTGACCTCCAAGACGTCCGGGCGCTCTCCCGGAGAGGTTGGTTCTTCGGCGGGTCTCTTCCCCCGGCCGGAGCAGGAGCGAAGCTCTTTGCGTCCGCGACCCGGGGGAAGTTCCTCCCCGGACTTAGTTGCGCGCATTCGCTCGACCTCCTCCCGGGTGAAGCGGACTTGATCCGCCGGAGGAACCCTTGGGGGCAGCCTCAGGGAAGGAGGGAGCTCGTGCGCTGTAGCTACCGGCCCGGGTGCCACCGGGGCCGATGAGGGGGAAACCCTCCCGGCGACGTCCGGAACCGGAATGGGGAAAACCCCTGTATTATCCGGAACTGGAGAGGGGGGAACCCCCGCAGTGACGTCTGGGACCGGAAAGGGGGAAACCCCTGTATTATCCGGAACCGGAGAGGGGGGGAACCCCCACGGCAACGTCCAGAACCAGGGTGCCGTGGCGGGGGGAGGCCCGCTGCGACACGGGAGCTGCTCTGTCGACTGCCCCTAGTGCGGTAAACGCGACCTGCGGGGCTGGACTGGCTCCCGGCGCAGGGAAAACCCCCGGCATATAGTGGGCCCCCGGCCCCGGGAATGGGCGCGGAACAGGGTGTCCCCCCGTTGCCGCGAAGGCCCCGGGCACAAAGTAACCCCCGGCATCGGGAAGGCTCCCGGCGCCGGGAAGGCTCCAGATGGATGACCCGCCGGGGGAGGATACCCTTCGGCGGGGTCGTACGGAACGGCCGGTCCTCCGGGGGCCAGAGGGGCCACCGGGTGACCCATAAACGGGGCCATAGGCCCCAGGAACGAGTACGGTGGGCAACTGGGGGCCAGTGGCCGCGCCAAGACACGGAGCAGCTCGTCCATAGAGTGCTGGGCGCGGAGCTGGCCCTCTACTAATGCCTCAAGCAAGGCGTCCCGGGGAGGCCGTCGGGGGGAGACTGGTCCCGGCCGAGGTGACCGCGGTCACCGGGACGGACCCGGAGGTCGAACCACCAAAATTAACAGGGAAGGTGGGGGGTGGTACCTGGGTCTGACCGCCTCCAGGCGGAAGCGCCGGGACCTCGTGTCCCGGACGGGTGGCGCTGGGTCACCAGGACCAGCGTCACCGGGAAGGGCGCGGGCCCTCGTTCTTGGGGGAGCCATGGCGTCTCGTCACGAGTCCCCACGGACGGCACCAACTGTCGTGGTATTACGAATACCCCGGTAGGTTTAGTGGGAGATCCTAGCGAAGAAAATACGATGCGGGCTGACCGAGTGACCGGTCCTCTCCCGTCGGACAAACACAGCAAGTGACACGAAGATTTATACAGGTTCGGGCCTCAGTGGAGACCCTAGTCCTGTCGGTGCGCTCCCAACTGGAGTTGGCTAGGGGAGCTCTCTCGGGGGAGAGATGGCTCCAGAGCACACTTGTGAGATTGTCTATTCCAAGTAATAATGAACGATTATCCCTTTAGATGAGGTGTACAAGGGCTTATATAGCCCCAAAAGACGCAAAAAGACTAAACTACCCCGCCTGCCACTGTTGGATCGAGGGGTAGCGACGTCCTTCTTCCGGTCAGGGACCTTAGATGCTTGACAGGTGTCCGCTGATTCCTGAGGCACTTCTCACGTGACCTTCACATGACCCGGGATCGGAGACCCCTGTCTCTGGAAGGACAGCAACGCCCGGGACAAGCCACCGGGGGGGGGGGGGGCCTTGTCTCTGGGCAAATGGCGGCGCCCAGGACAAGCCACCGGGGGCCTTGTCCCCAGGCAAAAGGCGGCGCCCGAGACAAGCCACTGGGGGCCTTGTCCCCGGGCAAAAGGCGGTGCCCGGGACAAGCCACTAGGGGGCCTTGTCCCTGGACAAATGTGAACAGCCTCTTACCTAGACTTAGTCTCGTGGAGATTTCCCCCAACAAAGTCATCTTTCAAAATATCAACTATCTCAATTTTCTCTATCTCAATTATCTCTCCCAAATATCAATATTAATGATCTCAAAATAATATCTCTCATATCAATCGAATATCACATGATATCTATATCTCCCCCTTTGTCAACTAACCCGACTATCTCTCCCAAACTCTCTCCCCCCAAAGCTCTCAAATATCTCTCCCCTTTTGTCATCAAGCACAAAAAGGAGGGTTAAAAACTTAAATTTTGACAAGCAATATTTTTGGGGTCATCTAATTTTGATATGAAATTGTTTTCATTCAAAAAAAGATCTCAAGTAGATTTGCAAGTAATTTTGAAAATAGTTTCAAAGGATGGAGAAAGAATCAAGACAATCAACACACAATGGACATATTGAAGACATTTATATCGATGACATTTAATCCATTTCCAATCACCCAAAATCTAGATGTATTCAACAATTTTTGTTTCATTCATAAAGATTTAAGCACAATAACCACCGGATGTATTCTTTCGATTTGATCTTGCAACTCATTAGATTCGAATTCAAATACTCAAGAAATTCAAGGTTTGTATTTTTGGATATCAATGATCTATCTAGGATTGCATTTCAAATACCTAAGAATGCATTTAATGACAATTAGATAACATTCCTTAGGAAATAATTGGAATCTAGCATATATGCAAGCACTAAATATGATGACGGGCCAAAATGCGGTAAAATAAGGCAAACTATCAATCAAGGATTGATAGAATTTAGAATTGACGGCTTTTTCATGGTCGTCCATGTCGAGATGTTCATTTGTAGCCTTGAGAGTTGTAATATCATCATCATCTTTCATCTCGAGACTCTTGAGCGATTTCTTCACATGCTTGAATTCACTCTTAAACATTCCGTTCTTGAGTTGTTTGTTTTGTCGTGCACGGAAGCACCTTTGCTCTTGATTCATTTTCATCTCGCTTTACCTAAACATCATCTCACAAAAATCTTGATGGAAGGATTCATTAGTATAATCAAAAGTCATGTCATCAATATGTAGTTGACACACAAGAAAAATAATGTCTCAATTAAGTATTTGATGATGATTGTGTCAACCTTCCAATTTTGAAAATCATTTGATATAAGAAAGTTTTTCAAGCTTTTAAACCAAGCGCAATTGGAAACAGTAGTTTCAATCCTCAAAAATTTCACTTCTTTTGGTATTAAACACAAAAAGAACATACAAATGAAGAACATGCCAAAAGGAGGTTTGTCGAAAGTATTTTAGGTTAGAAGGTTGAGAGAAACGCGTATGACCTAGTGAGGAGTTCAAATTTCCAAAAAGAAACTCAAATCTCAAATTCATTTGAATATGCTCCAAATTCATGAAAGTATATTTGTTTTTGATATGCAAAAAACATATTCAAAAGCATTCCAAATATCAGAAAATAAATCATGAGGAATTGCAAAATATGGGAGAAGATGGGAGCAAAGGTGTGACAAAAACTGGAAGTGAAGCAAACAACACAAAAAATTCAGTAACCATCTAACTGCATAGGGGCCGGACAGAGTCTGCTAGGGCCGGACAAAGTCTGAGTTGGGCGGACAGAGTCCGGCTCTGGGCGGACAAGGTCCGGACGGTTCAGATAAACAGTTGAAGCTTTTGAAATTTGTGATTTAGTTGAAGCTTCCGAAATTTGTGATTTTTGCACATTTTCTTCAAAAATTGAATCAAGTTCCATAATAGGTTTGAATATCATGACAGGAACTTAGATGAATACCATTTAGAAAAATTTGATTCAAAAAAGATCTTGAATTTTGTTGGGGGAAAATACTGCCAACACCAAAAACGTCACCATGGAAATTCTTTCTCCGGGGTTGAGAAATTTCCCCGGAGCGCCTTCTCCGGGCTAGGGAGAGCTCCTCTCCCGGAGCTCCTTCTCCGGGCCGGGGAAGACGTCTCCCGGAGCCCTCCCCCGGGCTCGGGGGAGACGTCCCCCGGCGCACCTTCTCCGGGCTAGGGAGAGCTCCTCTCCCGGAGCTCCTTCTCCGGGCTGGGGAAGACGTCTCCCGGAGCCCTCCCCCGGGCTCGGGGGAGACGTCCCCCGGCGCACCTTCTCCGGGCTAGGGAGAGCGCCTCTCCCGGAGCTCCTTCTCCGGGCCGGGGAAGACGTCTCCCGGAGCCCTCCCCCGGGCTCGGGAGAGACCTCCCCCGGCGCATCTTCTCCGGGCTAGGGAGAGGCCCTCTCCCGGAGCCCCCCTTCTCCGGGCCGGGGAAGATGTCTCCCGGAGCCCTCCCCCGGGCTCGGGAGAGATTTCCCCGGCGCTCCTCTGGTGGGCGCTAATTTCAAGGGGGCGCTACGTGTCAGAAATCGGTGCCCTGGACCTCGTCAAAAGACCGTTTTGCCCTCGATCTTGCGGTGGCAGCAGGGGTAGTTCAGTAATTTGCATCTTTTGGGGTCTATATATACCCTTGTAACCCTCTTTTGTAACCTAAGACATTCATTTGTACTCAATCCAAAAAGACAAAAAGGCGTGTTCTGGAGCCCTCTCTCCGGGAGAGAGCCCCCTAGCCGACGCTCGTCGGGAGCACGTCGACAGGACTAGGGCCTCCACTGAGGCCCGAACCTGTATAAACCCCTGTATCAATCTCTGGGATTGTCCAACGCGGGGTGACCCGTCGCACGGTCAGCTCGCGTTGAGGAACACGTGTTGCGCACGTCATCAAACCTGCCGAGGTATTTTTTTATACCACGACAGTTGGCGCCGTCCGTGGGGACTCGTGACAAATAGTCATGGCTCCAAGAAGGGTGAGGCACTTAACCTCCGTCTCCAACGATGCCGGCCCTAGCAACCCTGCACCACCCGCGCAAGGGGCCGTCGTCCCGACACCCCCTCCCGGGGACACTCGGGGGGAGGCAACACTCAACTCTCCCGTCATCCTTGGCGGGGGAACGACTCCTACGAGCCTGCCTGAAGGTTCCGGTTTGGGAGGACCAAGCGTACCCCAGGTAATGCCTTCAACTTCAGGTGACCCGCTACTCGGGGCGCTGGTGGAGGGACAACTTCGCGCACAACGTACTCTGGAAGAATTGTTACGCGCCATAGCGCGGCCTCCGGCCCCCGCGTACCCGCACCCGTTCCAGTTCGGAGGGATGGCACCTCCGTTCATGATGGGACACCCGGGAACCTTCTTCGCTCCAGGGGCTTTCCCCTTCCCGGGAAGCACCCCCACCTCCGGAGGTCCGTCACTCCCGGGGGGTCAGCCCGTCTCCGGGGGCTACCTTTTCCCGGGAGGCGTCCCCACCTCCGGAGGTCCGTCACTCCCGGGGGGTCAGCCCGTCTCCGGGGGCTACCCTTTCCCGGGAGGCGTCCCCACCTCCGGAGGTCCACTCCCGGGGAGTCAGCCCGTCTCCGGGGGCTACCCTTTCCCGGGAGGTGTTCCCACCTCCGGAGGTCCTTCACTCCCAGGGGGTCAGCCCGTCTCCGGGAGCTACCCCCCGCCGGGAGGGTTTTCGTTCCCCGGGGGTTCTCCCGTTCCTGAACCATCCCTTGCCCCAGAAGGAATTCTCCCCTCTGGGGCTACGCCTATCCCAACGGGTATCCCCGGGGTGATTCCTACATTACAGGCCGTTCCCCCATGGGGAAGTCTTCCCACGCCGCGGGCCATCTCCGTGGCCGGGACTCGTCCGGCCCGCGATTCCTCTCCCGCGCCGGTGACGGGCGCATCTCCGCCTCCTCCCCCGGGTCCCCCTCCTCGGGCTCCCCCGGTGAACCAAACGCGGTTCACTCGGGAGGAGGTGGAGCGCATGCGCGCAGCAAGGTCCGAAGGCGCCCCGTCCCGGTACGGCCGGGAATCACTCGCGCGCAAGCGCGCCCCCCTTGTCCCTACAGACAAGGGTAAAAGACCCATGCAAGAGGCCTCCGTCACTTCCGGAGGTCCCCCCGAGATACAAGAGGTGAGCTCCACCAACCCCGAAGAGCGAAGGCGATACCGGAAGGCCGGCGGTCCGTTGGGACCCCTCTCCGATTCGGACAATGAACGCGCTTCCCCCGTGAAGGGGGATATCGATGCAAACTCCCCAAAGGAAGTGGAAGGGGCTAACCAACCCCTTTGCTGCCGCCTCCGGCGTGTTCGGTGGCCGAAACCATATCGGCCGCCCCACATCGAGCACTACAACGGGGAGGCCGACCCCTACGAGTTCGTGCAAGTGTACTCCACGGCCATCTCGGCGGTTGGGGGGGACGAAAGCGTCCAATGCAACGTCTTCCCCCTCTACCTCTCGGGAATAGCTCGTTCATGGTTCTATAACCTAAAGAGCGGGTCCATCAAGTCATTCGCGCAGCTGAAGCGCGAATTCTGCGCAAATTTCCAGGGGAATTACATCCGTCCCCTTGATTCGTCGCAGTTGTACACCGTTCGCCAACGGTCGGGGGAGACAATACGAAGTTTCTTCAAACGCTTCGCGCAGATCAAGAGCAAGGTGGCTCACGTCCCCGACTCGACGGTGATCGAAGCGTGCAAGAGTGGCATTCTCCTGGGAGAGCTCCACCGAGGACTCTCCCGGAGTTGCCCGTCCTCCGCCGACGAGCTCTTCAACGTACTCGAGAAGTACGCGAGAGCCGAAGAAGACGATCTCTGGAAAAAGCACCAGGGGACCTCTGTCCCCGGGGAGAGGGACGCGAAGGACCCCTCCAACAAACGTCCCCGGAGGGGGCCCCGCAACGAGCCAAGGCCTCGGGACACTGTCGTCCTCGAAGGCGGAGGCGGCTCTCGGGAGCCTAACCGGGGACAGCGCCCCTTTTCCAAGCCCAAAGGCGGTGGGGGAAGCCGATCCTCCCGCCCGCAAGAAGGCAAGGAGTCTGGAGCCACTTTGTGGTGCGCTTACCACAAGTCCAACTCCCATGCAACCCGAGAATGCCACGCGCTCCTCAACCACTTCGCGACATTCCTCGAGCAACATGGGCCGGGGGGAGGAGGAGGAGGCTCTACCTCCTTACCGCTTCCATCACCAGCCTTGGCGGCACTCCCCGCTCCGCCAGGGGGACGTCAGAGACAAGGCCAGGAAAAGGGTTCGAGCAACGAGCTCCCCTTCCAAGCCTCCGAGAGGCACATCAATGTCATTGTAGGAGGATCCGCCTCCGGGCGAGATTCCAAACGCCAGCGCAAAGAGTATGCGCGGGAGGTGAAGGTAGTAGGGGCCGTCAACACGTCCCGGCCGTCCAAATGGTCGGACGTCCCGTTGACGTTCACAATCGAAGACGCGAGTGGGGTGCGCTTCCCCCACAATGACGCGCTGATCGTCTCAGCCACCGTGTTTAACTGCCGCCTTGCCCGAATCTTGGTGGATGGCGGGAGCTCCGCGGACGTCCTCTACCTAAAGGCGTTCAAAGAAATGCAGGTGGACGAGAAGCTCCTGCAACCCGCGGTGGGGCCCCTGCAAGGATTCGTCCCGGGGAAAACCATACATCCTGTGGGGAAGGTCGACCTCCCAATGACATTCGGCACCCCAGATAATTACCGGACCGAAATGGTTCGGTTCGACGTGGTGGATCTCCCCTCCTCCTACAACGCTATAATGGGGAGAACCATCATCAACCGCTTAGGAGCAGCGGTCCACCACAACTACCTTTGCATGAAGATCCCCGGGCCGAGTGGGGTGATCTCTGTGCATGGTGACCAAGGCGTGGCTCGCTCCCTCTACGAGTGCGCCTCCGCAGTAATCGGGGACGTTAACCTGGTCAAGGCCCCGGGGGGAGGGAGCTCCTCCTCAACCCCAAACGTGCCAATCACGCTCCCCGGGAAGTTCCTTCCCAAGCCTCGCCCTGAAGGAGACCTCCGGGAAATCTCTCTCTTCCAAGACGAGGGGAAGACCATCAAGATTGGGGCTGATCTCCCCGAGGAACAGGCGACGCGACTCGCCGAATTTCTTCGCGAAAACGCGGACGTCTTCGCATGGAAGCCCGCGGATATGGGGGGTGTGCCCAGGGATGTTATCGAGCACAAGCTCGCAGTGATACCCGGTCGCCCCCCGGTGAAACAGAAGATGAGGAAGCTCTCCCTCGAGAGGCAGGAGGCCATCAAGGTGGAGATCGCTAAACTCCGGGTGGCGGGGTTTGTTCGGGAGGTACTACACCCCGAATGGCTGGCGAACCCCGTTCTCGTAAAGAAGGCAAGCAGCAAGTGGAGAATGTGCGTCGACTTCACCGACCTCAACAAAGCTTGCCCCAAAGATGATTTCCCGCTCCCGCGGATCGACCAACTGGTGGATTCCACCGCGGGATGCGAGCTGATGAGCTTCTTGGACGCCTACTCGGGCTATCATCAAGTCCGAATGACGGAGGAGGACGAGGAAAAGACGAGTTTTATAACTCCCCTCAGCACCTTCTGTTATGTCCACATGCCTTTCGGGTTGAAAAACGCCGGGGCAACTTTCCAGCGCCTGATGTGCTTGGTCCTGAGAGATCAAATTGGCCGCAACGTGGAAGTATATGTTGACGATGCAGTCGTCAAGAGCACGCGCTCGGCCGCTCATATCGAAGACTTGGGAGAAACCTTTCGCAATCTCCGTAAGTACGGGTTAAGGCTTAACCCGGAAAAATGTGCATTCGGCGTTCGCGGAGGAAAACTCCTTGGCTTCCTTGTGTCCCAAAGGGGCATCGAAGCCAATCCCGAAAAAATTCGGGCCCTCCTCGACATGCCTCCGCCGCATTCCGTCAAGGATGTGCAACGACTTACCGGCCGCTTGGCCGCGTTAAGTCGCTTCGTCTCGCGCTCGGGGGAGCGCGGTCTCCAATTTTTCAAGATCCTCCGCGGCCTTGAGGGGTTCCATTGGACTCCCGAGGCACAGGCTGCATTCGAGGACTTGAAGAAATACCTCGCGAGCCCTCCAATGCTCGTGAGCCCACGTCAGGGGGAGCCCCTGCTCCTCTACCTCGCGGCTACTCCGGTCGCCGTCAGCGCAGTTCTCGTCAAGGAAGAAGACGGGCACCAACGCCCCGTTTACTATGTGAGCGAGGCTCTCCAAGGCGCTAAAATGAGATACACGAAGATGGAGAAGGTGTGTTACGCCCTTCTAATGGCCTCGCGGAAGCTCCGCCACTACTTCCTAGGCCACCCTATCACGGTGCCTTCCTCTCTCCCTTTGGGGGAGGTGCTTCGGAACAAGGAAGCCACCGGGCGAATAGGGAAATGGGGGGCCGAGCTAGCCCCCTTTTCGCTGTCCCTCACCGGACGAACCGCGATCAAATCGCAGGTTCTTGCGGACTTTGTGGCCGAGTGGGCTCCGGTCCCTGGACTGGAAGAAGAAGCGCGTGCCGCCCCGCCGCGCGACGACCACTGGACCCTCTTCTTTGACGGCTCCCTCTGCCTGGCGGGGGCTGGCGCGGGAGTAGTCCTGAGAAGCCCCGAGGGGAGAACCCTCGAATATGCGGCCAGGCTCGAGTTCCCCGCGACGAACAATGTCGCGGAATATGAGGCCCTTCTCCTAGGGCTACGTCTTGCCCGCTCATTGGGTATCCGACGCCTCCTCGTCAAGGGGGATTCTCAACTCGTGGTATGTCAAATGGACAAGTCTTACTTGTGCCATGACCCGAACTTGAGCCTCTACCTTGACGAGGTCCGGAAGATGGAAAACTACTTCGACGGCCTCGAGGTGCGCCGAATCCCGCGTAGGGACAACGATCGAGCCGACACCCTCGCCAGGGCAGCGAGTGCCCGAGGGCCTCTCCCCGAAGGGGCCTTCTTGGAGGTCATCTCGAAACCTTCCGCGACGGCTCCCGACCCGGACTCTGAGTCCCGCGACCCAGTCGTCGCGGAAATCGTCCGGGCCACATCCTGGATGGCCCCCCTTGTCTCTTGCATCAAGGGAGAGGGGGAGCCCTCCGATGAAGCCGAAGCCAAGCGCCTTCGCGCTAAGGCGCGAGCGTACGTGCTGATAGAGGGGACATTGTACAAGCGAGGGGCCTCTGCGCTGCTTCGCTGCCTCCCGCGGGAGGAGGGAGTTCAGCTCCTTGAAAATATTCACCTCGGGTGTTGTGGTTCTCACCTCGGCCCCCGGGCCGTCGCGTCAAAAGCCATCCGCCAGGGTTTCTACTGGCCAACCGTCGCCCGCGACGCGAGAGACCTCGTCTCTGCTTGCGGGGCTTGCCAAAAAATGGCAAAGGGCTCCAACCTACCCTCCGCAACTCTGCAGGCAATCCCCCTCACGTGGCCCTTCGCGCGGTGGGGAATGGACCTCCTAGGCCCGTTCCCCCCGGCGTCGGGGGGATACAAGTACACGGTTGTGGCCGTGGATTACTTCTCCAAATGGGTGGAGGCCGAGCCCCTCGCCGCCATCACGTCTCGTGCGGTGCAAAGGTTCTTTTGGAAAAACATAGTGTGCCGATTCGGCGTCCCCCGCGAGATCACCGTAGATAACGGAACCCAGTTCGACTCAGCGATCTTTCGCGAGTTCTGTCAGAACTTGGGTACTACCCTCCACTTCGCCTCAGTGGCTCACCCCAAGAGCAATGGGGCGGTGGAGCGCGTCAATGGAGTTATCCTCCAGGGGCTCCGTCGCCGCCTGGAGCAAAGCGCTTCCAGGCGTGGGGCTTGGGCAGATGAGCTCCCGAGTGTCCTTTGCTCCATGCGAACGACCCCAAGCCGAGCAACAGGGCGTGCCCCCTTCTCGCTCGTATACGGGGCTGAGGCAGTGCTACCCTCGGAGATCAATTTCCGATCGCTGCGAGTCGAACTCCTCGAGGGAGTCTCGGCAGCCGCGTTTCAAGCCAACGAAGACAACCAGAGGCTGGAGGTGGACCTCGTCGAAGAAGAGCGGGACAGAGCCCTCCTCCGCAACGCCATTTATGAGCGCGAGATGGCGCGCGCCTACAACAAGCGCGTTCGCGGGAGGGCCTTCCGCTTGGGAGACCTTGTCCTCAAGCGCGTCACCGACCCTCAAGTCCAAGGGAAACTCAGCCCAAAGTGGGAAGGGCCATACAGGATTTCCACAATCCTTGGCTCGGGGGCTTACAAGCTCTCTACTCTCGAAGACCAAGAGCTGAAGCACACATGGAATGCGGACCTGCTCCGCAGGTTTTACACTTGACTCCGAGCCTCCCCCCGTCCCTTTGGGCTTCGCGAGGGGAAGGCGCGATGAGTTGTAGCCATGGCCTCAAAGGCCTTTTGCCCTCCGCC